>CM067843.1:493814633-494417133 GCA_034509565.1 Triticum monococcum | reverse complement strand
ATGAACTATAATATGCAAGGGATAACAGAAACAACTCCCAAGCTCTTCGTGATGCTGAAATCAACGAAGGTAGAAATCAAGAAAAACATCAAGTGTTGATGGTTGACAAGACCACTAGTTTCAAGAAAAGGGCAAAGGGAAGAAGGGGAACTTCAAGAAGAACGGCAAGCAAGTTGCTGCTCAAGTGAAGAAGCCCAAGTCTGATCCTAAGCCTGAGACTAAGTGCTTCTACTGCAAAGGGACTGGTCACTGGAAGCGGAACTACCCCAAGTGATTGGCGGATAAGAAGGATGGCAAAGTGAACATAAGTATATTTGATATACATGTTATTGATGTGTACTTTACTAGTGTTTATAGCAAACCCTCAGTATTTGATACTAGTTCAGTTGCTAAGATTAGTAACTCGAAACGGGAGTTGCAGAATAAACAGAGACTAGTTAAGGGTGAAGTGACGATGTGTGTTGGAAGTGGTTCCAAGATTGATATGATCATCATTGCACACTCCCTATAATTTCGGGATTAGTGTTGAACCTAAATAAGTGTTATTTGGTGTTTGCGTTGAGCATGAATATGATTTGATCATGTTTATTGTAATACGGTTATTCATTTAAGTAAGAGAATAAATTGTTGTTCTGTTTACATGAATAAAACCTTATATGGTTACACACCCAATGAAAATAGTTCGTTGGATCTCGATCGTAGTGATACACATAATCATAATATTGAAACCAAAAGATGCAAAGTTAATAATGATAGTGCAACTTATTTGTAGCACTGCCGTTTAGGTCATATTGGTGTAAAGCGTATGAAGAAACTCCATGCTGATGGGCTTTTGGAATCACTTGATTATGAATCAGTTGATGCTTGCGAACCATGCCTCATGGGCAAGATGACTAAGACTCTGTTCTTCGGAACAATGGAGCGAGCAAAAAGGATTTGTTGGAAATCATACATACTGATGTATGTGGTCCGATGAATATTGAGACTCGCGACAGGTATCATTATTTTCTGATCTTCACAGATGATTTGAGCAGATATGAGTATATCTACTTGATGAAACATAAGTCTGAAACATTTGAAAAGTTCAAAGAATTTCAGAGTGAAGTGAAAAATCATCGTGACAAGAAAATAAAGTTTCTACGATCTGATCGCGGAGACAAATATTTGAGTTACGAGTTTGGTCTTCAGTTAAAAAAATGTGAAATAGTTTCACTACGCACGCCACCTGGAACACCACAGCGTAATGGTGTGTCCGAACGTCATAACCATACTTTATTGGATATAGTACAATCTATGATGTATCTTACCGATCTACCACTATCGTTTTGGGGTTATGCATTAGAGACAGCTGCATTCACGTTAAATAGTGCACCATCTAAATCCGTTGAGACGACACCGTGTGAACTATGGTTTGGCAAGAAACCTAAGCCGTCGTTTCTTAAAGTTTGGGGTTCGATGCTTATATGAAAAAGTTTCATCCTGATAAGGTCAAACTCAAATCGGAGAAGTGCGTCTTCATAGGATATCCAAAGGAAACTATTGGATACACCTTCTATCACAGATCCGAAGGCAAGACTTTTGTTGCTAAAATTTGGAAACTTTCTGGAGAAGGAGTTTCTCTCGAAAGAAGTGACTGGGAGGAAAGTAGAACTTGACGAGGTAACTGTACCTGCTCCCTTATTGGAAAGTAGTACATCACAGAAAACTGTTTCTGTGACACCTACACCAGTTAGTGAGGAAGCTAATGATGATGATCATGAAACTTCAGAACAAGATACTACTGAACCTCGTAGATCAACCAGAGTAAGATCCGCGCCAGAGTGGTACGGTAATCCTTTTCTGGAAGTCATGCTACTAGATCATGATGAACCTACGAACTATGAGGAAGCGATGATGAGCCCAAATTCCGCGAAATGGTTTGAGACCATGAAATCTGAGATATGATCCATGTATGAGAACAAAGTATGGACTTTGATGGATTTGCCCAATGATCGGCAAACCATAGAAAATGGATCTTCAAGAGGAAGACGGACGCTGATAGTAGTGTTACTATCTACAAAGCTAGAATTGTCGCAAAAGGTTTTCGACAAGTTCAAAGTGTTGACTACGATGAGAGTTTCTCACCCGTATCTATGCTTAAGTCTATCCGAATCATGTTAGCAATTGCCGCATTTTATGAAATCTGGCAAATGGATAAACAAGACTGCATTCCTGAATGGATTTGCTAAAGAAGAATTGTATACGATGCAACTAGAAGGTTTTGTCGATCCTAAAGGTGTTAACTAAATGTGCAAGCTCCAACGATCCATCTGTGGACTGGTGCAAGCATCTCGGAGTTGGAATATACGCTTTGATGAGTTGATCAAAGCATATAGTTTTATACAGACTTGTGGTGAAGCCTGTATTTACAAGAAAGTGAGTGGGAGCACTACAGCATTTCTGATAAGTATATGTGAATGACATATTGTTGATCGGAAATAATGTAGAATTATTCTGTAAAGCATAAAGGAGTGTTTGAAAGGAGTTTTTCAAAGAAAAACTTCGGTAAAGCTGCTTACATATTGAGCTTCAAGATCTATAGAGATAGATCAAGACGCTTGATAAGTTTTTTCAATGAGTACATACCTTGACAAGATTTTGAAGTAGTTCAAAATGGAGCAGTCAAAGAAAGAGTTCTTGCCTGTATTATAAGGTGTGAAGTTGAGTAAGACTCAAAGCCCGACCACGGCAGAAGATAGAAAGAGAATGAAAGTCATTCCCTATGCCTTGGCCATAGGTTCTACAAAGTATGTCATGCTGTATACCAGATCTATTGTATACCCTGCACTGATTTGGCAAGGGAGTACAATAGTGATCTAGGAGTAGATCACTGGACAACTGTCAGAATTATCCTTAGTGAAATAAGGATATGTTTCTCGATTATGGACGTGACAAAAAGGTTCGTCGTAAAGGGTTACGTCGATGCAAGTTTTTGACACTGATCCAGATGATTCTAAGTCTCAATCTGGATACATATTAAAAGTGGGAGCAATTAGCTAGAGTAGCTCCGTGTAGAGCATTGTAGACATGGAACTTGCAAATACTTACGAATCTGAATGTGACAGACCCGTTGACTAAAATTATCTCACAAGCAAAACATGATCACACCTTAGTACTCTTTGGGTGTTAATCACATAGATATGTGAACTAGATTACTGACCCGAGTAAACCCTTTGAGTGTTGGTCACATGACGATGTGAACTATGGGTGTTAATCACATGGTGATGTGAACTATTGCTGTTAAATCACACGGCGATGTGAACTAGATTATTGACTCTAGTGCAAGTGGGAGACTGAAGGAAATATGCCCTAGAGGCAATAATAAAGTTATTATTTATTTCCTTATATCATGATAAATGTTTATTATTCATGCTAGAATTGTATTAACCGGAAACATAATACATGTGTGAATACATAGACAAACAGAGTGTCACTAGTATGCCTCTACTTGACTAGCTCGTTAATCAAAGATGGTTATGTTTCCTAACCATGAACAAAGAGTTGTTATTTGATTAACGGGATCACATCATTAGTTGAATGATCTGATTGACATGACCCATTCCATTAGCTTAGCACCCGATCGTTTAGTATGTTGCTATTGCTTTATTCATGACTTATACATGTTCCTATGACTATGAGATTATGCAGCTCCCGTTTTCCGGAGGAACACTTTGGGTGCTACCAAACGTCACAACGTAACTGGGTGATTATAAAGGAGTACTACAGGTGTCTCCAAAGGTAGATGTTGGGTTGGCGTATTTCGAGATTAGGATTTGTCACTCCGATTGTCGGAGAGGTATCTCTGGGCCCTCTCGGTAATGCACATCACATAAGCCTTGCAAGCATTGCAACTAAGAAGTTAGTTGCGAGATGATGTATTACGGAACGAGTAAAGAGACTTGCCGGTAACGAGATTGAACTAGGTATTGGATACCGACGATCGAATCTCGGGCAAGTAACATACCGATGACAAAGGGAACAACGTATGTTGTTATGCGGTCTGACCGATAAAGATCTTCGTAGAATATGTAGGAGCCAATATGGGCATCCAGGTCCCGCTATTGGTTATTGACTGGAGACGTGTCTCGGTCATGTCTACATTGTTCTCGAACCGTAGGGTCCGCACGCTTAAGGTTTCGATGACAGTTATATTATGAGTTTATGAGTTTTGATGTACCGAAGGAGTTCGGAGTCCCGGATGAGATCGGGGACATGACGAAGAGTCTCAAAATGGTCGAGACGTAAAGATCGATATATTGGACGACTATATTCGGACATCGGAAAGGTTCCGAGTGATTCGGGTATTTTTCGGAGTACCGGGTAGTTACGGGAGAAGTAATGGGCCTTGATGGGCTTTAGTGGGAAGAGAAAAAAGGCTGCTGCGCCCCCCCTCCCCTTTGGTCCGAATTGGACTAGGGAAAAGGGGGACGGCCACCTCTCCTTCTCCTCCTATTCCTTCTCCCTTCCTCCCCTCTTGGTGGACTCCTACTAGGACTTGGAGTCCTAGTAGGACTCCCATCCTGGCCGCACCAATAGCCTTGGCCGGCCTCCTACTCCTCCATCCTTTATATACAGGGGCAGGGGCACCCCATAGACACACAAGTTGATCCTTGAGATCGTTCCTTAGCCATGTGCGGTGCCCCCTGCCACCAAATTCCACCTCGATCATACCGTTGTAGTGCTTAGGCGAAGCCCTGCGTCGGTAGTACATCAAGATCGTCACCACGCCGTCGTGCTGACGGAACTCTTCCTCGACGCTTTGCTGGATCGGAGCCCAAGGATCGTCATCGAGCTGAACGTGTGCTAAGAACTCGGAGGTGCCGGAGTAACGGTGCTTGGATCGGTCGGATCGGGAAGACGTACGACTACTTCCTCTACGTTGTGTGATCGCTTCCGCAGTCGGTCTGCGTTGGTACGTAGACAACACTCTCCCCTCTCGTTGCTATGCATCACCATGATCTTGCGTGTGTGTGGGAATTTTTTTGAAATTACTACGTTCCCCAACACTACTATCCTTTTTCCACACTTGTGCTTCAAAGTAGCACCATGTTCTTCATATAAAGAGTCTCTTGAGTTATCACTTTCATATACTAGTGGGAATTTTCATTATAGAACTTGGCTTGTATATTCCGATGATGGGCTTCCTCAAATGCCCGAGGTCTTCGTGAGCAAGCAAGTTGGATGCACATCCACTTAGTTTCAGTTGGAGCTTTCTTACACTTATAGCTCTAGTGCATCCGTTGCATGGCAATCCCTACTCACTCACATTGATATCTATTGATAGGCATCTCCATAGCCCGTTGATATGCCTAGTTGATGTGAGACTATCTTCTCCTTTTTTGTCTTCTCCACCATCATATTCTATTCCACCTATAGTGATATGTCCATGGCTCACGCTCATGTATTGCGTGAAAGTCGAAAAGGTTTGAGAACGTCAAAAGTATGAAAAAATTGCTTGGCTTGTCAACGGGGTTGTGCATGATGTGAATATTTTGTGTGGTGAAGATGGAGCATAGCCAGACTATATGATTTTGTACGGATAACTTTCTTTGGCTATGTTATTTTGAAAAGACATGGTTGCTTTATTAGTAGGCTTGAAGTATTATTATTTTTATGTCAAATGATAGACTATTGCTTTGAATCACTCATGTCTTAATATTCATGCCATGATTAGATTACATGATCAAGATTATGATAGGTAGCATTCCACATCAAAAATTATCTTTTTTATAATTTACCTACTCGAGAACGAGCAGGAATTAAGCTTGGGGATGCTGATACGTCTCCGTCGTATCTATAATTTTTGATTGTTCCATGCCAATATTATTGAACTTTCATATACTTTTGGCAACTTTTTATACTATTTTTGGGACTAACCTGTTGATCCAGTGCCCAGTGCCAGTTCCTGTTTGTTGCATGTTTTTTGTTTCGCAGAATATCCATATCAAACGGAGTTCAAACGGGATAAAAACTGATGGAGATTTTTTTTGGAATATATATGATTTTTGGGAAGAAAAATCCACGCGAGACGGTGCCCGAGGTGGCCACGAGGCAGGGGGGCGCGCCCCTGACCCTCGTGAGCCACCCTTAAGGCGGTTGATGCCCTTCTTTCGTCACAGGAAAGCTAATATCCGGATAGAGATCGTGTTAAAATTTCAGCCCAATCGGAGTTATGGATCTCCGGGAATATAAGAAACGGTGAAAGGGAAGAATCTGAGAATGCAGAAACAGATAGAGAGACAGAGAGACATATCCAATCTCGGAGGGGCTCTCGCCCCTCCCTTGCCATGGAGGCCATGGACCAGAGGGGAAACCCTTCTCCCATCTAGGGAGGAGGTCAAGGAAGAAGAAGAAGTAGAAGGAGGAGGGGGGGCTCTGTCCTCCTCGCTTCCGGTGGCACCGGAGTGCCACCGGGGGCCATCATCATCACCGCGGTCTACACCAACACCTCCGCCATCTTCACCAACATCTCCATCACCTTCCCCCCTCTATCTACAGCGGTCCACTCTCCCGCAACCCGCTGTACCCTCTACTTGAACATGGTGCTTTATGCTTCATATTATTATCCAATGATGTGTTGCCATCCTATGATGTCTGGGTAGATTTTCATTGTTCTATCGGTGGTTGATGAATTGCTATGATTGGTTTAATTTGCTTGTGGTTATGTTGCTGTCCTTTGGTGCCCATCATATGATTGCGCGCGTGGATCACACCCTAGGGTTAGTTGTATGTTGATAGGACTATGTATTGGAGGGCAAGAGTGACAGAAGCTTCAACCTAGCATAGAACTTGGTGCATACGGGATTGAAGGGGGGCCAATATATCTTAATGCTATGTTTGGGTTTTACCTTAATGAACATTAGTAGTTGCGGATGCATGCTAATAGTTCCAATCATAAGTGCATAGAATTCCAAGTCGGGGATGACATGCTAGCAGTGGCCTCTCCCACATAATACTTGCTATCGGTCTAGTAAAGTAGTCAATTGCTTAGGGGCAATTTCGCAACTCCTACCACCACTTTTCCACACTCGCTATATTTACTTTAATGTTTCTTTATCTAAACAGCCCCTACTTTTTATTTAAGTACTCTTTATTATCTTGCAGACCTATCCAACAACACCTACAAAGTACTTCTAGTTTCATACTTGTTCTAGGTAAAGCGAACGTTAAGCGTGCGTAGAGTTGTATCGGTGGTTGATAGAACTTCTAGTTTCATACTTGTTCTAGGTAAAGCGAACATTTGTTCTACCTTTAGCTCCTCGTTGGGTTCGACACTCTTACTTATCGAAAACTGTTGTGATCCCCTTTACTTGTGGGTTATCACTCCTCGAAGTCAAACTCCACGTAGAATCATCCTCGGGATCCTCTGGCTCCTGGACTCCATCATATGATCGCAATAACCGGGAAAGGGGAAAAAAGAAATAGCAAAGCAACCGTGAGTACTCATCCAAAGTACTCGCAAGCACACTACATAAGCATTGGTATCAATGAAATGGGTAGTATTTGTGGACTGAACTACAGAATGCCAGAATAAGATGGGGATAGCTAGTCCTATCAAAGACTACGCTTCTGGCCGCCTCCATCTTGAAGCATATAGAAGAGAGTAGATGGTAAGTTCACCAAGTATCATCGTATAGCATAATCCTACCCGGCGATCCTACCCTCGTCGCCCTGTGAGAGAGCGATCACCGGGTTGTATCTGACACTTGGAATGGTATATTTTATTAAGTATCCGGTTCTAGTTGTCATAAGGTCAAGGTACAACTCCAGGCCGTCCTTTTACCGAGGGACACGGCTATTCGAATAGATAAACTTCCCTGCAGGGGTGCACCACATTTCCTAACACGCTCGATCCCCTTTGGTCAGACACACTTTCCTGGGTCATGCCCGGCCTCGGAAGATCAACACGTCGCAAACCCTACAAAGGCACACCAGAGAGGTCAGCACGGCGGTCTAAATCCTATGGCGCAGGGGTCTGGGCCCATCGCCCATTGCACACTTGCACCTTGCGAGGGTGACCGGAAACAGACCTAGCCTCCCTAATAAAAGAGCAGGCGTTCCAGTCCAATCCGGCGCGCACCGCTCAGTCGCTGACGTCAAGAAGGCTTCGGCTGATACCACGACGTGGAGTGCCCATAACTGTTCCCGCGTAGTTGGTTAGTGCGTATAGGCCAATGGTCAGACGCAGATCAAATACCAAGATCTCGTTAAGCGTGTTATTTTGTAGCAATCGCGGACGCCGACAAGGGCCAGGCCCACCTCTCTCCTAGGTGATCTCAACCTGCCCTGTCGCTCCGCCACAAAGTAACAGTCGGGGGCCATCGGGAACCCAGGCCCACCACTACCTGGATGGAACCACCTGCCCCTTCAGCCCCCCACATCGGAATCACTTGCGGGTTCTACGAGCCGACCCGACTTTAGTCACCACATGTATCAAGTGTAATACGTATAGTATATACCCGTGATCACCTCCCGAGTGATCACGGCCCGGTAGTATAGCATGGCAGACGGACAAGAATGTAGGGCCACTAATGAAATACTAGCATCCTATACTAAGCATTTAGGATTGCAGGTAAAGGTAACAACAGTAGTAGCAAGGACGGGCTATGCATTAGAATAGGATTAACGAAAAGCAGTAACATGCTACACTACTCTAATGCAAGCAGTAGAGAAAAGAATAGGCAATATCTGGTGATCAGGGGGGGCTTTCCTGGTTGCTCTGGCAAGAAGGGGTCGTCAACAACGTAGTCGATCGGGGGTACCAACAACGGTCTCGGAGTCTACCAGAAAGAAGGGGGGATAAACAATAAATATAAAGCAAACAAAGCATCATAAAGCATGACATGACGAAAAGCAGAACTAGGGTCAACCTAACGAAGTGCTGCATGATATAGGTGAAGGGGGGATTCAACCGGGAATGTTTTCCCGGTTCTGGACCTGTGTCAGGCAAATGACCGGAGAGGGAATGTTCCATGTTCAGCATGCTAGGGGCACGTGATAGATGAACGGACCACACATTCGAATTCATTGGATTTTTTTGAGCAACTTTGGTGTAGAAAACCTTTTCATCCGAGTTATGTATTAATTTATATGATTTTTCAAAGTTTTAAACATATTCTGAAATCTGTGAAAATTGGCTAAGTCCTCAGTTTTAAACATCACTTAGTTGTTTTGTAAAGGCTATAACTAGTGTTCTATTTATCCTATGGGTTAGTGCCTTATACCAATATTGATCAATTTTCTATGATCTACAATATGGTATCAATTGCATCTCTATCCTATTTATTTTCTGTCCTAAATTAGCTACCGTAATAACTCTGTTTTCAGTCTTTTCTGTTAACAGAATATAGACTTTTGTCATTTTCATAGGATTTAATCCGTGCCTTATTTGAATTTGGTCCAGTGGGATAACTTGGAGCTTGTCAAGTGTAGTACCTGCCCATAATATGTTCACTCCTGTTAACAGTTGTTTAGTCACTGATTAGGGGCTGCCTAGGGGGTTAGTCAATGTAGAATTAGAAAAGCTAGCTAGCTAGCACATACAGTAACTAGTAGCATAGTAGTAGTACATGCAGAGCAATGGTGAGCAACGGCGTGGTGCGATCACGGCAAGCGCGGGAGGGCGCGTGCAGGCGGAGGCGGGGCCTGAGCGCAGCGCGATAGCATGCGGGCGGCAGCAGTTAGGGCCGGGGCGCGGCGGGAAGTGGCAGCGGACGCGGCCCGGCGCCGGCGAGCACAGCTGCGGCAGCGTCGGCGGCCGCACAGGCAGTAGCAGCAGTGAGCGAGCGGGCATACGGGCGCAGAGGAAGGCGGGCGCGGGCACGAGCAGGACGAGGACGGCAGCGGGCACGCGGAGAGGGAGGTAGTGGCAGCAGTAGGTTGAGCTCTGGCCGGGGCGGCCTCACCGAGCAGTAGCCGGGTGCAGCGAGCAACAAAAGCTACAGAGCAACAACCGCAGCGCCGGCGCGTGTCGGAGGGGCGGCGGCAGTGCAAACAAGTAGCAGCCAGCGCGAGGTTGGCAGGGCGAGGGCGCGGGCAGGGGATGGAGCGCGCGCAGCAGCAGCGGCAGGGCCACACGAGGGCGCGCGGGCGTGAGGCAGGGCACGACGGGAACGCAGCCAGGCGCACAACGAGTGGAGCTCGGCCCTCGCGGTGGGATGGGGGCATACGGCAGAGGAAACAAAAAGAGGAGAGGGGGAAACGGAGCAGAGCTCACAGTAGAGGTCGGTGGCGTGCTTGGGGAGACCGGGATGGACGAGGTGACGCAGAACGATGGCGGCGGACGGCGCGGCACCGAGGTTGAAGACGACCGACGCAGCAACGGCGATGCGGCATGGTGGCCTCGATCCAGCAACGAATACGAAGGAGACGATGACGAGGAGGCTTCTTGACAACGTATCACGCGCCTGGGAGCACGATAGCCATGCGGTTGAGCTCGGCCATGGCGACGACGTACTCGGGCGCAAGCAAGATGGCGATGGCGAGCGAGGGAGTGGGGGAACTGGGGGCTAGGGTTGCTCGGGGGTCAACGGCGTCGCTTTTATCCGCCAGGGGGTGCCGAGGATGGCCGACATGTGGCCAGGGCACCATGGATGCCTGCCACGGCTCCTCTGTTCCTGTAACTGGAGGTGGAAGGATATGTCAGCTGGGTTGGGCTGGCTATTGTTGCTAGATGGGCCAAGGTGCAAAGTGCCACTAGAGCCCACTAACACAGTAGTAGTTAGGCCTTTTCCTTTTATACTTTGATGTTTCTTATTTTCTTTACTGTTCTGCCTTCTTTTATAAACTAAACTAATTTAGTTGAGCATGAAATATGGCACACCTATATTAGGCAGTGCGCTGAGCTAGACCTCCAAGTTACAATTTATTTGGAATACTCTAAATATTTGTTTAATATTTAAAAGCATTTAAATAATTTTTTGCCGCGGTTTTATCTACTATCGTGCATTTAAATATCTTATTTAAATATGGGTTCTTCACCATAACTACCTATGCAATATTTGTCACAACCCGGACATTTTAGTTTTAACATTTGAAAACTTTTGTTGTTTGCCTTGATTTTGAATTTGAATTTGAATTTTAATTGGTTTCGAATCAACGCGATCTTATCAATAGTAACCGAGGTGACGTGGCATCATTAGAAGGGGGTTACTGTGGCTTAATTACCCGGGCGTCACATAACCCCTATTGCAAGCATCTGCAACTATAACAGAAGTATTAAGGTAAACCTAATCATAGCATGAAACATATGGATCCAAATCAGCCCCTTACGAAGCAACGCATAAACTAGGATTTAAGCTTCTGTCACTCTAGCAACCCATCATCTACTTATTACTTCCCAATGCCTCCCTCTAGGCCCAAACAATGGTGAAGTGTCATGTAGTCGACGTTCACATGACACTACTAGAGGGATGACAACATACATCTCATCAAAATATCGAACGAATACCAAATTCACATGACTACTTATAGCAAGACTTCTCCCATATCCTCAGGAACAAACGTAACTACTCACAAAGCATATTCATGTTCATAATCAGAGGGGTATTAATATGCATAATGAATCTGAACATATGATCTTCCACCAAGTAAACCAACTAGCATCAACTACAAGGAGTAATCAACACTACTAGCAACCCACAGGTACCAATCTGAGGTTTGGATACAAAGATTGGATACAAGGGATGAACTAGGGTTTGAGATGAGATGGTGCTGGTGAAGATGTTGATGGAGATTAACCCCCTCCCGATGAGAGGATCGTTGGTGATGACGATGGTGATGATTTCCCCCTCCCGGAGGGAAGTTTCCCCGGCAGAACAGCTCCGCTGGAGCCCTATATTGGTTCCGCCAAGGTTCCGCCTCGTGGCGGCGGAGTTTCATCCCGTAAGCTTGCTTATGATTTTTTTCCTCGACGAAATACTCCATATTGCCAAAGATGGGCATCAGAGGGCCACCAGGGGGCCCACGAGGCAGGGGGCGCGCCTAGGGGGTAGGGCGCGACCCACCCTCGTGGACGGTGGGTGGCCCCCCTCTGGTACTTCTTTCACCCAATATTTTTTATATATTCTGAAAATAATTCCCGTGGAGTTTCAGGACTTTTGGAGATGTACAGAATAGGTCTCTAATATTTGCTCCTTTTCCAGCCCAGAATTCCAGCTGCCGACATTCCCCCTCTTCATGTAAACCTTGTAAAATAAGATAGAGTAGGCATAAGTATTGTGACATAATGTGTAATAACAGACCATAATGCAATAAATATCAATATAAAAGCATGATGCAAAATGGACGTATCAGACACCGGATACCGAACCAACCCACAGCCTTAGAGCATGTTGGATACTCCGGCAAGTAGCCAAGAGCGGCGAGGATATCCTCACCAAAAATACCTCAGAGCCACACTTTCCGGAAGACGACAACCTTAGAGTACTGACGGTCTTCGAGACTTTCGCTTCAAACAAACGGCGTAAGAGAACACTACGTGACCTCGCCGAAGTCTGCCAAGTTGCAGCAATAAATCCCTGGAGCGACACGGCAATAACTTTTAATGCCAACGATGAACCAAAATTCCGTTCAGTCCGGGCACCGGCCTATAAGTGCATCTAGTTCCACCCCTAGTTGGTTTTGGAGTATTGACGACAAACCTGGTTGAGGGACTAATGTGCTTGTGAGAATTGCAGGATAACACAGGTAGAAGTCCCTCATTGATTCGGTTTTCCTACCAGAGATGACCCCTAAAAATGTATGAAGACATTGAAGTCAAAGGTGGTATGTGAAGACATTCACATTGAAGACTATGACAAGAGAAGACATCGCGTGAAGACTATGGAGCACGAAGACTTAGTTGTTTTGTCGTTCTTTTTCTTCTTTGTTGAGTCATAGGAACCATTGTACTGTTAAGTGGGGTCCAAGTGAACCAGTCAGAATGACTGAAGTGATGCTTAACCAAAATCCTATGTCTTCGAGCGAAGACAATGAGAGCAAATCTTATCCAGAGCTGGATAAGCCAGCTTTGCTTGTAGACCAAGTTGCCGTGTGTGTTTGAAATCTGACCGTTGGAACACGTGTCAGTTCTTTAGTGACCTAGGGTCATTTTGGACAAATCAGGTTGGGTTGCCTAGTGGCTATAAATAGCCCACCCCCTATAACCATAAACGGTTGGCTGCTCAGAGTTAGTATACGGCTTTTGTTGTTTGAGAGCAACCCACCTCAAAGCCTTTGAGAGAGAATTCCTTGCGAGGACAAAGCCCTAAACACCCAGAGCCAAAGAGTGTTAGGCATCACTGAAGTCTTTATGTCTGTGTGATCTGAAGACTTATTACACTTGAGGACTGTGAATTCTCCAGCCGGTTAGGCGTCGCGTTCTGAGCATCCAAGAGTCATTGTGGATCGCCGGTGAACGAAGTCTGTGAAGGTTTGGAAGTCTACCTTGAAGACTTACTAGAGTGATTGGGCGAGGATTGGGTGTCCTTAGCTCAAGGGGAATAAGGTGAAGACGTGGTCTTCTGAGTTGAATCTTAGCCTCCCTAACCAGACGTACAGTTGTCACAGCAACTGGAACTGGTCCAACAAATCATTGTCTTCAACGAGCCACTGGTTCCATCCTTCCCATCTCTTTACTTTTAGATTGGTCCTTGCGAAGTAATTGCCTGTCTGCATTATCTATTTGTCTTCACTGTGTGACTGCTGTTCTGATTGCCTTCATACTATCTTCCATCCTGATCTATACTGCCTAGCTGTTATTAGTCTTTGTGCTTTTCATCTTATTGAATACTTGACTATGGCTTGCTTAGTGTAGTCTACCTTCCCCTGCATGGTAATAGGTTTGTTTCTATCGTTTGTCTTCGAAACTTCCATGTTTTGAAGACTTCTATAAAAATCGCCTATTCACCCCCCTCTAGTCGATCACTAGCACTTTCAATTGGTATCAGAGTAAGGTACTCTCTTGTTCTGTGTGATTCGGTTTAACCACTTGGAGTTTTAGCTATGTCGACTGCAGGGATAATCAAAGTCTCCGCTGCGTGCCCAGGCTTCGATGGAACTGAATATTCCTACTGGAAGAATAAGATGCGCATTTGTCTTGAAGCCATTGATGTCGACCTCTGGTATGTCATCAAGAATGGCGTCCCCAAGGCTGGTGAAGGTGTCACCGCTGCTGATGTCAAGAAGTTCGTTCAACTGGACTCCACTGCCAAGAACATCATCTGTGGTCATCTGACCAAAGGGCAGTATGGCCGTGTGAGTGCTCTGGAAACATCTAAGCTAGTATAGGACTGGCTCTCCAAGGTCAACGAAGGCGTCTCAACCCAGAGAGATCAAAGAATCAGTGTCCTTCGCAACCTCTTCAACCGCTTCAAGAGAAACGACAATGAGAATGTTCAGCTCACATTTGATCGACTCACTGACATCACAAATGAGCTTCAAGCCCTCGACGCTACTGAGATCACCAAGCATGAAGTCGTCAAGACACTCCTGAGATCACTTGATAGCTCGTTTGACACCCTAGCCCTGATGATTCAAGAACACCCTGACTTCAAGACACTCGATCTGTCTGACATACTTGAAGGCTCAACACACATGAGTTTCAGCTGTCTGAGAAAAGAGACATCTATGGTCCCAACTATGGGCGAACTCGTGCTTTGAAGGCAAAAGCCGTTTCCTCATCTGAAGAAGAATCTGATTGCAGTTCGAATGATCCTAAAGACATTGGAAAGGAGCTTGCTATGCTTGTGATGAAGTTTCAGAAATTTACCAAGAAGAAAGGCTTCAGAAAGTCCTCACGATCCAGCTCAAGGAATGATGAAGCTTCTGCTGATGACTACAAGAAGAGAACATGTCACAAGTGCAAGAAACCTGGTCACTACATCTCTGAGTGTCCGCAGTGGGACAATGAGAACAACAAGAAGAAGAAGAGCAAGGAATATGATTCTGACGACAAGAAGAAGAAGAAATAGTCAAAGTCTTCTTCCAAGTCTTCCTCAAAGTCTTCATCACACAAGAAGAGCTCATCTGGCAAGGCTCGTGCGTTTGTTGGCAAGGAAATGGATTCAGAGGAGGAGTCCGCTTCTGAGGAGGCGGAGATGGAGTCTGAGGAGGAGTCCGATTCTGGCGTTGCAAGTCTGGCTACAGCATACGTTGCCAAGTCCATCTTCAACAGTGAAGACAATTACTTCATCACCGACGCCGATGCTAATGACAAGGACAACTCCACTTCCACCTACTGCTTCATGGCACGCGGTGCCAAGGTAAAATCATGCACTACTCACTATCAAACATCAAGTGAAGATGACTCTGGTTGTGGTTCCAAACCCAGCTACAAAACACTTGCTAAAATTGCAACTGAACAACAGAAAGCTATGGAATATATTCAAAAACTGTTAGACAAAAGTGATGACCTGTTAGACGCTGAAATGACTCGATCTCAGTCCTTAATTGAAGACATAAAAAATCTTCATATTAAGTATGAGGAACTTGAAAGTCGTCATGAAACGCTCTCAACAACTCATGAGAAGCTTTCCTATGATTATCTTCAAAGGAAGCAAGATCTTGAGAAATTGAGAGCGGCTCATGAAGATCTTCAAAAGGAAAACGAGTCACTTCGTGCCAAATAGATCAGTTCTGCTCAGGAAGGATTTGAACCACCATGTCTTAAATGCATTGAGCGTGACAATACTACTTCTGTTGCTGGATGTTCTACTGTTGCTACTATTGCAATGTCTTCAACGGTTGATGTGGTAACTAACTCCTCTGCTGAGGATACCACTGCTATTGCTGATGAAAATGTTAGGTTGAAGACATTGCTTGAAACAGGGATGTACAAAAGTCTCAAAGGGCATCAAACACTATGTGATGTCCTCAAAAGGCAGATCCTGAACCGAAACCCTAGGAAAGAGGATGTTGGGTTCGAAAGGAAAATGAATGCCGATGGCTCTTACTGGAAACCTGAGCAGTACCCCAAAACCACATGGGTTGCTGCAAAAGGAACCTTCAGTGGATCCATCCACCCTATCTGGCTTCACTAGTGCTAATCCCATTGTTATTGATGAATCCTTTGATGCAAACTATAAACTGTTTAAGAATCAGAAAGGTAGAGTGTTTGCCAGGTATATTGGTACTAACTGCAGGTATGGGCCACCAATGAAGAAAGTCTGGGTGCCAAAAAAGTGTTTGGAGAATCTTCCTGTGAATGTCGTCATGACACCATAAGTGAAGAAGACAAACCCCAGACCACAGGCTTCTTATGGTCCAAAGGCTTCATACAGACAAAAGACTCACCTGAGTCGCACTAATGCAAATGTTTTGCAGGGAAACCATACTCAGGCCTATGAATATGAGTGTGTTTCATCAAACCACCATGTTCATATGACCAAGAACTACTCTGCTTATTCTTATGAGTACTATTGTCCTCCTGCAAGACTATTTGCTAGGGCTCCAAAGCCAAAGTTCTCAGATGCTGCACTTAGACTCATTGCTTCGAAGCCACCCTTGAAGATGTGGGTGGCTAAGAAAGCTTAACTCTCTTTTGCAGGGGAGGGTCTCCAGCCAAAAATCAAATTCGTCTGAAGCTATTGTTGGAGACCTTAAACATCTTGTAGGGCACAAGATCAAATGCCCAAATGGTCTTATTATGTTTTTTGTTCCTGAGTCGCTTGCTACTTGCCCTAACAGTCCTAACCTCGATCTAAGCTTTCATAATCCACTTGCTCGTCAAATGTCTATGCTTCACAATTCTCTTCGTGAAGCCTATCCCCCTAACTACACTGTAGGGTATGACACGAGCTGGTTCAGAATGGATTATTGATAGTGGGTGTACTAATCACATGACTGGCAAGCGAAGTCTTCTCATGGACTCAACTTTACGTCCATCTGACAAGAGTCACATCACTTGCTGATACTGGTAAAAGCAAGGTATTGGGTCTAGGTAGAGTTGCAATCTCAAGGGATCAACACATGGATAAAGTGATGCTTGTTGAATCCCTTGGTTTCAACTTAATGTCTGTCTCAATGCTTTGCGATTTAAACATGATTGTGATATTTGGAAAATATCGTTGCCTTGTTCTAATGGAATCTGACAAGTCTCTAGTCTTTGAAGGGTATCGAAAAGATGATTTGTACATGGTAGATTTCACAGCAGGACCACAGCTTGCCGTATGTCTTCTAGCAAAAGCTTCAGAATGCTGGCTCTGGCATTGGAGGCTAGGGCACGCTGGCATGTGGAACTTGCACACTCTTGCAAAGAAGAAGCATATCATAGGCATCGAGGGTGTCAAGTTCAAGAAGGATCACTTATGCAGTGCCTGCGAAGCAGGAAAGATGATGAGGGCCAAGCATCCCTCGAAGACAATAATGACAACGACTCAACCCTTCGAACTGCTACACATGGACCTCTTCGGTCCCACTCACTACTCAACTCTTACTACTACTACTTGTCTCTATGGCTTCGTCATTGTTGATGATTATTCAAGATATACATGGGTGCATATAATCATCTACAAGACTGAAGTGCAGGATCTCTTTAGACGCTTCGCCAATCGATCCATGAACAACTATGGTGTCAAGATCAAGCACATCAGAAGTGACAATGGCACTGAATTCAAGAACATTGGCCTCGACACTTATCTTGATACTCTGGGCATCACTCATGAGTTCTTAGCTCCTTACACGCCGCAGCAGAATGGCATTGTGGAACGCAAGAACAGAACACTTATTGAGATGGCCCGGACGATGCTCGATGAATACAAGACTCCAAGAAAGTTCTAGCCTGAAGCCATTGATACTGCATGCCATGTCATCAACCGTGTTTATCTTCACAAGCTTCTGAACAAAACATCCTATGAGCTCCTCACTGGTAAGAAGCCAAATGTCAGTTACTTCAGAGTATTTGGTGCCAGGTGCTGGATCAAGGATCCACATCACACTTCAAAATTTGCACCGAAAGCACATGAAGGTTTTATGCTTGGATACGGAAAGGACTCGCACTCCTACATAGTCTTCAACCTCTTTCAGTATAAAGTGGTTGAGACTGTGGATGTGCGGTTCGATGAGACTAACGGCTCGCAAAGAGAGCACCTACCAAATGTGCTAGATGAAGTTCCATCTAGTGAATCCATCAAGCTTAGTGGGAACTGGAGAAATCATACCGTCTGAAGCTCAGCCTGAAGAGGAACTCATCATCTCTACACCTGATCAACCTGAAGACAATGCTCAGCCTAAAGACAATCCTTCCAACAATGACAATGATCAGCAAGAGCAAAATCTTCGTCCTGTTCATCCTCGTGTTGCAAATGAAGTATAGATTGAGAGAATAATTGACAGCATTAATGCACCTGGTCCACTCACTCGTTCAAGGGCAACACAACTAGCAAATTTCTGTGGGCACTTCGCATTCGTCTCAATATCTAAACCCAAGAAAGTTGATGAAGCCTTCATGGAACCTGAATGGATTCAAGCTATGCAAGAAGAGCTTCAACAATTTGAACAGAATAATGTATGGGAACTGGTCAAGCATCCTAATCCTCGTAAGCACAATATCATAGGCACTAAATGGATATATCGCAACAAGCAAGATGAGCATGGTAAAGTTGTCAGAAACAAAGCTCGTCTCGTTGCTCAAGGATACACTAAAGTTGAAGGAATTGACTTCGATGAGACATTTGCTCCGGTGGCTAGGCTTGAAGCTATATGCATACTGCTGGCCCATGCAAATCATCATAACATTCTTCTGTATCAAATGGATGTGAAGAGTGCTTTTCTCAATGGCAAGATTGAAGAAGAAGTGTATGTTGCACAACTGCCTGGCTTTGAAGATCCAAAACATCCTGACATGGTTTACAAGCTCAACAAGGCACTGTATGGCCTTAGACAAGCCCCTCGTGCTTGGTATGACACACTCAAAGACTTCCTGAAGAGCAAAGGCTTCAAACCTGGTTCCCTGGATCCCACACTCTTCACGAAGACATATGATGGCGAACTGTTTGTGTGCCAAATATATGTGGATGACATTATCTTCGGCTGCACCAACCAGAAATACAGTGATGAGTTTGGATATATGATGCAAGAGCAATATCAGATGTCCATGATGGGTGAGCTGAAGTTCTTCCTTGGTCTTCAAATACGACAGCAACGCAACGGCATCTTTATATCTCAAGAGAAATACCTCAAAGATTGCCTGAAGAAGTTTGGAATGCAAGACTGCAAAAGGTTACACGGCGCCAATGCCAGCTAAACACCATCTGGGTCCCGATGACAATGGTAAAGAGTTCGATCAAAAGGTATACCGCTCCATGATTGGTTCTTTGCTTTATTTATGTGCATCTAGGCCAGATATCATGCTTAGTGTTTGCATGTGTGCCCGATTCCAAGAGGCACCAAAGGAATCGCATCACTTAGCTGTGAAGCGAATTCTTCGATATTTGGCTCACACCCCAACACTAGGATTATGGTATCCAAAGGGCTGAGTTTGACCTAGTTGGATTCTCGGATGCTGATTATGCTGGTGACAAGGTGGATCGCAAGTCTACATCACGCACATGTCACTTTCTGGGACGATCACTTGTATGTTGGTCTTCAAAGAAGCAGAACCGTGTATCTCTCTCCACTGCTGAATCTGAATACATTGCTACTGGATCTTGCTGCGCTCAGCTTCTATGGATGAAGCAAACACTCAAAGACTATGGCATTCATCTGAAGCAAGTGCCACTCTACTACGACAACGAAAGCGCCATCAAGATTGCTAACAACCCAGTTCAGCACTCGAAGACAAAGCACATTGAAATTCGTCATCACTTTCTCAGAGATCATGTCATGAAGGAAGATATTGATATCATACATGTCAACACTGAAGAGCAACTGGCAGATATCTTCACAAAGCCCTTGGATGAGAAAAGGTTTTGCAAGTTACGGTGTGAGCTAAATATCTTGGAATCCTCAAATGTCCTGTGATCAGGCACACATCCTAACACTTATGCATATTGATGACTTAGATGAGAAACACACGAAGTAAAGTATGTCTTCAATCAATGAAGACTTGCATTCTGAGTGTGAATATATTAACGTGGAATTTGACTTCAGAGCGCCACGATAATTGTGCGTCGTGTCTGGGTCTAATATTTCCTATACGGTGGGTAACGCCACCACCAAACTCCTGTTTGGAATACTTTCTGTTGGTATTACATTGCAAAGTCTTCGCATTTCGTTTGTCTTCAATGTTAACATGGCTTCTTTTTTATCTTCAATGTACTGATTTGGTTTCTGTCCTCTACAACATTCACTTATAGCTATGTCTTCTTGTCGAATCTTTTGAACTAAGTGAATGTGATCGGACCCTAACCCTTCCATGCTTCTATCTTAAGTCTATCTATCCAAATCATATGCATTCTATTGAAATTGTCAAAATGTCTTCTCTGCGTCCTTGTCAGCAGAAGACACAGAGACAAACATTAATCTGCTTTCAATGCTCAATCCTTTTACCTAAAACCCAGAGAAGTGGGAACGGCCACCAGACAATCCAGGCATGCGTGGGAATGTGGAACAACCTCTCATGTGTTGCATGATCGCCACATGTCCTTCAGATGCGAATTGCCAGGGGCACCTGTGTAATAACATTGTGTCGTCCCTGTCCCTATCAATACACGCCTCACCCCAGTCATTATCTCTTCTTCCACTCTCGCACAAACCCTAGCGCCACCGCTAGCCCTCGACGACGCCGGCGACGAAGCGCTTAGCTGCCGCGACATCACCGACGCCGTCCTCACGCTGGCCACGGACATCGTCTTCTCCGCCATCGCCGTAGGTGTCCTCCGTCGCCAAGTTAGGGCACGGAAGATCGAACTGCTTGGCCTCCTCTCCCACTCCGTCTAGCAGTTCCTCGTGTGGTAAATAAAACCTCCTTTTTATAGTCTTTTTGATCCGATAGATTCATCATTTTCAACCACAAGTAGTTTCTGTTCACACAAGTTGGATCTATCTCATACTGCATCTCATAACATGCCTAGTATGTTCACTTATGCTTCACAAAGTAGTTAGATTCCTCACTTGTACTTATTCGTGGATCCGTACAAATCTGGAACCAACTCTCTACCTATGAGTGAATGTCTTCGCACTATGAGGTCAATGTCTTCTAAACTGATTTATCTTCAAAATCTTCTGAGAATGCATATGACCTCTTCCCCTTCCCTCGCACCTTTAATGCTGCCACAGGTACATGTCCGTGGGAGAATCCCTTGGCTCTCATAGTCTGCATTCATTTGCAGAGTTCTTACAGCATCATATAAATTCTCCTAAAGCCAGTTCTTGTCTGACCAGTAGACGGAAGACTTTGACAGTGTTGAAGCCTTTTAGTCTGAACTTCATGGCAAAAGAGAAATTTGCAAGGAAGGGCGGAAGACAACGCCTTGGGGGTACATCAACGAACCTGCCCGAAGATCTTTATGAACTGTTCAAAACTGACCCCGAAGAAAGCTATGGTCAGCACAAGACACGAATCCAATGGATTCGAAGATACTGGACCGAGCAATGGTTCAAGTACAGGTTCGTGACACAGGAATATGCTGAGAAGAAATCCATCAAGCGACCCTGGGGAGACATCTTGTACAAAAACCTTCAACCCAGGTCCAGAGCTAAAGCCATTGAACAAGGCTTCTATCCTTGCATGGTCCGTGGACCACAGCCTACAGATGCAGACCCATCTTCATTACTATGGTGCCGTGACGATAATCTGTTCAAGTGCAACTTCCAGTTTGCCAAGAACTCCGCCAAAGAAAACAAGAAGTCGTGGGGATTAGACTTTAATCCAGGTCCCTCTGCTCCTCGTGCCGATGGCACTCGTGAAGCTGAACCCAATCTTGTTGGGCCCTTCTACAACCTAGATGATCTCATCTCTCATATTATGGTTCAAGGGACAGCCGTGGATGAACCTGCAGATGACGCTAATTCTGACGAAGCGCCTGCACCACCGAAGCCAAAGAACCTGAAGAAACCTAAAGCTTCGAAGCCTTCCCCTCCACCAAAGGTTTCGCGGGCGAAGCGTCTGGCCACTGCACCTCCTGAAGCAAGTGTGTAGTCTGAAGATATCTCATGCATCTCCAAGCCTGCCAAAGTGAAGATGCCCATGCAACCCACTAGCCAAGCACTGACCCCTGCTGCTGTTCTGCGCAATGAGAATGACGCCATTGATCTGTCCAGCGACGACGATCTTGGCGATGACGCTCTTGAGCAGTTGATCAAGAGCAAGCAAGAGGCAGAAATCTTCAATGACCTTCCTCTCTTTGATGTGGAAATCTTAAACAAGTTCATTGATGAGTGGTTTGACAACCCAAATGTCAGCTTTGATGATCTTCAGCTTCCCATTGGCCTCAGCGTCGCCTTCCATGGAGCCATTGCTGCTGAGCTGGCTCTAGCTCAGAAAATTGTTGAGCTGAAGCATAAGATAGATTATGAAAAGGCTCAGTTCAAGAAGCATATGGCCAAGCTCAATGTTGAAGACATTCAAAACTTCCAGGTCATGATGCATGAGCTCAAGGAAGCATTCCGCACGAAACGGGAAGAAGCCAAAGGTTCTCGTGAGCGCATGAAGGATCTTGCTGCTAAATGTGTTCAGGGATACAATGAAGCTGAAAAGCGCAAAGGCTTTGGGGTGACCAGGCATCGACCCCCGAATGGCAGCCAAGAAGAAGAAGAAGCCAGCTGTGGCAGAACCCGAAGCACCAAGGCAGGAAATACATCCAATTGTCTTCCCGGCCAGTATGACAGGCTCGAAGCCTAAGGTCCCCATAGTGGTTTCAGAACTCAAGAAAACAAGGGCAGCTGAAGCCGAAGCAAGAAAACGCAAGACCAAGGCCACCACTGATGATGCTCCCCCAACCAAGAAACGGAAAACCAAGAAGAGAGACCGGGCTACTCCCATAGAGCCCCTTGATGTCGAGCCAATCTCAGTGGCTCGTCCTGCATCTGAACATCAACAGTGCCAAGGGATAGTTCATGAGCCTGCTTCCACAGAGGCTCCTGAAGCTGAAGACAATCCAGCTATTGACCCCACCGCAGTTGAAGACATTGGTCCTCACAACAATGTTGAAGATGATGAAGTCCTTCCTCAGATTGAGCACAATTTGGTATCATCGCCTGTGCTCACGCACAGCGAACTCATCAGCATTGGTCTTTGAAAGTGCATTATATCGACTAGAGGGGGGGGTGAATAGGCGATTTTTATGAAATTCTTCAAAACATGGAAGTTATGAAGACAAACAGTAGAGATATGCCTATTACTATGCAGCGGAAGGTAGACTACACTAGGAAAGCCATGGTCAAGTATCAACAGAGTGAGAGCACAGTGACAAATAGCTGCAGTGTAATAAGGATTAGGTAGGAAGATATTATGAAGCCAAACAGATCATACACTCGCGCTGTGAAGACAAAAGATAGAACAGACATGCAATGACTTCACAATGAGTAATCAGTAAGTAAAAGGAAGTGAAGATGAAACCAGTGACTCGTTGAAGACAATGATTTGTTGGACCAGTTCCAGTTGCTGTGACAACTGTACGTCTGGTTGGAGCGGCTAGGTATTTAAACCTTAGGACACACAGTCTCGGACACCCAATCCTGAACACGTAGCTCAGGACACCCAGTCCTCACCGTATTCTCCTTGAGCTAAGGTCACACAGACCTCGCCCAATCACTCTGGTAAGTCTTCAAGCTAGACTCCCAAACCTTCATAGACTTCGTTCACCGGCAATCCACAATGTCTCTTGGGTGCTCAGAACGCGACGCCTAACCGGCTGGAGGATGCACAGTCCTCAAGTGTAATAAGTCTTCAGATCACTCAGACAAGAAGACTTAAGTGATGCCCAATTATCTCTGGCTCTGGGTGGTTAGGGCTTTATCCTCGCTAGGTATTCTCTCTCTCAAAGCCTTCGAGGTGGGTTGCTCTCAAACGACAACAGCCATGCACTAAATCTGAGCTGCCGACCGTTTATGGTTGTAGGGGGTGGGCTATATATAGCCACTTGGCAACCCGACCTGATTTGCCCGAAATGACCCTGGGTCACTAAGGAACTGACACGTGTTCCAACGGTCAGATTTCAAACTCACATGGCAACTTTACTTGGGCTACAAGCAAAGCTGACTTGTCCGACTCTGGACAAGATTTGCTCTCATAGTCTTCACTCGAAGACATAGGTTTTTCGTTTAGGCATCACTTCAGTCATTCTGACTGGTTCTCTTGGACCCCACTTAGCAGTACGGTGGTTCCTATGACTCAACGCAAATGAAAGAGAACTACGAAAGATCTAAGTCTTCGAGCTCCATAGGCTTCATGCGGTGTCTTCTCTTGTCATAGTCTTCAATGTGAATATCTTCATATACCACCTTTAACATCAATGTCTTCATACATTTTTAGGGGTCATCTCTGGTAGTAAAACCGAATCAATGAGGGACTTCTACCTGTGTTATCCTGCAATTCTCACAAACACATTAGTCCCTCAACTAGGTTTGTCGTCAACACTCCAAAACCAACTAGGGGTGGCACTAGATGCACTTACAATCTCCCCCTTTTTGGTGATTGATGACAAACTAGTTGAAGTTTTCAACGGGAAATATAATTTGTGAAATTTGTAAAGGATAAGGAATTGTCTTCATAAGTTGCAAGGGCTCCCCCTGAAGATGTGCATATAAGTAATTTGCTTTTGGAATGCAAGTGCACATGGCAGGTTGTGCTTGTGGAGATCCACTTCAACTTATGATGACAATCCACTATGCATGTGAGAGTATATGAAGGTAATGACAAGCATAATGAAAAATGGACGTCTGCAGAATTATCTAAGTGTGGAATTTATCGTCGCACATGCGGAATTTATCTTCGCAAAACAAGTTGGCAAATAAGTAGCAGACGACCATCGAGTTTAAGTGTTACAACTCAAAGAACCAAATGTAGCAAAACGAGAGTTGTAAGTGTCATGGTTCTAAGTCTGACAGTGAGGTAGGGGTGTGTGTATGAAGAGGCTAGACCTTAGCTATTGGGAAGTTGTAAGCACGCGAGGTTTACGAGTTCAGGCCCTTCTCGGAGGAAGTAACAGCCCTACGTCTCGGTGCCCGGAGGCGGTCGACTGGATTATGCGTGTGTAAAATGACAGGGGTGCGAACCCTTGATACTGAGGAGGGGGTGGCTTATATAGAGTTCGCCGGCCCTTGCCTTCCCTCAGTAATGCAGGGTTTAAGGTACATTTAAGGTGGGCGTTACTGATAACGTCCCTAATAAAGAGTCTTAATAGCCATAAAGTCTACTTAATAGCCGACCGTTTGCCTGCAGAGTGACTTGAGGTCTTCGGGCAGTCGAGTGGCTGGCTTCTTGGTCGAGTAATAGCTTCTTGGTCAAGTGTCTTCAACCCATCGAGTGAGATATCTTCAAGTCGATTGAATGGTGACTTCCTCTAAGGATGTCCTATGGTAGGGTTCTTTAGGACGGGTCCGTGTCCCTACCGTAGGTACGTGACTTCATCATTAGCCCCCGAACGGATCGAGGCTAGAATGAGAAAAAGGGGTTAGGGATCTTTCCGACTGATTCTTCGGGTTATATGGGTGCTTCGTTCTGGGTCGACCATCACGGATGCCGTCATTAACCTCTTTCAGTCGCCTTGATCCGTTCCAGGTCTTTTGCCGAGTGGATTTCTTTACCTGCGAGGCATCGTGCGCCGGTGCGCGTGGGATTTCCGTTTCATCAAGTTGTTCTGCAGCCAGCGGAGATCGCGGGATTCGGATTTTTTGGGAAGCGCGTGGAACGGGGGCAGCCGCAGTAATCGGGAGCGACAGTGCGAAGGCTCCTCGATCTCCGCGCTGCCTTTTTCGCCACGTACTGCGCGCGCGCCTGCCACGGGATTTGACTGGATAGCTCGGGCCTACCTGCCAGCCACTCGGAAGCGGCCCCTTATAAGTAGTTGGCCCGGAGCTCTCCATCAGTGCGCGTGCTCATCTCTTCCTCTTCTTTCGCTCTTTCTCCGTAGCCTCCCCTGCTTCCTTTACTCTCGCCCAGCCACCGCAAGACCAGCTCGAGATCTCGCCGGCGACGATGGTGAAGGGCAAGACGACCGCCCTGGAGCGCGCGAAGAAGGCGGCGGTGGCGGGGAAGGGGAAGAAGTCTGCGCGCGGCAGATCTTCCTCCCGGACGGCTCTGCCCAAGGGTTGGATCCAGGGTGACTGGATGCCTTCGGTGCTCCGCCAGGAGGATCTTGACGACTTGGTCGAGGGGGGAGCCATCCCTCACAAGGCTGCGCGTCTTCCGGGGGGAGAGATCGAACCCCAACCTCGCGACGGTGAGTGCGTGCTCCTCGCCACTCACATCGACCGAGGGTTTTCTCTGCCGCCCCACTCTTTCTTCCGCAGCTTCTTGAACTTCTTTGGAGCGCAGCTCCACCACTTTACCCCCAATTCTATAGTCTATCTCGCTGCCTTTATTTCAATGTGTGAGGCGTTCCTAGGTTGCCGCCCACACTAGGGGCTTTTTAAGCACATCTTCACCTGTCGCTCTCAGTCGGTTAAGAAAGCCAAGTCGAGTGACGAGAGGACACAAGTGATCCAACTGTGTGGGGGTTTGGCGATCCAGACGAGAGGGAAGAGCTCTTTCCCATCCATTACCTTCCCGGAGTCAGTTCGAGGCTGGCAGGCGACTTGGTTCTACTGCCAGGATCAGGCGACTCCAGGGCAGTTGACTGGGCTCCCACCTTTCACCCTCGACCGAGCCGAAAAGCCCGCTTCTCCGAAGGTGACGCCTGAAGAGAAGGCCCAGGTCAGGATACTGGCCGGTCGAGTGGTTGAGCTTGTCCGCGAGGGCGTGACGGGGATGGATCTGCTGGAGGTCTTCCTCAAGAGACGAATCCAACCGCTCCAGGCTCGGGACCATCCGATGTGGCTGTATTCTGGCCTCGAGGACACCACTCGGATCCACCCGGAGGAGGTTACCGATGAGATGTTGGAGGGGTGGCTGTCTAGTATCACGGGGAACAAGGACAACCCCCGGGGAGCTAGGAGGGTCATTCCACTCGACAGCTCGTATGAGGTCGACCAGGTGCGTTTTTTATGTCTTCCGACTGAAATCTTCGTTTTCTGTATTGGTCTCTTTTCGAGCAGGTCGATTGACTTTACCTTTGTCTGTTGTCTTTCAGACGACCACTGAGATGTACTCGGCGCCCAATGGGGCGTAGGGGTCGACTGAGGAAGGAGAAGGGAGCGGAGGCGAGAGCGGGGATGACCATGGTGAGTGGGAGTCGGATGGTGAAGGAGAGGGAGGCGACGACATCTTCTCCAGTGAAGAGGAGGAGGAGGAGACCGAACCTCCCCGCCCGGAAAGGCGATCCAAGCTCGTACATGACCCAGCACAGGGATGTGGTCAGGCGAGCGGCTCCGTCGGGCCGTCGTCGAAACGCCCTCGAACTTCTTCTCCCACACCGACTGGGAAGGTCCCCAAGCAACCAAGAACGACGCTATCCAAGCCGCCCAAGACTCTGCCCAAGATGAAGATAATTGTCCCTGTTATTTCCGGGTAACAAAGCTTGTCTTCCCTCGTCGATTGGAGGACGGATCCTCGGTCGACTCGTTACGCTTAACTGGTTGATTCTTCGAAATTTGCAGTGTTGCTACCTCCGAGATCTCTGCCAAAGACGATGACCAAGAGATGGGGGACGCTGCTACCTCCAACCCTGGTATGATTTTTGACGTTCTGTTTTTGAGTTGACTTGGACGTTTCTTGCAATTTTGGTCGATTGAAAGTTCTTCCTGCAGCCCCTCCTCATGTTATCGACCTCCCGGATGACGACGACAACGAGCCGCTGAGGATAGGGAGGACCAGGAGGCCGTCGACTGACAGGACTCCCCAGCCTGCTCCGGCACCTGAGGCCGTGGCTCGGGATAGCGGCGATGCCCCTCGGGCTTCTGTGACCTTTGCCAATCCCCCATCGAGTGTGCAGCCCTCGGCGTCGACTGCCAATCCGACTTCGCTCTTTCTCGCGTACTCTGTCCCTGAAGACGAAGTGGCCGCTGCGAAGGAGGCCATACACCAGGCAGGGGTCATGATGGAACAGGTGAAGAAAGCTCGAGAGGCCAGCCAGGCAGCTTACGACGCAAGTTCGACGCTTCAGAGCAACGTCTAGGTCAGTCGACTTGATACTTTTTTGTTTGAAGAGTCTTTCTCCCTCTTTCTTTTTCTTTTTGAAGATCTTTGTATCTGTATCTGTACACCCAATGGGTGTGTTTTCTCTTTCTTGGACTAGTGGGGGCACGCTGAGTGCACCCACTGGGTGTAGTCCCCGAGACTACGGTGGACTGCTGGCAGTCGACTGTAGTCTTTATATTGCGTTTCTGAATCTGTATTTCTTCACTCGATTTGGTCTGGCCAGGTCGAGTGGGACCGTGTCCTGTCGACTGTGGGCAGTCGATTTTTTTTTGGTCGAACCAGTGGGGGCACGCTGAGTGCACCCACTGGGTGTAGTCCCCGAGACTACTGTCGAATGTTTTTGATTCGGCTGTGGTCTTAGAAACGTCACCATTGTTCCTTAGTTACTCGGAAGCAACTTATCTCGAACGTCTGTCGACTGGTTTTTCTTTTTGCAGAAATCCTGCGAACTTGCCGCTCGCTATGCTGAATTGGAGAAACAGAAGATTCAACTGGACCTTGATCTAGAGCTGGCCAGGACGGAGCTACAGAAGGTCAGGGAGGGTGCCGCAGGTAAAGCGACTTTGTCGACTGATTTTGTTTTTGGGCTTGAGCATTCCTCTGCTGTTTCCGATTTGATCACCATTTCTTTGTAGGAGAATTGGAAAAAGCTTTGGCGAGGAAGGACCAGGACCTGGCTGCTGCCCGCAAGGAGGCTGATGACAAGACAGCTCTGGCCGCACAGAAGCTGGCTTCGGTCGACCAGTTAGAAAAGGAGAACACCAGGTTGCAGACCGCTCTGACTGAAGCCAACAGGCTGACTGCAAATTGGAAGAAGAAGAACCTCCTCTTGGGCGAGGAGATTGAAGGCATCACTCGTAGGAGGGACGACCTGGAGAGCTACTTGAGGAGCCTCGCCAAGATGCTGTACATCAAACTTGAAGGTGCACATCCAGTTTCGACTGTTTTTTACCTTTGTGTCGACTCAATTTTGCGATCATTGGCTTATCTTTAGGTCTTGTATGCAGAATTCTGTCAGAACTTCGAAGAGGAGACCGGGCGGATCGAAAGGGTCTGGACCCAATCAATTCTCTGGTGAAAGATGATACTGCCATGAACCTGCTCCGACTAGAATCTCGAATCGACGGCGCCGTGGATTACTTGGCTTGACTGAAGGTTGCCATGTCGCGGATCGACTCGACACTTCGGCCAGAGTCCACGCTCCAGAACGATCTCGAGTCTCTTATGGCTCGACTTGACAAAATCCCCGATCGAGTGCAGGAGTGGAAGAAGTCTTCTGCCCGGTGCGGCGCTGATGTGGCTCTATCTTTAGTCCGTGTCCACTGCAAGGAGGCACGAGAAGAAAAGTTGGCCGCCATCCAAGTCGCCAATACCAAGAAGCATAGCTTCCAAGACTTCATGGAGACCTTCATTGCTGCTGCCACTCGCATTGCGGATGGAATTGACCTGGATGAGTTCGTCGCTCCTGCCAGTCCTCCTCTTGAGGAATGAGAAAAATTTTATGCCTTTCCTTAAATTTGCCTCGGAATGCCGAGTGGACTTGTAATCGTTTAAACTCTGCCGAGCTGAGGGCTCGAGTACTTTGATTCGGGGCCCAGGGCCTTTTAAGCTTTATCCGAACTTAATTTCTTGCTGAATGTCTTCGTGGATGATTCGTCGAGTGGAACTTGATCTCCGTTCGAAGAAAAAGGTGACGACCGACCCACACCCTATTGCTGTAGAGTGGGGTGGAGCGCACATTGTATTTGTGGCGGAGCTCTCCAGGAAAAGGTGGCAGTCGACCCACGCCCTGTTACTGTAGAGTGGGACGAAGCTCACATTGTATTTGTGGCGGAGCTCTCCAGGAGAAGGTGGGTTTCATACTTAAGCGAGTACTGAACTGTACCTAAGCCCCCGAGTGGGAGGTTTGCTCTCCATTCGGTAGGATTTTTCAAACTTAGGCGAGTGTCCGACTGCAGCTAAGTCTCTTCGTGGAGAACTTAGGCGAGTGCTGAACTGCAGCTAAGCCCCCGAGTGGGAGGTTTGCTCTCCACTCGGTAGGATTTTTCAAACTTAGGCGAGTGTCCGACTGTAGCTAAGTCTCTTCATGGAGAACTTAGGCGAGTGCTGAACTGCAGCTAAGCCCCCGAGTGGGAGGTTTGCTCTCCACTCGGTAGGATTTTTCAAACTTAGGCGAGTGTCCGACTGCAGCTAAGTCTCTTCATGGAGAACTTAGGCGAGTGCTGAACTGCAGCTAAGCCCCCGAGTGGGAGGTTTGCTCTCCACTCGGTAGGATTTTTCAAACTTAGGCGAGTGTCCGACTGCAGCTAAGTCTCTTCGTGGAGAACTTAGGCGAGTGCTGAACTGCAGCTAAGCCCCCGAGTGGGAGGTTTGCTCTCCACTCGGTAGGATTTTTCAAACTTAGGCGAGTGTCTGACTGCAGCTAAGTCTCTTCGTGGAGAACTTAGGCGAGTGCTGAACTGCAGCTAAGCCCCCGAGTGGGAGGTTTGCTCTTCGCTCGGTAGGATTTTTCAAACTTAGGCGAGTGTCCGACTGCAGCTAAGTCTCTTCGTGGAGAACTTAGGCGAGTGCTGAACTGCAGCTAAGCCCCCGAGTGGGAGGTTTGCTCTCCACTCGGTAGGATTTTTCAAACTTAGGCGAGTGTCCGACTGCAGCTAAGTCTCTTCGTGGAGAACTTAGGCGAGTGCTGAACTGCAGCTAAGCCCCCGAGTGGGAGGTTTGCTCTCCACTCGGTAGGATTTTTCAAACTTAGGCGAATCGGATTCGCAGCTAAGCCCCCGAGTGGGAGGTTTGCTCTCCACTCAGTAGGATTTTTCAAACTTAGGCGAATCGGATTCGCAGCTAAGTCACCCACTGGGGGATTTCGGATACAAACAAAAGTGACAGCAATTATTAGAACACCCTTATTTCTGATAAAAATGAACTTCAGGAGTTTTTCTTATTACATCTGGTTTGAGGGCGGGCTCAAGTGTAAAAGGGGCGGAGAAGCTCCGCGTTCTAAGCTCGAGGTTCGTCGATCTGTCGATCAACATTGTAAAGGTGATATGCTCCGTTGTGGAGGACTCTGGTGACGATGAAGGGACCTTCCCAAGTGGGAGCGAGCTTGTGAGGTTTCTGTTGATCCACTCGGAGGACCAGATCTCCTTCTTGAAAGGCTCGACTCTTCACATTCCGGGTGTGGAATCGACATAAGTCCTGCTGATAAATGGTCGATCTGATCATCGCCATCTCCATCTCTTCCTCCAAGAGGTCGACTGCGTCTTGCCGGGCCTGCTCCGCTTCATCTTCGGTGTAAAGTTCGACTCGGGGCGCATTATGAAGGAGATCGCTTGGCAGGACAGCTTCGGCTCCATAAACCAGAAAGAATGGGGTCCTTCCAGTCGACCAGTTACGGGTGGTCCTTAATCCCCACAGAACTGACGGAAGCTCGTCGACCCAAGCGCCTGCCGCTTGCTTGAGATCGCGCATTAGCTGAGGTTTTAGCCCTTTGAGAATCAGACCATTTGCTCTCTCAGCCTGTCCATTCGACTGGGGATGAGCGACTGAGGCGTAGTCAACTCGTGTGCCTTGAGAAGCGCAAAATGCTCTGAACTCGTCCGAATCAAAGTTTGACCCGTTATCAGTGATGATGCTGTGCGGGACTCCATATCTGAATGTTAACCCTCTGATGAAACTGATAGCGGTGCCAGCATCGAGGCTCTTTATGGGCTTAGCTTCGATCCATTTGGTAAATTTGTCGACTGCCACAAGTACATGAGTGAATCCACTCCTGCCCGTTCTTAGGGGGCCAACCATGTCCAATCCCCAGACGGCAAAGGGCCAGACGAGCGGAATGGTCTTCAGGGCTGACGCGGGCTTGTGTGACATGTTGGAGTAGAACTGGCACCCCTCGCACTTGTCGACTATCTCTTTCGCCATCTCATTTGCCCTTGGCCAGTAAAATCCAGCTCGGTATGCTTTAGCCACAATAGTCCGAGAGGACGCATGGTGACCGCAGGTTCCCGAGTGGATATCGTTAAGGATTATTTGACCCTCTTCTGGCGTTATGCATTTCTGGCCGACTCCGGTCGCACTCTCTCTGTACAGCTGTCCACTTATGACTGTGAAGGCCTTAGATCGGCGGACAATCTGTCGAGCCTCCTCCTCGTCCTCCAGAAGTTCTTTCCTTAGGATATATGCAATGTACGGTATTGTCCAGTCAGGGGTGATTGCCAAGACTTCCATGATTAGGTCGACTACTGCAGGCACTTCAACTTCAGTCGGATCTGTGGCACTTTCTGGCTGCGGGGCTTCTTCTGTGAAAGGATCCTCTTGGACTGACGGTGAGTGAATGTGTTCCAAGAACACGTTGCTTGGAATGGCTTCTCTCTTGGAGCCTATCTTGGCCAAGTCGTCAGCTGCCTGGTTTTTCAGTCGGGGGATGTGGTGGAGTTCCAACCCCTCGAACTTCTTCTCTAGCTTCCGCACTGCATTGCAGTATCCAGTCATTGCCGGACTCCTGACGTCCCACTCCTTCATCAATTGATTAACCACCAGATCTGAGTCGCCATAGACCATGAGGCGACGGACGCCGAGTGAAATGGCCATGCGCAACCCATACAAAAGTGCTTCATACTCTGCTTCGTTATTGGAGGAATCGAAGTGAATCTGGAGAACGTATCTGAGCTTATCTCCTCGGGGGGAGACCAAAACTACCCCCGCGCCCGAACCATTCAGCATCTTGGATCCATCGAAGAACATAGTCCAGTGTTTCGAGTGAACTTGAGTCGGAAGTTGCTGTTCAATCCACTCGGCGATGAAATCCGCGATTGCTTGGGACTTGATGGCTTTCTTTGCTTCAAACTTGATATCTAAAGGAAGGAGTTCAATCGCCCACTTGGCCACTCGACCAGCTGCATCTCTGTTATGCAGGATCTCCGATAACGGGGCGTCGCTGACGACTGTAATGGAGTGGTCAGGGAAATAATGTGCAACTTTCTTCGTGGTCATATAAATCCCATATACAAGCTTCTGGTAGTGGGGGTATCTTTGTTTTGAAGGGGTCAAAACTTCAGACACATAATATACAGGGCGTTGAACTTTGAAGGCCTTCCCTTCCTCTTCCCGCTCGACCGTAAGTACTGTACTGACAACTTGTCCCGTGGCTGCAATGTAAAGCAGCAGAGGCTCTTTGCTGATTGGGGCAGCTAGCACCGGCTGGGTGGAGAGCAGAGCTTTGAGCTCTGCAAACGCTGCATCAGCTTCTGGAGTCCACTCGAACTTGTCAGACTTCTTCATCAGTCGGTAAAGAGGCAACGCTTTTTCACCGAGTCGAGAAATGAATCGACTTAAGGCGGCCAAGCAGCCTGTAAGCTTTTGGACATCATGCACACGTACAGGACGCTTCATCCGGAGTATGGTGCCAATTTTTTCAGGATTGGCGTCGATTCCCCGTTCGGAAACGAGAAAACCGAGTAGCTTGCCACATGGAACTCCGAAAGTGCACTTTGACGGATTGAGCTTGATATCGTACCTCCTGAGGTTGGCGAAGGTTTCGGCAAGGTCAGCCCGCAGGTCGGAACCTTTCCGGGACTTGACTACGATATCGTCCATGTACGCCTCCACATTCCGACTGATTTGAGTGAGTAAACACTTCTGGATCATTCTCATGAATGTGGCTCCGGCGTTCTTGAGGCCGAATGGCATGGTGACGTAACAGAAGCATCCGAATGGAGTGATGAAAGATGTTTTGATTTCGTCGGGCCCATACAGACGGATCTGATGGTACCCGGAGTAGGCATCTAGAAAAGACAATCTCTCGCATCCCGCAGTTGAGTCGACAATCTGGTCGATGCGAGGGAGAGGAAAATGATCTTTTGGGCAGGCCCGATTGATATGCTTGAAATCAATGCACATACGGAGTGACTTGTCCTTCTTGGGGACCATGATGACATTGGCGAGCCACTCGGAGTGGTAGATCTCTCGGATGAACTCAGCTGCTAAGAGCCGAGCCACTTCCTCGCCAATGGCTTGTTTTTTCTGGACGGCGGACCGTCGAAGATGTTCCTTCACGGGCTTGAACTTTGAGTCGACTCGCAGGCGGTGCTCAGCCAGCCCCCTGGGAACTCCAGGCATGTCAGAGGGTTTCCATGCGAAGATGTCCCAGTTCTCACGGAGGAGCTGGATGAGCGCTTCTTCCTATTTGGAGTCGAGCGTCGTCGAGATGTGAGTCGGAGCAGCGTCGAGATCGGTCGGGTGAATGTGGACTGACTTTGTTTCGCCAGCCGACTGAAAAGCCGACTCGGAGGCAGGCTTCTTAGCTTGCAGCAATTCACTCGGGTCGGCAGCCTTTTGGTACTCTTTCAGCTCGACCACTGCCATCTGAGCGTCGGCGATCTTTGATCCCTTCTGGAAACATTCTTCTGCTTTCTTCCGGTTGCCCGTGACAGTGATCACACCTTTGGGGCCAGGCATCTTTAATTTAAGATACACGTAACATGGTCGAGCCATGAAGCGTGCGTAAGCTGGCCTGCCCAAGATGGCCTGATAAGCACTCTGGAAGTCCACAACTTCAAACGTTAACTTTTCCTTGCGGTAATTCTTTGAATCACCGAAAACCACATCAAGAGCAATCTGGCCGAGTGACTCGGCTTTCTTCCCAGGAATGACTCCGTGGAAGCTCATGTTACTGGTGCTGAGTTTGGACATCGGAATGCCCATTCCTTTCAAGGTTTCAGCATACAGTATGTTCAGGCCACTGCCGCCGTCCATCAGGACTTTGGTCAGTCGAGTGCCTTCGACAACTGGGTCGACCACCAAAGCTTGCCTCCCAGGGGTGGCAATGTGCGTCGGGTGATCGGACTGGTCGAATGTGATGGCAGTCTGAGACCACTTCAGGTAACTGGGAGTCGCCGGGGCAACCATGTTGACCTCACGGTTAATGACTTTCAGTCGACTTTTGCTTTCGACATCAGCAAAAATCATCAAGGTGGAATTGACTTGGGGGTATCCATCATCACTATCCTCCTTGTCTTCAACTCTGTCCAGCTCTTTTTCCTTATCCTTGGGCTGCTTGCCCTGGAACTGCTGAATCAGAAGCCGACACTGTCGAGTGGTATGCTTCGGGAAAATAAAATTTCCTTCTTCATCTTTCTTGGTATGGATGTGACATGGCAGGTCCAGAACATCATTCCCATCCTGATCTTTAACCTTCTTGGGCTTCCATGTGCTCTTGGGCTTTCCCTTGAAATTTCCCTGGGCCACAGCCAGGGCCTCCCCAGGGGCGGCTGGCTCGGCCTTCCGCTTCTGCTTCCGACTGGAGTTTCCTCCGGTTTCTTGGGCGACTGACTTGAGTTTGCCACTTCGTAGTCGGTCCTCGTCTTCTCCATTAGCGTACTTGGTGGCAATCTCCATCATCCGATTAAGGGACATCTCTCCAGTCTGGCCAAACTTCAGATTCAACTCCCTGTACTTGACGCCTTCCTTGAAAGCGCAAACTGCTTGATGGTCTGGCACGTTCTCGACCGAGTGGTGCAGGGTGATCCACCTCCGGATGTATTCTCTCAGAGTTTCATTTGGATTCTGCACGCAAGACCGCAGCTCCGTAAGGCCCGCAGGGCGCTTGCATGTCCCTTCGAAGGTTGTGATAAACACTCGGGAGAGATCCTCCCAAGTGTAAATGCTGCTGGGCGCCAACCGATTCAGCCACGCCCTAGCTGAGCCTTCCAACATGAGGGGTAAATGCTTCATGGCCACCTCATCATTGCCGCCGCCAATCTGCACAGCCACTCGGTAATCCTCGAGCCACGTGTCAGGCTTGGACTCACCGGTGAACTTGCTGATTCCAGTCGCCAGCCTGAAGTTGGGAGGGATCACCGCAGCCCTGATGGCTCGACTGAAACATTCAGGCCCCGAGGCGTGTGTCCTGCTGCCGGTGGGCGTATCTCTGTTGTGGCCCTCTCGATGAGCCATGTTCCTGTCCACCAGACCTTGAACGAGGATGGATCTCGCGTCAAAGCCTGGGTCTCTGGGGTCGACTGGGATCCTCTGCCCAACGTTATGGAGGCGCCTGTCGTCTCGATGTTGAGGTGCATATGATCCACTCCTCGGGGGAGGGGACGGCACCCGACGTCCATAATCACGGTCGGGTCGGTGATCATATTGTTCGTTTCTCCTATACTGATCATGCCGGTCTCCACGTCCCTCACGCCTCGGGGGCGATCTCGGGCTGTGAGCCGACTGGACGGTTTCTGTTGCAATGGATCGACTGTGGATCCTGTCCCACGACTGAGAGACGGCGGAATTCTGATTTCCCGCCGCTCGGAGCAATGCTCTGATCTGCAGCAATCCTCTGCCAGCCTCTGACTGAGAGGGCTGGATTGACTCTGCTATGCGGGCCGCGGCAGCCAGGTTCTGAACCGGAGTTCGGTACACCTGCGGCGGTGGGAAGAGCTGACGTCGACTGGATTCGGGAGCTTGCTGGCATCGACTGGACTCGGGAGCCTGCTGGCGTCGACTGGACTCGGGAGCCCGCTGACGCGCCCGCTCGTCGAGAGCTCGCTATAGATTCTCCAGTCGAGTGCGCTCGGCTAGATTAGCCAAGCGCGCGTCCTCCAAGGCCCGGGCCTCGGGGGTTTCTCCAACAATAGGGGTGTAGAGCGCGTCCATGTTCCGACGACGAAGCTCCTCCCGCTGTAATGACGTAAGAGGCTCGGGGAGGTATTCGTCGTGAGGGTGCGACGGATCGCCTCTATCGGCACCATCATCAGCGCGATGGAATCCAAGAGGACTGCGTGTCCCCTCGACCGCCAGAACCTCCACCAAAGGGTCGCTGCTATCACACTCGGATGCGGTCTCCGTGGAGCCAGTCGACAGATCGAACAGGCCGCAGAGGGATTCGTCGGGCTCGATTGCCGCGACTTGCGGGGTCACCGACTAGCGGGCCGCGGCGTGCTTCATCCACCGCTGGAGCCTCGACCGACCCGAGCGCTTGCGCTGGCGGGAGACAGGACGGGGAGATGACACGGGAGTCGACCGATATGGGGTCGACGGCTGCCACAGGAGGACGCCACGGACGCACGCGCGGAAGTGCGTCGCACCGCGGACGGGGAGCGCGTCGACGTCAAGCGGCGCCTCCTGGACCCAGGCGGAGTCGTCGGCAATGAAAGTGAGTCTGCCGAGACGGATCTCGCGGCCCTCTGCCAAAGCTCCGCAGGAAAACATGATCAAGCGGATCGGAAAAATCGCAACTTCCCCAATTAGGCGCTAAGACTAATGCCCCACGGTGGGCGCCAACTGTCGTGGTTCTAAGTCTGATAGTGAGGTAGGGGGGTGTGTATGAAGAGGCTAGACCTTAGCTATTGGGAAGTTGTAAGCACGCGAGGTTTACGAGTTCAGGCCCTTCTCGGAGGAAGTAACAGCCCTACGTCTCGGTGCCCGGAGGCGGTCGACTGGATTATGCGTGTGTAAAATGACAGGGGTGCGAACCCTTGATACTGAGGAGGGGGTGGCTTATATAGAGTTCGCCGGCCCTTGCCTTCCCTCAGTAATGCAGGGTTTAAGGTACATTTAAGGTGGGCATTACTGATAACGTCCCTAATAAAGAGTCTTAATAGCCATAAAGTCTACTTAATAGCCGACCGTTTGCCTGCAGAGTGACTTGAGGTCTTCGGGCAGTCGAGTGGCTGGCTTCTTGGTCGAGTAACAGCTTCTTGGTCGAGTGTCTTCAACCCGTCGAGTGAGATATCTTCAAGTCGATTGAATGGTGACTTCTTCTAGGGACGTCCTATGGTAGGGTTCTTTAGGACGGGTCCGTGTCCCTACCGTAGGTACGTGACTTCATCAGTAAGCACGAAGCAAAATATAGCAAAATATAAAGCACCCGTCCATATGGACCCGCTTGAAGACTATCAACCCCATATGCTTCTCCCCCTTTTGTCAGTAAGGACCAAAAAGGATTGAAGACATAGAGTGTCTACTCGTTCCCATGAGCAGCAGGGTCGTTGGTGGTGTCTGGCGGTGCTGAAGAGGGTGGTGGTGAAGTAGCATCGTCTTCATCCTCGATAACTCGGGCAGTCACTGTTGCAGCAGAGGAAGAGAACTCAGAGTCTTCAAGTGATGGAGTTCCTCGCAGCACAACCCTTCTAGGAGGTGTGGAGTCAAACTTGAATCGCTCAGTGAAGCCATCCTCTTGAAGATCAGCTTCAGAACACATCATCGTTAGCCCTTTCCATGTACGGCGACAGGTTTCATGGGTAACGAAAGCATTCTTGGTGGCAAGATTGCGAATGCAATTAACATTCACCAAGAGGCTTTTCATCTGACACTTCAGCCAGTCATGATGCCTATCCTGTTTTTGATGAAGGGCCACAAGAAGCTCTCGGTCATTGAGAACACGAGTGCGCTTCTTGGGTCTTGGAGCAGTTGTGCTGTCAGTGGCTTCAGTGGAAGCAGGGCGTGGTGCACATGTAGTGCCAGCCAACAGATACACTCGAGAGACTGCTTCAACTCCTGCAATGTTTTGAGTGAAGCTCCGGTGTTCTGCATTCTGAAGACTGAGAGGTTGCTTGGCAGGTTCAGGATAGATGGCTTCAGCAGAGGTATCCACATCAGGCAAGAAGATCCGATGGTTGCGGGCTGAGGGCTGATACGAGATAGCAGAGTGAAGTTTGATCAGCCGCATTACCCAGGGGGCGTAGAACTTCAAACCAAACAGATCAGAGCCTGATGCAGCAAGTTGGCATATGAAAAAGTCTTGTGCATTGAAGCATTTGCCATGAAGGATATAGAATATCAAAGTCTTCATTGCACCCTCAATCTTGGCATTTGGAGAGTGTCCTTTAATGGGCCAGAGAGTCCGCCTGATGATGTGATAGATGGCTCTTGGCAGATACTCAAGGTCTTCAACGAAGAACTCTGTGGGATAAGCAGCATCTTGGGGCAATGGCTTCATCATGCTAAGCATCTGACTCATATTAGGTTCAGGCCTCTGAAAGATGCTCTCAATAGCTTCAGTATGCAGCTGACAACCTTGCTCGAAGAGATCGCCAGGAGTGGGCAAGTGAGTGAGCTCAATGATGTCAAATGCATTGGCTTCGTGATGAACATTGCTGGTCATCCACTCCAGGACCCAAGTCTTCGGATCTCTGTTGTACCCACGGATGTGGAATCTGGCATAGAATTGGAGCAGCAGCTCTTCATTCCAATGCTCTTGGTCAGTTAGGAATGGCAGCAGTCCCACTTGCTTGAAACAATCCAACGCTTCTTCTAGGCACGGCAGACCAGCTATAGCTTCAACGTCAAGGCACTTGTGTGGGAAGATGTGACCTTGGTTGTACAGTATGCATGAGTAATAGCTTCGCTGAGGATAGCTCCAGAACCGATCTGATGAAATCCTCTCCCTTGAGTAGGGGTTCTTGGAGCTATTGAAGAATGTATTGTCTGCCCTGAAGCCATTGATGTTGAAGGAGCCAGGTGCTGATGCAGGACCTGGGAACCTTGGCAGTCTTGGGATTGGCTTCTGTACCTGAGGCCTGTGCTCAACATGATAGTCGAACTGGGGACCGGTAGCAGACTCAGGAACAGAAGTGTCAGGATCAGTGGCTTCGCTGTCTTCTGATGCTTTTGGTGGGGAGGGCTCCACATTAGCTTCATTGTTGGTTGTGGCAGCCTCATGATTGTCATCCTCCATTTGACGAGCTGGAGGGTCAGACACAAGCACGTTCTCCGTAAGAACTGCTTCTTGGTGAGACGAGGGGACTTGTGGTACTTTTTTCGGCCGATGCAGCCGGAATGTCTTCAGCAGAGACGTGAGGCCTTGGACCTTTGCGAAGCCTACGCAACATGGGCGACGCCTGTGGAGTTTGAGTGGGCTGGGCCTCATTGTCTTCTTCCTCTTGTGGGTGATCCGCCCATGAGGCATCCTGGGCAATTGGCGTCAACGGATGACCAATGCTGATGAGTTCGTTGTTGTCTTGCTGAGGAAGGACTGCATCATCTTCTACATTGTCATGTTCACCAATGTCTTCAGCAGCGATGGGATCAGCTGCTGGAATGTCTTCAGCTTCATGAGCCTCTGTGGAAGCAGGCTTATGGACAGTCAGTTGGCGTTCAGCTTCAGGATAGACCATAGAAATGGGTTCAACCATCAAGGGCTCTGTGGGAGCAGCCCGATCTTTCTTAGTCTTCCTCTTCTTCTTAGAGGGGGCAGTTTCAGATGCTTCAGGATATTTTCGCTTCCTTGCTTCAGCCTCAGCAGTCTTGGTCTTCTTGAGCTCTGAAGCAGTTGACCGGCTCTTTGGCTTCGAGCCAGTTATTGCAATTGGGAAGACAATCGGAACTTCTTCTTGCCTTGGTGCATCGGGTTCAGCTGTAGCAGGCTTCTTCTTCTTCTTCGCGGCCATCCTGGGGTCGATGCCAGGACGCTCAAGTGCCTTGCGCTTTTCAGCCTCATTGTAGGCTTCCACACATCTGTCAGCCAGAGTCTTCATGCGCTCACGCGAACCTTGAGCTTCTGCATGTTTCTTCAGAAAAGCTTCCTTGAGCTCGTGCGTCATGATTTTGAAGTTCTTCACATCTTGCACGCTGAGCTTGGCCATATGCTTCTTGAACTGAGCCTTTTCATAGTCAATCTTCTGCTTTAGCACAACAATGCGCTGGGCGATGGCTAGTTCTGAAGCAATGGCGCCATGGAAGGCGACACTGAGGCCAATGGGTAGCTGTAGATCATCGAAGCTGATGTTGGGCGTGTCAAACCACTCGTCAATGAAGTTGTGGATGATGGTGACATCAAAGAGTGGCAGATCATTGAATATTTATGCTTCTTCTTTGCTCTTGATGAGTTGCTCAAGCGCGTCATCTGCCAGGTCTTCATCACTTGACAGGTCAATGTCATCATTGCGCAGAATAGCAGCAGCTGTGAGCTCTTGACCAGTGTGTGGCTGAGGCATCTTGCTCTTCTGGGGCTTGGAGATGCAGGATACGTCTTCAGACTACACACTGTCTTCAGGAGGTGCAGTTGCAAGTGGCTTCTCCCATGAGATTTTCGGTGAAGAGGCAGGCTTTGAAGCTTTAGGCTTCTTCATCTTCTTTGGCTTCAGCACTAGAGGAGCTTCTTCTGATTCAGAGTCAGCTGGAGGCTCATTCACTGCGGTCCCTTGAACTAAGATGTGGGTGATGAGACCTTCAAGGTTGGCATAAGGACCGATGACATTGGGTTCTGCTTCTCGTGTGCCATCTACCCTTGGTGCTGAGGGACCAGGGTTGAAGTCTAACCCAAATTTCTTCTTGTTCTGCTTCGCTGAGTTTTGGGCAAACTGGAAGTTGCGCTTGAACAGATTGTCGTCACGACACCAGAGTAGTGACGACGGATGTGCATCATCAGGCTGTGGCCCACGGACCATGCATGGATAGAAGCTTTGGGCAATAGCTTCATCTCTAGACCTGGGTAGAAGATTCTTGTATAAGATGTCTCCCCACGGTCTTTTGATGGCACTTTTCTCAGCATACTCTTGGGTTGTGAAGCGGTATTTGAACCATTGTTCTGCCCAGTAGCGTCGAATCCATTGGATTCGGGTCTTGCGCTGACTATAATCCTCTTCAGGATCTGTTTTATACATTTCTGCAAGTTCATCAAGCAGATCTCTGGATGTTCCGCCATGACATTGTCTGGCCCCCTTCCTTGCTGCTTTCTCTGAAGCCATAAACTTTAACTTGAAAGGCTTCAAGACATTCAAAGGCTTCAAAGACTTTCTCTTGCTGGACCAATAGGAACTGGCTTCAGGAGAATTTATGTGATGCTGTAAGAATTCTGCAAATGAATGCAGACTATGAGAACCAAAGGATTCTCCCACGGACATGTACCTGTGACAGCATTAAGGTGCGAGGGAAGGGGAAGAGGTCATATGCATTCTCAGAAGATTTTGAAGATAAATCAGTTTAGAAGACATTGACCTCATCGTGCGAAGACATTCACTCATAGATAAGAAGTTGGTTCCAGATTTGTATGAACCCACAGATCAGTACAAGTGAGGAATCTAACTACTTTGTGAAGCACAAGTGAATATACTAGGCATGTTATGAGATGCAGTATGAGAGAGATCTAACTTGTGTGGATAGAAACTTCTTATGGTAGAAAGTGACAAAGCCATAGGATCAAAAGGGGCCGTAAAAAGAAGTTTTATTTACCACACTGGGAACTGCTAGACGGAGTGGGAGATGAGGCCGAGCAGTTCAATCTTCCGTGCCCTAACTTGGCGACGGAGGACACCTACGGCGACGGCGGAGAGGACGATGTCCGCGATCGGCGTGAAGACAGCGTCAGAGAGGTTGCGGCAGCGAAGCGCTTCGTCACCGGCGTCGTCGAGGGCTAGCGGTGGCGCTAGGGTTCGTGCGAGAGTGGAAGAAGAGATAATGACCACTGTGAAGTGTGTATTTATAGGTATAGGGGCGGCATTGCACTATTACATAGGTCCCCCTAGCGATTCACATCTGAGTAACACGTGGCCATCATGCGGAATTTGGGGGTTGTTCCACGTCCCACGCACGCCTGGATTGTCGGGTGGTCGTTCCTACTTCTCCGGATTTCATGTGGATGAATGAGCATTGAAAACGGACTTAAAGGTTGTCTCTGTGTCGTCTGCTGAAGGGCGCAGAGAAGACATTCGACAGTTTCAATAGAATGCATATGACTTGGAGAGATAGAATTTGAGATAGAAAGCATAGAGAGGTTAGGGTCCGATCACATTCACTTAGTTCAAAAGATTCAAACAAGAAGCCATAGCTATAAGTGAATGTTGTAGAGGACAGAACACTAGTATATATATATATATATATATACCATCAACATAGTGAAGATAATCATGAAGACATGTTGAGATTGAAGCCAAACCAAATGTGAAGACATTGCAAGGTAACGCCATGAGTGAAACACTTCAAAATAGAACGTTTGATGGTGGTGTTACCCACCGTATAGGAAGTATTAGACCCAGACACGGCGCACAATTATCGTGGCGCTCCGAAGTCAAATTCCACATTAATGTATTCACACTTAGAATGTATGTCTTCATTGATTGAAGATATACGTTACTTTGTGTGTTGCACATCTAAGTCATCAATATGCATAGGTGTTAGGATGTGTGCCTGATCACAGGACATTTGAGGATTCCAGGATATTTAGCTCACACCGTAACTTGCAAAATCTCTTCTCATCCAAGGGCTTGGTGAAGATATCTGCCAATTGCTCTTCAGTGTTGACGTGTATGATATCAATATCTTCCTTCACAACATGATCTCTGAGAAAGTGATGACGAATTTCTATGTGCATTGTCTTCGAGTGCTGAACTGGGTTGTTGGCAATCTTGATGGCGCTTTCGTTGTCGCAGTAAAGTGGCACTTGCTTCAGATGAATGCCATAGTCCTTGAGAGTTTGCTTCATCCACAGAAGTTGAGCGCAGCAAGATCCAGCAGCAATGTATTCAGATTCAGCAGTGGAGAGGGATACACAGTTCTGCTTCTTTGAAGACCAACATACAAGTGATCGTCCCAGAAAGTGGCATGTGCCTGATGTAGACTTCCGATCAACCTTGTCACTAGCATAATCAGCATCCGAGAATCCAACCAGATCAAACTCTGAGCCCTTTGGATACCATAATCCGAGAGTTGGGGTGTGAGCCAAATATCAAAGAATTCGCTTCACAGCTAAGTGATGCGACTCCTTTGGTGCCGCTTGAAATCGAGCACACATGCAAACACTAAGCATAATATCTAGCCTAGATGCACATAAATAAAGCAAAGAACCAATCATGGAGCGGTATACCTTTTGATCGAACTCTTTACCATTGTCGTCGGGACCCAGATGATGTTTGGCTGGCATTGGTGTTGTGAAGCCTTTGCAGTCTTGCATACCAAACTTCTTCAGGCACTCTTTGAGATACTTCTCTTGAGATATGAAGATGTCGTTGCGTTGTTGTCGGATTTGAAGACCGAGGAAGAACTTTAGCTCCCCCATCATAGACATCTGATATTGCTCTTGCATCATATAGCCAACCTCTTCACTGTACTTCTGATTGGTGCAGCCGAAGATAATGTCATCCACATATATTTGGCACACAAATAGTTCACCATCATATGTCTTCGTAAAGAGAGTGGGGTCTAGGGAACCAGGTATGAAGCCTTTGCTCTTCAGGAAATATTTGAGTGTGTCATACCAGGCCCGAGGGGCTTGTTTGAGGCCATACAGTGCCTTGTTGAGCTTGTATACCATGTCAGGATGTTTTGGATCTTCAAACCCAGGCGGTTGTGCAACATACACTTCTTCTTCAATCTTGCCATTGAGAAAGGCACTCTTCACATCCATTTGATATAGAAGTATGTTATGATGATTTGCATAGGCCAGCAGTATACGTATGGCTTCAAGTCTAGCCACAGGAGCAAATGTTTCATCGAAGTCAATGCCTTCCACTTGAGTATATCCTTGAGCAACGAGACGAGCTTTGTTTCTGACAACTTGACCATGCTCATCTTGCTTGTTGCGGTATATCCATTTGGTGCCTATTATATTGTGCTTCCGTGGATCAGGACGCTTAACCAGTTCCCATACATTGTTCAACTCAAACTGTTGAAGCTCTTCTTGCATAGCTTGAATCCATTCAGGTTCCAAGAAGGCTTCTTCAACTTTCTTGGGTTCTGTAATTGAGACGAATGCGAAGTGCCCACAAAAATTTGCCAGCTGAGTTGCCCTTGAACGAGTGAGTGGACCGGGTGCATTGATGTTGTCAATTATTCTTTCAATCTGCACTTCATTGGCAACGCGTGGATGTACAGGGCGAAGACTTTGCTCTTGCTGATCATTGTCGTTGTTGGAGGGATTGTCTTCAGGTTGAGCATTGTCTTCAGGTTGATCTGGTGTGGAGATGATGAGTTCCTCTTCCGGATGAGCTTCAGAAGGTATGATTTCTCCAGTTCCCATTAGCTTGATTGATTCACTGGATGGAACTTCATCTAGCACATTTGGCAGGTGCTCTCTTCATGAACCATTGGTCTCATCGAACCGCACATCCACTGTTTCAACCACTTTGTAATGAAAGAGATTGAAGACTCTGTAGGAGTGAGAATCCTTTCCATATCCAAGCATAAAAGCCTCATGTGCTTTTGGTGCAAACTTTGAGGTGTGATGTGGGTCCTTAATCCAGCACCTTGCGCCAAATACTCTGAAGTAACTGACATTTGGCTTCTTGCCAGTTAGGAGTTCATAAGATGTCTTGTTAAGAAGCTTGTAAAGATAAACACGGTTGATTGTATGGCATGCAGTGTCAATGGCTTCAGGCCAGAATTTTCCTGGAGTCTTGTATTCATCTAGCATCGTTCTGGCCATCTCAATGAGTGTTCTGTTCTTGCGTTCAACGACGCCATTCTGCTGTGGCGTGTACGGGGCTGAGAATTCATGTGTGATGCCCAAGGTATCAAGATATGTGTCAAGGCCAGTGTTCTTGAATTCAGTGCCATTGTCACTTTTGATGTGCTTTATCTTGGCGCCATAGTTGTTCACTGCTTGATTGGCGAAGCGTCTGAAGACATCCTGCACTTCAGTCTTGTAAAGGATTATGTGCACCCAAGTATATCTAGAGTAATCATCAACAATGACAAAGCCATATAGGCAAGCAGTAGTGGTAAAAGTTGAGTAGTGAGTGGGACCAAAAAGATCCATGTGGAGCAGTTCGAAGGGTCGAGTAGTGGTCATGATTGTCTTCAAGGGATGTTTGGCCCTCATCATCTTCCCTGCTTCACAGGCACCGCATAAGTGATCTTTCTTGAACTTGACGCCCTCGATGCCTATGACATGCTTCTTCTTCGCAAGGGTATGGAGGTTCCTCATGCCAGCATGCCCAAGTCTCCGATGCCAAAGCCAGCATTCTGAAGCTTTTGCTAGAAGACATACTGCAAGTTGTGGCCCTGGTGAGAAATCTACTACGTACAAATCATCTTTCCGATACCCTTCAAACACTAGAGATTTGTCAGATTCCATTAGTACCAGGCAACGATATTTTCCAAATATTACGATCATGTTCAAATCGCAAAGCATTGAGACAGACATTAAGTTGAAGCCAAGGGATTCAACAAGCATGACTTTATCCATGTGCTGATCCCTTGAGATTGCAACTCTACCTAGACCCAATACCTTACTTTTACAAGTGTCAGCGAATGTGATGTGGCTCTTGTCGGATGGACGTAAGGTTGAGTCCATGAGAAGGCTTCTTTTGCCGGTCATGTGATTTGTACACCCACTGTCAATAATCCATTCTGAAGACGCTGGTGTCGTACCCTACAGTGCAGTTAGGGGGATAGGCTTCACGAAGAGAATTGTGAAGCAAAAACATTTGACGAACCAGTGGGTTATGGAAACTTAGATCCAGATTAGGACTAATAGGGAGAGTAGCATGCGATTCAGGAACGAAGTACATAGTAATGCCATTCGGGCATTTGATCTTGCGCCCTACAAGATGTTTAAGGTCCCCAACAATGGCATCAGAAGATTTTGGTTTTCTGCTAGAGACCTTTCCCTGCAAAAGAGAGTTAAGCTTTCTTAGCCACCCACATCTTCAAGGGTGGCTTAGAAGCAATAAGTCTAAGTGCAGCATCTGAGAATTTTGGCTTTGAAGCCCTAGCTAACAGTCTAGCAGGCGGACAATAGTACTCATAAGAATAGGCAGAATAGTTCTTGGTCATATGAACATGGCGGTTTGATGTACCACTCTCATATTCATATGCCTGAGTATGGTTTCCCTGCAAAACATTTGCGTTAGTGCGACTCAGGTGAGTCCTCTGTCTGTATGAAGCCTTTGGACCGTGTGAAGCCTTTGGTCTGAGGTTTGTCTTCTTCATGTGAGGTGTCATGAAGACATTCACAGGAAGATTTTCCAGACACCTTTTCGGAACCCAGATCTTCTTCATGGGCGGTCCATTCCTGCAGTTAGTACCAATGTAGCTGGCAAACACTTCACCATTCTGATTCTTAAACAGTACATAGTTTGCATCAAAAGATTCATCAATGATAATGGGGTTAGCACAAGTGAAGCCAGATAGATTGGATGGATCTGCTGAAGGTTCCTTTGCAGCAACCCACATGGTTTTGGGGTACTGCTTAGGTTTCCAGTAAGAGCCATCTGCATTCATTTTCCTTATGAACCCAACACCCTCTTTCCTAGGGTTTCGGTTCTGAATCTGCTTCTTGAGGACATCACATAATGTCTGATGCCCTTTAAGACTTTTGTACATCTCTGTTTCAAGCAATGTCTTCAACTTAGCATTCTCATCAGCAATAGCGGTGGTATCCTCAGCAGAGGGGTTAGTTACCACATCAACAGTTGAAGATATTGCAACAGCAGTAGCAGTGGAACATTCAGCAACAGAAGTAGCATTATCACGCTCAATGCATTTAAGACATGGTGGTTCAAATCCTTCCTGAGCGGAACTGATCTGTTTGGCGCGAAGTGACTCGTTTTCCTTTTGAAGATCTTCATGAGCCGCTCTCAATTTCTCAAGATCTTGCTTCCTTTGAAGATAATCATAGGAAAGCTTCTCATGAGTTGTTGAGAGAGTATCATGACGACTTTCAAGTTCCTGATACTTAACGTGAAGATTTTTTATGTCTTCAATTAAGGATTCAGATCGAGTCATTTCAGCACCCAACAGATCATCGCTTCTGTCTAATAGTTTTTGAATATGTTCCATAGCTTTATGTTGTTTAGTTGCAATTTTAGCAAGTGTTTTGTAGCTGGGTTTCGAACCACAATCGGAGTCATCGTCGCTAGATGTTTGATAGTGAGTAGTGCGTGTGTTTACCTTGGCACCACGTGCCATGAAGTAGTAGGTAGGAGCGGAGTAGTCCTTGTCATTTGCATCGGTGTCGGTGATGACGTCATTGTCTTCAGTGTTGAAGATGGACTTGGCGACGTATGCTGTAGCCAGACTTGCAATGCCAGAATCAGACTCCTCCTCAGACTCCACCTCTGCCTCCTCAGAAGCAGACTCCTCCTCTGAATCCATTTCCTTGCCAACAAACGCATGTGCCTTGCCAGATGAGCTCTTCTTGTGTGATGAAGACTTTGAGGAAGACTTGGAAGAAGACTTTGAGTATTTCTTCTTCTTCTTGTCGTCAGAGTCATATTCCTTGCTCTTCTTCTTCTTTCTGTTCTCATTGTCCCACTGTGGACACTCAGAGATGAAGTGTCCAGTTTTCTTGCACTTGTGGCATGTTTTCTTCTTGTAGTCATGAGCAGAGGCTTCATCATTCCTTGAGCTTGATCGTGAAGACTTTCTGAAGCCTTTCTTCTTGGTGAATTTTTGGAACTTCTTCACAAGCATTGCAAGTTCCCTTCCAATGTCTTTAGGATCTTCAGAACTGCTGTCAGATTCTTCTTCAGATGAGGAAACAACTTTTGCCTTCAAGGCACAAGTTCGCCCATAGTTTGGACCGTAGATATCTCTTTTCTCAGAAAGCTGAAACTCATGTGTGTTGAGCCTCTCGAGTATGTCAGACGGATCGAGTGTCTTGAAATCAGGACGTTCTTGAATCATCAGGGCTAGGATGTCAAACGAACTATCAAGTGATCTCAGCAGCGTCTTGACGACTTCATGTTTGGTGATCTCAGTAGCGCCGAGGGCTTGAAGCTCATTTGTGATGTCAGTGAGTCGGTCAAATGTGTGCTGGACATTCTCATTGTCATTTCGCTTGAAGCGGTTGAAGAGGTTGCGAAGAACACTGATTCTTTGATCTCTCTGGGTTGAGATGCCTTCATTGACCTTGGAGAGCCAGTCCCAGACCAGCTTGGATGTCTTCAAAGCACTCACATGGCCATATTGTCCTTTGGTCAGATGACCACAGATGATATTCTTGGCAGTAGAGTCCAGTTGAACGAATTTCTTGACATCAACAGCAATGACACCTTCTCCAGCCTTGGGAACGCCGTTCTCGACGACATACCATAGGTCGACGTCAATGGCTTCAAGATGCATGCGCATCTTATTCTTCCAGTAGGGATATTCAGTTCCATCGAAGACGGGGCACGCAGCGGAGACTTTAATTATCCCTGCAGTCGACATAGCTAAAACTCCAGGTGGTTAAACTGAATCACACAGAACAAGGGAGCACCTTACTCTGATACCAATTGAAAGTGCGTTATATCGACTAGAGGGGGGGTGAATAAGCGATTTTTATGGAAGTCTTCAAAACATGGAAGTTATGAAGACAAACAGTAGAGATATGCCTATTACTATGCAGTGGAAGGTAGACTACACTAGGCAAGCCATGGTCAAGTATCAACAGAGTGAGAGCACAGTGACAAATAGCTGCAGTGTAATAAGGATCAGGTAGGAAGATATTATGAAGCCAAACAGATCATACACTCACGTTGTGAAGACAAAAGATAGAACAGACATGCAATGACTTCACAATGAGTAATCAGTAAGTAAAAGGAAGTGAAGATGAAACCAGTGACTCATTGAAGACAATGATTTGTTGGACCAGTTCCAGTTGCTGTGACAACTATACGTCTGGTTGGAGCGGCTAGGTATTTAAACCTTAGGACACACAGTCCCGGACACCCAGTCCTGAACACGCAGCTTAGGACACCCAGTCCTCACCATATTCTCCTTGAGCTAAGGTCACACAGACCTCACCCAATCACTCTGGTAAGTCTTCAAGGTAGACTCCCAAACCTTCACAGACTTCGTTCACCGGCAATCCACAATGTCTCTTGGATGCTCAGAATGCGATGCCTAACCGGCTGGAGGATGCACAGTCCTCAAGTGTAATAAGTCTTCAGATCACTCAGACAAGAAGACTTAAGTGATGCCCAATTATCTCTGGCTCTGGGTGGTTAGGGCTTTATCCTCGCTAGGTATTCTCTCTCTCAAAGGCTTCGAGGTGGGTTGCTCTCAAACAACAACAGTCGTGCACTAAATCTGAGCAGCCGACCGTTTATGGTTGTAGGGGGTGGGCTATATATAGCCACTTGGCAACCCGACCTGATTTGCCCGAAATGACCCTGGGTCACTAAGGAACTGACACGTGTTCCAACGGTCAGATTTCAAACTCACACGGCAACTTTACTTGGGCTACAAGCAAAGCTGACTTGTCCGACTCTAGACAAGATTTGCTCTCATAGTCTTCACTCGAAGACATAGGTTTTTTGTTTAGGCATCACTTCAGTCGTTCTGACTGGTTCTCTTGGACCCCACTTAGCAGTACGGTGGTTCCTATGACTCAACACAAATGAAAGAGAACTACGAAAGATCTAAGTCTTCGAGCTCCATAGGCTTCATGCGGTGTCTTCTCTTGTCATAGTCTTCAATGTGAATATCTTCATATACCACCTTTGACATTAATGTCTTCATACATTTTTAGGGGTCATCTCTGGTAGTAAAACCGAATCAATGAGGGGCTTCTACCTGTGTTATCCTGCAATTCTCACAAACACATTAGTCCCTCAACTAGGTTTGTCGTCAATATTCCAAAACCAACTAGGGGTGGCACTAGATGCAATTACAGTCTTCCTCTGATGCCAACTGCTCAGGATGCATCGTGGGCTGATCACCCACAGCAACAAGACACCCCAAGTTCTCCCCAACCACAAGTCACCTCACCCGTGCAAGATGATAATGACTTTGAGGCCCAGTCAACTCCATCTCCACAAGCATCGCCGGCATTACGCAGGCTTCGCAAAGGACCAAGGCCCCAAGTCCCTTCCACTGTGCACGTTTCTGAGTCTGAAGCCAAAACGGCTGAAGATATTCCGGTTGCATCAGCCGATGAAGGAGAAGAACCAAGAGTTGAAGTAGAAAGAGTTGCTACACCCCCTCCACCAAGATGTTGTTCTCGAGGAGAATGTGTCCGACCCTCCAGCTCCTGAAGTGGAGGTTAACAATCCTGAGGCGGCCACCAACATCAACATTGAAGCCAATGACGTTGTCATGGCTGAAGCTAATGTGGTGCCTGAAGCTCATGCGGTGCCAGAAGTGCATGCACCTGAAGCCACTGCAGCGCCCGAAGCCAATACTAAAGCACCTGAAACCAATGTGGCCCCTGAAGCCCATGTCAACGACAATGCTAATGCTCCTGTACCCCCTCCAAGACCTCATACAATTGAGCTGGAATTTGATCGTGGTCAGCCTGTTATGGTCCGATGGCCCATTCTGGTTCCTCCACCTGCTGCGGGTCCACAATTTGACTATCATGTCGAGCACAGACCTCAAGTCCAGAAGCCCAAGCCAAGACTTCCAAGATTCCCAGGCACTGCAACTTCACCTGGGGTCTTCAATGTGAATGGCTTCGTGGCACATAACACCTTCTTCAACAGCGCCAAGAACCCTTACACCAAACCTCGCATTTCATTGGATCGGTTCTGGAGCTATCAGCAGCACAGCTACTATTCCTATGTCTTATACAATCAAGGGCGCATATTTCCACATATGCATCTCGACACTGAAGCTATAGCTGGCCTGCCCTATCTAGAAGAGGCGTTGGATTGCTTCAGAGACGCTGGACTCCTGCAGTTTGTCACAGACAAGGAACACTGGAATGAAGAGCTTCTGCTACAGTTCTATGCAACTCTTCACATTCGAGGCTACAACAGGGATCCAAAGACTTGGATCCTTGAGTGGATGACAAGCAATGTCCATCATGAAGCCAAAGCTCTTGATATCACTGAGCTCACAGGCCTGCCCACTCCTAGTGAATACTATGAACTAGGTTGTCAACAACACCAGAATGTTTTGGAGAGCATTTTTTAGAAGCCAGAACCCAACATGAGCCAAATGTTGAGCATGATGAAGCCTTTGCCTCACGACGCTGACTACCCATCTGAATTCTTTGTTGAAGACCTAGAGTATCTGCCTCGCACCATTTATCATATCCTCAGAAAAACTCTATGGCCTATCAAAGGACATTCATCTGCAGCGAAGCTTGAAGGAGCAATGAAGACTTTGGTTTTCTACATCTTCAATGGCATCAGCTTCAATGCTCAAGACTTTTTCATCAAACAATTAGCTGCATCTGGCTCCGACATTTTTGGGTTGAAGTTCTATGCTCCATGGGTCATGCATCCTATCAAGCTTCACTCTACCTTCAACTATCAGCCGTCTGTGTGCAATCATCTTGTATTCTTGCCAGAGGTTGATCTGTCTGTTCAAGCTATTTACCCAGAGCCTGCTAAGGATCCCATTTATCTTCACAATGCTGATCGTCAAAGCTTCACCCAGCCCATTGAAGGAGTTCAGGTTGTCTCTCGTGTTTATACCTTGGCTGGCAACACACGTGCCCCTCGCGCTCAAACTGACGCCATTGAAAGCACCATTGCCCAAAGGCCTCGGGGGCGATCTCGTGTTCTCAATGACCGAGAGCTTCTCGTCGCGCTACACCAGAAACAGGACAAGCATCACAAACTGGCTTAAGCGTCAGATGCAAAGCCTCTTGGTGGATGTCAATCGCATTCGCAATCTTTCCACCAAGAATGCCTTCGTTACTCATGAAACCTGTCGGAGGTCTTGGAAGAGTTTGACATTGCTTAGTGCTGAAGCTGATCTGCAGGACGATGGCTTCACCGAAAGATTCAAGTTTGATTCAACTCCTCCAAGGAATGCTCACTTGCATCGAACTCCCTCACTTGAAGACTCTGACTATTCATCCTTGGTTGCGACAGTAAATGCCAGAGTCATCGATGACCAAGATGATGCAACTTCACCTCCTCCAACTTCAGCACGTGTCGACACTGCACCAAGTTCTTCTGCACCACCGGACCTCAACGACGACCCTGCTTCCTCGCCTGCACCTCATGGGAACGAGTAGGTGCTCTCTGGCTTCAAACCTTTTTGGTCCTTACTGACAAAAGGGGGAGACGCATATGAGTTTATAGTATTCAAGCGGGTCCATATGGGTGGTTACTTTACTTTTTGCTACTTTTGCCAAGTGCTTACAACTCTCGCTTTTCGATACATTTGGTTCCTTGAGTTGTACTGCCTCTGTAAACTAATATAAGAGCATTCAGATTACTACTTTAGTGATCTAAAAGCTTTTATATTAGTTTATGGAGGGAGTAACACTTAAACTCGATGGTCGTCTGCTACTTATTTGCTATTCTGTGATGCGATGATAAATTCCGCATGTGCGATGATAACTTCCACACTTAGGTCATTTTGCAGACGTCCATTTTTCATTATGCATGTCATTATCTTTGTTATCTCAAATCATGCATGATGAATTATCATCATAAGTTGAAGAGGGTCTCCACAAGTATAACCTACCATGTGCATTTGCATTCCAAAAGCAAATTACTTATATGCACATCTTCAGGGGGAGCCTTTGCCACTTATGAAGACAATACACTATCCATTACAATTTCACATATTTTATTCCCCGTTGAAAACTTCAACCAGTTTGTCATCAATCACCAAAAAGGGGGAGATTGTAAGTGCATCTAGTGCCACCCCTAGTTGGTTTTGGAGTATTGACGACAAACCTGGTTGAGGGACTAATGTGTTTGTGAGAATTGCAAGATAACACAGGTAGAAGTCCCTCATTGATTCGGTTTTCCTACCAGAGATGACCCCTAAAAATGTATGAAGACATTGAAGTCAAAGGTGGTATGTGAAGACATTCACATTGAAGACTATGACAAGAGAAGACACCGCGTGAAGACTATGGAGCGCGAAGACTTAGTTGTTTCGTCGTTCTTTTTCTTCTTTGTTGAGTCATAGGAACCACCGTACTGTTAAGTGGGGTCCAAGTGAACCAGTCAGAATGACTGAAGTGATGCTTAACCAAAATCCTATGTCTTCGAGCGAAGACAATGAGAGCAAATCTTATCCAGAGCTGGATAAGTCAGCTTTGCTTGTAGCCCAAGTAAAGTTGTCGTGTGTGTTTGAAATCTGATCATTGGAACACGTGTCAGTTCTTTAGTGACCCAGGGTCATTTCGGACAAATCAGGTTGGGTTGCCTAGTGGCTATAAATAGCCCACCCCCTATAACCATAAACGGTTGGCTGCTCAGAGTTAGTATACGGCTTTTGTCGTTTGAGAGCAACCCACCTCGAAGCCTTTGAGAGAGAATTCCTTGCGAGGACAAAGCCCTAAACACCCAGAGCCAAAGAGTGTTAGGCATCACTGAAGTCTTTCTGTCTGTGTGATCTGAAGACTTATTACACTTGAGGACTATGAATCCTCCAGCCGGTTAGGCATCGCGTTCTAAGCATCCAAGAGTCATTGTGGATCGCCGGTGAATGAAGTCTGTGAAGGTTTGGAAGTCTACCTTGAAGACTTACCAGAGTGATTGGGCGAGGACTGGGTGTCCTTAGCTCAAGGGGAATAAGGTGAAGGCGTGGTCTTCTGAGTTGAATCTCAGCCTCCCTAACCAGACGTACAGTTGTCACAGTAACTGGAACTGGTCCAACAAATCATTGTCTTCAACGAGCCACTGGTTCCATCCTTCCCATATCTTCACTTTCAGATTGGTCCTTGCGAAGTCATTGCCTGTCTGCATTATCTATTTGTCTTCACTGTGTGACTGCTGTTCTGATTGGCTTCATACTATCTTCCATCCTGATCTATACTGCCTAGCTGCTATTAGTCTTTGTGCTTTTCATCTCATTGAATACTTGACTGTGGCTTGCTTAGTGTAGTCTAGCTTTTGCTGCATGGTAATAGGTTTGTTTCTATCGTTTGTCTTCGAAACTTCCATGTTTTGAAGACTTTTATAAAAATCGCCTATTCACCCCCCCTCTAGTCAATCACTAGCACTTTCACGGCCGCCTTAGTCCTCAACCCAATTGTGGTTGGATTTCGACTCACTAAAGTGCTCATGGACGGGGGCAGCGGATTAAACCTCATTTACAAGGACACACTCAGTAAAATGCAAATAGACAGAAGCCGCATCGAGCAAAGTGATACGGCCTTTTGAGGAATCATTCCCAGTCGGGAAGCAAGATGCGCGGGAAAAATTAAGCTCTACGTGGTATTCGGCACGCCGGAGAACTATCGGTCCGAAGAGTTAACCTTCCAAGTGGCCCCTTTCAACAGCGGATATCACGCCTTGTTAGGGCGGGACGCATTCACACGCTTTCAAGCCATACCTCATTACGGGTATATGAAGCTCAAGATGCCCGGGCCCAACGGTATTATCACTCTCGCCAGTGATCCGAACATAGCACTCCGTGCTGATAACAAAAACCGCATATCTGGCCCTCTAGGCACTATCTGAGGCCCTTGCGGCCGAAGAATTGACCGCAGTACGCTCCACGGTGGATAGATACGACGTAATCATCGATAAGCACCCCAAATCCACCTCCTTCAAACCAGCAGATGAAATAGTCAAATTTCAAGTTCACCCGACGGACCCCAAGAAGACTGCCTCCGTCGGGGCACAGCTGGACCCTATAGTCGACGTAGCATTACGCGCGTTCCTGCACGAGAACTGGGACATATTCGCCTGGCACCCTTCTGACATGCCAGGAATCCCACGCAGGTTGGCCGAACACAGCCTCAATATATTGAAGGGATACAAGCCGGTCAAGCAAGCACTGCGGCGCTTTTCCGAACCCAAACGACAAGCTATGGGGGAGGAACTAGCCAAGTTAATTGAGGCCGGGTTTATCAGAGAAATAAAACATCTGGACTGGCTAGCAAACCTGGTGATGGTACCAAAGAAGGATAAATCCTGGCGCCTATGCGTCGATTTCAAATACCTCAACAAGGCTTGCCCTAAGGATCCCTTCCCCCTTCCCCGCATCGATTAGATCATTGACGCTACCGCAGGACACGACTCACTGTGTTTCCTCGACACATACTCCGGATACCATCAGATCAAAATGAAGGAATCTGATCAAGCCGCAACAGCATTCATTACCCCATACGGGCCTTTCTGCTTCAACACTATGCCCTTCCGGCTGAAAAATGCCGGCGCCACCTACCAACACATGATTCAAACGTGCCTGGAGAAACAAATTCGCAAAATGGTTGAAGCATATGTGGATGATGTCGTCATCAAAACTAAGCATGTCGAGTCACTAGTAGATGACCCGCGTCTCTGATAACCCACAAGTATAGGGGATCAATTGTAGCCTCTTTCGATAAGTAAGAGTGTCGAACCCAACGAGGAGCTAAAGGTAGAACAAATATTCCCTCAAGTTCTATCGACCACCGATACAACTCTACGCACACTTAACGTTCGCCTTACCTAGAACAAGTATGAAACTAGAAGTACTTTGTAGGTATTGTAGGCTAGGTTTGCAAGATAATAAAGAGCATGTAAATAAAAGCTAGGGCTGTTTAGATAAACAAATAACTAAGTTAGTTTTTGTAGAGAGCTTGTTGTCACACAAGAAAGTTATTTGTCCCTAGGCAATCGATAACTAGACCGGTAATCATTATGATATTTTATTTGAGGGAGAGGCATAAGCTATCATACTTTCTCTTCTTGGATCATATGCACTTATGATCGGAACTCTAGCAAGCATCCGCAACTACTAAAGATCATTAAGGTAAAACCCAACCATAGCATTAAGTATCAAGTCCTCTTTATTCCCATATGAAAACAACCTACTTACTCGAGTCTGTGCTTCTGTCACTCACGCCACCCACCATAAGCAAATCATGAACATATTGCAAACACTACAGCGGGGATCCCTCATGCTTGCGTGACATGGAGAGCACCATAGGACAGAACCAATAGTAAAACATGCAACTCAAACCAATCGCGATCATCAATTAACCCATAGGACAAAATGGATCTACTCAAACATCATAGGATAGCCATACATCATTGGGAAATAATATATAGCGTTGAGCAACATGTTTAAGTAGATATTACAGCGGGTAAAAGAGGGGTTACACCGCTGCATAGAGGGGGGAAGAGTTGGTGATGATGGCGATGAAGTTGTTGGTGTAGATTGCGGTGATGATGATGGCCCCGATGGCGTTCCGGCGCCACCAGGAGAGAGGGAGAGAGAGCCCCCCTTCTTATTCTTCTTCCTTGACCTTCTCCCTAGATGGGAGAAGGGTTTCCCCTCTGGTCCTTGGTCTCCATGGCATGGGAGGGGCGAAAGCCCCTCCGAGATTGGATCTATCTCTCTGTCTCTCTCTGTTTCTGCGTTGGCTGATTCTACCCTTTCACCATTTCTTAAATTCCCAGAGATCCGTAACTCCGATTGGGAAGAATTTTGGACACATTTTTTATCCGGATATTGGCTTTCTTGCGGCGAAAGAAGGGCACCAACCACCTTACGGGGTGGCCACGAGGGCGTGCCCCCTCCCTCGTGGCCCCCTCGGGCATCGTCTTGCATTGATTCTTCTTCCCAAAAATCACATATATTCCAAAAAAATCTCCGTCGGTTTTTATCCCGTTTCGACTCCATTTGATATGGATTTTCTGTGAAACAAAAAACATGCAACAAACAGGAACTGGCACTGGGCACTCAATCAATATGTTAGTCCCAAAAATAGTATAATTTGCCAAAAGTATATGAAAGTTGTATAATATTGGCACGGAATAATCAAAATTTATATATATGACAGAGATGTATCAGTCTCACATTCGACAACCTCCGTGCATATGACATCAGGCTCAATCCGGAAAAGTGGGTCTTCCGCGTTCCCGCTGGAAAGCTGTCGGGCTTCATCGTTTCCAATAGAGGAATTGAGGCAACCCAGCCAAAATCCGAGCTTTGTCACAATTGGCTACACCAACAGACCTTAAACAGGTCCAAAAACTAGCCGGATGCGCAGCAGATTTAAGCCGGTTTATCTCCAGATTAGGAGAAAAAGCATTGCCACTATACCGCCTACTCCGACGCACCGACCACTTCGAGTGGACGGACGCGGCAACAGCCGGACTGGAAGAAATAAAAGCTCTTTTAGCAAGCAACCCAATCCTGGCTGCACCAAACGTCGGCGAACACATGTTATTATACATCTCTGCAACACACCAGGTGGTGAGTGCGGTGCTCGTCGTCGAAGGAGAGGAGGACGGACATAAATTTCCACTTCAGAAACCGTTATACTATGTATCCACCGTCTCACACCATGAAAATCCTAGTACCCTCATTACCAAAAGATAGCATATGCGGTCTTCATGGCACCCCAGAAGCTACGCCACTACTTCCAAGAGTGCTCAATCACGGTGGCTTCCGAAGTACCACTCAATGACATAATAAACAACCGCGGCGCTACAAGCAGGATTGGCAAGTGTGCCATTGAGCTCTTGCCATTTGATATCACATACAAACCACACCAAGCCATTAAATCCCAAGTATTGGCTGACTTCGTCACCGAACGGACAGAAGCCGAACTTCCTAAAGAGTACGGTACATATTCCAACCGGGTCATGCACTTTGATGGCTCTAAAATGTTGGTTGGTTTAGGAGCGGGCGTTGTCTTAACGTCCCCCACAGGAGACACAGTCCAGTATGTACTCCAAATATTATACACAAACTCCAATAACGTAGCCGAATACGAGGCCTTATTGCACGGTCTTCGGATGACTGTCTCTATTGGCATACAACGCCTGGAGGTGGGGGGGGGGGTTCAAACCTCGCAATATCCCAAATAAACGGAGACTTCGATGCTAAAGATCCGAAGATGGCGTCCTATCATAAAGCCGTACTCAAAATATCAGCCCGGTTCGAGGGACTCGAGTTTCATCATGTGGCTCGAGAAAGTAATCAAGCAGCGGATGTCCTTGCTCGCATGGGTGCCAAGCGTGACCCTGTCCCGCCTAACATCTTTTTGGAAAGGCTCTTCAAGCCATCCGTGGTGTGGCAGGATGAGAGCGGCAACCCTAGTCCGGATCCGGTTATACCCCAAGAATCCGAACACAATTCCGATATCACCGGAGGCTCAGCCACCGAAACAACACCATCGGCCCACCTAATAATGGCAGTAATTGCCCCATGGACCGAGCCCTTCTTGGCCTACCTTAATAGGCGAGAGCTCCCTGAGGACTAGAATGAGGCTTGATGCATCGTTCGGCGCTCGAAAGCCTACAAGGTTCATGAAGGAGAGCTCTACAAGAAGAGTGCTACCGAAATACTTCAAAGATGTATCTCCGAAGAAGAAGGACGGCAGCTCCTGGCCGAAATCCATGCTGGTCTTGGTGGTCACCACGCTGCAGCCCGGGTCCTTGTAAGCAAGGCCTTCTGGCCAAAGCCCGAGCAGATGCATAGGACCTTGTCCAACGTTGTGTGGGATGCCAGCTTTTCACCAATCGAAGCCATATGCCACCTACCGCCTTACAGACAATCCCCATTACTTGGCCTTTCACGGTCTGGGGGCTTGATATGGTCGGACGCCTCAAAGGGGGAAGCCATAAGAAAAAATATCTGTTGGTCATGGTAGATAAATTCACTAAGTGGATAGAGGCCAAGCCAGTTAAAACGACCGAAGCCGGACCAGTGATAGACTTTATATCTGACATCATACACCATTATGGTGTCCCACACAGCATCATCACCGATAACAGCTCCAATTTTACAGCCGACGAAGTGAAAAAATGGTTTGCTAACCTGGGCATCAAGCTTGATTATGCCTCCGTCTATCACCCCCAAACAAACGGTCAAGTCGAACGAGCTAATGGTCTTATCATGAGTGGCATTAAGCCCAGACTAGTATGATTTTTCATGGTGTATGGCGCGGAGGCCGTTTTGCCCTGCGACATTATTCATGATTCACCTCGAGTACGCATGTATGAAGAGAGAGAAGTCGAGCTAGATCGGCAGGACATTCTAGATGCCCTGGAGGAGGAGCGCGATGTTGCAAAAGCCCGTTCCGCATTCTATCAACAACAAGCTCGTAGATACCAAAGCAGGGAGGTGCGGGCGAAGACCTATAATGTTGGTGAACTCGTTCTACGCTTGCCAGAAAAGAAAAAGGACAAACTCAAGCCCAAGTGGGAAGGTCCCTTCATTATAGATGAAGTTCTCACTGGAGGTGCATACCATTTGCGTGACGCATCAGACAATCGCTTAGACCCGAACCCGTGGAATGCCGCCAGACTCCGGAGATTCTACGCCTAGAGCCAAACTCATTGTTCGTTTTCTTTTTCTGCTCTTTCCATTTTCTCTCTCTTTACATGTTTTTCTTTAGCTTTATAGCTCATGTACGGCTATACCGCACACTAATGAGGTACACATCCTTCAATGTACACGCCCATAACACCTGAGGGCTTCTTTTATAGAAGCTTATTATCATTTTTCCGAGCATCAAGCTCGCCGCATATATGTCCTTTTCTCATATATATACCTTTTCTTCGCCATGATATGCACCTTTATGACTTAAGTTTTTGCCAAGCTGGGTTGCCTGGCTCCTGTGCTTATGACCTACGTTCCCGTTAGTTCGGCTAGGGCATAAAGGGAGCACCTCTGTGATTGTTACAGTCGGGTCATCCAGACTTGTACTTTAGAGTGGGTGAAGCCGAAAGCTAGCATTCTTAAGGGAATAATCGGTCAGCGGACTAAAGACGTTTTACCCTCATTACACTATGAATCCCAAGATATTATGTATACTGTGATTTTTCGAATCACAGTTCGGGCATGCTTACTAATGCATGTTCACCCAGGGAAAGGAACCCCTAACGAAACTATTCTCTCTAGAAGATGTTTCTTACAATCAATAAGTGATATAACATAGCTAGCCGAATACAACTTTTCTGTTCAAGCAATTATGACCCCTACGCCTGGTTCCCATGCACGCCCCAGTATTTATTGCCGGTCCAGTATTCAGAAACACTCCGCGCCTTTGGGTTCGGAGGTTGAAGCGAAAAGGTTTGCCATGACAATCGTTTTACAATTCGGCTAGGGGACAAAATTGTCGATTGAAGTACATAGTCACTTGGGCTCAAAAACTTCTTCCTCTATATCGTCTAACAGGCTGTCTAGCTTACAGTCCTGTTGGGAAAACTTTGCGGCTATCTTTACTTGGTCATATACTAAGCTCACCGGAATCTCTTGTCCATCTGACCCCCGAGGTCCGACCTGGCCATATGATCCGGATCAAGTCCGGTATACCGTGTTTTCACCATGGCCCAGGCCTCTCGTGTGCCTTCTCGGCAAGCAGATATCTTCCATAATCTGAAGCGGCACCGAGCTCCCTTGAACAGCTTCACAAGCTCATCCATACTTCCTGGAGGGGATGCGGATGGCCATAAAGCCTTGGCAACGCTCGGCATCGCTTTCCGAGCTCTCCCATACACTTCGGACAGCTCTTGTAATAGATCGCCTTGGAAGTTGGATGCCTCTTCTTCGGGCCGCCCAGTCAAAATACCTATAGGGATACACTTATCAGAAGCCGCCCCAGCGAACTGTACAACAATAAAGTTGAAAGGCATACTGAATATGCCGCCTCATAGCTTTTTGTTCTCCTTTACAGCGTCCACTAGTTGGGCGCGCACATCCTTCAGCTCTTCGTCGAGCTGGGTATTGGCATCATGCAGCTTGTTCTTTTCGTCCCTGGCCCGTGTTAGTACACGTTGACCAGGGCCTCTTGCCTTTCGGATTGTTCCTTCTCCACTTGTATGGCCTTTAGTTTCTCTTCCATCTCAGCCAACGAGCCTGTCATCGTATAATGCAACAATATTTCTTCATATAAACACGACTGCCACATGATTCCATTTTCCGGATAAAAGGGAACCTTACCCTTCGGTGCTTCCTTGGACCTCCCCAGTTCGGCGGTAACAACAGTTAGCTGGGTCTGACACTGTTCCAGCTCCTGAGATAGCATGTTGTTCTTCTCCGCGAGTGCCTGTTTATAAAATGATCCTTAAATCAGTCGTTTCAACTGCTTCAAGTCTCGGGGGCTACTTGTATATAGTTACCAGATTTATACAATGCATACTTACCCGCATATCTTTTGAATACTAGTTAGTGGCTCTGGCAAGCCCATTCCGAGCAGCTTGGATGTATGCATCAGCCGAGCTAAAGGCATTGAACGCCTCTTCGGTAAAGCTGGGGTCGCGAAGAGCGGCCCTCCCTCGCCGATGATTCATGGTGCTCTCTACTTCAGAGTTGGTGACGGACACATCATCCGAATCCTCTGAAGGAGGGCAATCCGGCGTCCCTCCCATATCAGCCCCCGCCCCAGAGGTAGGATCTGGGACCTGATTGGTGGAGGCACGACTGGCAGGATCCCCGGACATAGTCCGGTGAACGCTCTTCCTGATAAAACGCAGCGGACAATGTCACAGTTCGATGTGACTGCTAGGGGGTATATTCGAGTCCATACCTCTTTGATGAAGGCGCGACTGTATTGTCATCTGCCTTCCTCTTCGAAGACTGATAACCCACAAGTATAGGGGATCGCAACAGTTTTCGAGGGTAGAGTATTCAACCCAAATTTATCGATTCGACACAAGGGGAGCCAAAGAATATTCTCAAGTATTAGCAGCTGAGTTGTCAATTCAACCACACCTAGATGACTTAATATCTGCAGCAAAGTATTTAGTAGCAAAGTAATATGATAGTAGCGGCAACGGTAGCAAAAGTAACAGTGGCAGTTTTGTAGTAATTGTAACAGTGCCAACGGAAAAGTAACTAAGCAAAGATCAATATGTGAAAAGCTCGTAGTCAATGGATCAGTGATGGATAATTATGTCGGATGCGATTCCTCATGCAATAGTTATAACATAGGGTGACACAGAACTAGCTCCAGTTCATCAATGTAAAGTAGGCATGTATTCCGAATATAGTCATACGTGCTTATGGAAAAGAACTTGCATGACATCTTTTATCCTACCCTCCCGTGGCAGCGGGGTCCTATTGGAAACTAAGGGATATTAAGGCCTCCTTTTAATAGAGTACCAGACCAAAGAATTAACACTTAGTGAATACATGAACTCCTCAAACTACGGTCATCACCGGTAAGTATCCTGATTATTGTCACTTCGGGGTTAACGGATCATAACACATAATAGGTGACTATAGACTTGCAAGATAGGATCAAGAACTCACATATATTCATGAAAACATAATAGGTTCAGATCTGAAATCATGGCACTCGGGCCCTAGTGACAAGCATTAAGCATAGCAAAGTCATAGCAACATCAATCTCAGAACATAATGGATACTAGGGATCAAACCCTAACAAAACTAACTCGATTACATGATAAATCTCATCCAACCCATCACCGTACAGCAATCCTACGATGGAATTACTCACGCATGGCGGTGAGCATCATGAAATTGGTGATGGAGGAAGGTTGATGATGACGATGGCGACGGATTCCCCTCTCCGGAGCCCCGAACGGACTCCAGATCAGCCCTCCCGAGAGAGATTAGGGCTTGGCGGCGGCTTCGTATTGTAAAACATGATGAATCCTTCTCTCTGAATTTTTTCTCCCCTAACGTGAATATATGGAGTTGGAGTTGAGGTCGGTCGAGCATTAGGGGGCCCACGAGGCAGGGGGCGCGCCCCCACCCTCGTGGACAGGGTGTGGGCCCCCTGGCCTTGATTCTTTCGCTAGTATTTTTTATATATTCCAAAAATATTCTCCGTTGATTTTCAGGTCATTCCGAGAACTTTTATATCGGCACAAAAATAACACCATGGCAATTCTGCTGAAAACAACGTCAGTCCGGGTTAGTTCCATTGAAATCATGCAGGTTAGAGTCCAAAACAAGGGCAAAAGTGTTTGGAAAAGTAGATACGATGGAGACGTATCAACTCCCCCAAGCTTAAACCTTTGCTTGTCCTCAAGCAATTCAGTTGATAAACTGAAAGTGATAAAGAAAAACTTTTACAAACTCTGTTTCCTCTTGTTGTTGTAAATATGTAAAGCCAGCATTCAAGTTTTCAGCAAAGATTATGAATTAACCATATTCACAATAACATTTAGGTCTCATGTTTACTCATATCAATGGCATAATCAACTAGCGAGCAATAATAATAAATCTCGGATGACAACACTTTCTCAAAACAATCATAATATGATATAACAAGATGGTATCTCGCTAGCCCTTTCTGAGACCGCAAAACATAAATGCAGAGCACCCCTGAAGATCAAGGGTTGTCTGGAAATTGTAATTCATGGTAAAAGAGATCCAATCACAGTCATACTCAATGTAAATTAATAATAATACATGCAAATGACAACGGTGCTCTCCAACTAGTGCTTTTTAATAAGAGGATGACGATTCAAGATAAAAGTAAATGGATAAGCCCTTCGCAGAGGGAAGCAGGGATTTGTAGAGGTGCCAGAGCTCGATTTTGAAATTGAGATGAAATATTTTGAGCAGTATACTTTCATTGTCAACATAACAACCGAGAGATCTCAATATCTTCCATGTTACACACATTATAGGCGGTTCCCAAGCAGAATGGTAAAGTTTATACTCCCCCACCACCAACAAGCATCAATCCATGGCTTGCCCAAAACAATGGGTGCCTCCAACTAACAACAATCCTGGGGGAGTTTTGTTTGCATTTATTTTGATTTGATTTGAGCATGGGACTGGGCATCCCGATGACCGGCTATTTTCTCCTGAGTGAGGAGCGGAGTCCACTCCTCTTGAGAATAACCCGCCTAGCATGGAAGATACAGACAACCCTAGTTGATACATGAGCTATTTGACCATACAAAACAGAATTTTTATTTGAAGGTTTAGAGTTTGGCTCATACAAATTTAATTCGAAAAGAGGTAGATACCGCATATAGGAAGGTATTGTGGACTCATATGGAATAACTTTTGGGTTTATGGAGTTGGATGCACAAGCAGTATTCCCGCTTAGTACAAGTGAAGGCTAGAAAGAGACTGGGAAGCGACCAGCTAGAGAGCGACAATAAGCATTAAAATTAATCAACACTGAACACAAGCATGAGTAGGATATAATTCACCATGAACATAAATATCGTGGAGGCTATGTTGATTTTGTTTCAACTACATGCGTGAACATGTGCCAAGTCAAGCCACTCGAATCGTCAAAGGAGGATACCACCCTATCATACCACATCACCACCATTTTAATAGCATGTTGGCACGCAAGGTAAAACATTATAAACTCCTAGCAAATTAAGCATGGCATGGGAAACTATAATCTCTAATTGTCATTGCAAACATGTTTCATTCATAATAGGTTGAATCAGGAACGATGAACTAATCATATTTACAAAAGCAAGAGAGGTCGAGTTCATACCAGCTTTTCTCATCTCAATCAGTTCATCATATATCATCATTATTGCCTTTCACTTGCACAACCGAATGGTGTGGATAATAATAATAGTGCACGTGCATTGGACTAAGCTGGAATCTGCAAGCATTCAATACATGGGAGAAGACAAGTTAATATGGGCTCTTTGTTAGATCAACAATAATGCATATGAGAGCCACTTAACATTTTCATTATGGTCTTCTCCTCTCGACTCCCAAAGAAAAAGAAAAGAAGCAAAACTATTTACATGGGAAAGCTCCCAACAAGCAAAAGAAGAATGAGAAATCTTTTTGGGTTTTCTTTTTAATTACTGCTACTACAAGCATGGAAAGTAAAGTAGCTAAAATCTACAAGTAATTTTTTTTGTTTTTTTCTTAAGGTTTTTCAAACACATAAGAAGAATACCAGAAAAGAAAATAAACTAGCATGGATGATCCAATGAAAAAGTATGAGCACCGACTGGCATGAGTGTGTGAACATGAATGTAATGTCGGTGAGAAATACGTACTCCCCCAAGCTTAGGCTTTTGGCCTAAGTTGGTATATGGCCATGGCTCAAAATGGTCCTCTCCAGTGTACTGAGGAGGATCCTCAGGGTGCCACTCGTTGGCGATCTCCTCCGGATCCCACTGATAAACAGACTGACGGTGAGGATCAAGTGGTGGCTCCGGCTTAGGCTCTGGAGCTGATGTCAGGCTCCGGTATGCATGAACGGCCTCCGGCAAAACAAGGTACGTGCCTGAAAATAAGTTAAACAAAGAGGGAGAGGGCAAGGTGATAGTCTCAAAGTAATTCTTATCAAATATCAGTCTATAGTTAAGCATCTTCTTATTATTAACAATAAAATCATGTGCTAACATGCTCTTATAATCTAGAAAAACATGAGGCTGCAACTTTTTCTCTTTCTCATAATGCCTAATAGGTAAGTTAAAGTTTGCAGCAAGGCGCGAGGCGAAGATGCCTCCCAAGACGGGACCCTTTGTACGGTTCAGATTTAACCGTTTAGCAACAATAGCGCCTAAACTAAAAGTGGTATCACGAAACAAAGCATGGCGCAAAATAACAATATCAGGGGCAGTAAGATTTCCAGAGTTCCCGCGACCAATTAAGCATCTACTAGCAAATATTGCGAAGTAACGTAGGACAGGAAAATGTATGCTAGTAATTCTTGCATCGGAAACCTTCCTCATTTCCCCTACAGCAATCATATCAATGAATCCTTCCACATCATTACGATGTGGTTCCTCTATGCTGCCCTCAAAGGGTATCCTACAAACCCGGCAAAAATCATAAAGTGACATATCCTTATGCTCATCATATAAATAGAATTCCACTGAAGGTGGCGATCTCCTATCATGGAAATGAAAATTTTGCACAAAAATATTGGTGAGTAGGAGATACTGTTCACGCCGGTCGTGGAGGAAGTTGGTGAGGCTTGCATTCTCAGCCAAATAATAAAAATCTTCATAAATCCCGGCTTCTCTCAAGAACTCATCACAAGGCCATTCACATGGGCGAACCTCCACAGTGCGAGGGAGATTATACTTGGGCTTCTTATTTTCTTCACTTTGCTTATCCTTCGAGCTTCGGCTCAAAGAGCCCCTCAAAAATCTCTTCATGTTTTTTTGAAAATTTCTGAAATTTTTAGTACCTTAAAATAAAAGTGAACCAAACTCAACAAAATTGATAGCAACTACTCATACAAGTGTCTAGAGGCTATATCATGCATTAAAACTACTTTTGACCACATAAATTTGACATGCAAGATCAAGAACAGGGTGTCACCTAAGCAGCAAAAATTTGCAATAAATAAAGCACTAGAAGAAAAACTAATTGGACCATTGGAGGAGTCACATACCGAAGAACAATCCCCCATGGCAGTTTTGTGAATGGAGCTTTGAGCAAGGAGATCAAATATGACAGCAAGATGAGCTAAAACACGGGTTTGAGCTAGTGGATGATTTTTTCTGGAGGAAGACGAAGTGTGTGGGTGCAAGAATAAGTGGAGGGGGGAACATGGGGTCCACAAGGCAGGGGGCGCCCAAGGGGGTAGGGCGCGCCCTCCACCCTCGTGGGCACACGGTGGGCCCCCCTGATGTGTTCTCAGTGCCAATAATTCTTAAATATTTGAGAAAAAATCATATTAAATTTTCAGGGCATTTGGAGAACTTTTTTCGGGGTATTTTTTATTGCAAGGATAATTTAGAAAACAGACAAAAAATACTATTTTTACTTTATTTAATATAAATAACATAAAGTAAAAAGAGGGTACAGAAGGTTGTGCTTTCTAACTTCATCCATCTCATGCTCATCAAAAGGAATCCACTAACAAGGTTGATCAAGTCTTGTTAACATACCCATTCTGAATCACATGAAACCGGAGAATTTTTGAATAACACTAGGTTACCTCAACGGAGATATGCACACCCCCAACAATAATAATATCATATTTCTTCTTGACGGTAGGAAGAGGAAATTTAAAACCTCCTATAATAATCATTGAAAATTTTCCAATAGAATTGATACTATGGACTTGAGGTTGTTTCCTCAGAAAGTGTACCGTATGCTCATTACCATTAACATGAAAAGTGACATTGCCTTTGTTGCAATCAATAACAACCCCTACAGTATTCAAGAAGGGTCTTCCAAGGATAATCCACATACTATCGTCCTCGGGAATATCAAGAATAACAAAGTCCGTTAAAATAGTAACATTTGCAACCACAACAGTCACATCCTCACAAATACCGACAGGTATAGCAGTTGATTTATCAGCCATTTGTAAAGATATTTTAGTAGGTGTAAACTTATTCAAATCAAGTCTACGATATAAAGAGAGAGGCATAACACTAACACCGGCTCCAAGATCACATAAAGCAGATTTAACATAGTTTGTTTTAATGGAGCATGGTATAGTTGGTACTCCGGGATCTCCTAGTTTCTTTGGTATTCCACCCTTAAAAGTGTAATTAGCAAGCATGGTGGAAATTTCAGCTTCCGGTATCTTTCTTTTATTAGTAACAATATCTTTCATGTACTTAGCATAAGGGTTTATTTTAAGCATATCAGTCAAACGCATACGCAAAAAAGATAGGTCTAATCATTTCAACAAAGCGCTCAAAATCTTCACCATCCTTTTTCTTGGATGGTTTAGGAGGAAAAGGCATGGGTTTCTGAACCCATGGTTCTCTTTCTTTACCGTGCTTCCTAGCAACGAAGTCTCTCTTATCATAACGTTGATTCTTTGATTGTGGGTTATCAATATCAACAGCAGGTTCAATCTCTACATCATTGTTATTGCTAGGTTGAGCATCAACATGAACATCATCATTAACATTATCACTAGGTTCATGTTCATTACCATATTGTGTTTCAGCATCAGAAATAGAAATATCATTGGAATTCTCAGGTGCAAAGTCCTATCATTTTTCTTTTTCTTCCTTTTAGAAGAACTAGGTGCATCAATATTAGTTCTCTGAGAATCTTGCTCAATTCTCTTAGGGTGGCCCTCGGGATACAAAGGTTCCTGAGTCATTTTATCCCCTCTAGTCACAACTCTAACATCATTATCATTTTTCTTATTATTTAATTCACCGAGCAAATCCTTCTGAGCTTTAAGTACTTATTCTACTTGAGTGGTAACCATAGAAGCATGTTTACTAATAAGTTTAAGTTCACCTTTAACTCTAGACATATAATCACTCAAGTGTTCAATCATATAAGCATTGCGTTTCAATTGTCTACTAACATAAGCATTGAAGTTTTCTTGTTTAACAATAAAATTATCAAACTCATCTAAGCATTGGCTAGCAGACTTATAATGAGGAATATCACCTTCATCAAATCTACAAAGAGAATTTATCTTTACTACCTGTGTCGGGTTATCAAGACCATGTATCTCTTCAATAGGTGGTAAATTCTTAACATCTTCAGCTTTAATACCTTTTTCTTTCATAGATTTCTTTGCCTCTTGCATATCTTCTGGACTGAGAAATAGAATACCCCTTTTCTTAGGAGTTGGCTTAGGAGTTGCTTCAGGAAGTGTCCAATTATTTTCATTAGTCAACATATTATTCAATAGCAATTCAGCTTGATCAACAGTTCTTTCCTGAAAACACAACCAGCACAACTATCCAGGTAGTCTTTGGAAGCATCGGTTAGTCCATTATAAAAGATATCAAGTATTTCATTTTTCTTGAGAGGATGATCAGGCAAATCATTAACTAATCGGAGAAGCCTCCCCCAATCTTGTGGGAGACTCTCTTCTTCAATTTGCACAAAATTACATGTTTCCCTTAAGGCAACTTGTTTCTTATGAGCGGGGAAATATTTAGCAGAGAAGTAATAAATCATATCCTGGGGACTACACACACAACCAGGATCAAGAGAATTAAAGCATGTTTTAGCATCACCCTTTAATGAGAACAGAAATAACTTAAGGATAACGTAATAGCGAGTTTTCTCATCATTAGTGAACAGGGTGGCTATATCATTTAATTTAGCAAGATGTGCCACAACAGTTTCAGATTCATAGCCATAAAAAGGATTAGATTCAACCAAAGTAATTAACTCAGGATTGACAAAGAAATCATAATCCTTATCAGTAATAAAGATAGGTGAAGTAGCAAAAGTAGAGTCATGTTTCATTCTAGCATTCAAAGATTTTTCTTTCAGCTTAGCTAATAATTTCTTAAGATCATATCTATCATTGCAAGCAAGAAAGTCTCTAGCAGTTTCTTCATCCATAACATAGCCCTCAGGCACAACAGGCAATTCATATCTAGAGGGAGAATCTTCATCATCACTTTTATCAATATTATCAGTTTCAATAATTTCATTCTCTCTAGCCCTAGCAAGTTGTTCATCAAGAAATTCACCTAGTGGCACAGTATTATCAAGCATAGAAGTAGTTTCATCATAAGTATCATGCAAAGCAGAAGTGGGATCATCAATAACATGCGACATATCAGAATGAATAGCAGGAGTAGGTGTCACAAGTTTACTCAAAACAGAGGGTGAATCAAGTGCAGAGCTAGATGGCAGTTCCTTACCTCCCCTCGTAGTTGAGGGAAAAATCTTGGTTCCTTTATCTTTCAAGTTCTTCATAGTGATCAGCTGATGTAAATCCCAAGTGACTAAAAGAATAGAGCTATGCTCCCCGGCAACGGCGCCAGAAAATAGTCTTGATAACCCACAAGTATAGGGGATCGCAACAGTTTTCGAGGGTAGAGTATTCAACCAAAATTTATTGAATCGACACAAGGGGAGCCAAAGAATATTCTCAAGTATTAGCAGCTGATTTGTCAATTCAGCCACACCTGGAAAACTTAATATCTAAAGCAAACTATTTAGTAGCAAAATAATATGCTAGTAGCGGTAACGGTAGCAAAAGTAACAGTAGCAGTTTTGTAGCAATTGTAACAGTGGCAACGGAAAAGTAACTAAGCAAAGATCAATATGTGAAAAAAGCTCGTAGGCAATGGATTAGTGATGGGTAATTATGTCGGATGCGATTCCTCATGCAATAGTTATAACATAGGGTGACACAGAACTAGCTCCAGTTCATCAATGTAATGTAGGCATGTATTCCGAATATAGTCATACGTGCTTATGGAAAAGAATTTGCATCACATCTTTTGTCCTACCCTCCCATGGCAGCGGGGTCCTATTGTAAACTAAGGGATATTAAGGCCTCCTTTCAATAGAGTATCGGACCAAAGCATTAACACTTAGTGAATACATGAACTCCTCAAACTACGGTCATCACCGGTAAGTATCCCGGTTATTGTCACTTCGGGGTTAACGGATCATAACACATAATAGGTGACTATAGACTTGCAAGATAGGATCAAGAACTCACATATATTCATGAAAACATAATAGGTTCAGATCTGAAATCATGCCACTCAGGCCCTAGTGACAAGCATTAAGCATAGCAAAGTCATAGAGGGCAAGCATTAAGCATAGCAAAGTCATAGCAACATCAATCTCAGAACATAATGGATACTAGGGATCAAACCCTAACAAAACTAACTCGATTACATGATAAATCTCATCCAACCCATCACCATCCAGCAAGCCTACGATGGAATTACTCACGCATGGCGGTGAGCATCATGAAATTGATGATGGAGGAAGGTTGATGATAACGATGGCAACGGATTCCCCTCTCCGGAGCCCCGAACGGACTCCAGATCAACCCTCCCAAGAGAGATTAGGGCTTGGCGGCGGCTTCGTATCGTAAAATGCGATGAATCCTTCTCTCTGATTTTTTTTCTTCCTGAACGCGAATATATGGAGTTGGAGTTGAGGTCGGTGGAGCGTCACGGGGGCCATGAGGCAGGGGGCGCGCCCAAGGGGGTAGCCACGCCGCCCACCCTCGTGGATAGGGTGTGGGCCCCCTGGCCTTGATTCTTTCGCCAGTATTTTGTATATATTCCAAAAATATTCTCCGTTGATTTTCAGGTCATTCCGAGAACTTTTATTTCTCCACAAAAATAACACCAAGGCAATCTTGCTGAAAACAGCGTCAGTCCGGGTTAGTTCCATTCAAATCATGCAAGTTAGAGTCCAAAACAAGGGCAAAAGTGTTTGGAAAAGTAGATACATATCAAATGTATCAAAGACCCGCCCGGCGCAGGCGCCGTTCTCTTATGAGACGCCTCCGGTGCAGCATGGTGCGTCGAGCGCCTCCCCTTCAGAGCACGAGACAGTGCGGTGGGTGAGCCACAACGAGGAAGCTCTTTTGGAGGAGATGCTCCCTGGGCACTTACGTGGGAAGATGGCAGGAGACCGGGGTAATCAGCTACAACAATGGCCACCTCTGTGCCGTCGTAGCTCATCTGATAGAAGACCCCCTCCTTAAGCTCTACAAATATATCCGGATCCTCCTCAAATCCGGGATCCAGGTCCCGAATATGATTCTCCGGCTGCGGAGTAGGGCTATAGATCCCCGCAGTAGCCTTCCGCCATTCCTGTTAAAGATGGTCAGTTTGAGTCCAACTAGTTGTGGCATAAGACAAGGATTGAATAAGATTTTGGATCTAAAGCTTACCCAGCTAGGGGGGTTGTACATGGAGAATCTGTCCTGGAACTTAAGGCGAGTGAATTCTACTTTCTCCCCTTTATAAAGGTCCGCCAGCATGGCGGCTAGGGCGGAAAAGTCATCCGGACCCTTACGCCCGTAGCGAGATGTATCATCCTCCCCGTTGTAGTTCCACATGGGGAGTCCTTTGGATTGGAGTGGTTGGACGCCTCGTGTTATGGAAATTGCCATGACCTCGATCATGGATAGTCCAGATTAGGCGAGTATTTTTATCTTGTCCATTAACATCTTGACTTCCGCGCTATCTTCCTCCTCGAGGCTCCGAGGGCGCCAGCTATGGCGTTTCTTTAATGGAGCGCCGGAAAATTCGAGAAGGCCCGTTCGGACCGGGTCGGGGAGGGCGACGTCTTCAATATAAAACCACTCCAAGGGCCACTCCTCGGACGCCTTCTTCGGCGTGCCGGACAGGTATCCAGTTCTAGCTATGCGCCATATCTCAGCGCCGCCCACCTCGAATATGGATCCCTTTTGGGAGCGGGGGACGAGGCAGAACAGTTTTCTCCATAACTCAAAATGGGCCTCGCAGCCTAGGAACAGCTCGCAAAGAGCGACAAAGCCCGTGATATGCAGAATGGAGCCCGACATAAGATTGTGCAGTTGGAGGCCATAGTACTCTAGGAGACCTCGGAGGAAAGGATGGATTGGAAATCCAACGCCTCTCAAGAGAAAGTAAATGAAGCACACTCGCTCCCCCTTTGAAGGATTTAGGAAATTTTCCACCAAGGCTTCGCCCGTAAAAGAAGTTAATCCCGCCCGCACTGGGATTAGATCCGCAGGGGAAGGTAGCCTTGCACCTGGAGCTTGGTCAGCTGGGCATGGGATACTGAGCATCTCTCCCAATCGCCTTTTTCGGAGCCATGAGGGTGGGAGGAAGAATTGGGAGCGTTAGCCATGTTTGAGTGGTTTCTCCTAGCGACCCCCAAGGATTTTCCGCCTGGTGTGGAATGGCATCTGAGGTCCAATCCCTTTATATAGACGTTTTTATGGCCAGGGTGTTATGTGAAAAAAATACTCTGACCTTTTGTATTCGTTCGACACGTGGAAATAGAAGAGACGGAGGCGCGGGAGCCAAAGGGTATGGCATTAAATGAACAGCCGAATATAACTCTTCGGGTCAGATGCTTTGAAGTATTCAGAGGAGGAACCCGGCTTGCAATGCCGAAGACAACCTGCACGCCGGACACACCGTCATTAAAGCCTGGTTCGGGGGCTACTGAGGGAGTCCTGGATTAAGGGGTCCTCGGGCGTCCGAGCTATATGGCATGGGCCGGACTAATGGGCCATGAAGATACAAGACAGAAGACTTCCTCCTGTGTCTGGATGGGACTCTCATTGGCGTGTAAGGCAAGCTTAGCATGTGGATATGAATATTCCTTTCTCTGTAAACTGACTTTGTACAACCCTAGCCTCCTCCGGTGTCTATATAAACCAGAGGGTTTGGTCCGTAGAGGCAATCATAATCATACAGGCTAGACAATTAGGGTTTAGCCATTACAATCTCGTGGTAGATCAAATCTTGTAACCACTATACTCATCAAAGTCAATCAAACAGGACGTAGGGTATTACCTCCATCAAGAGGGCCCTAACCTAGGTAAAACATTGTGTCCCTTGTCTCCTGTTACCATCAATCCTTAGACGCACAGTTCGGGACCCCCTACCCGAGATCTGCCGGTTTTGACACCGACAGGGCCTATTGGTGGTCGACGGTGTCCCCTGGCAAGCTCTGATGTGTACCTGTTTGGCAATAGTCATTTTAGCTGCTGGAACTTGTGCTTGTTGCTGATGGAGATGATTTGGCTGCCCAATGAATAACACAAACCTTGCAATCGTGAGCTGGAATGTGCGAGGGTTGAACTCACTGGCAAAGAGAACTATTGTATGACAGATCACCGAAGCGCGGTGAGCGTCCATTCCCTGCCTACAGGAAACAAAGATTGAGGACCGGCTGGCTGCCACTGTCAGAGATCTGGGAGGAAGCACATTAGAGGGCTGCATTGTTCTCCCAACCATGGGCACTAGGGGAGGTGATGCAATCCTATGGGACAAGAACATTGTTAGTTTTACATCACACGTAATTGGCTGCTTTTTGATCACGGGAAAGGTCTCAGTGCTGCATGATGGATCTTGGTTCTGGCTGATGACAGACAACGGACCGGTGGATGACACGCGCAAAGACACCTTCCTGGCCGAGCTTGCTCATGCCGCCCCTCCCCTGGGAGAGCCGTGGTTGGTCAATGGAGACTTTAACATCATTTACGAAGCCCGTGACAAGAACAACCTCAACCTGAATAGGAGGATTATGGGGATGTTTAGATCAGCAATTGACAGAGCAGGCCTAAGAGAGGTTAAGTGCGAAAATAGAAGATTTACTTGGACAAATGAGAGAGAAAATCCAACGATGGTTAGCATTGATAAAGTTTTCTGCAACATGGAATGGGAAGCTCTCTTCCCCTGCTTCATGCTCATGGTTGCGACAATGGCCTGCTTGGATCATTGCCCTCTCCTGATGGCGAACACTGCTGCCCCGCGTAGAAGGCCGGCCTTCCGCTTTGAAAATTTCTGGCCGAGCTTCCCCCACTTGCAGGAGACTGTTGCTAGAGCTTGACAACGACCGGCGAACCACAACTGCCCTTTCATCCGGATGGAGAAGAAGATGGGAAGGACGGCCGCTGATCTGAAAATATGGTCCAAAACTCTCTTCAGTGATGCAAAAGTGCAGTTCCACTTGGCCTGCGAGGTAATTCTTCGGCTAGATGTTGCATAAGAGAATAGAAGGCTCTCGCGGAGTGAATTCCTCCTAAGGAAGCAACTCAAGATGAGGATCCTGGATCTAGCTGCGGTGGAGAGAGCAAGAAATCGACATGCATCTAGGATCACATGGCTTAGAGTTGGAGATGCATGCACGACATTTTTCCAAGCAAAGATCAACTCAAGAAGAAGAACTTCATACACTCTCTGCAAATAGACACGGCTACTGCCACTGCCACTGCCCATGAAGACAAAACTTCAGCTGTACACCACCACTTTTTTAACCTGCTGGGACGAAAGGAAACCAGAGGACGATCCATCAATTGGGATGAACTAGACATGCCAAGCTTGCAAAATGAAGGGCTCGACAACCCGTTCTCTAAGCAGGAAGTTTTGGGCTACTATCTTGGCTTCCCAAACTTTCATCTTGCATTTTGATTTCCTTAAATTCAAATTCATTTCATCACAAAACCCTAGAGTGAAGATAATATGACTTCTTCCATTTAAAGAAAAGAAACGGGATTTGAAAATGATTTGAATTCCATTTGAAATATTTCAAATTTAGAAACTTTAAACAACTCAATGAGTTCATGAGAGAAGATAAAATGACTGACTCAAATTTGAAGAAAGAGAGTTGGAAGTTTCAAAGAAATAACTTAAAAGTCACTTTGAAGTTATTTGAATTTCCAAATTTCAAATCCTATTGGGAGTTATTTCAGTTTCTATTCAAATAATTTTTCTCCTAAAAAAATAAATAGAAATAAGGGTAAAATGATTCCCTTCAATAGGAAATTAGGAGAAAATAAATTTGAAATCATTTTGCTATTTTAAAAATGATTTTATTGATTTTAAATGCAACAGTAGCACTGTTTTATTTTTATGAATTTTTACGGAATTTATTTGAACATGAAAAATAGTTCATCTTACTTCTGCTATTTTTCTAAACATTTTGGTATATAATATGCCTATGTAGATTTTCATTTATTTTCTCTTTATGCATTCTTGTCTTCCTGTGTAAAAAAACGCACACAGCGCAAGGCCTAGGCGCACAAAAACCGGGCCGCAGCCACTTAAGGCCCAGCACGCCCCTCCTCACCCCTCTCTCCCGCCGCTGCCTATGACCAGTGGGCCCCGAACCTTATCTTCTTCAACCTCCCGCACAGCTTGCTCAGGATGAGCTTGCCGCATGCGCGCCCGCAACTGCCGGGCGAAGCTCTCGGATAGAGCTTAATCGACCGCTTCCCAAACCCCTGCGTGCGCCTATAAAAGCCCCGGGACGCCCTCGTCTGATCCTGCCCCTCCTCTACTCCCCACGTCGCCCGTAGCCGCCGCCCCGCCCATTCGGATCTCGCCGAAGCTGAGCCGCTCCGCCATCAAATTCGTCGCAGTGATCACACCCGAGGCCTCCAAACTCCATTTTCCGAGTCCCCGTTCCCATGCACATCATTTTGACATTTTGGTTTCCCCTAGATTTCGCCGGAGCGGCAAAACCTTCGACACCGAATTCGCCGGAGGACAGGAGCGCCGCCGCACTTCCTCCGACCCGTCCCGACGCCGATGACGTAAGCCGCCACCACTGCGTTGACCCTCTCGAAGCGCCGCATCTCCCTGTCCCCTCCGCTGTCGTCGAAACTTACCGGATCCGCCACCCCGACACGTCGCCCCTCGCCGGATCTCGGAGCCGCCGCCTTCGCCTCGCCCCGTCCCGACCACCCCGACCGCCGCTGACCCTGCCATTGGATCGCCCACGCCGCGCCGGTCCCCGCCGCCTCCTTCCCTGTCGCCGAGGAGTGCCGGAGATGCCGCCATGTCCGCCCCGTCGCCGCTCGTCGCCGGCCACCGACCGCTCGCTGTAAGCCACCCCGCCCTTTGTTTTGTTAAAAAAACGACACGGTTAACTGTGGTTTTTATTAAATCGATCGGTTTAGTTAAACCAATCCCGGTTTTGCTTAGCCCCGTAGGTGTTTTTCTTATTTAGCGGCCATTCGCCGCATAGCCACCGCAGTGAACGCTGCTCAGCCAGCCACTCATGTATCGCCACGTGGCCGAGGACTTGTTCGCGGTTTTATTCTCTTTTTTGTTTCACCATTTAGTCCCTGAATTTAGCAGATTAGTCCCTGAACTTCAAATAGCCACAAATTTTAAACCGTAGGTCCAAATTCGATGAAACCAGCGGCAAATTCTTCGTATCGATTAGATCAATCCAGAGGACATATCTTTGCAAGCTTTTGACAATTTAAAATTTGAATTGTTTTAAATTCAAATTCAAACCCTATTTCGCCATATCTCCTAAACCCTAGCCCCGTTTGAATTAATTCTTTTTGCACTTTGTCACCGTAGCCAAACCCTATCAGTTGGACCAATCTCATGATATTTTTCACACATTAGGATTTGACCATGATATTTTTACTATTATGCCGTGTATGTACTTTAGTTCACATCACATCTTTGCACCCTATGTCACATGTTGTTTTGCACTTAGGATATTTCCATGCTAGTTAAGTGTGTTGAATGTTCATTTGGTTTTTCCGAGACTTTTTGCTTTGCATGTTCTTCTTGGTTCTTTGAAATGATTGCTTGTGTTTGTTTATTTACTTTGCGTTAGATTTTTCAGAGTGCGAAGCAGAATATTATCAGTCTCTAGAATTCAACCAGCAGTACCAAGGCAAGTTCACATTTGACCATTCTTCCAATTACCTATGTTTTATTTATGCACTTAGTCCTTTGCGGTAGGATTGCATGGTAGGAATCTTATGCCGGATGGCTATGCGTTTACCTAGTAGTTCATTTGAGGTAGGTCTGCACCATACAACCTTGTCACCACCGTGTAAGTTTATTTGTGCCTCGCAAATGTAGACATGGATTGGGAAGTGTTCATGGCGAGACTTGAGTGACAAAGTAGTAATCAGGACCAAGACTTAAATGAACTACCTGGGCGGAAACTGGTTGGAATGGTGGTGAAGTACAGTGGGGCACGCATGGGAAATCCATGGTGATGCACCACTAATGGTTCGTCCACTCAGGCTCAAAGGGATCAAACGTGTTTTCATGTCTAGAAGCTTACGTGTGCAGCCACAAGCTAATATGGGCTCTGGCTTAGTTGAGTAGTTAGTGTGACCTCTTCCGGGATAGGCTAGCAGATGTAGAATGAGTAGGTGTACCGGCCTATCCGTGGGTTAAGAGGAAATACCTTCGAAAGACTATGTCTCGGTCATCTTGCTCTCAAATGTCGGGCAGTGCGAGAACTTCAAGGGAGGCGATCGAGTCTTGTGGGGAAAAGTGCGCAAACCTCTGCAGAGTGTTAAAACCTAATCGATTAGCCGTGTCCCCGGTTACGGACAACTTGAGCATCTAGTAGTGAAAATGTCAGGAGATCCCATCACTCTTAATTTAAACAATTGGGTTTTAAGTGAAACTTTGGGAATGGATTGAGTTGGGTTTGCCAACTCATCCTGCTACGTCGTAGTAGTAGAGTAATATCTTTTATTCTAGGGAAAAACTAGCTTTATGCAAAAACTAAACTTAGAGCTTTCCACCAGCCAAGTTGCATGTACAAATAGGTTCATTATACTCATGATGTGACTTGTCAGTACATTAAATGTATTGACCTACATGGCTGCAACGTCTTATGTTGCAGGAATTTCTACGACGAGTAAGAGTTACGTTGTAGGGTAACGATCTACACTCAACTTGCTGATGGTGTTGATGGGACTCCACACCCTTTTGAATGTTTCCACTGAGAATTATGAGGTATACATTAGTTTTACGTTATTTATACATGTGATTGCACTTTGATATATACACTGATGTACTGTTTGTACCAGCATACCGATCCAGGGATGGCACAGATACACAGAGGCTTGATCGTTTGAGGTCGGGTCGCTACATGATGTCATGGCAGTTTTTGACAAGTTCTATAGGCTGGCAGATGGCAATTTTGCTGAGCTCACATAGCCATGATCACTCTCATTTTGAAGAAGGACGGGGCCACGAGAATAAACGAGTTTAGGCCCATCAGCCTTATCCATTCCATAGCTCAGCTGATCACTAAGGTGTTATCCATGAGACTGGCTTCTGTCATTGACCGGATCATCTCCCCCACGCAAATGACCTTTCAGAGGAAGAAATGCATTCATGACAGCTATCTTTATGTTCGGAACACTGTTTGGGCTCCGCATAGGAATAAAACACCGGCTCTTCTCATCAAGCTTGACATTGCTACAACTTTTGATAGTGTATCTTGGGAGTGCATGATGGAGTTGCTCCAACAACTAGGTTTCTCCTCTCGTTGGATAGATTGGATAGCACTCCTCCTGTCAACCTCCTCCTCGGCCTGCCTACTTAATGGCGACCCTGGCGAGAGTTTTTTTGCATCAGCGAGGACTGTGGCAGGGCGATTCGCTTTCGCCGCTCCTTTTCATCCTCTGAATTGATCCCCTCCACCGTTTCCTCAAGGCTGCCACCAGGGCGGGGGCACTGAACACCATTCCAGGCATGGTGGCGCGGATGCGCACGAGCTTGCACGCCGATGACGCCTAATCTTCATCAACCCTGTGCGTTTCGAGATAGATAACCTCCTAGAGCTCCTTCACCTGTTTGGAGATGTGACGGGCCTACGCGTCAACCTCTCTAAATCCTCGGCAATCCCCATTAGCTGCAGTGACATATATGTTCAGGATGACCTCTCTAAATCCTCGGTGATCCCCATTAGATGCAGCGACATATATGTTCAGGATGTTCTACAAAACTTCAGCGGCATCACGGCGACCTTCCCGACCAGATATCTAGGGCTTCCGGTTACTTTAGGGCGCGTTAGGCTAGTCCACCTCCAATTCATTCTTGATAGAATTAGATCGAGGCTTGTGGGCTGGAAGGGCAAACTCATGCCGTTGGCGGGCCGCCTCGTTCTCGTACGCTGCATGCTCTCAGCCATGCCGATCCTTTGCGCTTACGGCGCTGTGTATACCCAAGAAATTCTTCAAGGATATAGACAAGTCACGACAACGTTTTCTCTAGGCGGGAGATGAAGAGATCACTGGAGGAAAATGCAAGGTTAGCTGGAGCATGGTGACCAAGCCAGAACACCACAACGGTCTGGGCATCCCTGATCTCAGTCGTTTCACCCGGGCGTTGCGGCTGCGATGGCTCTGGCAATCCTGGAATCAGCCAACCAAACCCTGGGTAGGCACTGGCACGCCCTGCGACGCCATAGACCGAGCTCTCTTTGCGGCTTTCACTACGGTGACCATCGGGGATGGGACTACTGCTTCCTTCTGGTCGTGCTCTTGGCTGGGAGGGAGACAACTCTGCCTGGCCTACCCCACGCTCTTCGCCAGGTCCATCCACAAGAACAGAAGCGTCAGAGAAGCCCTGCACGGCGATCGGTGGATCCTCGACCTACGCCACGGTGACTACAACAACATCGCCCAACAAGTCGTTCGGTTGGCAATGGAAATTAGGCAAGCTGACCTCAACCTGGAACTAGAAACCCCGGACACGATCAAATGAAAGCTCTACAGTTCGGGCATCTACTCGGCGAGATCGGCGTACAATGCCTAGTTCAACAGAGCCCAACTTTGCAGTTTCAGAACGCTTATCTGGAAGAGCTGGGCTCCGGGTAAAATCAAAATTTTCCTTTGGCTGCTGCATCTGGACAGCCTCTGGTGCAATGACCAGCTACAACGAAGAGGCTGGGAGAATGGATACTTCTGCCCCATGTGTCTACGCAACCTCGAGACCTCTCACCACATGATCTGGGACTGCCGGTCTCGCTGCAGGTCTGGAGCATTGCGGCTACTTGGACTGGGTGCAATACAGTGACCCAAGGAGTGTGGAGCATGGGTACGACAACGATGGATAAAATTCAGAGGATCATATCTGCTACGGCTCCGGGACACAGGAAAGGCACGAAGACTATAATCGCCCTCATTCTCCTGGCATATCTGGTTGGAGCGAAACTCCTGCATTTTCAGAGAAAAGCAAGCTGATGCGAGGCACATTACATAAGCTTGCAAGCGCGACATGGAGCAATGGAGATTGGCCGGTGCAAGATGCATTCAGCAGCCCTTCGAGGATGTGACGTGAGAGATCCCTTTAAGCTTGCGTAGATAGCCTGGAGCACTGGGGCTCTGGGATGGATGTAATTTATTTCCGGTTTCACCCTCACGAACGCTTGATCAACCCTTTGTCATCTCCCTCTCTGTTAAATGAATGAAAACCAGCTATGTTGGACGTTTCAGAAAAAAAAGTTACATCTATAGCACGTACTACTACACGTACTAAACTAATTACTAGAGTTTGCGCATGCTAATTAAATTGTCAAATACACATTATCTGTTCTCCCTGTTGTCCCACTTGGATGCCAGAACCCTCACCATCACTCACGCTCAAGGTCGCTCCAATCAATGTAGTCTTCGGACGACTCGACGTTGACCACCACCTTCGAAGAGGAAGGTCCTGCGTCATAGTCGTTCTTCTTCTTCTTCTTCTTCTTCTTCTTCTTCTTCTTCTTCTTCTTCTTCTCTATGACCCTCTTCCAATACCACTCTAGCTCGTATTGGGACTTCAGGTGCTCCCGCGCAAACCTCGCCATCATCTTCTCGCCACTCTTCTGAGCGACAACATTGGTCTTCGTCTCCGTCTTCGTCGGGCGGGTCACAATGGTGACCTTCCGCCCGACGATCTCCGGGAAGTTGAGCATGTCCGTCGGCAGACCAAGCCGCCACACCACGATGTCATATGCGCGAGGTCCTCACTCCGGAAGGTGCCCAGCCAATACTGTTGCGGGAGACCACAACCGCACTGCCCTGAAGCCGATCTTGAGCTTCGATGGCATGGCGACGACATGGCAGCAACGAGGACGCGCGGAGGACTGAGGAGGCGCGACAGAGCTACCAGATGCGCGTGGAGTGGCGGTCTACGACGGCGGCTGGACGAGATTCATGGGCGGCGATGATTTAGTTGGTCCGGTGACCAGTGGCAAGGTGGATTGAGTAGATCCGGTGGCGACAAGCCCAATCATCAGCAGATCTGCAGACTACCGCGATGCGGTGGGACGGGGGAGGGCTGCCGAAGGTTGCGGGTGGGAGGGGGGCTTTTGTTTACCGCAGCCCCTCTCGCGCCATATATTTGCAACGCGAGGAGCCCTCTTTTTGGGCTGCCCAAAAAACATTTTACAAAAAATATGATAGGGTTGCTGTTGAAGAGGGTCCTCCCCATCCCCCAAAATACCCCAAAACCAACTACTGCCCTATTTTAGGGCTGCCATTGGAGATGTTCTAAGGTGCAAAAAATTAGAGTAACAATTCCTCAAAAAATAAAGTAGAGTAACAATGAAGGGGATCTCAAGTGTACCAATGCTGCCAAGGAGGAGCCGAAACAGGTACCACGAACCACTTACAAAGGAACTAGGGTAGACAGGAAACTAAATTGAACTGTCCCATATGTAATTTTCATGAAATGCGCATATTATGCTAGATGTAAAAAAATATACTCGCTCCATCTCAAAATAAGTGTATCAACTTTGTACTAAGTTTAGTAAAAAGTTGCACTAAGGTCAAGACACTTATTTTGGGACGGATGGGGTATTATGACAGGTGTGTAAATTGTCATCTCGCAAATGAAATGCCATTTCAAATGCTCGATGCTTAAGAAAGTACAAGCCTAGCTGGGTTTTCCATGAAAATCTGAGGCTCTCAAAACTTTATCCAACAACATATAGCAGCCTCGTATACACCATCAGCTTTCGAGCTCCTACCTTTTACAGATGATTTTTTAGCAAGACCCGAAAAGGATGATTGAGAGCTCATTCCTAGAAGAGTCTACAGGTCAGTCGCTCATAATACTCTCTCACTTCCATCTGAATGCCTTAGGGCATCAGTAACATCGCCAAGCTCTTCACTCTCCCCATCGGTTTCCATAGCATCGATGTCAGATTCTTCGTCCTCTGTGTCCTTGTCCTCATAGATAATCGGTGCGGCCGCCTCTTCCTCGTCAGTTTCTTCATCGGCAATCTGGGAAATCTTTAAATTATTTGCAATGCCAACAACAATATCGCTTTTTTTACAGGAAGGAAACTTTTACCTCACTGAACCGGTAATCAAGGGTGGTAGAGAGTTGAAGTGCTGATTTGAAGGTCGACGTTCTTGCATCAATAAGCTGAGAAAAAAAGGCACTCGGTACAATAGTACCCAACAAACAAACGAAAATGTGGTAATCTTGATGAAAGATTCTTAATCAAATACATACTTGTTTGACATACTGTTAGGGCAGCTGATAAAATTACTAACCTGATAGAGTGAATTGAGCAACAGCAGAGAAGACTCCTGTGACACGATGCTGCTCATGTGCCGGCTAAGTAAAGTTTGAAGCCACGGGAGCAAACAAACCAGCTTTCCACCCCTGTGGAGAATAAATCTCTAAATAAGAACTTTTTGTAAAGCTATCATATGTGTATGCATGCATGCAAAATAAAAAATCGCCAAATAATAGGAGAAGTTGCTAGAAGAGGCTAAGCACATTTTGGAAGCCGTACATTCTAGTCATTCCCAAAAAAGATTGGATCCAAAATATACTAAGACCTAACAATCCAACGTATACATGGATACATACAGTTAGAGCATCTCCAGCCGTTGGCCCCCCAGGCGGCGATTTTACGCGCCCCCTGGGGGCGAGCCGGCGCTAAAAATGGCACGGGGGCGAGCGGGTATTTTACGCGCCCCATGGGGGCGAGCCGGCGCTAAAAACGGCACGGGGGCGAGCGGGTTCCCAGCCGCTCGCCCCAGGGTCGCCCCAGACGCTTTTTTTTTAGTTTAAAAAATATGAATTCGGCAAAGTTCGGCTAAAATTCGGCTAACTTGACATTCATATTCAACATGTTCGGCGTTTACATAGATTATTTAAAAAAACATCTACAAGGCGAAGAAGTCAATGAGCGCGGCGAAGTCGCCGACGTCGCCGCCGTCCTTGTCGGCGACGGCGGCCTTCTCCTTGATGGCGCGGCCGCCCCTGCTGGACCCATGTCCAGCGTCTCCATGGCGGACCGGCGGCGGCGGCGCGTCGTCATCGTCGTCGCTGTCGTCGAGGACGACGATGCCTCCCTCGTCCCGGCCGCGGCGACGAGCTTCAAACCGCGCGAAGGCGGCGCACTGGCGCTCCATCTCCGTGTGCGCCCAGTCGTCGCGCGCCCATTTGAGGGCTGCTTCGTCGTCGAGCTCCTCCTCCTTGACGCCGCCGGCGAGCCCCTGCTCCGTCTTCACGGCGGGGAGCCCTGGCTCCGGCTTGACGGTGGCGAGCCCCGGCTCCGTTTTTGGCTTGACGAAGCGCGGAGGAGCCAAGGAGGAGGCGCGCCGGCCACCCTCGTTGATGAAGATGCCGACGCTGCGGGTGTGCCGGCCGAGCGGCGTCTCCGCGGCGGGCTCGGCCTTGACGCCGAGGAGCGCCGGCGAGCCGGAAGAGTGGGAGGAGAAACCCGCGAACCTCATGGGCACCCACGGCCCGACGCTCCGGCGAGGGGTCGGGACGGCCGCCGCAGCAGGGTATGCCAACGGCGGGTCATTGCCACCCCCGAGGTACGACAGTACCTCGTGGAGCGTGTGGCCGGGGACGCGGCGGCCGTCGCTGTTCTTGAGGCCGCCGACCACCGGCGCCCCGCTCGTGGACGCCAGCCGCTGCGCCTGCCGCCGCTGGAAATAGTCCGCCCATGCCACGTGGTTGTCGGCGGCGTACTGGGGGAGGGCGCGCTGCTCCTCCGTCAGGGACGACAGCACGCGGTCAACCTCGGCGGCGAAGAGGCCAGGGCGCGCGTCGACATCGGGCACCGGGGGGATGGGGACGCCGCCGTTGCTGAGCCTCCACCCCGTCGGCCCGGCGCGCATGTTCGGCGGCACCGGGATGTTGGCCTCGAAGAGAAGCCACGCCTCGCCCTCCTAGAGCGAGCGGCGGCCGAAGCCGTTGGCCGCCGCGGAGTCGCCAGGGAAGCTTTCGGCCATGGAGAGGGGAAGGGGAGAGCGGCAGAGCTCGACGGCGGACAGGAGGGACGGCGGCTGGTTTGGGCTCGGCGGACTCGGGCTGGTGTGGCCAGCGGCGAGGGGAAGCCTCTGGTTTTATAGCCCAGGGCGTGTGAACGCGTGGCGGAAGGGGAGGCGTCGCCGCGCCAGCCAGCCCGTGACGCGCCGCCCGTGAGGATCAATGGCAAGGCTGACCGGCGGCAGCCTTGCCATTGATTCCCCGTGGGAAACCAAGGCGTTCTGGGAAGATGAGGCGCGTGCCATTGACTCGGCGGGTCCGCCGCGCTTTCGCGCCAAAACCCTCGCCCCGGCGTCCTCGAGCGCCCCCCAGCGCGCCGGGTTCGGCTCGGTTCTGCCGGCGCCGATTTCGGCCCAAGCCGGCGAAAACGGGCTCCTGTGGGCGCGACTGGGCCAATTTTTGGGCATCGGCGCGGCAAAAACGCTTGGGGAGGGCCTGCGCGGCTGGAGATGCTCTTAAAGGTGTCTGACTGAAGATAGTATCATGGTCAATAGACTGATGTTCTCTAGTTAAATATTAGATGCACTACATAGTTTGTCCCGAACAATGTACTAAAGAGACAAAATGCCTTGTAAGCTTTCCTACCTAGATTGTATTGACGACACGAAGAACTTGAGAAGCTTCAGGGCATCTCCTGGCGTTAGGAGTGATACTGACTTTACAATGACCTGCATGTAACACAGCAGTAAATTAGCAGACAAGAGAAAATGTTGCATCAAATCGCAATAAGAATAAATAACATGGCAAATGCTGACTTTGGCAGTTGCTAATAACTGAAAGGTTAGACTATTAGGTTTGTTATGGACCAAAAAGCAGGCCAGTCCTTAGCCTAAGGGTGTGTTTGGTTTAAGAACCAAGTGGAGTTGAATGTCATGGTTCCGTTCCACCGGAATGGGTCAATTCCAGTCTTGCGTTTGGTTGGGTTGATTACGTTCCTATGTTTTGGTTGAAGAAATTGATTTAGAGATTTGCAACTCTTTGCATTTTCATGAAATCTGATTTTAGTCATTCCACTCGTACACATATGTGTATAGTCTCACAACTCTTTGCATAAATAGGTTGAGCACCGCACAAGGTAAATACATGTTGGAGAAAATACTAACATAAAAATTCCAATATGCTCAGCTCGTTGCTTTCCTCCTCCCGTGCTGCCCTACCTTGCTCACTGGCCTAGCATCCCGTAGCCCCTCCACGTTGTATCAGGCTTGCAGCCCTTGCTCTTCCCTGCAGCGTGTGCCTCCTCTTTCCCTGTCAGATGCAGCCCGGCAGCTATCACGGGTGAGCTCAGCGGCAACCGGCGCTGCAACTCCAGCCACCTGCAGCACCCGTCTGCCGCGGCAAATCGGACCAAACACACCTTTTCTGCTCCTCTGCCAGTCGCTACAGCTCCGTTTTTCTTCTCGGACCGCCGCCTGGCTCGCCTTCAACCACCGTCGCCGCTCTGACACACTGCACGCTGACTAGCAGGCCCCCGTTTTCCCCCTTCCGGCGTGGCCGCCTGCACTCACCTCCTACCGGGCTAATGGTCTTGCATGTGCTGCCGCCACCGGATGTGAGAGGGGGTGATTTCACAGTGATAGTTGCAAACCACAACGCGATTCTAGTGAGGAACCGCGTGATTCCACCAATTTGGCGTTGTGAGTTGGTTCGGTATATGGGAGGAATATTCCTCTACGAGGAACCAGTGTATTCCGTTCCGCTTTTCAACCAAACACGAGGATGGCTCGTAAGTGCAAAACCGACCCATTACGTTCCACTCTGCTCCCTGAACCAGACACACCCTAACAGACTACTTCTGGAGAAAAGACCTCCCCTCCCTCCCCCGACCCCGCGCACGCGCCGCCTCCCCCGGGGGGGCGGCCGGGGCGGCTCCCCCCGCTCTCCTCCCCCCCCCCCTCCCCCCGCCGCCGGCGGAGCCCCTGGATCTGGCCGGGCGGGCTGGCGGCAGCGGGTCCTTCCTTACCCCGCGCGCGCACCTCCTGACCCGGGGCCAAGGCTGGCGGCGGCCCGTCGCGGTGGTGGCGCTGTCCTTTGGCGGCGGGGCGGCCTGGTGGTGCAGGTTGGCTGGCAGCACGTCCCCGGCCCAGGTCTGGGCCCTTAGGGCCCCATCTGGGTCCTAGCGGGTCGGCCCCCGAGCGTGGCCTCGTTGTCTGCGACGCGGTGAGGAGCGCCTCGGATTTGGGGCGGCGGCACCGACGGCGTGCCGGTAGCAGCGCGAAGGCGGGAGCTTTACGGGCCTACGAGGGCTCGGCCGGGCCTGTGGGCCCACGGGCCTGGTGTGCTCCTGCTATTGCGTCCGGACGGCTACCGTCGCGGACGGTGGAGGTGGGGCCCTTCCGCGTGCCGACGGTGCTGATGCCCTAGTCCCGGCTCTGATTCTTCGCCGTGCTGTCCTCACTTCGCGGTGCCGTGGTGAGACGGCATGGGGGCCTCATGACCATGTTGACGCACAGTGGTTGTTGGTTTGGTGGCAGGCTCCGGGGCGCCCGAGGTGCGGGTTGGGATGGGGGGAAACCCCTGTCGACATGGCCAACACCGGCGCGATGGCGCCTGTGGGTACCACCTGACCTTTCGGGAGGGCGTCGGGGCTACCCTTCCTCTCGCCTCGTCGTGTACCGAGGGAAACCCTTGGCAGCAGCATCGTCATCGTCGCGGTCCTTCTTGGAGGTGTTGATAGGTGCTGGCGCTTCGGAGTCTTGGAGTCTAGTGGAAGATCCTGGTGGGCGCTGCGATCGCGAGGCTTCTTCGTTTTTGTTGATCCGCCGTTGTCGGCATTTGTTTCTTTTGCTTTTCTTTGTCGTTTCTTTTGGGCGTGACTGTGCTGCTTCCGCCCCAGCACCTATCCATGTATGGCTCGGCTGCTTGCTTTGTATACAAAGCGGGGGGAAACCCTTTTTCGGCAAACAGACTACTTCTAGCAAGGATTGTTCATAAAGCCTCCCAACTTGACTTGATAAGACTAGAGGTGTAGTGCATTGGTCACTACCAGGAATAACTTTGTTTCTTCTCCGTTATCAATAACATCACTGGTAGTAACTCCGGGTTACATATAATTTATCCTCTCTTTTTATGTGCACCTTTACTTACTATGAGGATATTCATTAAACATGGAGCTAATAAGAAAAAGAAAACCAGACGCTAGATTTGCATCACCAAATTTAGCTTCAACACTACTAAAAAATGTTGAGTCAATCAAATGTGGTTGATCATGAGAACTTGAGCATGTCTCTAGTGTTTTGTGATTATAAGATAGAGACACTCTATGAACCAGGAAATAGAACATACGAGGTGAAAAGTTGCAACACGACCAAGGGGGTAACATGTATCTATAACATCATTGACTAAACTTGTGTGACAGAAGTATGCTAAATTGTATGACCCATTGCTTCAAAGTAAAATTTCTTTCACAGTGTGACCAAGACAAGCGGCAACAAAGTATTTGACCAAACATTGCACAAGAAAGAGAAGAAAGCCATACCTTTTCATCTCTATTGTACATGCATTTCAGCAATTCAGCGTGATCATCAGCACGCAAAGCTTGCTTCAGCAAAATATAGACTGAATCTGCGCTCGGCGGCGCCAGAGAGGCTGATTGCTCTTCAAGGAATTCAGACTTATTGAGCAAATTTAGACTCTCGAGTTTCTGCTCCATAGTTGGTTCATCTAGATTATACTCTGGATTCACCTCCTTGACTGTGTCTAAACTTTCCAGCAAAATAGAGAAGTTAGTGATCAGAAAGGTAGAAATGAAGGACACCTTAAATTTGTTTCTTCATGGTATACACTCAATGCTTATTACAGCATCAGGTCTGAATGTACTTCAAATTAACAGGGCTAATTGTTACCAGTGATAGAATCCAAAACAGACGCTGTCCTTTTGTTTGGTCTTCCTTGACGAGTGAGGTTTGTATTCTCCTGTCGATCTTGTTCATCATCCATCTTGTTATTTACTGGTGCCATAAAGAAACAAGTAACCAGTTGAGATCAACGGTAGGCATTTAACAAAGTACATAATCTCTAACTTTAATAGCATACTTAGTCGTAAGAAAATATGGAGACAAAGTATAAATCTTGTGATCGGTTTAAAAGGTACCGAGACCCAACGAAAATGCCATTAGTGTCAAAATATGCATGCTGTAACCACAGAAATCATCTCTCTCATATGTTGCTTTGTTATTCTATTATTGTTGACTACTGTATTATATCTAATCTGGCACACAAAGTACTGCCTATTTTCTGCTTCCTATGATGTTGGTATCTCGCTTCCATCAGCTGTAAATTAGCATCTGAGAGCCCTGTGTAACCATCATCTATAATAGAACAACAAAATAACACAATGGTTCATTGTGCCAGACCATCACGTTTATAAACAGGAGTCAAAAGTGGCTTATCATCGAATTAAGCAATTTATCACAAAATAATAATAATAAAGCCACTAAAAACTTGACAAATAATATAGAAATTAGAGTGGTGCTTCCATGATTTCCAAAATGCTAATTGCAGAAAACTAAAGCGGTGCAGTTACTATGTGTACTGATGATTGCAAATTACATCCTCGTTTTGCTTTTAAAAGTGTGCTTTTCGCTTATCTGAAAAACGCTGAAGCACTGCATCAGGTCATAAAATTATGATAAAACATTCCAGTTAATTAGGTGTGATTTATATTTCATTATCATGCAGCTACAAGCCACATAACATGCCACAAGTGTTTGGCTAAGTGCATCACCTTTTCATCAACAGAACATCTACTTACATGTTCTGTCTACTTCCAAATTGGCCATACATTAGTTAATTATAGGCTAGCTGCTATCTAAGTAACTCGTTTTATCTGGAAATGAGAAGTACTTGTCACTGTAGAGAAACCTTCAAAACGGACCACAAACAGACACAGGGACTTTAAGATTTGTGAAAATATACAGTAATGCTAATAGGATAGGCTAAGCCAAAGTTGTGGCTTACAAGATATGAATGCTCACATTATATCCTGATGAACAACTGAAACATTTTTAACACCATAGAATATATTGCAGATACTAGACACGTCCAACAGTAAAAGCACATCTTCCCATGGCAACAAACTCGCAAAAGCAAAATCAAATCACAAGAAAAGAGGGAGAACAGTATCTGCTGTTATACAACCAGGAACATCTGTCAAAATTAACTTTCAGTACTATGAAGATAATTCCCTATGCATGTTCATTGACTTTACTGTGCTAATAATGATGGTTGGACAGCAACAGCGATTTGAACAAACCTTTTGCATCTTGCTCTTCTGAAGCTAATGCATCAGATTCCGCAACCAAGTTGATGTCCTCACAATTCTCACCCAATACAACAATCTTGAACTGTAAACAGTCTAGTGATCCAAACACAACATGAACCTTAATTGTGTTGTCTTCTTTGACATCACATAACTTGGCTAAAATAATTGGGACACGGCCCTTTTTATCAAGTGATTTTTTTACTGAAATTTTGGTGGGCAGTATTTCATCTTGGGAAAGGGTCTGCAAATCCCACACATAAGCCACACCTTTCTTTGATACTGCAAGAACAATTCCCCCGGCTTTAGATGATGTGCTCCTTTTACACTCTACTGTCTTTGGCTGAGTATGCATGGCAAGAGAGACTGTAGAAACAACAGTGCAATTTTGGTGATCACAAGACCAGACTTTGACTTCTTTATTATTGTCAGTATAAGAAACTAATGTGTGTGCTTCATCGGACACAGACATCAGCTGGATAGGGCCCTGCAATCACAATGGCACCGATAAAAATTAAGGCCTCTTTCATTACGTGGCACAACTGCGAGAGAGAGGAGGGTCGGGGGGTGGGGGCAAGTACGGAATAAGAGTAAGAATAACATACATCATCAGAAGGAATCTTCAGAATCTCTTTTTTGTCCTTCATACTATATAGTTTTGTTGTCTTACCTGAGACAACCATAAACTTCTCATCTGCAAAGTGCAGGGCTACAATATAAGTCCAGAAAACACACAAAGTTGAGAAGATAATATGTAAAGCAAGATCTAAACAATAATGACCTAAGAGTGCTATATTCACGAAAGACTGAAAGTTAATATTTGTTCCAATACACTCGATAAACTAAATATATTTGAGCACTAAAGGTGCAAACATATACAATATAGTGCTTCCACCTGAGTTTGTTCCTGGCAGGGTGGCACCCGCAGTTTATGTTATTTCAAGAAAAAAATATGTTTTACTGGCAATCCTCATACATGCTCTAAAGGCTAGTACTTGGGCTAAAGAGGTCGCCCAGCACCAGCCACATAACCATTAGGAGAGTTAGTTAATTAGGGAAAGAGTAATAGAATTAGGCAATATCAGTTTGCTTCAGTATACTTAGGAAGATCGGAGATAGAGAACGTGTCCTGTGGGACAAGTCTCCTCCCATGTCAAGTTTGGTCTAACCCGACCTCTCTTGACATTATCAGCATGCTTTAGCCATCCGCTATGCACTAGAGCTGTAGGCCTGCACTGAATATGCCCAAACCATCTCAGACGATGTTGGACAAACTTCTCTTCAATCTGTGCTACCCCAAGTCTATCCCGTATAGCATCATTCCAGGCCCGATCCTTACTTGTGTGACCACACAACCATCTCAACATGCGCATCTCCACTACACCAAACTGTTGAACATGTCACCTTTTAGTTGGCCAACACTCAGCACCATACAACATTGTGGGTCGAATCGCCGTCCTATAGAACCTGCCTTTTAGCTTTTGTGGCACTCTCTTGTCACAGAGAACGCCAGAAACCTGGCGCCACTTCATTCATCCAGCTTTGATTCGATGGCTCACATCTTCATCGATATCACCATCCTTCTGCAGCATTGACCTCAAAAATATCGAAAGGTGTCCTTCTGAGGTACCACCTGCCCATCAAGGCTGACCTCAACCTCGTGCCTAGTAGTACTAAAACCGCACCTCATGTATTCGGCTTTAGTTCTACTAAGCCTAAAGCCTTTCGATTCCAAGGTTTGTCTCCATAGCTCTAACTTTCTATTGATCCCCGTCCGACTATCATCGACTAGCACCACATCATCCGCAAAGAGCAAGCACCATGGGGTATCTCCTTGTATATCCCTTGTGACCTCATCCATCACCAAAGAAAAAAGACAAGGGCTCAAAGCTGACCCTTGATGCGGTCCTATTTTAATCAGGAAGTCATCAGTGTCGGTGTCGCCATCACTTGTTCGAACACTTGTCACAACATTATCGCCTTGATGAGGGTAATGTACTTTGTTGGGACTTTATGCTTCTCCAAGGCTCACCACATAACATTCCGCAGTATCTTATCGTAGGCCTTCTCCAAGTCAATGAACACCATATGCAGGTCCTTCCTTTGCTCCCTATATCTCTTCATAAGTTGTTGTACCAAGAAGATGGCTTCCATGGTTGACCTCCCAGGCATGAAACCAAACTGATTTTTGGTCGCATGTGTCATTCTTCAATGTGCTCAATAACTTTCTCCGATAGCTTCATTGTATGGCTCATCAGCTTAATTCAACAGTAATTAGTACAACTTTGAGCACCCCCCTTGTTCTTGAAGATCGGTAGTTGTCGTGGTTCTAAGTCTGACAGTGAGGTAGGGGGGTGTGTATGGAGAGGCTAGACCTTAGCTATTGGGAAGTTGTAAGCACGCAAGGTTTACGAGTTCAGGCCCTTCTCGAAGGAAGTAACAGCCCTACGTCTCGGTGCCCGGAGGCGGTCGACTGGATTATGCATGTGTAAAATGACAGGGGTGCGAACCCTTGATACTGAGGGGGGGTGGCTTATATAGAGTTCGCCAGCCCTCTCCTGCCCTCAGTAATGCAGGGTTTAAGGTACATTTAAGGTGGGCGTTACTGATAACGCCCCTAATAAAGTGTCATAATAATCATAAAGACTACTTAATAGCCGACCGTTTGCCTGCGGAGTGACTTGAGGCCTTCTGGCAGTCGAGTGGTTGGCTTCTTGGTCGAGTGGCAGCTTCTTGGTCGAGTGTCTTCAACCCGTCGAGTGGGATATCTTCAAGTTGTTTGAAAGGTGACTTCCTCTAAGGATGTCCTATGGTAGGGCTCTTTAGGACAGGTCCGTGTCCCTACCGTAGGTACATGACTTCATCATTAGCCCCCGAACGGATTGAGGCTAGAGTGAGAAAAGGGGTTAGGGACCTTTCCGACCGATCCTTCGGGTTATTATGGGTGCTTCGTTCTGGGTCGACTGTCACGGATGACGTCATCAACCTCTTTCAGTCGCCTTGATCCGTTCCAGGTCTTTTGTCGAATGGATTTCTTTACCTGTGAGGCATCGAGCGCCGGTGCGCGCGGGATTTCCGTTTCGTCAAGTTGTTCTGCAGCCAGCGGAGATCGCGGGATTCGGATTTTTTGGGAAGCGCGTGGAACGGGGGCAGCCGCAGTAATCGGGAGCGACAGTGCGAAGGCTCCTCGATCTCCGTGCCGCCTTTTTCGCCACGTACTGCGCGCGCGCCTGCCACGGGATTTGACTGGATAGCTCGGGCCTACCTGCCAGCCACTCGGAAGCGGCCCCTTATAAGTAGTTGGCCCGGAGCCCTCCATCAGTACGCGTGCTCATCTCTTCCTCTTCTTTCTCTGTTTCTCCGTCGCCTCCCCCGCTTCCTTCGCTCTCGCCCCGCCACCACAAACCAGCTCGAGACCTCACCGGCGACGATGGTGAAGGGCAAGACGACCGCTCTGGAGCGCGCGAAGAAGGCGGCGGCGGGGAAGGGAAAGAAGTCTGCGCGCGGGGGTTCTTCCTCTCGGACGGCCCTGCCCAAAGGGTGGATCCAGGGCGACTGGATGCCCTCGGTGCTCCGTCAGGAGGACCTCGACGACCTGGTCGAGGGAGGAGCCATTCCCCACAAGGCGGCGCGTCTTCCAGGGGGAGAAATCGAGCCCCAACCACGCGACGGTGAGTGCGTCCTCCTGGCGACTCATATTGACCGAGGGTTTTCTCTGCCTCCTCATCCATTCTTCCGGAGCTTCTTAAATTTCTTCGGGGCGCAACTCCACCACTTTACCCCCAACTCCATAGTTTATCTTGCCGCGTTCATTTCCATGTGCGAGGCCTTCCTGGGTTGCCGTCCGCATTGGGGGCTTTTCAAGCATATTTTTACTTGCCGCTCTCAGTCGGTTAAAAAGGCCAAGTCGAGTGATGAGAGGACGCAAGTGATCCAGCTGTGCGGGGGCCTGGCGATTCAAACGAGGGGAAAGAGCTGTTTTCCATCCATTACTTTCCCGGAGTCAGTCCGTGGTTGGCAGGCAACTTGGTTCTACTGCCAGGACCAAGTGACTCCAGGTCAGTCGACTGGTCTCCCTCCTTTTTCCCTCGACCGAGCCGCGAAGCCCGTCTCTCTGAAAATTGCGCCAGAGGAGAAGGCCCAAGTCAAAGTGCTGGCCGGCCGAGTGGTTGAACTCGTTCGTGAGGAAGTGACTGGGATGGACTTGCTAGAGGTCTTTCTTCAGAGACGCATTCAACCGCTCCAGGCCCGGGACCATCCGATGTGGCTGTACTCGGGCCTCGACGACACCACTCGGATCCACCCGGAGGAGGTCACCGACGAGATGCTGGAGGGGTGGCTGTCAAGCATCACAAGGAATAAGGACAACCCCCGAGGAGCCAGAAGGGTGATTCCACTCGACAGCACGTACGAAGTGGATCAGGTACATCTTTATGTTTCTGACTGAAATCCTGTTTCTTGCGTTGGTCTTCTTTGAGTTGGTCGACTGATTTTTGTTTCGTCCGTTGTTCCCAGGCGACCACCGAGATGTTCTCGACACCCAACGGGGCACAGGGGTCGACTGAGGAAGGTGAGGCGAGTGGAGGCGGGAGCGGGGACGACCAAGGCGAGTGGGAGTCTGACGGTGAAGGGGAAGGAGACGACGACGTCTTCTCCAGCGAGGAGGAGGAAGAGGAAGCTGAGCCTCCCCACCCGGAGGGGCGATCCAAGCTCACACATGACCCAACGCGGGGACGCGGCAAGGCCGCCGCACCCGCTGGGCAGACGTCGAAGCGCCCTCGGAGTTCTCCTCCTCCGCCGACTGAGAAGGCTCCCAAGCACCCACGAGCGACGCCATCCAAGCCGCCCAAAGTTCTGCCCAAGATGAAGATAGTTGTTCCTACCATTTCCGGGTAAATGATAGAAACTTTGTTTTCCTTTGTCGACCGTGGACGGATCCTTGGTCGATTCACTCTGCCAACTGGCTGACTTTTGAGATTTGCAGCGGTGCCACTTCTGAGGTTTCCGCCAGGAACGACGACCAGGAGATGGAGGACGCTGTCACCTCCAACCCTGGTACGATTAATGACATTTTGCTTTGAGTCGACTGGCCCTTGTAGTTCTGGTCGATTGAATGTTCCTCTTGCAGCCCCTCCTCATGTTATTGATCTCCCGGACGATGACGACAACGAGCCGCTGAGGGTGAAGAGGACAAAGAAGACGCCGGCTGTCAAGACCCCGCGGTCCACTCCGGCACCTAAGGCCGCGGCTCGGGGCGATGGCGAGCCCGCTCGGGCTTCTGTGACCTTTGCCAATCCCCTGTCGAGTGTGCAGCCCTCGGCGTCGACTGCCAATCTGACTTCGCTCTTTGTCGCATACTCCGTCCCTGAAGACGAAGTGGCCGCTGCGAAGGAGGCCATACGCCAGGCAGGGGTCATGATGGAACAGGTGAAGAAGGCTCGAGAGGCCAGCCAGGCAGCTTACGACGCAAGTTCGGCGCTCCAGAGCAACGTCCAGGTCAGTCGACTTGATACTTGGTTGTTTGACGAGTCTTTCTCCCTCTTTCTTTTTCTTTTTGAAGATCTTTGTATCTGTATCTGTACACCCACTGGGTGTGTTTTCTCTTTCTTGGACCAGTGGGGGCACGCTGAGTGCACCCACTGGGTGTAGTCCCCGAGACTACGGTGGACTGCTGGCAGTCGACTGTAGTCTTTATATTGCGTTTCTGAATCTGTATTTCTTCACTCGGTTTGGTCTGGCCAGGTCGAGTGGGACCGTGTCCTGTCGACTGCGGGCAGTCAATTTTTTTTTGGTCGAACCAGTGGGGGCACGCTGAGTGCACCCACTGGGTGTAGTCCCCGAGACTACTGTCGAATGTTTTTGATTCGGCTGTGGTCTTAGAAACGTCACCATTGTTCCTTAGTTACTCGGAAGCAACTTATCTCGAACGTCTGTCGACTGTTTTTTCTCTTTGCAGAAATCCTGCGAACTTGCCGCTCGCTATGCTGAATTGGAGAAACAGAAGATTCAACTGGATCTTGATCTAGAGCTGGCCAGGACGGAGCTGCAGAAGGTCAGGGAGGGCGCCGCAGGTAAAGTGACTTTGTCGACTGATTTTGTTTTTAGGCTTGAGCATTCCTCTGCTGTTTCCGATTCGATCACCATTTCTTTGTAGGAGAATTGGAAAAAGCTTTGGCGAGGAAGGACCAGGACCTGGCTACTACCCGCAAGGAGGCTGATGACAAGACAGCTCTGGCCGAACAGAAGCTGGCTTCGGTTGACCAGTTAGAAAAAGAGAACACCAGGTTGCAGACCGCTCTGACTGATGCCAACAGGCTGACTGCCAATTGAAAGAAGAAGAACCTCCTCTTGGGCGAGGAGATGGAGGGCATCGCTCGTAGGAGGGACGACCTGGAGAGCTACTTGAGGAGCCTGAGCTACTTGAGGAGCCTCGCCAAGAGGTTGTACATCAAACTTGAAGGTGCACATCCAATTTCGACTGTTTTGTACTTTTGTGTCGACTCAATCTTGCGATCGTTGGCTTATCTTTAGGTCTTGTATGCAGAATTCTGTCAGAACTTCGAAGAGGAGACCGGGCGGATCGAAACGGGTCTGGACCCAATCAATTCTCCGGTGAAAGATGATACTGGCATGAACCTGCTCCGACTGGAATCTCGAATCGACGGCGTCGTGGATTACTTGGCTCGACTGAAGGTCGCCATGTCGCGGATCGACTCGACGCTTTGGCCAGAGTCCACGCTCCAGAACGATCTCGAGTCTCTTATGGCTCGACTTGACAAAATCCCCGATCGAGTGCAGGAGTGGAAGAAGTCTTCTGCCCGGTGCGGCGCTGATGTGGCTCTATCTTTAGTCCGCGTCCACTGCAAGGAGGCGCGAGAAGAAAAGTTGGCCGCCATCCAAGTCGCCAATACCAAGAGGCACAGCTTCCAAGACTTCATGGAGACCTTCATTGCTGCTGCTACTCGCATTGCGGACGGAATTGACATGGATGAGTTCGTCGCTCCTGCCAATCCTCCTCTTGAGGAATGAGAAAAACTTTTATGCCTTCCCTTAAATTAGCCTCGGAATGCCGAGTGGACTTGTAATCGTTTAAACTCTGCCGAGCTGAGGGCTCGAGTACTTTGATTCGGGGCCCAGGGCCTTTTAAGCTTTATCCGAACTTAATTTTTGCTGAATGTCTTCGTGGTCTTGAACTGTCGTGTGGGGCTTGATGGCCGACCCACACCCTGTTGCTGTACATTGTATTTGTGGCGGAGCTCTCAGGAAAAGGTGGCAGTCGACCCACGCCTTGTTACTGTAGAGTGGGACGAAGCTCACATTGTATTTGTGGCGGAGCTCTCCAGGAGAAGGTGGCAGTCGACCCACGCCCTGTTACTGTAGAGTGGGACGAAGCTCACATTGTATTTGTGGCGGAGCTCTTCAGGAGAAGGTGGGCTTCATACTTAAGCGAGCACTGAACTGAACCTAAGCCCCCGAGTGGGAGGTTTGCTCTCCATTCGGTAGGATTTTTCAAACTTAAGCGAGTGTCTGACCGCAGCTAAGTCTCTTCGTGGAGAACTTAGGCGAGTGCCGAACTACAGCTAAGCCCCCGAGTGGGAGGTTTGCTCTCCACTCGGTAGGATTTTTCAAACTTAGGCGAGTGTCTGACCGCAGCTAAGTCTCTTCGTGGAGAACTTAGGCGAGTGCCGAACTGCAGCTAAGCCCCCGAGTGGGAGGTTTGCTCTCCACTCGGTAGGATTTTTCAAACTTAGGCGAGTGTCTGACCGCAGCTAAGTCTCTTCGTGGAGAACTTAGGCGAGTGCCGAACTGCAGCTAAGCCCCCGAGTGGGAGGTTTGCTCTCCACTCGGTAGGATTTTTCAAACTTAGACGAGTGTCTGACCGCAGCTAAGTCTCTTCGTGGAGACCTTAGGCGAGTGCCGAACTGCAGCTAACCTCCCGAATGGGAGGTTTGCTCTCCACTCGGTAGGATTTTTCAAACTTAGGCGAGTGTCTGACCGCAGCTAAGTCTCTTCGTGGAGAACTTAGGCGAGTGCCGAACTGCAGCTAAGCCCCCGACTGGGAGGTTTGCTCTCCACTCGGTAGGATTTTTCAAACTTAGGCGAGTGTCTGACCGCAGCTAAGTCTCATCGTGGAGACCTTAGGCGAGTGCCGAACTGCAGCTAAGCCCCCGAGTGGGAGGTTTGCTCTCCACTCGGTAGGATTTTTCAAACTTAGGCGAGTGTCTGACCGCAGCTAAGTCTCTTCGTGGAGAACTTAGGCGAGTGCCGAACTGCAGCTAAGCCCCCAAGTGGGAGGTTTGCTCTCCACTCGGTAGGATTTTTCAAACTTAGGCGAGTGTCTGACCGCAGCTAAGTCTCTTCGTGGAGAACTTAGGCGAGTGCCGAACTGCAGCTAACCCCCCGAGTGGGAGGTTTGCTCTCCACTCGGTAGGATTTTTCAAACATAGGCGAGTATCTGACTGCAGCTAAGTCTCTTCGTGGAGAACTTAGGCGAGTGTTGAACTGCAGCTAAGCCCCCGAGTGGGAGGTTTGCTCTCCACTCGGTAGGATTTTTCAAACTTAGGCGAGTATCTGACTGCAGCTAAGTCTCTTCGTGGAGAACTTAGGCGAGTGTTGAACTGCAGCTAAGCCCCCGAGTGGGAGGTTTGCTCTCCACTCGGTAGGATTTTTCAAACTTAGGCGAATTGGATTCGCAGCTAAGTCACCCACTGGGGGATTTCGGATACAAACAAAAGTGACAGCAATTATTGGAGCAATCTTATTTCTGATAAAAATGAACTTCAGGAGTTTTTCTTATTACATCTGGTTTGAGGGCGGACTCAAGTGTAAAAGGGGCGGAAAAGCTCCGCGTTCCAAGCTCGAGGTTCGTCGATCTGTCGATCAACATTGTAAAGGTGATATGCTCCGTTGTGGAGGATTCTGGTGACGATGAAGGGGCCTTCCCAAGTGAGAGCGAGCTTGTGAGGTTTTTGTTGATCCACTCGGAGGACCAGATCTCCTTCTTGAAAGGCTCGACTCTTCACGTTCCGGGCGTGGAATCGACGTAAGTCCTGCTGATAAATGGTCGATCTGATCATTGCCATCTCCCTCTCTTCCTCCAAGAGGTCGACTGCGTCTTGCCGGGCCTGCTCCGCTTCATCTTCGGTGTAAAATTCGACTCGGGGCGCATTATGAAGAAGATCGCTTGGCAGGACAGCTTCGGCTCCATAAACCAGAAAGAATGGGGTCCTTCCAGTCGACCGGTTAGGGGTGGTCCTTAATCCCCACAGAACTGACGGAAGCTCGTCGACCCAAGCGCCTGCCGCGTGCTTGAGATCGCGCATCAGCCGAGGTTTTAGCCCTTTGAGAATCAGACCATTTGCTCTCTCAACCTGTCCATTCGACTGGGGGTGAGCGACTGAGGCGTAGTCGACTCGTGTGCCTTGAGAAGCGCAAAATGCTCTGAACTCGTCCGAATCAAAGTTTGACCCGTTATCAGTGATGATGCTGTGCGGGACTCCATATCTGAATGTCAATCCTCTGATGAAACTGATAGCGGTGCCAGCGTCGAGGCTCTTTATGGGCTTAGCTTCGATCCATTTGGTAAACTTGTCGACTGCCACAAGCACATGAGTCAATCCACTCCTGCCCGTTCTTAGGGGGCCAACCATGTCCAATCCCCAGACGGCAAAGGGCCAGACGAGCGGAATGGTTTTCAGGGCTGACGCGGGCTTGTGTGACATGTTGGAGTAGAACTGGCACCCCTCGCACCTGTCGACTATCTCTTTCGCCATCTCATTTGCCCTTGGCCAGTAAAATCCAGCTCGGTGTGCTTTAGCCACAATAGTCCGAAAGGACGCATGGTGACCGCAGGTTCCCGAGTGGATATCGTTGAGGATTATTTGACCCTCTTCTGGCGTTATGCATTTCTGGCCGACTCCGGTCGCACTTTCTCTGTACAGCTATCCCCTTATGACCGTGAAGGCCTTAGATCGGCGGACAATCTGGCGAGCCTCCTCCTCATCCTCCGGAAGTTCTTTCCTTAGGATATATGCAATGTACGGTATTGTCCAGTCAGGGATGATTGCCAAGACTTCCATGATTAGGTCGACTACTGCAGGCACTTCAATTTCAGTCGGATCTGTGGCACTTTTCGGCTGCGGGGCTTCTTCTGTGGAAGGATCTTCTTGGACTGACGGCGAGTGAATGTGTTCCAAGAACATGTTGCTTGGAATGGCTTCTCTCTTGGAGCCTATCTTTGCCAAGTCGTCAGCTGCCTGGTTTTTCAGTCGGAGGATGTGGTGGAGTTCCAACCCCTCGAACTTCTTCTCTAGCTTCCGCACTGCATTGCAGTATCCAGTCATTGCCGGACTCCTGACGTCCCACTCCTTCATCACTTGATTAACCACCAGATCTGAGTCGCCATAGACCATGAGGCGACGGACGCCGAGCGAAATGGCCATGCGCAACCCATACAAAAGTGCTTCATACTCTGCTTCGTTATTGGAGGAATCGAAGTGAATCTGGAGAACGTATCTGAGCTTATCTCCTCGGGGGGAGACCAAAACTACCCCCGCGCCCGAACCATTCAGCATCTTGGATCCATCGAAGAACATAGTCCAGTGTTCCGAGTGAACTTGACTCGGAAGTTGCTGTTCAATCCACTCGGCGATGAAATCCGCGATTGCTTGGGACTTGATGGCTTTCTTTGCTTCAAACTTGATATCTAGAGGAAGGAGTTCAATCGCCCACTTGGCCACTCGACCAGTTGCATCTCTGTTATGCAGGATCTCCGATAATGGGGCGTCGCTGACGACCGTAATGGAGTGGTCAGAGAAATAATGTGCAACTTTCTTCGTGGTCATATAAATCCCATATACAAGCTTCTGGTAGTGGGGGTATCTTTGTTTTGAAGGGGTCAAAACTTCAGACACATAATATACAGGGCGTTGAACTTTGAAGGCCTTCCCTTCCTCTTCCCGCTCGACCGTCAGTACTGTACTGACAACTTGTCCCGTGGCTGCAATGTAAAGCAGCAGAGGCTCTTTGCTGATTGGGGCAGCTAGCACCGGCTGGGTGGAGAGCAGAGCTTTGAGCTCTGCAAACGCTGCATCAGCTTCTGGAGTCCACTCGAACTTGTCAGACTTTTTCATCAGTCGGTAAAGAGGCAACGCTTTTTCACCGAGTCGAGAAATGAATCGACTTAAGGCGGCCAAGCAGCCTGTAAGCTTTTGGACATCATGCACACGTACAGGACGCTTCATCCGGAGTATGGTGCCAATTTTTTCAGGATTGGCGTCGATTCCCCGTTCGGAAACGAGAAAACCGAGTAGCTTGCCACCTGGAACTCCGAAAGTGCACTTTGACGGATTGAGCTTGATATCGTACCTCCTGAGGTTGGCGAAGGTTTCAGCAAGGTCAGCCCGCAGGTCGGAACCTTTCCGAGACTTGACTACGATATCGTCCATGTACGCCTCCACATTCCGACTGATTTGAGTGAGTAAACACTTCTGGATCATTCTCATGAATGTGGCTCCGGCGTTCTTGAGGCCGAATGGCATGGTGACGTAACAGAAGCATCCGAATGGAGTGATGAAAGCTGTTTTGATTTCGTCGGGCCCATACAGGCGGATCTGATGGTACCCGGAGTAGGCATCTAGAAAAGACAATCTCTCGCATCCCGCAGTTGAGTCGACAATCTGGTCGATGCGAGGGAGAGGAAAATGATCTTTCGGGCAGGCCCGATTGATATGCTTGAAATCAATGCACATACGGAGTGACTTGTCCTTCTTGGGGACCATGACGACATTGGCGAGCCACTCGGAGTGGTAGATCTCTCGAATGAACTCAGCTGCTAAGAGCCGAGCCACTTCCTCGCCAATGGCTTGTTTTTTCTGGACGGCGGACCGTCGAAGATGTTCCTTCACGGGCTTGAACTTTGAGTCGACTCGCAGGCGGTGCTCAGCCAGCCCCCTGGGAACTCCAGGCATGTCAGAGGGTTTCCATGCGAAGATGTCCCAGTTCTCACGGAGGAGCTGGATGAGCGCTTCTTCCTATTTGGAGTCGAGCGTCGTCGAGATGTGAGTCGGAGCAGCGTCGGGATCAGTCGGGTGGATGTGGACTGTCTTCGTTTCGCCAGCCGACTGAAAAGCTGACTCGGAGGCAGGCTTCTTAGCCCGCAGCAACTCACTCGGGTCGGCAGTCTTTTGGTACTCTTTCAGCTCGACCACTGCCATCTGAGCGTCGGCAATCTTTGATCCCTTCTAGAAACATTCTTCTGCTTTCTTCCGGTTGCCCGTGACAGTGATCACACCTTTGGGGCCAGGCATCTTTAATTTAAGATACACGTAGCATGGTCGAGCCATGAAGCGTGCGTAAGCTGGCCTGCCCAAGATGGCGTGATAAACACTCTGGAAGTCCACAACTTCAAACGTTAACTTTTCCTTGCGGTAATTCTTTGAATCACCGAAAACCACATCAAGAGCAATCTGGCCGAGTGACTCGGCTTTCTTCCCAGGAATGACTCCGTGGAAGCTCATGTTACTGGTGCTGAGCCTGGACATCGGAATGCCCATTCCTTTCAAGGTTTCGGCGTACAGTATGTTCAGGCCACTGCCGCCGTCCATCAGGACTTTGGTCAGTTGACTGCCTTCGACAACTGGGTCGACCACCAAAGCTTGCCTCCCAGGGGTGGCAATGCGCGTCGAGTGATCGGACTGGTCGAATGTGATGGCGGTCTGAGACCACTTCAGGTAATTGGGAGTCGCCGGGGCAACCATGTTGACCTCACGGTTAATGACTTTCAGTCGACTTTTGCTTTCGACGTCAGCAAAAATCATCAAGGTGGAATTGACTTGGGGGTATCCATCGTCACTATCCTCCTTGTCTTCAACTCTGTCTGGCTCTTTTTCCTTATCCTTGGGTTGCTTGCCCTGGAACTGCTGAATCAGAAGCCGACACTGTCGAGTGGTATGCTTCGGAAAAATAAAATTTCCTTCTTCATCTTTCTTGGTATGGATGTGACATGGCAGGTCCAAAACATCATTCCCATCCTGATCTTTAACCTTCTTGGGCTTCCATGTGCCCTTGGGCTTTCCCTTGAAATTTCCCTGGGCCACAGCCAGGGCCTCCCCAGGGGCGGCTGGCTCGGCCTTCCGCTTCTGCTTCCGACTAGAGTTTCCTCCGGTTTCTTGGGCGACTGACTTGAGTTTGCCACTTCGGAGTCGGTCCTCGTCTTCTCCATTAGCGCACTTGGTGGCAATCTCCATCATCTGATTAAGGGACATCTCCCCGGTCCGGCCAAACTTCAGATTCAACTCCCTGTACTTGACGCCTTCCTTGAAAGCGCAAACTGCTTGATGGTCTGGCACGTTCTCGACCGAGTGGTGCAGTATGATCCACCTCTGGATGTATTCTCTCAGAGTTTCATTTGGCTTCTGCACGCAAGACCGCAGCTCCGTAAGGCCTGCAGGGCGCTTGCATGTCCCTTCGAAGGTTGTGATAAACACTCGGGAGAGATCTTCCCAAGTGTAAATGCTGCTGGGCGCCAACTGATTCAGTCACGCCCTAGCTGAGCCTTCCAACATTAGGGGTAAATGCTTCATGGCCACTTCATCATTGCCGCCGCCAATTTGCACAGCCACTCGGTAATCCTCGAGCCACGTGTCAGGCTTGGACTCACCGGCGAACTTGCTGATTCCAGTCGCCAGCCGGAAGTTGGGAGGGATAACCGCAGCTCTAATGGCTCGACTGAAACATTCAGGCCCCAAGGCGTGTGTCCTGCTGCCGGTGGGCGTATCTCTGTTGTGGCCCTCTCGATGAGCCATGTTCCTGTCCACCAGACCTTGAACGAGGATGGATCTCGCGTCAAAGCCTGGGTCTCTGGGGTCGACTGGGATCCTCTGCCCAACGTTATGGGGGCGCCTGTCGTCTCGATGTCGAGGTGCATATGATCCACTCCTCGGGGGAGGGGATGGCACCCGACGTCGATCATCACGGCCGAGTCGGTGATCATATTGTTCATTTCTCCTATACTGATCGTGCCGGTCTCCACGCCCCTCACGCCTCAGGGGCGATCTCGGGCTGTGAGCCGACTGGACGGTTTCCGTTGCAACGGATCGACTGTGGATCCTGTCCCGCGACTGAGAGACGGCGGAATTCTGATTTCCCGCCGCTCGGAGCAATGCTCTGATCTGCAGCAATCCTCTGCCAACCTCTGACTGAGAGGGCTGGATTGACTCTGCTATGCGGGCCGCGGCAGCCAGGTTCTGAACCGGGGTTCGGTACACCTACAGCGGTGGGAAGAGCTGACGTTGACTGGATTCGGGAGCTTGCTGGCGTCGACTGGACTCGGGAGCCTGCTGGCGTCGACTGGACTCGGGAGCCCGCTGACGCGCCCGCTCGTCGAGAGCTCGCTGTAGATTCTCCAGTCGAGTGCGCTCGGCTAGATTAGCCAAGCGCGCGTCCTCCAAGGCCCGGGCCTCGGGGGTTTCTCCAACAATAGGGGTGTAGAGCGCGTCCATGTTCCGGCGACGAAGCTCCTCCCGCTGCAATGACGTAAGAGGCTCGGGGAGGTATTCGTTGTGAGGGTGCGACGGATCGCCCCTATCGGCACCATCATCAGCGCGATGGAACCCAGGGGGACTGCGTGTCCCCTCGACCGCCAGAACCTCCGCGAAAGGGTCGCTGCTATCACACTCGGATGCGGTCTCCGTGGAGCCAGTCGACAGATCGAACAGGCCGCAGAGGGATTCGTCAGGCTCGATTGCCGCGACTTGCGGGGTCGCCGACTGGCGGGCCGCGGCGTGCTTCATCCACCGCTGGAGCCTCGACCGTCCCGAGCGCTTGCGCTGGCGGGAGACAGGACGGGGAGATGACACGGGAGTCGACCGATATGGGGTCGACGGCTGCCTCAGGAGGACGCCACGGACGCACGCGCAGAAGTGCGTCGCACCGCGGACGGGGAGCGCGTCGACGTCAAGCGGCGCCTCCTGGAGCCAGGCGGAGTCGTCGGCGATGAAAGTGAGTCCGCCGAGACGGATCTCGCGGCCCTCCGCCAAAGCTCCGCAGGAAAACATGATCAAGTGGATCGGAAAAAATCGCAACTTCTCCAATTAGGCGCTAAGACTAATGCCCCACGGTGGGCGCCAACTGTCGTGGTTCTAAGTCTGACAGTGAGGTAGGGGGGTGTGTATGGAGAGGCTAGACCTTAGCTATTGGGAAGTTGTAAGCACGCAAGGTTTACGAGTTCAGGCCCTTCTCGGAGGAAGTAACAGCCCTACGTCTCGGTGCCCGGAGGCGGTCGACTGGATTATGCGTGTGTAAAATGACAGGGGTGCGAACCCTTGATACTGAGGAGGGGGGTGGCTTATATAGAGTTTGCCAGCCCTCTCCTGCCCTCAGTAATGCAGGGTTTAAGGTACATTTAAGGTGGGCGTTACTGATAACGTCCCTAATAAAGTGTCATAATAATCATAAAGACTACTTAATAGCCGACCGTTTGCCTGCGGAGTGACTTGAGGCCTTCTGGCAGTCGAGTGGTTGGCTTCTTAGTCGAGTGACAGCTTCTTGGTCGAGTGTCTTCAACCCGTCGAGTGGGATATCTTCAAGTTGTTTGAAAGGTGACTTCCTCTAAGGATGTCCTATGGTAGGGCTCTTTAGGACGGGTCCGTCTCCCTACCGTAGGTACATGACTTCATCAGTAGTAATATACTCCGCCACCATTCCTATGGCATCTTGTTAGCCCGAAAGATGAGTTTGAAAAGCTTAGTTAGCCATATTATTGCTATGCCTTCGAGGCCTCTCTACACCTCAATGGGGATACAATCAGGGCTCATCGCCTTGCCTTCTTTCATCCTTTTTAAAGCCTCCCTGACCTCAGACTCCTGAATTCGCTGCACAAAACACCTGCTAGTACCATCAAAGGAGTCGTCCAGTTCAATGGTAGAGCTCTCATTCTCTCCATTGAACAGCTTGTCGCCATCTATGCTTAATCTCCTCGTCCTTCACCAGGAGTGGGTCTGCTCCATCCTTGATGCATTTGACTTGGTCGACATCCCTCGTCTTCCTCTTATAGATGTCCCTTTTGCCTTCCTTTGTGTGTAGAGGTCCTCATACGCCTGACCCTTTGCTTCACCTCACACCTCGCATTGCGGCCTTCTTTGCCACCTTGTACTTCTCTATGTTGTCTGCACTCCTAGCTAGGTGTAGTCGTATGAAACAATCCTTCTTCTCCTTAGTAGCCTTCTGGACATCATCATTCCACAACCAGGTATCTTTAGCTTCGCTTCTACACTCCAAACTCCTCTGAAGCCACCTTATGAATGCAAGTCGCCATCTTCATCCACATATTGTCTGCATCACCTCCTTCCTCCCAAGGGCCCTCCTTAATGACCCTCTCCTTGAAAGCCTGAGTTACCTCCCCCTTGAGCTTCCAACACTTTGTTCTAGAGACTTTGGCGCCCTTATCCCGTTGGACACGAATCCGAAAGCGGAAGTCAGCCACCTCAAGCTTATGCTGAGGGACAACACTCTCCAGATATCACCACAAGCTTACGCCTGTCTTCTCTTCTTGAGAGGATGAAATCAGTCTGGCCAGAGTGTTAACCACTACTAGAAGTCACTAGATGCGATTCTCTCTTTTTAAAAGAGGGTGTTAGCTACAATCATGTCGTAGGCTAGAGCAAAGCTCAAAGGCATCTCCTCCTTGATTCCTAATGCCATAGCCAAAGCCCCCATGCACCCCTTCAAAACCTGTGTTAGATGTACCCACGTGGCCATTGAGGTCTCCTCCTATGAAGAGCTTCTCGCCAATAGGTACACTCCTAACCATGTCCTTGGGGCCTTCCCAGAACTCCCTTTTGGTGTTCTCATTGTGGCCTACTTGCAGGGCATACACGCTAATAACATTGGGAACTAAGTCCCCAACTACCAGCTTGACCAGAATAACCCAGTCCCCACACCTCTTGACTCTACCACTCCATACTTGAGGCTCTTGTTGATCAAGATGCCAATTTCATTTCTGTTTACAGTTGTCCCCATGTACCACAGCTTTAAGCCAGTATCCTCCACCTCCTTCGCCTTCTGTCCCCTCCATTTGGTTTCTTGGACGCAAAGGATAACAGCAGCTCTCCTTACTGCTGTATCAACTAGCTCCCGTAGCTTACCTGTCAGGGACTCTACATTCCAGCTACCTGAGCGGGTCCTCCTAGGCTGGGCTAGCTTCCTTGCCCTTCACACTCGTCAAGTCAAATGCTAAGACCCTTGCTCATTTTTCACTACACCGGGCATCGATGTAGCGCACCACTAAGGATGTGACGACCTGATCCTTGCTCAATTGTCACCATATCCAGATCAAGATTCGGCACGCCAACAAGGGGGTGACGGCCCGGCCCTTGCCCATTTGACAGCACACCCGGGTTCCGATATGGCACGTCGTCAGCCTATCACAACCCTCCTCCTTCACCCGGGCTTGGGACTGGCTATGTTGAGACGACATAGGAGCAATAAAATAAACAAAATTTTACAGGCCTTAGAGCTTCCACGCCAGGGACCAGCACTCTACCCTTGTTGAGAGTGAATGCCATGTCCCTGGTCTTCAAGTCCTCTGCCCAATATATATTGTTGTGGATCAAGGTCCATAACAGGCCCACATGATGATGAACAAATATTTAAGGAAATCAGATGAGATCCTTCCTAATGTAATTCACACTGCTTCACACATAACCCAAACATTTTAGTGAAGATCCTATCATGAATACAACAAACACGTGAAACTTTAATATAAAGATATCTTGTTAAGTATGCATAAAGTAAGAGCACATGGAGACAAAGGTTGCACTTACCATGAGAAACTGTCAAAGAATTAATTGACTTTTTCGAAGCTTTTAATGTGTCTTTGGATTTTCCAGTCCAAGTATCCAATTCACATATAACTCCATCCCTGCTAGCAGTAATAAGAACACACCCTTGTTTCGAAAAGTGAAGAGAAATGACCTTGCTAGTAGGAAGAGAAAGGCATGTTAGTAGGCATCAATGTTTTCACAGTGAAGTCATTCTAAAGATATCTTGAACTAGCTGATGTTTTCTTACAGAATGCAGTTTCTATCAGGTTTTCTTTGGAACCACATAGAGTCAGCTTATGACCTAAAAAAACTAAAGCGGCTTAAAATTTTAGCATATGGGCTATAGCCTTGATCGTGGCAACGGAATTAAGCTCATGTTGCATGTGTAAGTATGACCAACTTGACCTTCTCATTATTGAGTTCAAAAGAACAAAAAATAATAATTGAAGAACAGATTCATCCATGCTTGGACAGTTGGACTTAGGTGAGAAACTGAGCTTCAGCATCTCAGAATGAAGAAGGAAACAGAAACTTATGAATATGCCAAAAGAATATGTGGCTAGAAGATAGTGTATAGCCCTTCAGGAATTGCCACTATTTAATTTCAACTACCATCGAGGTGCAAGGATTAGACTATGTGGTTAGAAGATAGTGTATAGCCCTTTCTTTCTAAGCATCTACAGCATCAACCATAATCAACATGGTAGTCCTACAAACAAATCAACACGGTGTTTATCAAAGAAATATGAGGGCCCCTTCTATTGCAGAAGACACCAACTACAAGGAACCAGCATGTGTGTTCATCAAGGCAAAAGATGTATGCCAGACGATTTTAGAGTTATTAAAATGAGTTCAGAGGGGAAAGTACTCAACGAAAGTTCAGTATCTGGTATGGTTCCTATTTTACATGACAGAAGAATAGAAACAGCGCAGGAGAAGCCTCGTGATTAGAGTTACAAAATCAACAATACCAAGTTCGTAATAAGGTTTCACATACCCAGTGTGACAAGCACTTTTCCATATAACACCAGTAGAATCAAGAGCTAAAACTACACCATTTGCAGTGCCAACAGCAACAACAATAAGGTCGCCATCCTTTTTGTGCTGTAAAAAAACCAACAATCAAAACCTGAAATAATACAACAGTACAGGAGATACCAACTAAGCTCAACACAAAGTACCTTCTTCTGAACAGAGCTGCAGGCAATGCAACTGTATGAATCATCATGGGCTGCTATTGGATCAGTCCATCCTGCTATCTTTTGTCCTTCTCTTGTACTCCATACCTTCCCAATTAATAATTTCAAGTGAAGAAAATAGAATATGTCAGCATATAGGGTAACTACGTACTCACATACTTCCATTCCAGTTCACAATGGAAAAAGATGAGAAATGCAGTGTATCAAAAAGGCAGAAAATAGAAATACTACAAAAAGATATTGTTTCCAATAGCGCCCTACTATAATATTGCTAGCTAGATGGGGCACCCCAATGAACAGAAATATTTAATTCTAACAATCCTATCTTCCCAAGCATGAATCTACTGATACCATATAAAGTTAAATGTTTCATTTTCTCTCATAGATGGATGAACGAGCAGAAAATGCAAAAAGCTTGCATGAGGTGCTAAATGCTGGCAGCTATGTAACCCAGTAAACATCACTTGACACTTTCAAGTAAATTCCGACAAGAAAATCCATGTAAGCATCAATTTTCAACCATTTTTGCTTACAAGGAGGCTTGTACCTCAAATCCATACCTCTTTAGAACAGTATAAGCAGCAATCATACTAAAACTCACAACACGGAACTCTTTATTTAGAACACTCTTTATAAACAGCTGATAACAAATTGCTCACCCGGCTTCACAGCTAGTTACTTACAAAGAAATGGATCAAAGTGTCATAGCCCTGGTTCCACAATTTTATTGAGGCCCTGTTTGGTTCATAAGTCATAGGACTTTTTCTAGTCCCAACTAAAAAGTCCCTAGTCCCTAAAAAGTCCCTCCCTGTTTGTTTCCAGGGACTAAAAAGTCCCTAGTCTCTCCCTAGAGGTTATTAAATGACCATGTTACCCCTGGTATATAGAAAAATAACAACCAAATAACACCATGGGGTGGCGGGCCAATGGGTGCATGGAGGGGCATTGTTGGAAAAGTCCCAAAAAAGACTCTCCTTGAGAGTCTTCTTCATTTAGTCCCAAAAAGCAACTTTTAGTCCCTAGTAGTCCCTCCTGTTTGGTTAAAAAGTCTCTAAGAGGGACTTTTTCTAGTACCTACATTAAAAAGTCCCTGGAAACAAACACCCCCTGAAAGGAGAAACCACGCCGATTAGTTAGTTAGAAAATGACAAGGGGCTTAAGTAGATACCACAGCGATTAGCGAGCGATGTGTGGCCTTTAATTTCTCCCTTTAACCTTTAGATTTTTATGCTGTCGATTTAATGCCGATGCATGCAACCGGTTAATGCAATTCCAATCGACTTTACTCCTCCTTTAATTATGCCTTTAATTGTTTTTTTCTCACGGTCCTTCAATTTAAATCAGCCGCATACGTTTAGATATTTTATCGCGCCACATTCTCTCTGATCTAGGAAATGACATTAAGTAGATACCTCAAAAATAGAAAATAAAAGAGTACTATACCAAAGAAATATTTACCACCGCTACAAGCAACACATAACACACCAGAAACTAGCTTCGCCCGGTAGCAACTATCAATCGCCATGATAAAATGAACATGGGAGGTAATTAGCAACTTGCTGGCATGTAACCCTACATTTCAACCACGGGACATCTCGCAGGGATTAACAATCCAGATCAGAGAGTTCCCCAATTCACAGCGACAGACTAGAGAGCTAGCCAGCTCGTAAAAATGGGGTTTAGGCGGGCAGAGAGGCGAAGCGAGTACCTGGATTCGCCGACCGGAGACGGCTGCGAAGAGCTCTCCGTCAGAAGAGAAGACGAAGGCGTCGGGCGGCGGCGGGGTTGCGGCCATGGCTTGGCGGTAACGGCGTAGGGGGGCGGATAGTGGAGGGCGGAGGGGAGGGTTTCTAGAGACTAGAGATTAGAGAACAATGTAAGTGCATGGCGACCGAATATAAATATCCTAGTACATTAGCTTATCTGTAAATAATAATATAATTATGTAAATAAATGTTTATCAAATTTTGTCCGTGAATTACCTTATATTTTGATTAGAAGATTGATAATAAGTAAATTAAAATGTAATTGGTTGAGAAGGTAAATAAATTAAGATGATTAATTATCATATACATGAAAGGTTGGACCAAGGAATGATGGAAAGAAAAATGAAATCGGAACCTTACGTTCTTTTTAAGTAGTATGCTTCCCTGCCATTGCACTATGGGTCCTGACATAGCCCGCTTCAGCCTGGATGATCAGTCCTGCGTTAGCCTCGAGATTGACAATAGTTGGCCCTTCCTAGAGAATCACTTTTGGTTCAAAGCAAGCGTTTTCAACGCCGATGAGTGGTTGAGCTGAAGTTCATTTCATCGCTTTGTTATTTGTTGTGTGAGAAAAACTTTACTTTACTAGAATGTTTTGTTGGAAATGATCTATAATCCAATGTGTATCCTCGTTATCGTTGTGGGTTGATGACTTGTTGTATGTAATCAATGGTACATTTGCATATGCGTCCATCAACTCACGCCTGCTAGTGCTGTCCATATGAACAGTGCTAGTGATTTTAGTTGAAAAATAAGATAGTGCTAGTGATTTTTAGCTGCATATTTTGACAAATCGCAGTGTTACAAGGTTGACAAATGACAATGTTACTATATAAACAAATGTCGATCTTTCCAGTTTGACAAATGGCAACATACCCAAAATGACAAATGCAAATTTTACCCAATTATTTCTACATGGGTGCACACGGGTCATGCAAAACAACGGTTTGCGTTGAAGGGATGCAGAAATCCTGCTCGGCACATTTTCCCTTAACTTCGTGGGGAAGCTGTCAGTTTGCATACAGGTGTTCTAACTAAAACGTTTGCGATGAGTGTTTTATATTTAAAAACCATTGACGTGTTTTTTTAAAAGAAAATCATTTGATAAGTCTGTACGTTAAGAGAGAAGAACGCAAGTTCATTCAAATCATATCTTTCATTCAGTCACACTCTGAATTTATATTCATATGATCGAGAATTCAAGATGCAGTATTAAATCCAAGAAAACTATTTCTGGCGGCGGCGGAGGCAGCGTGCCACGTCGTCGTTGTCATTATCGTCCTTCGGGACGCCGTTGTTGAAGTCTTTAAGGCAGCACAGAATGTTCTTCACTTGTAAATCAAACACCATGCCGTTACATGCGTGATCGATGGGCGGGGTGCGGGAGGACAGCAATTGGCGCCACTGAGAGATAGTGATTGATGACAGCGTCACATGCCGCTAAGGGGGGGCGCACAGGCACGAGCACGGTGGGTGCAGCCAAACGCACGGGGACCGGCACCGCGGTGGGTGGAGGGGCGCGCACGGGCAGGGGCACAGGCATGGCGGGTGCAGCCAAACGCACAGGGGCCGGCGCCACGGTGGGCGGAGGGCGCGCACGGGCACGGGCGCTAGCGCTGGTATGTATACGAGCTCGCGTGGGTCCGCGGAGACCTCGTGTCACGCCCAATATGCGACACTATCCTAAAGGGACTCGAAGGTCCCACCAAGGATAGAACCGCATATTGACACGCTTTTACAAGGTGGATATCATTACATCGTACTATTACATAATATTTGGGATACGTACAAAAGGCATACAATGCCACAAGAATACATCAATAAATCATACAAAGAACTGTTGGGGAACACAGTAATTTCAAAACAATTCTTACGCACACACAAGATCTATCATGGTGATGCATAGCAATGAGAGGGGAAGAGTGTTGTCCATGTACCCTCGCAGGCCGTAAGCGGAAGCGTTATGACAACGCGGTTGATGTAGTCGTACGTCTTCACGATCCGACCGATCCTAGTATCGAAAGTACGGCACCTCCGCGATCTGCACACGTTCGGCTCGGTGACGTCCCATGAACTCTTGATCCTAGCTGAGTGTCGAGGGAGAGCTTTGTCAGCACGACGACGTGATGACGGTGATGATGAAGCTACCGGCGCAGGGCTTCGCCTAAGCACTACGACGATATGACCGAGGTGGATTATGATGAGGAGGGCACCGCACACGGCTAAGGGATCAATGATCAACTTGTGTGTCTATGGGGTGCCCCCTGCCCCCGTATATAAATGAGCAAGGGGTGAGGCTGGCCGGCCCTTGGTGGTGCGCCAAGGAGGGGAGGATTCCTCCTGCTAGTAGGAGTAGGACTCCCCTTTCCTAGTCCTACTAGGAGAAGGAAGGGGAAACGGAAAGAGAGGGAGAGAAGGAGGGAAAGAGGGGGCGCCGCCCCCTCCTTGTCCAATTCGGACTCCCAAGGGGGGTGGCGCGGCCAGCCCTAAGGCCCCCCTCCTCTTTCTCACACAAGGCCCATGTTGGCCCATTAGTTCCCCTAGGGGTTCCAGTAACCCCCGGCACTCTGATAATTATTCGGTGACCCCCGGAACTCATTCGGTGTCTGAATATAGTCATCCAATATATCAATCTTTATGTCTCGACCATTTTGAGACTCCTTGTCATGTCCGTGATCACATCCGGGACTCCGAACTATCTTCGGTACATCAAAACACATAAACTCATAATACCGATCATCACTGAACGTTAAGCGTGCGGACCCTACGGGTTCGAGAACTATGTAGACATGACCGAGACACGTTTTTCGGTCAATAACCAATAGCAGAACCTGGATGTTCATATTGGCTCCCACATATTCTACAAAGATCTTTATCGGTCAAACCGCATAACGATATACGTTGTTCCCTTTGTCATCGGTATGTTACTTGCACGACATTCGATCGTCGGTATATCAATACCTAGTTCAATCTCGTTACCGACAAGTCTCTTTACTCGCCCGTAATGCATCATCCCGTAACTAACTCATTAGTTACATTTCTTGCCAGGCTTATAGTGATGTGCGTTACCGAGAGGGCCCAGAGATACCTTTCCAATACTCGGAGTGACAAATCCTAATCTCGATCTATGCCAACTCAACAAACACCATCGGAGACACCTATAGAGCATCTTTATAGTCACCCAATTATGTTGTGACGTTTGATAGCACACTAAGTGTTCCTCCGGTATTCAGGAGTTGCATGATCTCATAGTTATAGGAACATGTACAAGTTATGGAGAAAGTAATAGCAACAAACTAAACGATCATCATGCTAAGCTAACGGATGGGTCAAGTCAATCACATCATTCTCTAATGATGTGATCCCATTAATCAAATGAAAACTCATGTCTATGGTTAGGAAACATAACCATCATTGATTCAACGAGCTAGTCAAGTAGAGGCATACTAGTGACACTCTGTTTGTCTATATATTCACACATGTACTAAGTTTCCTGTTAATACAACTCTAGCATGAATAATAAACATTTATCATGATATAAGGAAATATAAATAACAACTTTATTATTGCCTCTAGGGCATATTTTCTTCAGTCTCCCACTTGCACTAGAGTCAATAATCTAGATTATATTGTAATGATTCTTACACCCATGGAGTCTTGGTGCTGATCATGTTTTGCTCATGAGAGAGGCTTAGTCAACGGGTCTGCAACATTCAGATTATGTATCTTGCAAATCTCTATGTCTCCCTCCTTGACTTGATCGCGGATGGAATTGAAGCGTCTCTTGATGTGCTTGGTTCTCTTGTGAAATCTAGATTCCTTTGCCAAGGCAATTGCACCAGTATTGTCACAAAAGATTTATCATGATATAAGGGTATCCTATGAAGACACATTTCTCGGATTTGGGTTTGAGCTTATCAGGTTGAAGTTTTTCACATAAGCATCGCAGCCCCAAACTTTAAGAAATGACAACTTGGGTTTCTTGCCAAACCACAGTTCATAAGGTGTCGTCTCAACGGATTTAGATTGTGCCCTATTTAACGTGAATGCAGCTGTCTCTAAAGCATAACCCCAAAATGATAGCGGTAAATCAGTAAGAGACATCATAGATTGCACCATATCTAGTAAAGTACGATTACAACGTTCGGACACACCATTACGTTGTGGTGTTCCGGGTGGCGTGAGTTGCGAAACTATTTTGCATTGTTTCAAATAAAGACCGAACTCGTAACTCAAATATTCTCCTCCACGATCAGATCGTATAAACTTTATTTTCTTGTTACGATGATTTTCCACTTCACTCTGAAATTCTTTGAACTTTTCAAATGTTTCGGACTTATGTTTTATTAAGTAGATATACCCATATCTGCTCAAATCATCTGTGAAGGTGAGAAAATAACGATATCCGCTGCAAGCCTCAATGTTCATTTGGACCACATACATCAATATGTATGATTTCTAATAACTCTGTTGCTCGCTCCATTGTTCCGGAGAACGGAGTTTTAGTCATCTTGCCCATGAGGCATGGTTCGCAAGTACCAAGTGATTCATAATCAAGTGATTCCAGAAGTCCATCGGGATGGAGTTTCTTCATGCGCTTTACATCAATATGACCCAAACGGCAGTGCCACAAATAAGTTGCAGTATCATTATCAACTCCGCATCTTTTGGCTTCAGTACTATGAACATGTGTATCACTATTATCAAGATTTAGTAAAAATAGACCACTCATCAAGGGTGCATGACCATAAAAGATATTACTCATATAAATGGAACAACCATTATTCTCTAATTTAAATGAATAACCGTCTCGCATTAAACAAGATCCAGATATAATGTTTATGCTCAACGCTGGCACCAAATAGCAATTATTTAGGTCTAAAAATAATCCCGAAGGTAGATGTAGAGGTAGCGTGCCAACGATGATCACATCGACTTTGGAACCATTTCCCACGCGCATCGTCACCTCGTCATTAGCCAATATTCGCTTAATCCGTAGGCCCTGTTTCGAGTTGCAAATGTTAGCAACTGAACCAGTATAAAATACCCAGGCACTAGTGCAAGCATTAGTAAGGTACACATCAATAACGTGCATATCAAATATACCTTTCACTTTGCCAACCTTCTTCTCCGCGAAATACTTGGGACAGTTTCTCTTCCAGTGACCAATTCCTTTGCAGTAGAAGCCCTCTGTCTCAGGCTTAGGTCCAGACTTGAGTTTCTTCACTTGAGCAACAACTGGCTTGCTATTCTTCTTGAAGTTCCCCTTCTTCCCTTTACCCTTTTTCTTGAAACTGGTGGTCTTGTTGACCATTAACACTTGATGCTCCTTCTTGATTTCTACCCCCGCAGCCTTTAACATTGCGAAGAGCTCGAGAATCATCTTATCCATCCCTTGCATATTATAGTTCATCACGAAGCTCTTGTAGCTTAGTGGCAGTGATTGAAGAACCCTGTCAATGACACTATCACCAGGAAGATTAACTCCCAGCTGAGTCAAGTGGTTGTGGTACCCAGACATTCTGAGTATATGTTCACTAACAGAACTATTCTCCTCCATCTTGAAGCTGTAGAACTTATTGAAGACTTCATATCTCTCAATCCGGGCATTTGCTTGAAATATTAACTTCAACTCCTGGAACATCTCATGTGCTCCATGACGTTCAAAACATCGTTGAAGTCCCGGTTCTAAGCCATAAAGCATGGCACACTGAACTATCGAGTAGTCATCAGCTTTGCTCTGTCAGGTGTTCATAACATCTAGCGTTGCTCCTACAGTGGGTTTGTCACCTAGCGGTGCTTCCGGGACGTAATTCTTCTGTGCAGCAATGAGGATAATCCTCAAGTTATGTATCCAGTCTGTGTAGTTGCTACCATCATCTTTCAACTTAGCTTTCTCTAGGAACGCATTAAAATTCAATAGAACAATAGCACGGGCCATCTATCTACAACAACATAGACATGCAAAATACTATCAGGTACTAAGTTCATGATAAATTAAAGTTCAATTAATCAAATTACTTAAGAACTCCCACTTAGATAGACATCTCTCTAATCATCTAAGTGATCACGTGATCCATTTCAACTGAACCATGTCCGATCATCACGTGAGATGGAGTAGTTTTCAATGATGAAAATCACTATGTTGATCATATCTACTATATGATTCACGCTCGACCCTTCGGTCTCAGTGTTCCGAGGCCATATCTACATATGCTAGGCTCGTCAAGTTTAACCCGAGTATTCTACGTGCGCAAAACTGGCTTGCACCCGTTGTATGTGAACTTAGAGCTTATCACACCCAATCATCATGTGGTGTCTCGGCACGACGAACTGTAGCAACGGTGCATACTCAAGGAGAACACTTATACCTTGAAATTTAGTGAGAGATCATCTTATAATGCTACTACTGAACTAAGCAAAATAAGATGCATGAATGATAAACATCACATGCAATCAATATAAGTGATATGATATGGCCGTCATCATCTTGTGCCTTTGATCTCCATCTCCAAAGCACCGTCATGATCACCATTGTCACCGGCTTGACACCTTGATCTCCATCGAAGCATCGTTGTCGTGTCGCCAACTATTGCTTCTACGACTATCGCTACTGCTTAGTGATAAAGTAAAGTAATTACATGGCGATTGCATTTCATGCAATAAAGCGACAACCATATGGCTCCTGCCAGTTGCCGATAATTGTGTTACAAAACATGATCATCTCATACAATAAATTTAGCATCATGTCTTGACCATATCACATCACAACATGCCCTGCAAAAACAAGTTAGACGTCCTCTACTTTGTTGTTGCAAGTTTTACGTGGTTGCTACGGGCTTAGCAAGAACCGTTCTTATCTACGCATAAAAAACCACAACGCGGAATAGTGATTGCTTTTTGATCTTCAGCAAGAACCCTATACATTGAATCCGATTCAACTAAAGTTGGAGAAACTGACACCCACCAGCCACCTGTGTGCGAAGCACGTCGGTAGAACCAGTCTCGCGTAAGCGTACGCGTAATGTCAGTCTGGGCCACTTCATCCAACAATACTGCCGAATCAAGAATCAACTAATGACGGCAAGCAATATGTATATACCCACTCCCACAACTCCTTTGTGTTCTACTCGTGCATATAACATCTACACATAGACCTGACTCGGATGCCACTATTGGGGAACGCAGTAATTTCAAAAAATAAATCCCATGCACACGCAAGATCTATCATGTTGATGCATAGCAACGAGAGGGGAAGAGTGTTGTCCACGTACCCTCGTAGACCGTAAGCAGAAGCGTTATGACAACGCGGTTGATGTAGTCGTACGTCTTCACGATCCAACCGATCCTAGTACCGAAAGTACGGCACCTCCGCGATCTACACACGTTCGGCTCGGTAACGTCCCATGAACTCTTGATCCTAGCTGTGTGTCGAGGAAGAGATTCGTCAGCACGGTGGTGTGATGACGGTGATGATGAAGCTACCTGCGCAGGGCTTCGCCTAAGCACTACGACGATATGACTAAGGTGGATTATGGTGGAGGGGGGCACCACGCACGGCTAAGGGATCAATGATCAACTTGTGTGTCTATGGGGTGCCCCTGCCCCCATATATAAAGGAGCAAGGGGGGAGGCCGGCCGGCCCTTGGTGGTCTGCCAAGGAGGGGAGGAGTCCTCCTCCTAGTAGGAGTAGGACTCCCCTTTCCTAGTCCTACTAGGAGGAGGAAGGGGGGAAGGAAAGAGAGGGAGAGAGGGAGGGAAAGAGGGGGTGCCGCCCCCCTTCTTGTCCAATTCGGACTCCCAAGGGGGGGAGATGCCAGCCCTAAGGCCCCCTCCTCTCTCTCACACAAGGCCCATGTTGGCCCATTAGTTCCCCCCATGGGTTCCGGTAACCCCCCGACACTCCAATAATTATCCTATGACCCCCGGAACTCATCCGGTGTCCGAATATAGTCATCCAATATATCAATCTTTATGTCTCGACCATTCGAGACTCGTCATCATGTCCGTGATCACATCTGGGACTCCGAACTATCTTCGGTACATGAAAAAACATAAACTCATAATATTGATCGTCACCGAACGTTAAGCGTGCCGACCCTATGGATTCGAGAACTATGTAGACATGACCGAGACACATTTCCGATCAATAACCAATAGTGGAACCTGGATGTTCATATTGGCTCCCACATATTCTATGAAGATCTTTATCGGTCAAACCGCATAACGATATACGTTGTTCCCTTTCTCATCTATATGTTACTTGCCCGAGATTCGATCGTCGGTATCACCATACCTAGTTCAATCTCGTTACTGGTGAAAGATCGTGGATGTCGCCTAGAGGGGGGTGAATAGGCGTTTTTAAAATAATTACGGTTTAGGCTTGAACAAATGCGGAATAAACCTAGCGGTTAATTTGCCAAGCACAAAACCTAAAACAACTAGGCTCACCTATGTGCACCAACAACTTATGCTAAGAAAGATAAGCAACTATGTGATAGCAAGATATATGACAAGAAACAATATGGCTATCACAAAGTAAAGTGCATAAGTAAAGGGCTCGGGTAAGAGATAACCGAGGCACAAGGAGACGACGATGTATCCCGAAGTTCACACCCTTGCGGATGCTAATCTTCGTTTGGAGCGGTGTGGAGGCACAATGCTCCCCAAGAAGCCACTAGGGTCACCGTAATCTCCTCACGCCCTCGCACAATGCAAGATGCCGTGATTCCACTAAGGGACCCTTGAGGGCGGTCACCGAACCCGTACAAATGGCAACCCTTGGGGGCGGTCACCGAACCCGTACACTTTGGCAACCCTTGGGGGCGGTCACCGGTACCCGTCAAATTGCTCGGGGAGATCTCCACAACCTAATTGGAGACCCCGACGCTTGCCCGGAGCTTTGCACCACAATGATTGAGCTCCGAACACCAACAACCGTCTAGGGCGCCCAAGCACCCAAGAGGAACAAGCTCAAGGGTACCAAGCACCCAAGAGTAATAAGCTTCTCAACTTGTAACTTCCACGTATCACGTGGAGAACTCAAACCGATGCACCAAATGCAATGGCAAGGGCACACGGAGTGCCCAAGTCCTTCTCTCTCAAATCCCACCGAAGCAACTAATGCTAGGGAGGAAAATGAGAGGAAGAACAAGAAAGAGAACACCAAGAACTCCAAGATCTAGATCCAAGGGGTTCCCCTCACATAGAGGAGAAAGTGATTGGTGGAAATGTGGATCTAGATCTCCTCTTTCTTTTCCCTCAAAAACTAGCAAGAATCCATGGAGGGATTGAGAGTTAGCAAGCTCGAAGAAGGTCAACAATGGGGGAAGAACACAAGCTCAAAGCATAAGGTTCATTGGGGAAGAAGACCCCCTTTTATAGGAGGGGGGAAATCCAACCATTATGTGCTCAGCCCGCACACGAGCGGTACTACCGCTCCATGAGCGGTACTACCGCTCAGGCGGAAGAAACAGGGAAAAGGAGCAACAAAACATGAACCTTGGGGCGGTAGTACCGTAGGAGACAGCGGTACTACCGCTGGGTTAGGCGGTACTACCGCACCCTTCGGCGGTACTGCCGCGCAGAACGAAGGGTAAAGGGAAAGAGGGAATCGGGCGGTACTACCGTGGAGGAAGGGCGGTACTGCCGCACTACTGCCGCAGTGAGGTACCGCACAATCCGACACAGAAAAAGACCCCTCGAATTGACGCGGTAGGGACCTGGTAAGCCAACGGTAGTACTGCTGCTGAGTCACCGCCGGTACTATCGCTACGGAGCGGTACTGCCGCTTGTGACTCCTCAGCGGTACTATCGCTGGGTACCACGGTACTACCGCTGGGACCCTGACAAAAACCACACTCAAGAAAACCAGAACTGCCATAACTTCTTCATATGAGCTCCGAATTGAGCAAACTCAAGCTTGTTGCAAACAGATGACGAGTAGCATCAAAACAGCGACTGGTTATAGTAAGAAGAGGCAGGGGAGGTATGCCTAACAAAAAGAGGAGTGAAACCTCCAACCAAGAAGAACCGGCAAAACCTCCAACATCGAAAACATCATAGAAGATGCAAGCGAACTCCGTTTTCGATGAACTCAAGCTTGTCAACAAGATGACCGTAAGCTCTAAGACTCACAAAGAGAACCAAACAAGAACCAAGAAAGATGATGCAAGGATGCAATGGTTTGAGCTCTCAGCGAACGATACGATCAAGCTACTCATCGAGAGCCCCCCTTGATAGTACGAGAATCGATCCTATAACCCGGTCTCCCAACTACCATCATGAGACCGATAAAATAGAAAACCTATCAAGGGCAAACCTTTGCCTTGCACATGGTCCACTTGAGCTAGATGATGACGATCTTGACTCCCTCAAGTTGAACCACCTTTCTTGATTGGGTTGACTCGATGAAGACTAGTTGATTGCTCCCCCATACCCCACTATGGGTGAGCCACTCTTCCGCACATCTTCACAAGTCCATTGTCACCACAAAGGATGGCAAGCTTCAGGCATTTGATCTCTTCGTGATGCTCCACTTGAACTTGCACACCGCAACCTAACCCCACAAAGAACCCTCACGAAGACCATGGGTTAGTACACAAAGCGTAATTGACAATGCTTACCATACCATGGGATCACTTGATCCCTCTCGGTACATCTTCTACGCTTTGTGGGTTGATCAACTTGATTCACTCTTTAACTTAGTCTTGATCAACCTCTCACAAGACCAATCTTTAGTTAATTCCTTGAATAGCACCTTGGTCGACACAAACTCTCCTTGAGACCAACACATGTACTCCAAGAAAAGCCTATGGACAAAACCTTCAAATATAACTCAAGGCAACCATTAGTCCATAGAGATTGTCATCAATTACCAAAACCAAACATGGGGGCACCACATGTTCTTTCAACTAGTAAGTCTCTTTACTCGTTCCGTAATACATCATCCCGCAACTAACTCATTAGTGCCATTGCTTGCAAGGCTTATAGTGATGTGCATTACCGAGAGGGCCCAGAGATACCTTTCCGATACTCGGAGTGAAAATCCTAATCTCGATCTATGCCAACTCAACAAACACCATCGGAGACACATGTAGAGCATCTTTATAGTCACCCAGTTATGTTGTGACATTTGATAGCACACTAAGTGTTCCTCCGGTATTTGGGAGTTGCATGATCTCATAGTCACATGAACATGTATAAGTTATGGAGAAAGCAATAACAACAAACTAAACGATCATCGTGCTAAGCTAACGGATGGGTCAAGTTAATCACACCATTCTCTAATGATGTGATCCCGTTAATCAAATGCAAACTCATGTCTATGGTTAGAAAACATAACCATCATTGATTCAACGAGCTAGTCAAGTAGAAGCATACTAGTGACACTCTGTTTGCCTATGTATTCACACATGTACTAAGTTTCCGGTTAATACAATTCTAGTATGAATAATAAAAATGTATCATGATATAAGGAAATATAAATAACAACTTTATTATTGCCTCTAGGGCATATTTCCATCAAGAACGACATTTGACTATGGATGAAACACAAACAGAAGCTCAAACGACATCTACCCTGCTACCCCAGGCTGCCGACTAGGAGCCTATCTCCTGAACGAAGAAGAAGCAGAAAAAGAACTCCAACACAAGCAAATGTCGCTATCACGTCATGACCATCGAATTACCTATACCTGCAACTGTTGGTGTAGTAATCTGTGAGCCACGAGGACTCAGCAATCCCATTACCACGAGTATCAAGACTAGCAAAGCTTAAAGGGTAAGGAAGGGGTAAGTGGTGAGGTTGCAGCAACGACTAAGCAATGTATGGTGGCTAACTTATGAGTACAAGAATAAGATGAGAAACTACGCAATGGTCATAAACTAATAATGATCAATAAGTGATCCTGGACTACTTACGTTCAAACATAACCTAACCATGTACTCCTCTCGAACTTCCCTGAAAAGAGACAGTCATGGTTACGCACGCGGTTGGTGTATTTTAGTTGAGTTTACTTCAAGTCCTCTGCAAACGGATATTAACAAATTCCCATCTGCCACATAACCGCGGGCATGGCTCTCGAAAGTTTAAACCCTGCAGGGGTGTCCCAACTTAGCCCATGACAAGCTCATGATCTGCCAAGACAATCCTCCATCGCGGGACATCCGATCAGACTCGGGATCCTAGAGCACAAGACATTTCGACAATGGTAAAACAAGTCCAGCAAGACCTCCCGATGCACCAACCTAGCCTGATAGGAGTTGCGCGATCTCGTTCTCTGGGTACACAGGATGGGTCAGCCTACAGGTATACCAAATACCTCGAGTTTCCCTGAGGCGGCCCCGTAGTCTGCCCGTTTGGGACCAACACCATCAGCACTGGCCCCCCTACATGTAGAAAATCCTCGGGTTCATGATGCCCTATACCAATTAATTATTAGGTTCAAGTATTATTACGGAAAATGTCAAAACCAATGTTGGGCCTTGCTGGAAGAGTTTTATTCAAAGCGAAACATCAAGAGGGTCCCATACCCCTCGTCATGTTAGGGACGCAAAATCAAGGAACGTAACACCGGGATGCCGGAACCTAGGGCGGCAAGAGTGGAACAAAACACCAGGCATAAGGCCGAGCCTTCCACCCTTTACCAAGTATATAGATGCATTAATAAAATAAGAGATATTGTGATATCCCATGATATCCATGTCCCAACATGGAACAACCTGCAACTGCACCTGCAACTAGCAACGCTATAAGAGGGATTGAGCAAAGTGGTAACAAAGCCAAACAACGGTTTGCTAGGAAGGGTAAAAAGGTTAGAGGCTATCATGACAATTTGGGAGGCTGGAGAAACAAGTGGTAGGTAGCGTGACATAGCGATAGCATCGAGACAACTAGCATAGCAAAGATAGTAGTGAAATCCAAGGTGACGGTCATCTTGCCTGAAATCCCGCTAGGAAGAAGACCGAGTCCATGAAGAAGACGAACCAACATAGTCGAACGATCCTCACAATCGCAACGTTACCGGAATCTATCAAGAAGAAGCAATACCGGAAAGAAGCAAACAACATAGTAAACACACCATCACATAAACATGACATGATGCACAATCAAGTATGATGCATGTCCGGTTTAATGAGGCATGGCATGGCAAAGTGCACAAACAATATTACAAATTAAGTGGAGCTCAATATGCAACGAGTTGCATATTGACGAAACACCACATGCATTTATTTAGTTCTCTCCCGTTTATGTACCCAACAACATTAAATTCTCTTAACATGGCAAGAGAGGGTGAGCATAATAAACTACCTATCTAGGCAAGTTTAAATGAGGCCGGAAATGACAAGCAACAATTCCGAAAAATCCTCATGTGCATATTTTAGATTTGGTACTGTTCTGTCCTAAAGCATATTTTATTGTTGTTAAACAGTAAAACAAAGTGAACCAAGTTAAACTATGCATTTTTCTACCCCATTTATATATAAAGTTTATTTAAAACAGAGCTACTGTTATTTAGTTATGAAATAAATCATTTTAGCATGTGATTTAGCAAATTAATACAAACAACAAGTTTAAACATTTTTAACATAGATGAAAGTAGCATAATATGAAACTAGATGAAATTCTAAGCAATTTATATATATAAAGTTTTTACATGTGATGCATAGTTCATGAGTTATTATATGCATGAAGTAGAGGGGCTAATCTATAAAACTGCAGTCTCTGGATAATTTGGAAATTCGCTGGACTAAAAAAAACACAATCGGGCTGAATCTGTAATCGGGCCAATAGGAACGAGTGGGGGAGGCAGCTCACCATGGGCCAAGGCCCGAACGGTGGTGGCAGTAGGCCGTGGGGAGATGGAGGGCGAGCTGGGCCTTGGCGTAAGAAGTGGCCCAGGGCACGGGAGGCCATGCGCGGCTGCGGTCAACGACGATGAGCAGGCTCCTACTGCTCGTTACCAATAGAGGCAGCAACAACAGGTCCTGGCGCTGCGTGATGTAGAGGACGCGATGGTGCATGTCCTCCGGGACGGCGGGAAGCACATGAAACCGGCGGATCCGGTCGGCGGGGACGCGCATGCGTCGGATCCGACGGAACTGGATGCGGCACGACGAACTAAGGAGGCGACGACCTCGGCTCCAACGGCAAAATGATGGCGAGGCGGAGAAGTCGGTAGCGGCTGGCCGCGCGGAAGGCCAACACGGCAGCACCGGCTGGGAACTTGGCGGTGTAGGGAATGGAGGGGCGCGGATCCAGGCGCGGGGAAGGACTTGGCGAGGCTGCAGGGACGCCTGGTCGCCGGGTTAGGGCTTGGTGCGCAAGACCGGGCCAAGCGCACGAAGCAGAGGCGAGGTGGATGGGAAGGCAGGGTGCCGACGTGGGGATGCTCGGGGCTCCTGCTGGTGCTCGGCGATGGAGGTAGCTCCTCCAGAGATGCTGCTCTGCGGGCGCGCGGGCACGAGGAGCGGTGGGCGCTGGACGCGTCTGGGAGCGTAGAGGCGAGGGGATCGAGGAGCAGAGCGCGGTGGTTGGTCGGGCATGGAAAAAGAGAAGAGACAGTGGGGTGGCGGCGGCTAGGAGGATCCCTAGGAAAGGTTTGGTCCAAAATGGACTAGGGGTAGAGTAAATATATTGAAAGAAGGGAAGTTTGGATCTTCCGAGCGAAAACCGACGGACGGGAATAAATAGAAGGGATTCCAATAAATAAAACGATGATATTTTGGGGATGTTTGAGGATGATCCGGACCCATTGGTCACGACTGCTTGGGTCGGGTTCGGGACAACTTTCGAACACACGAGGGGGTCCGTGGCTGGTTTAGAGTCGGAGTGGGTTGTGAAGGGAGGCCTGGGGTGAGAGGAGAGAAGAGAAGGAGAGGCTCGGTGGCAGTTTCGGGGACCGAAATGTCCGATGAATAAACCGACTATATTGTGGTTGTATGTTTAACGGTTGGGCTATCAAACGGATTCGGAATGTGACAAAATTTGGCAGGCGGTCTACCTACACTATAGTAAGACCGCACGCAAACTTTCAAGTTCAACCCATTCTGAGAACATTTTTATGCCACTTATAAAATAATATTTCGGAGGTGCCGCGGGCGCGTGCAAGTGTGTCCAGGATCAAAACAGACAACGGAAGGAACGGGGAGACCGGGACGGACGCGAGTTTTGAAAACATGTAGATGTAATGCGGATGATAACATGAAAAAATGCAACACGCAAACAAATGACATGGCAATGACAGCGAATAACTAGACGACACCTGGCGCATCGGACTCGGGGCGTCACAACTCTCGTCCACTAACAGAAGATCTCGCCCCGAGATCTAGGGATGGTACCAGAGAGAAACGAAAGAAGGAAGAGGTAAAACTAAGTTGCTTCTTTGACAAACGAGTGAAACCAATGAACCTTGAGAGGTTGAAAAACTTGAAAGAAGAACACAACAGAGTTGAACAAAATTGAGAGCACTCCGGTAGAAAAGAGAAGCAAGGAACACCATGTGAACCTTGGAGGTTGCAAAGCTATGAATGGCAAGCATAATGGACAAGAAGGAATTGAAACCACTCTGGTTGAAACAAGATAAACAAGGAACAAGGAAGAACAAATTCGAACAACACTCCGGTTAAATGGATAAGGATGGAAAAGAACATAATCTTGGCAAAATGAGATGATGGGACAAAGAGAGCAACATCCCAATGCCTCCAAAATGATAGAATAGAAGCTAGATCGTTGGAAAGGAAAGAACGGTGAAGAAAAAAGACAACTCTACCAACCAAAATTGAAAGAGCATCATTACGAAGAAGGGTTGAATGGAGTTGTTAGATAATCAACAACGCAAGGAATAAACTTGTTGTGGGCTTATGGAAAACATCTCAAAATTATGAGGTGACAACCGGTCACTAAAGTAAAACAATTGCCTGCTTGCGACCAACAAAGAGAGAAAAACTTCTTTCACCGAGAGGATAAGGAATACTTGGATCATAGATAAGCACTACAATAGCAAAATTCCTTATGGAAGGCTTTAGGTGAAATCTAACCAAGATAATTCCAACAAAGAGATTGATGGATTTAAAATATCTCATTCTTGACAACTTGTGAATCATGAAATACGAAGGAAAATTATCACGAATGACATAACACTATCTCAAAGATAAGATAGAAAGAATTGCACTTCGGAATGCAAGATGAAGAATGCTTGAAATCCTCAAAACAAAACATGTGTTGAGCACCATGTTTATTTTAGAGTATAGCTTAGCGGATCTTAACTTCGAGAGAAATCTTGAAGAACAATTGAAGAATGAAAGGAATCCTTGATGAACCACCATGTTGAGCCTTCGTGAGAACTCCGGTAATAAAAGGAAGATCAAAAGAAGTGAAGGATGAAAAGAATAATATTGAAGCAATGATTAGATGGAGCTTTGAAATGATATAATTGAAATAACTTGGAGCTCTGGAAAAGAAAGGTGAGCAACTTGAATCGAGAATTGATACCACGAATGAACTTCGGAGGAAGGAATTAAATCACCTTGAGGGAAAACAAGAATAAGGAATTATGGTATGCCTATCCTTCATCAACTTAAATTGATGTCAACCAACGGATTTAGCATACTACTTATTCTTCTTGAAATGGATTGGAGAGATATAGCGTAAACTTGGTAAGGTCTTCAACGAACCACCGGTAGGACTTGAAAATAAAAATTGAATTGATATGATAACAAGAGGAAAGGAATCTTGAATGGACCACTGTAAAAATTGAAAATGAACGGATAGAAGAGAATGAATCGCCGAAAAGAATTAGAAAATGAACGAAGATACTTGAGAGAATCCAGGTATAAGATAATGAAGAGATCGCGAAATGATTAATGAATACTTGAACGAAGCACCGGTACAAATATGGGAACGAACGAAGCTGAAAACTATGAATGAAGAAATATTCTGAAATGGAGGCCTCTAGATAATTGAAACGAAAAAAACACTCCTGAAAAACTCCAGATGGGTAAGAAAATAATTCTTACAATCGAAAACAATTATGAGGGGAAGGCATCCAGCTTGAACTACACATCTTTGGAAGAGCGGGTAAGGATTTAAGAGGAACTCTACTTCAGTCTTCAAAAGCTGAGAATGACGACGAGAAAAAACACCATGAACAGTTGAGACACTCCGGAAGGATTAAAAGAGGAAAGGTTGAGAAAAAGATGAAAAGAATTTGAAAACCATCTTGGAGAAGGCATATGACCGATTGAATCCATCCTTACGTCACACTTTTGAAAAGTATTTGGGAATCGCTCCGGATTAATTAGAAGAGTCAGGTAAGATCCTGGGAAAAGACCCGTGGGTTAGGGCTCACTCAAGAGAAACACCGTTGAAATGATTTTGAAGAGAGATTGCACCGGTTGAATTAAATGGCTTGAATGATATAATAATCTCCAAATAACTTGAACGAATGCAGAGTGGAAACACGAATCTTCGAGATATCTTCAGCACTCTGGAACAATTGAATAGCAAGCGGGGAATGATTATGAGGTGCACCGGCATGGGAAATCATTTGGAACGAGGAAAGGGATATGATCAACACCAAAAGCTTGAATTGAATCCACTAGAGAATAAAAGAGAACGAGGAATGATGAACTTGAAGCTCGTGGCCATCTCCATGAGAAATCACCGGTTAAGAACATTGAAGGAAAGGAATGAAGAGTCTTCACTTGAATGACATTGATACTTGATTAAGAAATCCGAGTCCTTGAAGAAAAGGGTGGGAGGGCGGGGAAAACAAAAACAACTTGGGACGGATGAAACAAACATCATTGAGAAAACTTAGAATTGATCTTGCGAATGTTGAAAATTATCGGATCCACTTGAAGAGGAGCACGTCGGTTGGAAAAGAATTGGCATGACCATTCGGCATGAATAAAAGGATACTCCCTCCGTCCGAGAATAGTTTTCCCCATGGCTTTTTTGCAGTTTAGTCCTTAGCGTTTCCCCGACCAAACCCGAGGTCCACCTTCTTCCTCGTTCTCTCCGGACCGAACGTCGCCCCATGCCGCTCCTCTCCACCACCATCCCTCCCATCCCACGCCGCCTGCTCCCCCTCCCGCCGCACGCCACCTCCTCCTCGCCCCTCGCCCCACGCCGCCGCCGCCTTGCCTGCCCCCATGCCGGGCTACCGCCTCCTCGTTCCCCACCATGAAGCTTGGATTTTTTTAGTCGATCTGCTGTCCGATGGCGCGGCAGCCAACTAGGCGTTTATCCCTGAGGGCGGCGAGCCAGAGATGGTATGCAGGCGCAATGGATGCCGCCTCCAGGGTGGAGGAGCCATGGGTGCTCAAGGTATCCTGGGTGCCGCCTCCAGGGTGGAGGAGCTCACTAAGGAGCTCGTAGGAGAAAAGGTCTCCTTTTTCCCCCTTCTCCTCCCTTCGTTCTCTTGGAATTTCTTCTTCATCTTCTTGATAGTGCAGTGCAATGCTGATGCGCTCTGAATTTTGTCAAATTTGTGTATGTGTGGACTAGTCTTATTCTGTGGCTTGAGGAAGAAAACAAGGAAGATTGACAATCTTCAATCTAACACAACATATTTCTGTACTGAACCGACGTTGGAGCAGTAGCACAAGTTCGATTTGCAATGCACTACTCCAAATCCTGGTCAAGTAGTTGTTGTTGATGTAGTCTGAATTTAGAGTCGAATCCTGCAGTTGATGTAGTCCAGTATGTCAGATTTGATTTAGTCTGAATTTAGAGCTGCGTGTAGTGCCAAACTGGATGATGTAGTGCTCTGAATTTAGAGGTTTATGTAGTGCCAAACTGGATGTAGTGCCAAATTTTGCAGTATGTACACTCTATTTTGAAATTCAGAGATAATGAAAAGATCAAGCTGAGATTAATACCAGATCAAACTGAATAGTGGAGTACTGCTCACTGAAAACAGTGGAGTATTCACTCAAATTTTTGTATCTCAGTTTAAGTTACTGAATTTGCAAGCACTGTTCAGAGTAGATTTTTGGTTGAATTACAGTGCTTTCAATCAATTTGCAACATTTGTCACTGTCAGATCATAACAAGCTAGAATTCCATCAAAGTGAGTAATACTTTCACTATCCTAATGCTTTATAAATGCAGAGAAGATGCTCATTTTTTTGTAACCTATAGATGCCATGCTCAATTTTTTGGTAAAGCTAGAATTCCATATATTTTGTGTTGCTATTGGAGACTGGAGTAGCATTTTTCAAATGGATACTTCTTTCCAAATTTGAAATGATCTGTAAAAAAATTGAAATGATTCTGGATGCATCAACCTCCCCAACTTGAATTTGTAGATGCTCAGTTTAGATGTTTTTGTCCTAACAAACAAGTAAACTACTGTAACTCTAGTTTTGTGGTAAACTACTGTAGTTGATCTGTATCTTCATGCTGCTGTTGTTCCAACCATAAGGAGTGGATCATCCCGTGTAAACTGATGTACTGATAACTCCCCCACCTTAATTACTCGAAGAAGGTAACAACTTGTGTCATTACTCAGAAGAAAATGATGATTTATTGGTCTTAATAATATTTCAATTGATGAACAAAGGACTAGTGTCATTACTCAGAACCTTACGGTCTTGCAGCATGTTCAGAATAAATATTCAAACCTTGCGGTCAAAACTGAATGTTGACAGTAGTAGTAAAACTAAATTGTGCACTTATTTAGGATCAGTTTTGCCCCTTTTCAATTTTGCTCTACATCACTTGCTCCTTGTAAATTATTGCCAATCCACTATCAATTTTGATCAGCATAATTGTGCACTATTCCTCAGTGTGATAATCCTCCTGGGAAGATAATCTACTACTCCCAGTACTACTGCTCCCATGATCATGAAGTGTTAATCCTGATGTAGCTTCAACATTTTCAGTTTACTGCAGTACCTAACGGCCTCTCACAAGTCACAGTCTAAGTCTGCAACAAGTTTACAAATTATCTTCAGCAATTATCTTGCAGGTTCATCAGCACTTGAAAGAGCAGTCACAGTAAATTCAGAGTTTGGGGTACTAGCAAATTAACTGAGCCCTGAAACCTGAAATTTACTGAAACCTGAAACCTGAAATTTTAAATGAATTTTACCTTCTTCTTCCTGAGGAACACGAGCTATGGGCTCTGGCGGCAGCACAAGGAGCAGGACCTCGTCGGCGTGCTTCTTGCTGCGCGCCCAGTCCTCGACGCCGGGGGCGAGGGGCGGGGCGGGGTCGGGCTCCTCGATGCCGCAGGCGGCGCTGGTGCTAGAGGTGACGCTGTTCCCCTCGCTCACCGGCGTAGCCGCTGCTACTGAGGATGGGTGGACCGGCGTCGCCGTAGCCCTCCTCCTCCTCCTTGAGCCCCTGGAACTCCTCCCTCCTCCGGGACGCGGCCGTGCTGCTCCCGCCTCTGGACGCGGCCGTCACTTACCCCTCGTCCTCGTCCTCCGCGGAGATCTTGTGTCCGGCGGCGGCGAACTCCGCGGGCAGGTCAACGGCACGGAGGGAGAGCGCGGCCAGGGCCTCGCTGGCGGTGGCCGGATCGGGGGCCCCCACTGCCTCGCTCTAGTTCTTCCCGATGAACACGGAGCAGCAGGAGCTTGAGCAGCCTCCAGTGTGGCCGGCGCAGGTTGGCCGTCGTCTAGCTCTAGGCCCGACGGCTGGTGCCGACGGTGGCTGGGGCGACCACGGTGCGGCTGTGCGGGCGGGTGACGAAGGAAGGAGGAAGAAGCAGTGGGGGCTGATTAGCAACAGTTTAAAAGGTGGAAGGGTTTTTTTTCCGCAAAATTACAAATGAACTAAGGTGCGGACAACTTTTTCCGGATGGAGGGAGTACTCGATTAGCGACTTCAGACTCCGTGAACAAAAGGGTGGGAGGGTGGGAAAGAAAATAAATGGGGATGGGGAAACGACACCGTTGAGAAGATGAGAGTTGATCTTAGAAGGATGAAGTGGATGGAATAACTTGAAGAAGAAAGCACCGGTTGAAAAGGATTGACAAGACAATTTTGATGATCAAGAAGGATTAGCATTCACATAGAATTATGAGAACACCGCTTAGGAAAGGTATGGAATCAACACTTGACATTGAAGCAACTCGAATACCACAACTCAAAACAAAACAAATGATTTGGCTTGCGGAATAAGCCAGAAACAAACATATGATAGACCCCATATTGTATCATGTGTCTGTTGGAAAGAATATCCTACGAGGTACTTGAATTCCCACCTAAAAACTCCCGAAACTTTATGGTTATGCAATCTGGTGTTGGGGATACAGGGAGGCACAATATATATCACACAACTAGCAAGCCCTACGCTCCACTGTATCCATCCGCCAACACATAACCAAGAAAACTCCGGAAATTGTGTACCTCAACCTTCGAAAAGCATCCGATAAACGAGTTGTGGCAATACTCCCGAACTCCCGCCCCAGTACTGGGTGGCGTCGAGGTTATCTCACCACTAACTGCATATAAGAGATTTTCGATGTCGGTGAAAACTCATGTATATCGGAACTGCAACGATAAAATTGTGACAACAACACCTCGGAGCTCAACTCCCCGGGACACTGCCACACCCCCTAAATGACAGGAGGCACCAAGAACAATGTTCTTGTCACAAAATCATCGGAACGACTCCAAGATACCCACGTGATCCTATTTTTTAGTGAAAATGAGGAGAAGAAAGTCAAAACATCTACGTCAGGAGACCTCACCAGAGCGACGAAGGGGCTGAGCAGTAAAAGAATCCTACTCTCTGATATATATAATCCTAAGACTCAAAACAGTTTTGTTATAGACTCAACAACGCCAGCGATCAATCAAGGGGCTCCTATGGTCGGTCAAGGCTCTAATACCAACTTGTCACGCCCAATATGCGACACTATCCTAAAGGGACTCGAAGGTCCCACCAAGGATAGAACTGCATATTGACACACTTTTGCAAGGTGGATATCATTACATCATACTATTACATAATATTTGGGATACGTACAAAAGGCATACAATGCCACAAGAATACATCAATACATCATACATAGAATGATATCCGACTACGGATGAAACACAAACAGAAGCTCAAACAACATCCACCCTGCTAGCCCAGGCTGCCAACTACGAGCCTATCCCCTGAACAAAGAAGAAGCAGAAGAAGAACTCCAACACAAGCAAACATCGCTCTCACGTCATGACCATCGCATTACTTGTACCTGCAACTATTGGTGTAGTAATCTGTGAGCCACGAGGACTCAACAATCCCATTACCATGCATATGGGTATCAAGACTAGCAAAGCTTAAAGGGTAAGGAAGGGGTAAGTGGTGAGGTTGCAGCAACGACTAAGCAATGTATGGTGGCTAACTTACAAGTACAAGAATAAGATGAGAAACTACGCAATGGTCGCAAACTAGTAATGATCAATAAGTGATCCTGAACTACTTACGTTCAAACATAACCCAACCGTGTTGTCCTCTCGAACTTCCCCGAAAAGAGACAATCACGGTTACGCACGCGGTTGGTGTATTTTAGTTGAGTTTACTTCAAGTCCTCTACAACCAGATATTAACAAATTCCCATCTGCCACATAACTGCGGGCACAACTCTCGAAAGTTTAAACCCTGCAGGGGTGTCCCAACTTAGCCCATGACATGCTCACGATCCACGGAGACAATCCTCGATCGCGGGACATCCGATCAGACTCGGGATCCCGGTGCACAAGACATTTCGACAATGGTAAAACAAGTCCAGCAAGACCTCCCGGTGCACCTACCTAGCCTGATAGGAGTTGCGCGGTTTCGTTCTTAGGGTACACCGGATGGGTCATCCTATAGGTATACCAAATACCTCGAGTTTCCCCGAGGTGGCCTCGCAGTCTGCCTGTTTGGGACCAACACCATCAGAACTGCCCCCCCCATATGTAGAAAATCCTTGGGTTCATGATGCCCTATGCCAATTAATTATTAGGTTCAAGTATTATTATGGCAAATGCTAAAACCAATGTTGGGCCTTGATGGAAGAGTTTTATTCAAAGCGAAACATCAAGAGGGTCCCATACCCCTCATCGTGTTAGGGATGCAAAATCAAGGAACATAACACCGGTATGACGGAAACTAGGGCGGCAAGAGTGTAACAAAACACCAGGCATAAGGCCGAGCCTTCCACCCTTTACCAAGAATATAGATGCATTAATAAAATAAGAGATATTGTGATATCCCATGATATCCATGTCCCAACATGGAACAACCTACAACTGCACCTGCAACTAGCAACACTATAAGAGGGGTTGAGCAAAGCGGTAACATAGCCAAACAATGGTTTGCTAGGAAGGGTAAAAAGGTTAGAGGCTATCATGGCAATTTGGGAGGCTTGAGAAACAAGTGGTAGGTAGCACAACATAGCGATAGCATCGAGACAACTAGCATAGCAAAGATAGTAGTGAAATCCAAGGTGACAGTCATCTTGCCTGAAATCCCGCTAGGAAGAAGACCGAGTCCATGAAGAAGACGAACCAACATAGTCGAACGGATCCTCACAATCGCAACGTTACTGGAATCTATCAAGAAGAAGCAATACCGGAAAGAAGCAAACAACATAGTAAACACACCATCACATAAACATGACATGATGCACAATCAAGTATGATGCACGTCTGGTTTAACGAGGCATGGCATGGCAAAGTGCACAAACAATACTACAAATTAAGTGGAGCTCAATATGCAACGAGTTGCATATTTGACGAAACACCACATGCATTTATTTAGTTCTCTCCCGTTTATGTACCTAACAACATTAAATTCTCTTAACATGGCAAGAGAGGGTGAGCATAATAAACTACCTATCTAGGCAACAGGAACAGGCGCTGGGGGAGGCAGCTCACCATGGGCCAAGGCCCGAACGATGGTGGCAGAAGGCCACGGGGAGATGGAGGGCGAGGTGGGCCTTGGCGCAAGAAGTGGCCCAGGGTGCGGGAGGCCACGCGCGGCTGCGGTCAATGCTGATGAGTGGGCTCCTGCTGCTCGTTACCAATAGAGGCAACATCAACTGGTCCTGGCGCTGCGCGATGTAGAGGACGCGATGGCGCATGTCCTCCGGGACGGTGGGAAGCACATGAAACCGGTGGATCCGGTTGGCGAGGACACGCAGGCGTCGGATCCGGAGGAACTGGAGGTGATACGTCTCCAACGTATCTATAATTTTTGATTGTTCCATGCTATATTATATCCTGTTTTTGACATTATTGGGCTTTATTATACACTTTTATATTATTTTTGGGACTAACCTATTAACCGGAGGCCCAGCCCAGAATTGCAGTTTTTTTTGCCTATTTTAGGGTTATGGAGAAAAATAATATCAAACGGAGTCCAAATGGAATGAAACCTTCGGGAACGTGATTTTCGGAACGAACATGATCCATAGGACTTGGACCCTACGTCAAGACATCAACCATGAAGGCACGAGGTAGGGGGCGCGCCTACCCCCCAGGCGCGCCCTCCACCCTTGTGGGGTCCACGTTGCTCCATCGATATACTCCTTCCTCCTATATATACCTACGTACCCCCAAACTACCAGATACGGAGCCAAAACCCTAATTCCACCGCCGTAACTTTCTATATTCGTGAGATCCCATCTTGGGGCCTTTTCCAGAGCTCCACCGAAGGGGGCATCTATCACGGAGGTCTTCTACATCAACACCATAGCCTCTCCGATGAAGTGTGAGTAGTTTACTTCAGACCTTCGGGGTCCATAGTTATTAGCTAGATGGCTTCTTCTCTCTTTTTGGATCTTAATACAAAGTTCTCCCCCTCTCTTGTGGATATCTATTCGATGTAATCTTCTTTTGCGGTGTGTTTGTTGAGACCAATGAATTGTGGGTTTATGATCAAGTTTATCTATGAACAATATTTGAATCTTCTCTGAATTCTTATGTATGATTGGTTATCTTTGCAAGTCTCTTCGAATTACCAGTTTGGTTTGGCCTACTAGATTGATCTTTCTTGCAATGGGAGAAGTGCTTAGCTTTGGGTTCAATCTTGCGATGTCCTTTCCCAATGACACTAGGGGCAGCAAGGCACGTATTGTATTGTTGCCATCGAGGATAACAAGATGGGGTTTATTTCATATTGCATGAGTTTATCCCTCTACACTACAAAAAAATACACTTCCGTGATGATACGTGTTTGTCACAGTAGGTCGCGTTTTCTGTCATGCATGTACATCCATGACGGTTTTATGACAGAATCAAGATAGTCATACCTGTGCTGTCGTAGAAGTGTTCCATGACATTACCAAAATTATCATCACGGAAGTGTCCACTTCCATGACGATAAATCGTGTGTCACAGAAGTGCTTTCGTCAAGGGTGACCGACACGTGGCATCCACCGTAACGGAACGCCGTTAAGCTATCGGGTCGGGTTTTGGATCCGATAACCCGTTAACAGCCCCGACCAATGGGGATTTTCCACGTGTAAAATCATCATTGGCTGGAGGAAACACGTGTCGGCTCATCGCTGGGACAGATGTCATCCACTGATTGAACAGAAGGTGCCTATGATACGTCGACATGTGGCACGGCCCAACAGAGGCCCATTCCTGTGAAAAGGCCGGCCCGTTTGACTTGGTTAAAAGGTGGCGGGCCGACCCATGGAAAGCCTGTTAATGGCTTGTTCGCATATAGCCCATTTACAGCCCGCTAACCGAAGGCCTGTTACGCCCTATTCGAATTAGGCCCAGTAGCGTCATCTGGGCCATCCAATATGATTCCAGCCCGTTTTCACTTCTGGCCCATGTATGGCCCATGACGTCTTTCGGCCCATATGAGGCCCTATGTAACTCTTGGCCTATTAACGGCCCGTGGTGAAACTGGCCCGTAATGAACAGTGTATCACTTTACACCCATTAACGGCCCATGGTGAAACTGGCCCGTAAAGAACAGTGTATCACTTTATACCCATTAACGGCCCGTTATTCCGTTGGGCCATTTCCAGCCCATGTTATCTTTCGGCCTTCTCAGAGCCCATTTATTCTTGGGCTATTTTCCAGCATTCATTTACTTACGGCCCGTTACTGTCATTTTCTGCTTGTGGGCCAAATTCAGCCCGTGGTTGCAGTCGACCCGTTTGTGGTCCGTTAATACATTGGGCCGTTTTCATAGCATCATCAAATACGTCCTATTAACGATGGCCCGCTATGGTCGGCCCATGAACGGACGATTCCAACTCTAGCCCATTTACGACCAGAATGCGGTCTGTTTGGCCCATGTTTGGCCAATCGATCATACGGCCCATATAAGGCCCATTGATGATATGGCCCGTAGAAGGCCCATTGTTTCTATGGCCCGTAGAGGGCCCGTTGTTTCTACGACCCGTAGAAGGTCCACTGTTTCTATGGCCCGTAGAAGGCCCACTGTTTATACGGCCCGTAGAAGGCCCACTATTTCTACGGCCCGTAGGAGGCCCGGTGTCACTACAGTAAATATTAGCCCATGGTTATTGTGGCCTAGTTTTAAAAAATAGGTTATTGCAGCCACTAGCAAATCGCAGAAAAAGAACTGCACTGAGTACAAGCAAACAAATAAACAAGACAATAAGGAAATAAATAAGCAAGCAACTTACACTAGGCTATCACGGCTATTACACATATTACATCCACTGGGCATCAAAGTTCGCCACCAGTGCAAATATAGGGAACATAGCAGCATATAAACGCCGCAGCAAAACAAGTCCAGAACTGAAACCACTTCAGAAGAGCTCAAGAAACAATATCCTGGGTACCCATAATGCTGGCAAGATGCTTAGCAAGCTTATTAACTTTCTCTTGTTTGGCGCTTAAGTCCTCCAGCGCTTGCTATTGCACCAAAAAGTATGCATCTGAATTCTGCAGGGACTTCCTCAGTCCTTCGGCTTCCTGTCGCATAACATCTGATCGATGTCTTTCAACTTGAAGTTGAGACTCAAGAAGCCGAACTGATTCAGGCAACGACTTCGAAGAGTTGGTGCCGGCAGTGGTAGCCAGTAACTCGAACACTGCATCAAGACAGGACTTTGGGGTTGTCTCAGTGTCTTCAATATAGTTTTTATCAGCTTTCTTGGAGACCAACAGGGATGTCTCACTATCTTGAACCTTATCTGCATTACTTCCTTTACCATTGCATAACAGGGTACTCTTCTCCAATATTTTATCCGCATTCTAAAAGAGAAACAAACAAACACATCTCAGGTTTACAATGTAGTATATGAAACTCATTTTGGTAAACCAGTTCAGTAGTAAGGTGGACAGGATAACAACATGAAGCAAACATATATCTATGTAGTATGGTCACTGTATGGTCTATATCATTCTAGTTCATGTTGCCAAATCAAGATAGATACTGTTCGAATCATATCTATTTAAGACAAAGCAGCATAGACAGAATATAAGTGTGGGAAACTACACAGCAATAACAACACTTGTAATGTGCATGGCATGAGAACATAATTGTTTATTCAATTGAAACTGAAATCAACATAGAGCAAGTTACAACAACAAATAGCCAAACACGTTGAAGAAACAGGTTTAAAACATACCTGTTGCGCCATTGGAGTTTCAATTGCATCCTTCAAATTTGAAATTAGTTGGTATCAGTAAATACAATGATGCAAGAGCAAAGTAGTATGAACCATAGCTACGGAACCTGACCTGCGAACAATTCTTCTTCCGCTTTAAGCGTTGACTTCGGGTTCGGAGTGGTGGTCCTCGTGATTTGGGCACTGCAGTTGCCTTACTAACTGCTCGTGTTTGGGTGCTCTGTGGTGGAGACGGTGCCGTGTCAACGGGAACTGGGTGTCTATCTGCTGGGGTTGGGGTTAGAAGGGGTGTAGCTGGTTCTCTGTCCAACTGGGTAGGGGTACAATCTGCATGAGTGTGGGTTATGTGTGGTGGGGCTGGTTCTTGGGCAAGTACAACTGTGGTTCTATCTGCATCGATAGGTAGCACGATCTTTTCTGAAGACCGTGTTTTTACTCCCACAGATACTGCCATCACTCCCTCCAATTGAAATGGCTGATAAACAAGAAAAGTAATTGAATGTACATACATTGTAAGATAGACAGGTGCAATGGATAGTAGGGAAGAAAAAAGGGCATGGAATAATTCACTTTTATGTTGTCTAAGCAAACAGAATAGCAGGACATAATTTCACATATATGATGGCTAATGAAACAGGATAACATGACACAATTTCACATGTATGATGGCTAACTAAACATGATAGAATGACATACTTCAAAATATGATGACTATGTAAACAGGATGACATGATATAACTATATGATGTGTCTATTAATGTGGTTGGCATGCCATAAATCACAAACATGCCGTCGATGGAAACATGATGGCATGATATAATTCACGGATAGAATGACATAATTTAAAATATGATGACTATGTAAACATGATGAGATGATATAACTATATTATGTCTTTAGAAAATGGGTTGGCATGCCATAATTCAGATACATGTTGTCTATGTAAACATCATGGCATGACATAATTCAAATATATGATTTATATGCTAAGGAAGTGAGCAGAGGGCAATCGCATATATGATGTGTCAACTAAGGAGATGGCATTCAATATTGTGTATATGATGTAAAAACTAAGCATTGCAATACAACATATGCATTATATGAGTAATATAACCCTGCAAGTTTGAGCATACACCTCAGGGGGATAATAGGACTGGTCATCTGCCTCTAAATCCTCCTCTGAAGAGCTATCTGTAACCAGCAAGATATCTGCTTCAGCAGGTAGCATTGTCTGCTCTGAAGACCTTGTTTTCACTCCAGATTTCTCCATCACCAATTTAAATGGCTGATGCACAGGAAGAGCAGTTGAATATACATTGTCGACAAAAGTAATGAGAAATACAAAAAAGGACGACATGATATAATTCACATATATGACGCTTGCCTAAACAGCATGGCATTGCATAATTCACATACATAATGCCTTGCAACAAGATAACATTGCATAATTCACATATATAATGTCTTGAAACAAGATGGCATTGCATAATTCACATATATGGTAATTAGACACTAAACAGGTGGCATTCACACAAAGCATGTCTAAACTAAGCAAATGACATAGCAATGCAAGATACCATACGCACAATATGAGCAACATACCCCTGCCAAGTTAGGGCATGCACCTCGGGGGGGGGGGGGGGAATATGACTGGTCATCTGTCTCTGAATCCTCCTCTGAGGAGCTATCGGTAACCAGCAAGACATGCGCTTCGTCAGATAGCATTGTCTGCTCTGAAGACCTTGTTTCCACTCCAGATTTTTCCATGACCGTGCCGAATGGCTGATGCACAGGAAGAGTAATTGAATGTACTAAAATTGTTGAAAAATTTAACACGTAATAAAAAAATGATGGCATGATATAATTCACATATAAGATGACTGGCTAACCAGGGTGGCATTGCAATTCACATATATGATGCCTGGCTAGACAAGATGGCATTGCATGATTCACATATACGATAAAGAAACTAAACAAATGGCATTGACACAAAGCATGTCTAAACTAAGCAGATGACATCTTTAATGTATATAGTAAGGAATGCAAGGCACCATATGCATGATATTACCAACATCAGCATGCCAAGTTAGAGCGAAGACCTCATGGGGTAAATAGGAGTGGTCTTCTCCTTCTAAATCCCCCTCATAACAGTTATCTTCCTCTTGATTACGATCCGAAATGGGTGGAGGGAGGCTGCCTTTGCGCCCACCATGGAACGACGTCTGCATGAAATTTTATTGCCACACAAGGCTCGTCTCTTTTGCTCTACATGATCAGTTCCATTGTGTACAATAACTGGCATGCATAGGAATAAAACATAGTGAGATTATGTAAGGAGTGCATGCACAAATCCTGAGTGATGGTAGCAAACTGTGGATAGACCCAAAACCAATGATAGCAGGCAGATAATAGCTTTAGTTAAAAAACACAGATAATGGCTCCTTTAATGTTTGTTTGCACCCAACATGAAACTCATAGTAGGCACCGGAGATTAACCATATAGTAGACAGATAGTACTGATTGCTGCCCCAATATGTACCCCACAACCATTTAAAAACTCAAGTTTCAGCATTAGTGTGGACCTGACTTAGAGTCTAATAGGTGAACACGACGATAATGTAGCATGTCATCATATTAAGCGACACATAACGTAAGCAGACACGGAAGAGTGCGACCTCTCTTGCAGACCCGTGTAGTCCTCAAGGTCATCTGCTCAGTTGATGATGGTAATGCAGTTGCCGTGGCTGCCAGCAGCGGGGAAGAAGATGTGAGGCAGCGAAAGATAGTCTAGAGAGCAGATCCATGCTGTGGTGAACCCTTCTGTCATTGGAGCAGCTGAGCTGGGGTGGAACACAGCGCCGCAGGAGCAGGGCAAACCACACAAGGTTTTCTTTGACACATATCTGTAACAGAAGTAATTGAGTAAGGTCTTGTTTGAATTTGAGGATTCTAACAATGCAGGGATAGGAAATATACATGAATAGGATAGGAATGCACGTGCAAAATAGAGAATTTAAAAACACAAGATTTCTGCCAATCTGGGTGTTTGATTCAAAACAATTGGAAGATCACAGGATGCAAAGAAGCATGGTGAGATTAAGTCAAACCACAAGAAAATGTACGGTTATAATGCTATTATGCTACTATCTCTTAGTCTTGTGCTTCATGAATAGGAATTTGAAAAGGAGGACAAGTGAAAATTAAAATTCCTATGTTTTTTCTTTCAAGGAGATACTAAAGGAAAAAATCCATGTGCTCAGTGGACAATATATATAACATGTAGAGTAAAAAAGAGATGCAACAAGTGTACAACCTCTTTGGAGAAGCCATGTCAATCTCAGCGTGATTGGGTTGGCCGGTGAGGATGCTCCAGATGACTTTGCTATCGGAGGAGGGGAAGAATATCTTAGGCATCTGGAGATGGAGCCCGAGGTACTGCTCCGCTGTGATGGAGGGTTTCGTCGTTGGAGCAGCTTTGGTGAGTTGTACGACGCCGAGGCTGAAGCAGGACAAGAGAGACAACGAACAACACTAATCTGAGTGGAATTCTAATAGCATCTCCAATACATGACGTAAAATACATAACCACAAAGTGCTAGATGTAAAATACATCAGCCGCTCATCTCTGAACTTAACTGTCGAAACTGAACTTAACTGTCGAAACTGAATTTTGCTGTCGAAACTAAATTTTGCTGTCGAAACTGAACGCACTAGCAAGGTGAGGCTACACGTCTGTCGACTGACATTTCATCTCTGGTCAATCAATTTTGCAGCCGTTGGATATGAAATCAGGGGCCTGCGGTTCATCTTCGACCTCCACCCCCTGAGCCGCCAGCCACCACCGGCCAAACAGCAGCCCGCCACCGCCCGCGGCCGGCGGTGCATCGCGCCGCCCGCCCCGAAAACACTCCCCACAGCCGGTCCTCTGCCACTCCAGCCATCCCTCTAGCCCCCCCCCCCGTGCTGAGCTTTTTCTCTGGCGATCCCCACGCCACCGCCCCGCCAATGCCCCGCCACCGCCGGCGACCACCGCCCCCATCCTAAACCCTAAGATAGATAGTGGGGTACCTCTCTAGCGAGCCCCCCTCCCCGCTATGGCTGGTTCTTCCTTCACCCCGGCGAGCCCCCCCACCCCCTGAAAATCGACTGACCCAAAAGTCGATTCAGTCGACTGAAGTGTAGCTAAATCAAAGCAGCATCACAAGCAAGAGCAAGAGCGAGAGCAGCAGCGCGAGCGCGAGCAAGAGCAAGAGAAGTCCAGGCAGGGGACCGAGAGCAAGAGCAGAGCAGCAGCGTGAGCGAGACCTAAAGCAGCAACAGCTCCTACTGATGTGGACGTTGCCGCCGAGGGAGTGACACCGTGGAGGAAGTGGCCGGCGACGCCGCCGTGGATGGAGCCGCGCCGTGTCGGCTCGGGACCGAGCGCCGGCAGCACCGTGAGATCGAATCAAGAAGAAAATGCGGCGATTAGTGTACAACCTCTTTGGTGGCGCCAATTAGGCCGCAGCTTCATCCGAGGAAACGGTGATGATGATGCTCTTCTGGTGGTGCAGGTGAAGACGGCGGTGTGGGAATGGAGGTGGCGCAAAAGACGAGGGGAACGTCGGGGTAGCTCCTTGGAGGTGGAGGACGGGGTGGCTGAACCGGCGGGATGATGAGATCGACGACGGATCCTCATCCGGTACGGTGGATGAGGGATGTCGAGGTGTTGCTGTGGACGACGTCGTCGGGGAGAGGCTCCGGCTGGGTGGCAGATGGAGCAGGGTGTGGGGTTTCGTCGCGGGTTTTCACGGCCTTGGTGTACGAATGGGTGGGCAGATGGGATGGCAGTGGGGAACCATGGCTTAGAGATGCGCTTGTCCGAAATGTGGGGTAAGTTACGAAAGTACCCCCACCGATTTGAGGCAGTTCTTTCGGTTCAGGGGTACCACGGGCATTTCGTGTGTCGGGATTTCACAGGAGGTGGGAGTTTCGCGTGCGTTGTAATTTCGGAATAGCAAGGCACGAGTTGAGATGGAGGGAGTTGTCGGAGCACAACAAGACAAAGATATATCTTAAATATTTCGGGCTAACAAGGCGCGGGTTGAAGAGGCGGGAGTTTCGCAGCACGATAGACAGAGATGCTAGCTTGAATTTTTGGCATAACAAGGCGCGGCTTGAAATTTCGGAAGAACAAGCTTAACGTGTACCCCCCCCCCCCCAAAAGATAATTTGCACCTCAACACGCACAACACACACACAAACACCATTTAGACTAGAGTAAGGTACACGTGCATTGCATGTATGAGATTTGGCAACCAAATTATGAATAAATACCACATTATAGCATGCAAGCTTTGGGTCATATATGCATGATGTAGATGTTCGTTTAATTCTTATAGTTCATTTCATTCAAAATCATCTAGTTTTTATAAGAAAACTAATCTATTTTAAGATTCATGGAATTGTGCGTCGTAAGACATAAAGTAAAAACAAATGATGGCAAATCATGTAGAAAAACATTTGGGCAATTCTGATACGGAAGATTCTAGAACAAATAAGAAGTGCTTGTATTTTGATGTTTGTGCATTATGCTTAAGTTCAACCATGGAGTCTTCTAGATTATACATGTGGCGAAATCTGGTGGAATCTAGATGATATCCAACGGCCAGTAGTGCTCAAATTTGCCATCTTTGGACCATCGGATTCACCTCATCCAACGACCATCTTTCAAAGTTAAATTTACCCGCACACAATATAAAAAAATAAAATATAATATATATAGGGGGCATAGATATAGATATGTGATGCGAAAGCCGCCCATCATCTCCAATTAGAATAGTGTGTCCATGCACGGATGCGACGTAGCCAAATGATGTCTGCCATCGGTATCTCAAATTCAAATCAGTCTGACCTTGTTCAATGTGTATACATTACAACATGCTCGTTTCCAAACCACACCGTGCAGATCTCCATTATATTCATGCATGCATGGGTTTCAAACATCAGGATCTCTTATTCAAATATTTGAATTCAACTTTACATTGATTATGACCTCACCTATTATTTTACACCCACACAGTAGTCTTCTCTTTATAATTGTACCACTAACTTTCTCTCGTGCATGCATGCACACACACTACCAATCGGCATTATCCATCGCACGCATGCAATCTTTTTCTTCAGGTCGGTCTCCCATGAAGGCACACACCCACACACACCCCCTCTCCATCATATCGGGCATTCTTTATCTCTCACGCGTGCATGCGCAACGATCTATGTTCCTCTATGTATGTGTGTATATAGCTAGGTATTTCATAGTTTTCCACACAAACCAATCAATCGATATATCCAGTGAGGTCTCACCCTCTTTCCCACATCCACATCGATCAATCTATACCTCTCTATATAGGATTAACATATATAGCTAATACACCCACATTAATTATATATCCAACGTCCCCCTCTCATAATCCATGCCTTCCGCTTCATCTCTCATACGCGTGCACAATGGCGAAGACAGGGGGCAGTAAGGGCCCTGCCCTCCCCCTAACATCACTATATATCGAGGCTAATATGGATGTGATCATTAGACAATTGTTGCTAAAAATGGTTTAAGTTCATGAATTGACCCTCGTCGTAAAGGATTAGCAATGCTTGCCCCCCTAGCTCATTTATTTTTCATGGCTCCGCCATTGCGCACAACAATGCACGTGTTCGCCCCCTCTCTCTAAATATCGATCTCGCACTTGTGCATTCCTTCATAGTCTCCCTCCACTCGGCCCCTTGCACCATCTTCTAGCCCCCACCGGATTTTGCCACGTGTACAATCTAGCAGACTCCATGGTTGAACTTAAGCATAATGCACAAACCTCAAAACAACAGTGGTTCTCTTTTGTTCTAGAATCTTCCGTATCATAACTGCCCAAACTTTTTTTCTAGTTGAATTGCCATTATTTGTTTTTACTTTATGATTTACAACGCACAATTCCATGAATCATAAAATAGATTAAGGGCTTCTTTGATTCAAAGGATTCTCAAAGGAATTTTGGAGGATTCTAATCATTAGGAATTTTTCCTATCTTGGTTGTTTGATTCGTAGGATTGTAAACCATAGGAATTTTTCCATATGATTCATTTGCACTAGATTTGATAGGAAACATCCCATCCACTCAAACCTCTTTGAAAGAATTCTGCGTTTTTTCTATGCACAATCAAACACTCGTACAATCCTGTAGGATTCAAGACGACATTCCACTATAATCCCATGTTTTTCCTATTCCCGCGTTCTTAGCTTTTTTATAAAAACTAATTGATTTTGAATGAGATGAACTATAAGAATTAAACGAAGGGCTACATCAGGCATATATGACTCAGAGCTTACATGCTATAGTGTGGTATTTATTCATAATTTGGTTGCAAAATCTGATGCGTGCAATGCACGTGTACCTTACTAGTAATTCGAGTATGTGCAAAACACGTAAATTAGAATACCAATGGCACGCTACACATTGTCTCTCTTACAGTTCATGAAGCCACGTGGCACATGTGGAGGCGTTGTCGCGACCTCCTTGCGTGGATTGATCACAGTGACGTGCTGCTGGTTCCAGAAGAATGTACTCCTCCTCCCTGAGCCATACTGGCGGTACATGCACGAAGCGAAGATGTGCACGCACGCCACGCACACACTCATTCCCTCGCACGCACACGCGGGTACATGGGCTGATGCAATTTTGTACCAAGATCCACCCCATGTGATAATTTGACGTGTGTAAAGTCGTTTACTTCATTGATGGTCAATTAATACAGTGCATGCAAATTGAGTGGACGTGAGGGCGGAAGAAAGACATTATTACTCCACTGCGCACATGCGAGTAGTTAAATCGTGGGTTGCTAGTAGTACTTCCATTGGTCTCCTTCGTATTTTTTGCCAATTTTTGATAGTAACATAATATTTACGCATTTGAGCAGTGTAGTACTTGAAATTTATGTTCCGCTAAACTCATCAGGAGCCGTTTCGGGCCTCGAAACCAAAACCATCAAGTAAGCTTTACCTTGTTCCCATCACATTCGAAAGCCTGCTCACACCTACTAGTACGTACGAAACCTGAACGTGTTCCCACTATGCAGGTATTAGTACTAGTGCTAGTACTTAGGTTGTAAAAAGGGGAACGACCTAACCGAAAATTACTCTACCTTTCCTCCTCATAAGTGCTTCTTCGTCGTCCGTCGTTGCCATGGCCGGTGAGCAGAGCTCGAGGTCGAGAACTACTCGCAACAAGGGACCGGCAACCAAGGCTGCAGAAAAAAAAAGAGGGCTCGCCGCCATGCAGAGACCTTGAAAGATCTCTCACGTGCAGGCGATGGCTCCCAGGAGCGCCCTAGCCACGGAGGCGAACATGCCGAGCCGGCGGAGTTGGAGTCGTTATCCCTCAACGGCATGCCCGATCAGCTCAATAAGCACCTCAATAAGCAGAAGGAGTTCATCCAAGGCTTGATGGAGTTGTTGAAGGAGAGCCTCGACGACATGCCCGCTGAGCTCAATCAGCAGGGGGAGTTGACCGTCGGCTTGGTGATGCTGCTGAAGAAGAGCATTGCCTCAGAGAAGAAGGCGACCGGCGAAATCCTGCGACTTCAGGAGGACAAGGCGAAGCTCTGCCACGAGATCGACCTGTTGAAGGAGAAGAACGCCGGCTGGAAGAAGCTGCATGAGAATAGTAGTTCCTCGATGAAGATGCTGTAGGCCCTCGTCATGGAACAGAAGGAGTTGGCGAAGCTCCGCATCAAGCACCCAGCTGATGTCAAGGTACGTAATGCGGCCGTGGAACAGATGATGAAGGCTCGCGTCGAGAAATCCCGCGTCATGGACAGAATGAAGAAGATGGCGGAGGAGACGCGCAAGGAGATGGAGGTCATGGAGGCGATGAAGAAGCAGTTACGACTCCGCGGCGAATAGATCATTTGGGGTGAAAATCTTCCTTCTTCTTTTGCTCCTATGTTTCATCTTTTGCTTCGGGTGTTTCGCCGCACGTGTCACGTTCTCTACGAGGCATGAATAGAACAATGTTTTTTGAGGGAATGAATAGAACAATGCTAACAATGAGATGACTAGTGATACGTCTCCAACGTATCAATAATTTTTGATTGCTCCATGCTATATTATCTACTGTTTTGGACTATATTGGGCTTTATTTTCCACTTTTATATTATTTTTGGGACTAACCTATTAACCGGAGGCCCAACCCAGAATTGCTGTTGCTTTTTGCCTATTTCAGTGTTTCGGAGAAACAGAATAGCAAATGGAGTCCAAACGGAATGAAACCTTCGGAAACGTGATTTTCTCATCAGATAAGATCCAAGAGACTTGGACCCTCCGTCAAGAAAGCCACGAGGTGGCCACGAGGGTGGAGGGCGCGCCCCCTAGGGCGCGCCCCTGCCTCGTGGGCCCCTCGAAGCTCCACCGACGTACTTCTTTCCCTATATATACCTACGTACCCCCAAACGATCGGGGACGGAGCCAAAAACCTAATTCCACCGCCGCAACTTTTTGTATCCACGAGATCCCATCTTGGGGCCTGTTCTGGAGCTCCACCGGAGGGGACATCGATCACGAAGGGCTTCTACATAATCATCCAAGACCCTCCGATGAAGTGTGAGTAGTTTATTTCAGACCTACGGGTCCATAGTTAGTAGCTAGATGGCTTCTTCTCTCTTTTTGGATCTCAATACAATGTTCTCCCCCTCTCTTGTGGAGATCTATTCGATGTAATCTTCTTTTTGTGGTGTGTTTGTTGAGACCGATGAATTGTGGGTTTATGATCAAGTCTGTCTATGAATAATATTTGAATCTTCTCTGAATTCTTTTATGTATGATTGGTTATCTTTGCAAGTATCTTCGAATTATCAATTTGGTTTGGCCTACTAGATTGGTTTTTCTTGCCATGGGAGAAGTGCTTAGTTTTGGGTTCGATCTTGTGGTGTCCTTTCCCAGTGACATAAGGGGCAACAAGGCACGCATTGTATTGTTGCCATCGAGGATAACAAGATGGTTTTTTTAATCATATTGCATGAAACTATCCCTCTACATCATGTCATCTTGCTTAAGGCGTTACTCTGTTTTTAACTTAATACTCTAGATGCATGCTGGATAGCGGTCGATGAGTGGAGTAATAGTAGTAGATGCAGGCAGGAGCCGGTCTACTTGTCTCGGACGTGATGCCTATATACATGATCATACCTAGATATTCTCATAACTATGCTTAGTTCTGTCAATTGCTCAACAGTAATTTGTTCACCCACTGTAGAATACTTATGCTCTTGAGAGAAGCCACTAGTGAAACCTATGGCCCCCGGGTCTCTTTCTCATCATATCAATCTTCATCACTTTATTATTGCTTTGCTTTTTTACTTTGCTTTTACTTATTACTTTGCATCTCTATACAAAAAATACCAAAAGTATTATTTATCATCTCTATCAGATCTCACTTTCGTAAGTGATCGTGAAGAGATTGACAATCCCTAAGCGCGTTGGTTGCGCTGAGCTATTGTTTTTGTGTAGGTACGAGGGACTCGCGTGTAGCCTCCTACTGGATTGATACCTTGGTTCTCAAAAACTGTGGGAAATACTTACGCTACTTTGCTGCATCATCCTCTCATCTTCTGGGAAATCCAACGCAGTGCTCAAGAGGTAGCAAGAATAATTTCTGGCGCCGTTGCCGGGGAGTTTGCGCAAAAGTCAACATACCAAGTACCCATCACAATCCCTATCTCCCGCATTACATTATTTTCCATTTGCCTCTCGTTTTCCTCTCCCCCACTTCACCCTTGCCGTTTTATTCGCCCTCTCTCTCTCTCTCTATCCTCCCTCTCTAATTGCCTCTTTTGCCCGTTTGCTTTTTGTTTGCTCGTGTGTTGGATTGCTTGTTTGTCGCGATGGCTCAAGATAATACTAAATTGTGTGACTTCACCAATACCAACAATAATGATTTCCTTAGCACTCCGATTGCTCCTCTTACCGATGCTGAATCTTGTGAAATTAATGCTGCTTTGTCGAATCTTGTCATGAAAGATCCGTTTTCTGGCCTTCCTAGTGAAGATGCCACTACCCATCTAAATAGCTTCGTTGATTTGTGTGACATGCAAAAGAAGAAAGATGTGGATAATGATATTGTTAAATTGAAGCTATTTCCCTTTTCTCTTAGAGATCATGCTAAAGCTTGGTTTTCATCTTTGCCTAAAAATAGTATTGATTCATGGAACAAGTGCAAAGATGCTTTTATCTCTAAGTATTTTCCTCCCGCTAAGATCATCTCTCTTCGAAACGATATTATGAATTTTAAGCAACTTGATCATGAACATGTTGCACAAGCTTGGGAGAGAATGAAATTAATGATACGTAATTGCCCTACTCATGGTTTGACACTACTAGGAAAAGGGCTATAGATGGAATTGACACTAATGGCGCACCAGACATGTGGTGCGCCATTACTATATACTAATGGCGCACCATGTGTTGGTGCGCCATTAGTGTCCAAATACTAATGGCGCACCACATCCACGGTGCGCCATTAGTAATTTTTTTTAATTTTTTTTCAAAACTACTAATGGCGCACCGTGGGAGTGGTGCGCCATTACTAGTCCATTAGTAATTTTTTTTACTAATGGCGCACCGTGGGAGTGGTGCACATTACTAGTTCAACTAGTAATGGCGCACCACTCCCACGGTGTGCCATTAGTAACTTGGCCACCACTTCCACCGAATGCACCCCCCCATGGACCGTCTTTTCAGTTAAAAAAATAAAAAAATGATGGAAATGTCAAAAATAAAAGAAAATAAGTTTCCCATGTGATATGTGGTCTACTTGTTGTGAAAATTTACAGATATGAATTTCGACTTTATTTGTGAAATCTCTCGAGAATTTGTAAAATGGGCATAACTTTTGCGTACGAACTCGGATGAAAAAGTTTTTTATATGAAAAATCATCTACTCGAAAAGTTACATCCGAATTTAACATTTTCAAAATCCTCAAAAAACCTAACAGGAAAAAAGATACGGGGCTTTTAAGATCTGGAGAGGTAAAAAAAATTCAAACTTACTAATGGCGCACCTACCCATGGTGCGCCATTACTATCTTCCCGCCTTCAAAATTCAAAATAAGTCAAAAAAATAAAAAAAAATACTAATGGCGCACCTGTCCATGGTGCGCCATTAGTATCTTCCCGCCTTCAAAAGTCAAAATAAATAAAAAATAAAAAAAGTTAGTAATGGCGCACCTGCCCGCGGTGCGCCATTACTATGCCGTATATATGGCTGGGCGTGGTCCTCTCCTCCTTACCTCTTCATTCTTCTCCTCCACTCCACCTCTCCTCCACTCCATCTCCTCCTCTCCTCCACTCCATCTTCCCTTATCTCCTCCACCATACTACCCTCATCCTCTCCGGCGACCTCCTCCTCCTCCTCTCCGGCGACCTCCTCCTCCCTCCTCTCCTCCCCTCCCTCCCCTCACGGTTTCTCCTCCCTCCTCTCCGGTGATCTCCTCCTCCCTCCTCTCCGGTGACCTCCTCCTCCCTCCTCCCCTCCCCTCCCCTCCCCTCACGGTTTCTCCTCCCTCCTCTCCGGTGAGCTCCTCCTCCCTCCTCTCCGGTGAGCTTCTCCTCCCTCCTCTCCGGTGAGCTCCTCCTCCCCTCCCATCCCCTCATGGTTTCTCCTTCCTCCTCTCTGATGCTCCGGTGAACTCCTCTCCGGTGACCTCCTCCTCCTCCTCTCCGGCGAACTCCTCCTCCTCCTCTCCGGCGATGTAGGTGAGCGCCTCTCCGGTGACCTCCTCCTCCTCCTCTCCGGCGAACTCCTCTCCGGCAAAAGAACACGGCAAAAGAACGTACAAGATCCAAAAACAGGAACAAAATTTGAAAAAATATCATGCAAAAAAACGAGCAAAAAATGGGCAAAAAAATCACGATCCAGATCCAAATTCAAAATTCAAAAATAGCAATGGCGCACGGTGGGGGTTAGACAGTGCGCCACTACTATTTTCCCGCCTTCAAAATTCAAAAATACTAATGGCGCACCAGTGGTGCGCCATTAGTATACCAGATACTAATGGCGCACCAGTGGTGCGCCATTAGTAAAAAATACTAGTGGCGTGATACTAATGGCGCACCAGTGATGTGCCATTAGTAGGCAAAACTGGTGCGCCATTAGTAGCCCTTTTCCTAGTAGTGTGAATTTGTGGATGATTATACAAAAAAATTATGCTAGATTGAATTTTGCTTCTAGAAATCTTTTAGATTCGGCCGCGAGAGGCACTTTTATGGAAATCACTTTAGGAGATGCTACTAAACTCCTATATAATATTATGGTTAATTATTCTCAATGGCATACTGAAAGATCTACTAATAAAAAGGTGCATGTGATAGAAGAAATTAATGTTTTGAGTGGAAAGATGGATGAACTTATGAAATTATTTGCTAATAAGAGTGTTTCTTATGATCCTAATGATATGCCCTTGTCTACTTTGATTGAGAATAATAATGAATCTATGGATGTGAATTTTGTTGGTAGGAACAATTTTGGTAACAATGCGTATAGAGGAAATTTCAATCCTAGGCCTTATCCTAGTAATCCCTCTAATAATTATGGTAATTCCTACAAAAATTCTTATGGAAATTATAATAAGATGCCCTCTGATTTTGAATCTAATATTAAAGAATTTATTTCTTCACAAAAGAATTTTAATGCTATGATTGAGAAAAATTGCTTAAGATTGATGATTTGGCTAGGAACATTGATAGAATTTCTCTTGATGTTGATTCTTTAAAGCTTAGATCTATTCCTCCTAAGCATGATATCAATGAGTCTCTCAAAGCCATGAGAATTTCCATTGATGAGTGCAAGGAAAGAACCGCTAGGACGTGTGCTGTGAAAGATACCTTTATTAAAGCGTGTTCTTCTAGTTCCTATGAAAATAATGATGAAGATCTAAAAGTTATTGATGTGTCCCCTATTAAATCTTTGTTTTGCAATATTAATCTTGATAATTGTCGGTGTTCTGGGAACGGGGGTCCCTAGACTTGCCTGCCTGCGGCGTGGCTCAAAGGGGGGCCCGGCATGGCCCATCTTCGCCAACACGAACCCAAGACCCTCGCGAGGGTCCAAGCCTCGCGGGGCGGACGACGCGGAGCTTCCTCAGGCACGGCCTCGTCGGGCAGGCTCACGAGGAGGCGGAGAGATCAAGGCGGGGTACCTCACAAGGTGCCCATGACGCAAGCCATGACGACTCAGGGCGCTAGGCGGGTGCCAGCCCGCGCAGCGTCCTCCTTTCCTCTTTGGTGCAAAGGGGGCATGCGCAGCCGCGGAGTACCGAGGCATCAGGTAAAGGTTGCCATTTCGGTGCAACGAGACCAAGACCAGGAGGACTACGAGAAGGAGGTCACTGTGGAGCCCAGGACGGCGTCATCACCAGAGCTTTGCGCAGACGAAGACTACTTTTGTCAGGATAGCTGATACTTGTCCCCTTTCAAATTAGCCCGCCATTGTTGGCTCCCTTCCCGCTCGATATTTGGGAAGAGGACCAGGGCCTCTATTGTAACGCCCCGAGACCGATGTGCCAGGTGTCTTCGAGTTATTCGCTGTTGTTGTCGTGTCATTTGCCTGCGTGTTGCATTTCATCATGTCATCATGTGCATTGCATCATCATGTTTTCAAAATTTGCATCCGTCCCGGCCTCCTTGTTCTCTCCGTTGTCCGTTCTGAGCCAGACACTCTTGCACGCGTCCGCGGCATGTCCGAAATAGTATTTTATAAGTGGACGGAAAATGTTCTCGGAATGGGATGAAAGTTGGCGTGCGGTCTTATTATAGTGTAGATAGACCGCCTGCCAAGTTTCATCGCATTCGGAGCTCGTTTGATGGCCCAACCGTTAAATATAGCGGCAATAGTAGCCGGTCTATCGTCGGACGTTTTCGGTCTCCGGAAACAGTCGCCGGGCCTCTCCCTCTCTTCTCTCCTCTCAGCCTCGCCACAGTTCACCTAGGCCATGCCTACCATATCTGCACAGTGCATCGAACCCCTCGCACGCGTCCGGGAGTTGTCCCGAACCCGACCCAGACAGGCATTACCGTTGTGTCCGGATCATCCCCAAACATCTACAAAACGTCATCGTTTTCTTATCTGGACTCCCTAGCTATTTTATTCGCGGTCGTCCGATTACGATCCGAGGGACGAGTTAGCCCCTAACCTAAATCCAATGTTATAAATAACCAGTCAAACCCTAGCCCATCCTGCCCAATCCACCAATCCCCCTCGCAGCTGCCACTCTCTCCATCGGGATCCCCCCCGATCCACCACCTCCCCTCGTTTTCATCACCGAACCAATCCTGAGCCACCTCCCGATCCAAAAAATTCATCAACCACATACAGCCCGAAGCTGCCTCCTCCTTCCTCGCGTTTGAACCCGAGGAGCCCCTGCGCCGCGCTCCTCCCTTGCCCTTGCCTCTGCCGTCTCCAGCACCCTGCCGGCGAGCACAACCGCCGAAGCTGCTTCGTCCCTTCGCCATCGAGCATCAACCAGCGCCGCTCGCCAATCTCCTGCCCGAGGCCTCGTCCCCGCCGACGACCAAGCCCAGCAGCAGCTCCTCGTGCATCCTCTGCTCCTCGGGCCTTCGATCGAGCGGGCAGGTGCCGAGACCCAACTCATCCCGCCCCCGTCAGCTCACCGTACGGTCTCTGGAGACCTCGTCGCCGGCAAGCCTCGCCGGAGAACCTCCCAGGCCGGATCCCGCCGCGCTGCTCTGTTTTCCTGGCCATCTCCTTCTCCCCTTTCCTCTAACCTCTCTCTATCTCCAGCCTTGTACAGGGAACCCCAGGGCCACCGGATCTGAGTGCCCCGCCGTCGTCCTGCCCGTTTTCGGCCTCCCGTGCCGCTGCCTCGCCCGGATTAGGCGGATCCGACGAGCTGTTCGCCGTCGCCGCCCGCATCGGCTGCCTGCTCGTGCCTCGCTTCAGGGACGAGCCAAGCGCTGCCCCGTTGACCACCTTTTTTTCTTTCACCAATGTGAACAGCGACCGCGCCCTGGGCCTCAAACAGGAGCAGCCCAAGCCGGCCTCATCCACCTCTGCTCCGGCCCAGCGGCTCCCCTCCGTCGCGCGAGGCCCAGCACCCCAAGCTGGCCTCCTCTGCCGAGCTGGGCCAGGCCCATGGTGAGCCTCACCGCTGCGCCCCCTCCCACTGTTGGGCTAGACAGATCCGGCCCTTTTAGTATTTTTTCCTCGGGACGAATTTTCTATTTATTCCAGAGTTGGCAGTTTTACAGAATAACCCCTAAGCTCCATGCATATTGTAACTCATTAACAGTGCATCATATGTAAAAACTTAATATATGAACCTTGCTTAGAATTTTGTTTAGTTTAATAATATGCAACTTTCATCCATGTCTAGAATGCTTAAAATGTTGTTTGATTAATTTTTGCTCCTATGCCATGCTAAAATGATTTATTCCATAACTAAATAACCGTAGCTCCAAATTAATTAATCTTTATATGTAAATGGGGTAGAATTTTGCCTAGTTTATCATGGTGACATTGTTTTGCATGTTAAACAACCCAAAAATATGGTTTAGGGCAGAACAGGACCTAACCTAATATATGCATATGAGGAGTTTCCGGATTTGTTGTTTGTTGTTCCCGGCCTCATTTAAACTTGACTAGATGGGTAGTTTTTCATTTGCTTCACCCTCTTGCCATGTTTAACAACATTTAATATTGTTGGGTACATAAACGAGATTGAACTAAATAATTGATGTGGCATTTTGTCGATATGCAACGGAGTTGCATATTGACCTCCACTTAATTTGTAGGATTGTTTGTTTACTTTTTCATGCCATGCTTCATTAAACCGGACATGCATCATACTCGATTGTGCATCATGCCATGATTATGCGGTGGTTGTTTACTATGTTGTTTGCTTCTTTCTGGTTTGCTTCTTCGGGTTGGTTTCGGTAACGTTGAGTTTGTGAGGATCCGTTCGTCTACGCCCGTTTGTCTTCTTCATGGACTCGTTCTTCTGCCTTGCGGGATCTCAGGCAAGATGATCATACCCTCGAAATCACTACTATCTTTGCTATGCTAGTTTGCTCGCTCTTTTGCTATGCCTATGCTGCGATACCTACCACTTGCTTATCATGCCTCCCATATTGTTGAACCAAGCCTCTAACCCACCTTGTCCTAGCAAACCATTGATTGGCTATGTTACCACTTTGCTCAGCCCCTCTTATAGCGTTGTTAGTTGCAGGTGAAGATTGAAGTTGTTCCTTGTTGGAACATGGGGGCCGTTCCTTGTTGAACATTTGTTTACTTGTTGGGATATCACAATATATCTTATTTTATTAATGCATCTATATACTTGGTAAAGGGTGGAAGGCTCGGCCTTATGCCTGGTGTTTTGTTCCACTCTTGCCACCCTAGTTTCCGTCATATCGGTGTTATGTTCCCGGATTTTGCGTCCCTTACGCGGTTGGGCTATAATGGGAACCCCTTGACAGTTCGCCTTAAGTAAAGCTTCTCCAGCAATGCCCAACATTGGTTTTACCATTTGCACTAACAACCTACCACCTTCCCTTGGGTTCTGCAGACTCAAGGGTCATCTTTATCCTAACCCCCCCGGGCCAGTGCTCCTCTGAGTGTTGGTCCGAACTAGAGTCCTGTGCAGCACCCCCTCGGGGAAACTCGAGGTTTGGTTTTAGTTATACGGAGCGCTCATCTGAGTGTGCCCTGAGAAAGAGATATGTGCAGCTCCTATCGGGATTTGTCGGCACATTCGGGCGGTGTTGCTGGTTTAGTTTTACCCTGTCGAAATGTCTTGTTGTACTGGGATACCGAGTCTGATCGGAATGTCTCGGGTGGAGGTCTATTCCTTCGTTGACCGTGAGAGCTTGTTATGGGCTAAGTTGGGACTCCCCTGCAGGGATTGAACTTTGGAAAGCCGTGCCCGCGGTTATGGGCAGATGGGAATTTGTTAATGTCCGGTTGCAGAAAACCTGAAGTCGACCTTAATTAAAGTGAATCAACCGCGTGTGTAACCGTGATGGTCTCTTTCCGGCGGAGTCCAGGAAGTGAACACGGTTGTTGGAGTTATGCTTGACGTAGGTTGTTTTAGGATCACTTCTTGATCATGCTTTTATCGGCCGTGCTTTGCCTTCTCTTCTTGCTCTCATTTGCGTATGTTAGCCACCATATACGCTAGTCGCTTGCTGCAGCTCCACCTCATACCTTTACCTTACCCATAAGCTTAAATAGTCTTGATCGCGAGGGTGCGAGATTGCTGAGTCCCTGTGGCTCACAGATACTTCCAAAACCAGCTTGCAGGTGCCGATGAGTTCGTGCAGGTGACACAACCAAGCTCAGGAGGAGCTCGATGAAGATCTTGTCCTTTGTGTTGTTTCGTTCTAGTTGATCAGTAGTGGAGCCCAGTTGGGGTCGATCGGGGACCTTTGTCGCATTTGGGGTTCTTCTTTTATTTTGGTTCCGTAGTCGGACCTTGAGTGTATTTGGATGATGTAATGTTTATTCATGTAATTGTGTGAAGTGGCGATTGTAAGCCAACTATGTAACTCTTTTCCCTTATGTATTACATGGGTGGTGTGAAGATTACCTCACTTGCGACATTGCTTTCAATGTGGTTATGCCTCTAAGTCGTGCTTCGACACGTGGGAGATATAGCCGCATCGAGGGCGTTACAAGTTGGTAATCAGAGCCTTCCCCGACCTTAGGAGCCCCATTGCTTGATCGTTTTTAGAGGCCAAGTTGTGTCTAGAAAAATGTTTTGAGTCATTTAGGAATTATATATCAGAGAGTTTAGGAATTCTTTTTACTTCCCAGTCTCCTCATCGCTCTGGTAAGGCATCCTGACGTAGAGTTTTGACTCTTCTCTTCTCAAATTTCACTAAATTTTTTTTAGGATCACGCGGGTATCTTAGAATCGTTCCGATGGTTTTATGATGAGAACGTTGTCTTGGTGCCTCCTATCAAGGGTTTTGTGGAAGTGTCCCGAGGAGTTGAGCTCTGAGGTGTTGTCATCATAATTTTATCGTTGCAATTCTGGAATACTTGAGATATGTTCGCCGACATCGAAAATCTCTTTTATGCAGTTTGTTGGTGAGATAACCTCGACGCCACCCAGTACTAGGGCGGGAGTTCGGGAGTATCGCCATAACTTGTATAATGGATGCTTTTCGAAGGTTGAGGTAGATGGTTTCCGAAGTTTTTCTCGGTTATGTGTTGAAGGATGGATACAGCTGGATGTAGGATTTGCTAGTTTGGGTGAGATATTATGCTTCCCCTGTATCCCCAACACCTGATTGCATAACCAGAAAGGTTCGGGAGTTTCATAGGTGGGAATTCAAGTAGCTCTTAGGATATCTTTCCGACAGATGTATGATATGAAATTGGGGTTCGACATCTAGTGGTCCGCCTATTCACGGTCGATTTTACAGTGGTCTCGTTGTGTCTTAAAGAGTCCTTGCCTATGCCGACTCGGGGACGCTTCATATGTCATGTGCACTGCCTTGTACATGATGGTGCTGTACGATCGAGCCCGTGTAGGCCCCACCACGAAAACTTTGGACGAAATCTCTATCATATGTTTGTTCCGGCTTATTCTGCAAGCCAACCCTTTGTTTTTGTTTTTGAGTTGTGGTATTCGAGTTGCTTCGAAGTCAAATGTTGATTCCATACCTTCTCTAAGCGGTGTTCTCATACCTCGATGTGAACACTAATCCTTCTCGATCATTGAGATTGCCATGTCAATCCTTTTTAACCGGTGTGCTTCTCTTCAAGTGGATCCGATCATTTCAACATCCGCAAGATCAATTCTAAGTTCCTCAACGGTGTTCATTTCTTCCATTCCAAATTGTCTTTGTTTTTCCCACCCTCCCTCCCTTTCTTTTTTCTTCAAGGAATCCGATGTCTTATTCAAGTATCCATGGTATTGATGGAAGTCTCTTCATTCTTTTTCCCTCATGTTTTTACCCGGTGTTTCTCATGAAGATGCTCTACCCGTTCTTCTTTCTCCATTCTTTTCTTCTCCGGTGGATTCAAATCAAGCTTTTGGTGTTTGATCATATCCTTTCCTTGTTTCAATGCTTCCTCATGCAGGTGCTATTCTTAATCTTTCACTTCTCGCTATTCATTTGTTCCGGCGTGCTCAAGCTATCTCAAAAGGCTCGTCTTGTCATTCAAGATCCGTTCAACCTATTTCGAGGTTGTTTATCTCATTCAAGCCTTTTAATTCAACCGGTGCTTTCTCTCTTGTTAATCGTTCAACGGTGTTTTCTTTCGAGTGGGCCCTAACCCACAGGTCTTTTCCCAGGATCTTACCTGACTCTTCTTATTTTCCTGGAGGTATTCTCAAATTCTTTTCGAAGTTTGACGTAAGAATGAATTGTCATCAGTCATATGTTTTTTTCTCCAAGATCTTTCAAATTCTTTCATCATTGGCTCAACCTCTTTGTTTTCATTCTTCCGGTGTGCCTCAATAATTCATGGTGGTGTTTCTCATCGTCATTCTCAGATTTTGAAGACCGAAGAAGAGTTTCTCTTTAATCTTGCTCCATTCTCTTCAAGATTCGTGATTCTAGCTTGTTGCCATCCTCTCATAATTATTTTTTCGATTGTGAGATATTCTTTTCAACCATCTGGAGTAATTCAGAAGTTTTTTCAGTTTGATTCTCCGAAGGCCATTATTTCGGGATTATTCATTCTCAACTTTTAGTTATCATTCTCCAATTTTATCGGTGCATCAAGTGATCTCTAATCAGCTCATGATCTCTTCGCTCTCATGTATCTCATTTGCTTAATTCTTCCCGGTGTTTCGTTATCTTTCTTCGTTCATTTTGAATTCTACCGGTGGCTCTCCTAAGATTTCTCTTCTTTCGTTATCATATCAATCATTCGTTGTTTCGACTCTACCGGTGTTTCGTTGAAGACCTTCTCAAGTTGGCGCGATATCTATCTTAATCCTTTCTTCGAGAATAAGTCGTATGCCAATTCCATTGGTTGTCATCAATTTGAATTGGTGAAGGATAAGCATAATGTAATTCTTAGTCTTCTTTCATCGAGTGAATTTAATTCTTTATTCCGGAGGCTCATCAAATTCTTGATTTTCTTTTGTTCATCTTTTCTTTCCCGGAGTTCCAAGTTCTCTCAATTATTTCATCGCGAAGATCCATCAAATCATTGCAAGGATTCACCTTGTGTTTTCGACCTCTCTTTCCTTCCGTTTGATCATTTCTTTTATTACCGGAGTTCTTCATGAAGCTTCGTCATGATGGGTTCATCAAGGATTTAATTCCTTCTCGAAGTGTTCATCCAGACTCTTTTCTAACAAGCTCAAGTTTTCTTCATACTGTAATCCGGAGTGCAATTCTTTCTTCCGTATCAATAAGGTGGTATTATGTCATTCTTGATAATTTGAGTTCATGTTCCATGATTCACATGTTGTTAAGAATGAGATATTTTAAATCCATCAATCTTGCCATTGGAGTTATCTTGGGTTATATTTCACCTAAAGCTTTCCCAAAGGATTGTTGCTAATTATGATGCTTAAAAATGACCCAAGTTCTTTTATTCCCCCAGTGTTATAGTTTCTCGTCTCCTTGTTCATATAAATACAATTCTTTTCCCGTGAGTGGCAGGTTGTCACCTCATAATTTGAGATGTACTCCATAAGACCATATCAAGTTTATTCTTTCGTTGTTGGCTTTCCAATAACTCCGTTCGACCCTTCTCCTAAAGATGCCTTTTCAAACTCTTTTGTGGCAGAAGTTGGCTTTTTCTTCTCAATTCTCCTATGTCAATTATCTATCTTCTATTCTTTTGTTACAGAGACGTTGTGATGTTGCTTTCTTCAACCATCATCTTGTTTTATCTAAAGGTCATGCTCTTTTCATGCCTATTCATTTAACTGGGGTGTTGTGCCATTTTGCTCAAGTTCTGTCGGGTGGTAGGTGCGACATATGCCAACGAGTGGCTTATCATTGTGGGAGCCAATAAAACATCGCCGGTGCCTGGAAACGGGATAAGGTGAAGACATGCACGCCGGCGAATCTTACCCAGCTTCAGGGCTCTCCGGGGAGATAACACCCCTACTGCTGCTCTGCGGGGTCTCCGCATGGTTACTAAGTGAACAAGTAGCTACACAATGCTCCTTGAGCTGTTCGGGTGGGAGGAGGAAGAAGGGCACAACTTGCTTCTTCTCCTTGTGTGGTGTCTAAGTCTATCTAGAGTGTCCAACCCTTTGCATGGGTGCACCGGGGGGTTTATATAGGCCTACCCCTGGGGGTACAATGGTAATCCAGCTGGGCGCGGGGCCCAGCTGTCTGTGACTGTGCTTGCCGGCTTCTGCGCCGGCTACTGGGGCCCGCCGACTGGTGGGTCCTGCCGGCTGCCGGTTCCTTGGTCGACAGGCAGGCCCCACTATCCAGGGCCTGGTCGGTGGCTGGTTACTGTTGCTCCGTGCTGTTGACGCAGGCTTGGTCGGGGTAAGCGTGGCTACAGTACCGCCACCCTGGCGGGCGATTACTGTAGCCCCGCCGTATCTTGTCTCCTTAATGGGCGTCTCCTTCGAGGAGGATGGCGAGCCGGCTATGGGGGGCCGGCTCTGCATCAGGCCGACTTGGGAGGAGGTGCGGCTGCCTTCGGTATCTCTCTGACCGAAGGGGCCCACCGCCTCGGGGGCCACGCTGGTGGCCCGTCGTGGACGGCGTTGGGGCCGCCGTGGCAACAGTGCCGCGCCGAACGGGTCGTGGCCACCCGTACGGCGCACTGTACCAGGCGTGCTCCGGGTTTTGGGGGTGGCAGGCTCCACTGTAGCCACGCCCCGCTTCATCATCGCGGGGTGGACGCATACTTTGCGGGTACGGCCTTGACCGCTTTATGGGAGCCGGCCTCTTGGAGTCGGCCACTATGCAGCCGGCTTCTCGCAGTCGGCCCTCCCACAACTTTCTTCATGAGGGTAAAGGGCGGGCCGCCCCCGAAGCCGGCCTAGAAGATAGCCGACAGGAGGGAGGCGGCCCCAGGTCTTGAGTCCTCTTGAGAACCGGACGGGCTCGTAATTTTTTCAGACGGGCCAGGGGAAGCCGGCTAGGCTACCCATGGCTATTTACTCCGACAGTAGTCCCCGAAGCTGAGCGAGCTTCGCGGCGGACAGAGGGACGAGAAGCTTGGTCAGCTTCATACCCTGAGGAGCCGACCTCGCCGTCGTAGGCCGACTTCGGAGAACTCCTTTGTTTTATCAACATGACCATGGTTGGCCCGCGGGCTGCCCGTGGGCCCCACGACGGGCCATGTGGCGGAGAAGTCCTGCCGTCGCACGCGCGCGACGGGACGCCGCCACAGGCCCGGGCCCGCCACTCCCTGGCCTCGGCCCGAGCGCAGATCTTCTGTGGCCTGAGGCGATTGCTCGCCTTCCCGTGGCCGTTCCTCTTGTCTTTAGTGCGCAATAAACGCGGGGCGTGGGGGAAGTGGGCACGATCGATCCCCATGACCCCCCACGCCGCGCCTCCTTGGCTCCGGCGCACGCGCCTACAAGTAGGAGGGGAGGGGGAGAGGCAAGGGCTCGCTCGCTCCCCCGCTCCCCGTCCCTCCTCGTTCTCCTTTCTCTTCTTCTTCCTCTCGCGCCCAACGCAACTTCCCGTCGCAGCTTCCCCACGCCTCCATGTCCATGGCGCCGTCGAGCTCGTGGGACGGCTCCAACGTCCACGACGATCACATAGAGTTTCTCCGCCGGACCCGGCGCCTGCCCGCCGCCAACCTCGTGCAGGTTCGTCTGGCGCCGGAGACGGAAATCTCGCTGGCGCCGGAGGAAGGCGAGCGGGTCGTCTTCCGCGCGCATTACCTGCGCGGCTTCGGCCTCCCGGCGAGTGGGTTCATGCGTTCCTTCCTCGACTTCTACCGCCTTCAGCCGCATCACCTCACGCCCAACGCGGTGATGCTGCTATCAGCCTTTGTCTCCCTCTGCGAAGGCTTCTTGGGAGTGCTGCCCACGCTGGAGCTTTGGGCGGAGCTCTTCCAGAACAAGCTCGGCACCGTCATTGCCGGCGTGCCTGCCCCCTGCGGGGCCTTCATCGCGATGAAGAGGTCAGGCGAGAACAATCCCTTCCCGCACATCCCTTTAATCCAATCGGTGAAGCTCTGGCAAAAATCATACTTCTACGTGAAGAACATCGCCCCGCAAGGGGACCACGTTAATCTGCCGGCTTACGTAGCCGGCCCGCCGGCTGGGAGGCAGCCGTCCTGGGGCTTCAGATCCAAGTCCCTATCTCCGGCTGGGAACGCCGCCATCGCCCGGCTTCAGGTAATGATCCAGTCGGAAGGCCTGCGCGGAGCCGACTTGGTGGCCGCCTTCGTGGAGCGCCGGATCCTTCCCCTTCAAAGCCGGCCCCACATGCTGTGCCAGATGAGCGGCCGCTTCGACCCATGCCGGCTGAGCACATGGGACATGCCCCATGCCGAGGTAGCGCTCATGGTAAACTACATCGCCAACCTCAAGCTCGCCGATGACTGGCAATATGGCAAGGCGCCGTACTCTCGCGCCCATCCACCGCCCGTGGTAAGTCTTTCTTTCTATCTTCTTTCTGTCATCAGCCGGCTTTATGCCGGCCGGCTTCTGACTAGGCGGTTCCTTTTTATCAGAACCCTCTTCTTCCACCGCCAGCCGGGGCGGCAGGAATCGAACGCCGGTATGCTCCCGACCATGCGGTAGATCATATTGACGACCCGGATCTGGGGGCGGCCGCCATGGAGGATGCCGCCACCGGGGACGTCGCCGAGCCCGGAGGCACGGGGCTCTCAGCTAGTTTTGACGACTGGCCGGATGACGCCGACGCCGAAGAAATCCCGCGCCGCCAGCCGGCAGCCGATCATCACAGCGCGGGCTCGTCCGCCGCGCCGGCTGCCGGTGGTGGAACGTCGAAGCGCCGGGCCGCGCTTCCTCTCTTCGCCAGCCAGCCGAAGAAGACGAGGGCCTCCGCCGTGGCAACGAAGCGAGACGAGGCGGCGGCGAAGGCGGCCCGCTTCCGGAGGACGGTGAAGCAGCCTCAGGCGGTTTCGTCGCAAGTCTTCGGCTGCTTGCATGTTTGTTTGTTTTTTGTTGTCTTCTTTTGTTCTAACCCTCCTCCAATTTCTAAGCAGGGCGCCGCTTTCCCTTGAATGGGGCCCAGGCGGCTCTGTGGTTGGGCCGGGTGCTGGATCTTCAGCGCCCCACCGCGTGGACCCCCGCGCCGACCTTGCGGAAGCCACGGAGCGGAACGCCCGTGAGGCGCGAGAGGAGAGGGAGGCGGCGGAGCAGGAGGCCGCCCAGGCGGCGAAGGAGCGGGCCGACGCGGCAGCCGAGACTCCGTCGGAGCGGGCGACCGCGGAAACGGAGGCGGAGGGCACGCATAGCCGGCCTCCGCTGCTTGCCATCCCCCTCTGCACCATGGATTCGAACATCCCGCTGCCCATGGCGGAGGAGATCACTCCAGATCAGCCGCCGGTGCAAAGGGAGGAGCTCTTCGAGGTCTTCGTGGAGAGGACGCTGCCGGCAGCGCCAACCGGAGCGGGCGAAGGCGGCCAGTCGTCGGCGGCGCCGGAGGAGCCGGCCTGGGGCGCACCCGAGGCCGGAGCCGGTCTTGAGATTTAGCTGGGGGTGACCCAGCGTGCCGGAGAGAACACGGCCCCGCCGGACACGCGCCAAGCCGCGGGTGCCAACCAGTCGGCAGAAGCCTTGGAGGCGGCCAGCTCCGCCACGTCCGGGTGGACTCCCAGCGGAGGGAGTGGTGAGCTGAACATGGCGGCCCAAGGGGTTCGGAGCCGGCTGCAGGCTCAGGCCGCCCTCCTGCAGCAATATACTCAAGAGTTCTTGTTGACGCGGTCTGTTATCCAGGTAAGTTTTTCACTTGTCGACCGCTCTGGTCCTCTGGTTTCTTTCGTGGGGGCGTGCCAGCGCACCCACTGGGTGTAGTCCCAGAGATCCGGGCCGACTGCAACGCAGTCGGGTCGGATCTTTCCTGGCGACTATATTAGCCCTGTCCTCTGTCTGATCCTTAGGATTATCACAACTCTCGTGCTGCCGCCTTCAACTCCCAGGCTCAGGAGCTGGGCCGGAGGACCGATGACCTGGCCCGCAGCCGTTGTAAGTACTTTGCTCTTATCTGTCTCTTGTGGGGGCGCGACAGCGCACCCATTGGGTGTAGTCCCCGAGATTCGGGCCGACTGCTGAGCAGTCGGGTCGGATCTTCCTTGACGACCTTTTCCCTTATTGACTTTTTCTCTTTGTCTCTTGCTCATGTAGGGGCCAACGCCGACTTGCGGAGGGAGCTCGGCGAGGCGCAGACCGCTCTTCACGCCAGGGACGCCGAGTATGCCGACTTGGTCCAGGAGCACGACCGCCTGGTCAAGAAACTGGCCGACCAGGAAGAAAGCCACAAGGCGGCCCTGCAGAAGGCGCAGGACAGCGAGGCTGCCCTGAAGGCGAAGTTTGAGATCAAGGCGGTGAGCTGGGCCGAGACGCGTCAGGCGCTGGAGGAAGGCTTCGGCCGAATCGAAGACCTGATCGATGGTAAGCCACTTTTCTTGCCCTTCCTCCATCTGCTAGCCACCTGGAGTTTATTCCGACCTGTGCTTGTTACTTTGCGCAGATTACTTTCCCGGCCACTCCGTTCTCGCCACCCAAGCCATCGAGGCCCATCGCGAGGCGCGCCGTCAGGCTGGAGTTGACATTGCGCCGGATGCAAATCGAACATTGGCGGAGCAGCTCATTGCCATCCAGGCGCGACTGCAGCCGGCCCATCGGATGCTCCGCCGGCTCCAACGTGCCAGGGCGCAGGTGCTGGCCGCGCTCTGGCCCGGCCAGATGATCCCCCGCACCCCAAGCCGGACCGCCGACTGGCTGGAAGTCGCAGTCGGCCGCTTCGAAGCTTGGAAGGCGTCGGCAGCCCGTCTTGGAGCCGGGCGTGCGTTGGAGTTCATCCGCGCATGGTACCCAGGGCTAAGCCTGGACCAGCTGCGAACTTGGCGGCTGGAGGCCGACGCGGAGCTGGAGGAGGTACGGCCGGCGATCGCCCAGCGCGCCTCGACGATCACCGAGTGCACCGACACCAGCGTCTTCGCGCCCGAACTTAATGACGACAGCGTCGCCCAGCCGGAGGAGTGGTTCAGGCTGAACCCGGCGGAGGGCGAGGACTCGGCCGAGGAGATCGCCTCCAGCGACGAGGGCGAGGATGACGAGGAGGAGGACGGTGAAGACGCCGAGCCGGCCAGTGGAACGACCGATCGTCCTCAAGCCGACCGTGCCTCCAGCAACGAGCCGCGCGGAAGCGCGCCCTCTGCCGGAGGCGGTGATCATGCCGAAGTTGGTCAGCCGGCCGCTCCTTCAGCCGGCGCGACCGTCTCCCCCGCCCAGCCCGGATCGTCAGCTGCCCCGCCGGCTTGATCTGTCGTCCTTGTTGTTCCTGCTTTTGTCTTTTCGAACAACTTTAAGTTTTCGCAATTCCACCCACTGGGGGTGTATCAAACTATGTTGGATGCTGACCTCTCTGGAGGTCCTTTGTGTAAATATTATTGTATGCATGTTTTGGTTTCCATTCGAGTGCACTTTTCATCCTTAGGCTTTTTCCTTTGCCGCCTTCCCTCTTTGGGACGGCAAGTACTCGAGCTTTCTTGGATTTGAAGCGAACCGAATGCAAGCCAGCCGGCCGGCTACTCTGGTAGTCGGTCGGCGGGAGGCGGCAAGCCGGCTTTTGTTATATAAGTCCGTTAGTCCCTAGCCGTTTTTCGTGTGCACACCCTTTCCGGCTTATGACTCTTGCCAGCCGGGCAGCCGGTTCTTCGAACTGTGATTTTGGCAAGAGCCAAGCCTGGGTGTCGGCACATTACTTGTCTGACCGTGGGTAGGACTCCTAATATAACTCCAGTCGGCTAGTCCCCGGGCCGACTCGTCGAACCCGGTGCCAGACAAAATAAATAAATGAAAAGGCGATATCATACGCATGATAATTTTCATTCATAGATAAAAGATGGCAGTCCCCGAGTCCTCCTCGGGGAGCCTATTGTCTCGTACTTAATACAAAAGTTGACGCGATACATACTGCATTTTAACTGTAAAATCTTCGAAGGAGGTTGGCGTTCCATGGTCGTTCCGACTCCTTGCCGGAGTCGTCTCTCTTGCGTGCCTTGGGCTTCTGTGCGTCGATGAGGTAGTAGGAATCGTTGCCTAGAGCTCTGCTGACGACGAAGGGGCCTTCCCAGGGGGCTGCGAGCTTGTGCTGGCCGGCTGTTCGCTGGATCAGCCGGAGCACAAGGTCGCCCTCCTGGAAGGATCTTGGCCTGACCTTCCGGCTGTGGTAGCGGCGCAAACCCTGCTGGTAGATGGCAGACCGGCTGAGGGCTAACAGCCGGCCTTTTTCCAGCAGGTCGACGCCGTCTTGTCGTGCTTCTTTGGCCTCCGCCTCCGTGTACATGGTTACCCGAGGCGAGTCGAACTCGATGTCTGTTGGGATGACTGCCTCAGCACCATATACGAGGAAGAAAGGAGTGAAGCCGGTTGATCTATTTGGGGGTAGTACGCAAACTCCATAGGACAGCCGGCAGCTCGTCGAGCCAACAGCCGACTGAACGCTCCAGAGGTACGACCAGTCGGGGTTTGATGCCGGAGAGGATGAGGCCGTTTGCTCGCTCGACTTGGTCGTTTGACTGCGGGTGGGCGACGGACGCAAGGTCCATTCGGATACCTTGTGTAGCGCAAAATCGTGCCAAGGCTCCTTTGGCAAAATTCGTGTCGTTGTCGGTGATGATGCTGTGCGGTACGCCGTACCGGGTTGTTATATCTGTAATGAAAGTCACCGCAGTCGGCCCATTCAGCTTCTTGATCGGCTTTGCCTCGATCCACTTGGTGAATTTGTCCATGGCGACGAGCAAATGCGTCATGCCGCCGCGCGCCGTCTTGAATGGGCCCACCATATCCAGTCCCTAGACGGCAAAGGGCCAGGTGAGGGGAATGGTCTTGAGTGCCAAAGCCGGCATGTGTTGCTTGGAGCTGAAAAGCTGGCAGCCTTTGCAGTGTTTGACTAGCTCTTTGGCATCGTCCAAAGCAGTCGGCCAGAAGAAACCGTGGTGGAAGGCTTTGGCGACAAGTGATCTTGAGGCGGCGTGGTGGCCGCACTCTCCCTAGTATATATCTCTGAGGATTGCAATGCCCTTCTCCTGCTCGACGCATCGCTGTAGGACTCTGGTGACACTGCGCTTGACAAGTTCTCTGTTGACGATTGTGTATGCTCCGGCTCGACGCTGGACTTGTCTTGCTTCTATTTCGTCAGCCGGCAGATCTTGGTTCACTAAGAAGTTGAGGATGGATTGAGCCCATGATGGAGCTGCAACCTCCCCTGCCGCCAATGTGGCTACAGCCACCAGGGTGGGCGGGCTGGGTGATGAAGTGCTGGAGTCGGCCGCCGCTTGCTGTGCTGAAGAAGTCCCCGGGCCGGCTACCGCAGTCCCCGGGCCGGGTGTGGCAGTCCCCGAGCCGGCTACTGCAGTCCTCGAGCCGAGTACTGAAGTCCCCGGGCCGACCGCTTGGTTCTTCGAGCCGGACTCGGCCCTGTCGGGGTCGAGCGGCATGAAGATGGAGTCGGATTCCGGAGACGGCTTGATGGACGGCTTGAGGAGGCGTTGTAGGGCGACGCCGGTTGGTATTGCTTGCCGCATGGAGCCTATTCGGGCCAGGGCATCTGCTGGCTCGTTGTCGGCTCGCGGTACGTGGAGGAATTTGCATCCATCAAAGTACCCACTGATTTGCTGCACTAGGAAGCGGTAGCTTGCCATGTTTGCGTCCTTGGCGTCCCAGTCGCCAGATGATTGCTGAACCACCAAATCCGAGTCGCCATAACACAGGATCCGGCGGATGCCGAGTTCCTTGGCAAGCCGGAGCCCATGTATGAGCGCCTCGTACTCGGCTACGTTGTTGGAGGCGGCGAAGTGGATCTGCAGCGTGTATCTGAGCTTGTCGCCCTTAGGAGAGGTAAGGACGACGCCGGCTCCCAAGCCGGTGCGCATCTTGGATCCGTCAAAGTGCATGCGCCAATGGGTGGAGTCAGGAGCTGGTGGTAAGTACTGGGTCTCGGCCCAGTCGACGAGGAAGTCGGCCAGTGCTTGTGACTTGATGGCGGTGCGGGGTTGGTAGAAGATCGTGTAAGGGGCCAGCTCGATGGCCCACTTAGCCACCCGGCCGGATGCATCCCGGCTGCCTATGATCTCGGCCAGCGGGGCAGTGCATACGACCGTGATGGGATGTTCTTGAAAGTACGGCTTCAGCTTCTTGGCGGTGAAGTACACGCCATAGCACATCTTCTGGTAGTGCGGGTAGTTCTGCTTTGAGGCGGACAACACCTTGCTCAAGTAATACACCGGCCTCTGGACTGGCTGGGCTCGGCCTTCTTCGGGGCGTTGGACTACAATGACGGTGCTGACCACCCGGCTAGTAGCGGCAATATAAAGGAGCATGGGCTCTTTCTCAGTCGGCGCTGCCAGGACAGGCGGCGTGGCCAGCATTTTCTTCAGCTCGTGGAAAGCTTGGTCGGCCTGGTCATTCCACTCGAAGTGAGTGCTCTTCTTCATGAGGCGGTAGAGAGGGAGAGCCTTCTCTCCAAGCCGGCTGATGAAGTGGTTCAAAGAGGCCAGGCACCCGGTGAACTTCTGGATTTCTCGAAGCTTGGTTGGGATCGCCATCCTATCGATGGCCTTGATCTTCACTGGGTTGCACTCGATGCCGCGTTCGGAGACCAGAAAGCCTAGGAGCTGGCCGGCTGGCACTCCGAACACGCATTTCTCAGGGTTGAGCTTGATTCAGAACCGGCGCAGGTTCTCGAATGTCTCTTTCAGGTCTTCCAGCAGAGTGCCGCGCTTCTCCGTCTTCACCACGATATCGTCCACATAGACGTGGGCGTTTTTGCTGAGCTGCGTGAGGAGGCACTTCTGCATGCAACGCTGAAAGGTGGCGCCAGCATTCCTCAAGCCGAACGTCATGGTCAGGTAGCAGAAGGCTCCGAATGGCGTGATGAAGGCGGTCTTCAGCCGGTCATCCGGGTTCAGTTTTATCTGGTGGTATCCTGAATAAGCATCCAAGAAACTCAACAGCTCGCATCCGGCTGTGGAGTCTATCACTTAGTCAATTCTGGGCAGGGCGAAGGGATCTTTGGGGCAGGCTTTCTTGAGGCTTGTGTAGTCTATACACATGCGCCACTTGTTATTCTTTTTCAGCACGAGAACCGGGTTCGCGAGCCACTCCGGGAAGAAAACTTCCATGATGAAGCCGGCTGCAAGAAGCCGGGCTATCTCCTCCCCTACGATCCTTCTCTTCTCCTCTGACAGTCAGCGAAGAGGCTGCTTGACTGTTTTTGCGTCCTCCCGCACATGTAATTTGTGCTCGGCAAAATCCTTCGGAACGCCCGGCATGTCCTTGGGGGACCATGCAAAGATATCCCGATTCTCACGGAGGAAATCAACGAGCTCGCCTTCCTATTTGTTGTCTAGGCTTGCCCCAATGACGGCAAACCTTTCGGGGTGCTCGGGGTCGAGCTGTATTTTCTTGGTCTCCTTGGCCGGCTGGAAAGATCCTCGGGCATCATACTCCTTGGAGTCGGCGGGCTGGCTCAGCTGCTTGCTGGCCAGGGCCACGACCCGGTCCAGCGTCTTCTTTTCTTCGGCAATCACGAGGGATTCGGCCAGCCGGCTGCTGGCCGCGGCGCATTCGGCGGACTTCTTGTAGTCGCCGGTGATGGTGATGATGCCCTTGGAGCTTGGTATCTTCATCTTGAGGTATGCGTAGTGGGGGACCGCCATGAACTTGGCCAAGGCGGGTCGGCCAAGCAAGGCGTGGTAAGGGCTCTCCAGGTCCACCACCTCGAACCAGATCGCTTCCCGGCGGAAATGATCCTTGCCCCCAAAGAGCATGTCGATCTTGATCTTGCCAATGGGGGCGCAGGACAAATCGGGTACGATGCCGTGAAACACCGTTCGAGTCGGCACAAGCTGTTTTGTCTTGACACCCAACTTCTCCAGGGTGTCGCGGTACAGGATGTTGATGCTGCTTCCGCCGTTGATCAGCACGTGGGAGAAGCGGGCGGCGCGCGTGTCCGTCGTGAGGGTGGCCTCCAGGACCAAAGCGTAGGAGCTGGGGGACGGCATCACCTCTGGGTGGTTGGCCCGGCTCCAGCTGATGGATTTCTCTGACCAATGCATGTGCCCGGCTGGGTTAGCGGCGGCCACATTGACTTCTTGATGCTCTCGGCGCTTGCTGCGCCGGTCTTCAGGCTGGCTCGTAAAGACGACGTAAGATGCCTGCTCGTTGGGGAACTCGTCCTGCACGGCGTCGACCGCGGGCCGAGCGGCCTTGGGCGGCGGAGCCGGAGGCGGCGGGCCGGCAGGCGGAGTCGGCGTGAGCCCTTCGCCCTTGGAGATTCGGGCGAGCCAGTTACACTTTGGGCCGTATGGTTGGACGGCTTCGCGCCGCTATGGAACTTGCACGGGGCGTCAAGAGTTTGTTCATAGGAGAAAGCCGACTGCCAAGCCGGCCGGCCGCCCTTGGGCTTCTTGGGCGCGGGCCGCCCCTCAGGCGGCGCGTCTTCGACCGTGGCCACGTGCCGGCTAGCGGGAGGCGGCGCAGGGCCTTTGCGCTTCTGGTCATTCTGGTGTTGGTGTCGGCCGGAATCTCCCGCCATCGTTTGGGGCGCCGGATTAAGCACTTTCCCGGACGCGTCCACCCGGAGCTCGGTCTTCATCGAAGAGTCGGCGGTGGCGTACTTGTCGGCGTTGTTCAGGAGCCCGTCGAGGGTAGTCGGCTCGTCGCAAAGGAGCTTGTGCTTGAGGAGGGTGCCCTCTCGGCACCCGGCAGTGAAGTATTCGATGGCTTGCACCTCGTGCACCCCTTCACAAGAATTGCGGAGCTCGGCCCAACGCGTGAGGAAGTCGCGGGTGGACTCGGCTGGGCCCTGTACGCACAGGGAGAGCTGTCTGGGCTTGGGAGCCCGCTTGTAGGTGCTGGTGAAGTTGCGAACGAAGGCTTCAGTGAAATCTACCCAGCTGTTGATGCTGAGAGGCTTGAGGCTGTTGAGCCAAGTCCGTGCCGTGCCTTGCAGCATGAGGGGCACGTACTTCACGGCAACGCGCCGGTTGCCGTTGGCGATGCTGACGGCTGTGGAGTAGTCGGTCAGCCAGTCTTCCGGCTTCACCGAGCCGTTGTATTTAGGCATGTCTCTCGGGAGCGAGAACCCTTTGGGGAAGGGCTCGTCGAGGATGCGGGGGCCAAAACAGGGCGGGCCGACATCGTCTTCTTCTTCTAGCGCCAGGGATCTGGCCAGGCGGTCGATCCGGTGGCGGGCGTCGTTCTCGCCGACTCCTTCGCGGCGACCTAGCCGGCTGCTGAGAGTCGGGTGCACCACTGGAGGCGGGGTGGGGTATCTCTCTCCACGAGCTCGAGGCGGAGGCGGGCTGCCCCGCCATTCCATGGCTCGGGGATGGCCGTCAGCGTCTCGCTCGATGGAGATTCGGGTCCGGCTTCGGCTGGAAGCCGGCTCTTTCTCGCGCCGCGCGCGGGTGTTGCTCGTAGTCGGCGACCGGGAAGTCGCGCCGTGATCGCGGCGCGGGGGAGGGCTCCTCGTGCAGGCGTCGGCTTCATGCCGCTGAGCGGCCGCGTCAATTAGTTGTTGTATGCACCGCGTCATGTGGGGGAGGTCTTCGGCTTCCAAGCCGTCCGGCTCGTCTACGGCCGCCTGGGCGGCGCGCAGGTTCTCGAGCGGAGTGGTGTAGACCGGGCGATCGACTCCAAGCGTGTCGGCGATGACGGCACCGCGTTGCCTGACAGCACCAGCCTGGCTTGGGCTAGCCGGGGCCGGTGTGCCGAAGGCGGCACGGTCAGCTTTGCGCTGGTAGGCCTCGGTGAGGCGTCTTACGGAGGCCAGCCGCCGGCCCTCCGCGAGGAGGGCGAGGCGGCGTGCCTCCAGTACTTCGTCATCGGCATCAGCCGGGAGGGGGACGAACAAGTCATGGGCCGCCGCACGCGAGGCGTCGTGGGCGCCCTCGTCGGCTGGGCCGTCATGGCCGATAACCATCACCTCAGTGGTGACAGTATCGCAATCGCCGGCCGGAGGGAGCGGGTCGTTGTAGATCGCGACGTTGGTGGGGAAGGTGTCGTAGGACGCCGTGTCAGAGTCGACAGGCATCGGGTCGGTGGAGCCAACCGACTCCAAATCTGCAGCAGGCTCGCTGGAGACGTGGAGCTGGCCAAGGAGGTTGGCGAGGTGGTCGGTGCCCGCATCGGAGACGAGCTCATCGGAGATGCGGGCCTTGTCGAAGAGATCGGCGAGGCCGCTCGCCGCGCAGATGTCGGTGACGCCTTGCAGCGCGTCGTGGCAAGCGCCATCGGGCGAGCCGGGCTGGCTACGCTCGCGAGGGAGGAAGAGGGTTCCCGTCCAGAACAGGTCTCCGGACGACGGTGCACCTGGCCCCATGGTGGGCGCCAAATGTCGGGTGGTAGGTGCGACATATGCCAACGGGTGGCTTATCATTGTGGGAGCCAAATAAAACATCGCCGGTGCCTGGAAACGGGATAAGGCGAAGACATGCACGCCGGCGAATCTTACCCAGCTTCAGGGCTCTCCGGGGAGATAACACCCCTACTGCTGCTCTGCGGGGTCTCCGCATGGTTACTAAATGAACAAGTAGCTACACAATGCTCCTTGAGCTGTTCGGGTGGGAGGAGGAAGAAGGGCACATCTTGCTTCTTCTCCTTGTGTGGTGTCTAAGTCTATCTAGAGTGTCCAACCCTTTGCATGGGTGCACCGGGGGGTTTATATAGGCCTACCCCCCGGGGGTACAATGGTAATCCAGCTGGGCGCGGGGCCCAGCTGTCTGTGACTGTGCTTGCCGGCTTCTGCGCCGGCTGCTGGGGCCCGCCGACTGGTGGGTCCCGCCGGCTGCCGGCTCCTTGGTCGACAGGCAGGCCCCACTATCCAGGGCCTGGTCGGTGGCTGGTTACTGTTGCTCCGTGCTGTTGACGCAGGCTTGGTCGGGGTAAGCGTGGCTACAGTACCGCCGCCCTGGCGGGCGATTACTGTAGCCCCGCCGTATCTTGTCTCCTTAATGGGCGTCTCCTTCGAGGAGGATGGCGAGCCGGCTATGGGGGGCCGGCTCTCCATCAGGCCGACTTGGGAGGAGGTGCGGCCGCATTCGGTATCTCTCTGCCCGAAGGGGCCCACCGCCTCGGGGGCCACGCTGGTGGCCCGTCGTGGACGGCGTCGGGGCCGCCGTGGCAACAGTGCCGCGCCGGACGGGTCGTGGCCACCCGTACGGCGCACTGTACCAGGCATGCTCCGGGTTTTAGGGGTGGCAGGCTCCACTGTAGCCACGCCCCGCTTCATCATCGCGGGGTGGACGCGTGCTTTGCGGGTACGGCCTTGACCGCTTTATGGGAGCCGGCCTCTTGGAGTCGGCCACTATGCAGCCGGCTTCTCGCAGTCGGCCCTCCCACAACTTTCTTCATGAGGGTAAAGGGCGGGCCGCCCTCGAAGCCGACCTAGAAGATAGCCGGCAGGAGGGAGGCGGCCCCAGGTCTTGAGTCCTCTTGAGAACCGGACGGGCTCGTAATTTTTTCAGACGGGCCAGGGGAAGCCGGCTAGGCTACCCATGGCTATTTACTCCGACAAGTTCTTTTCGCCTTATCAAGTTTTGCATCCTTTCTCAACTGGAGTGTTGTTCGAATTTTGGTTTTCGTTGATCCCCTTCCTTAACCGGAGTGTTTTTCTATATATATCTTCCCTTCAACCTCAAGGTTTTGCAATGTTCTTTGTCCCTCTTTTCTAACGGAGTGTTTTCGACTTTGTTCTCCTTCGTTCTATTCTTTTCTCAAATTTGTTCAACCTCTTCAAGGTTCTTTGGTTTCACTCGTTTGTCAAAAGAAGCAGCTTAGTTTTACCTCTTCTCTTTCTCTCTTCCGTTGTTTCCCCGGTGCCATTCTAGATCTCGGGACGAGATCCTCTCGTAGTGGTGGAGTGTTGTAACGCCCCGAGACCGATATATCTTCCCTTCAACCTCAAGGTTTCGCAATGTTCTTTGTCCCTCTTTTCTAACGGAGTGTTTTCGACTTTGTTCTCCTTCGTTCTATTCTTTTCTCAAATTTGTTCAACCTCTTCAAGGTTCTTTGGTTTCACTCGTTTGTCAAAAGAAGCAACTTAGTTTTACCTCTTCTCTTTCTCTCTTCCGTTGTTTCCTCGGTGCCATTCTAGATCTCGGGACGAGATCCTCTCATAGTGGTGGAGTGTTGTAACGCCCCGAGACCGATGTGCCAGGTGTCTTCGAGTTATTCGCTGTTGTTGCCGTGTCATTTGCCTGCGTGTTGCATTTCATCATGTCATCATGTGCATTGCATCATCATGTTTTCAAAACTTGCATCCGTCCCGGCCTCCTCGTTCTCTCCGTTGTCCGTTCTGAGCAAGACACTCTTGCACGCGTCCGCGGCATGTCCGAAATAGTATTTTATAAGTGGCCGGAAAATGTTCTCGGAATGGGATGAAAGTTGGCGTGCGGTCTTATTATAGTGTAGATAGACCGCCTGCCAAGTTTCATCGCATTCGGAGCTCGTTTGATGGCCCAACCGTTAAATATAGCGGCAATAGTAGCCGGTCTATCGTCGGACATTTTCGGTCTCCGGAAACAGTCGCCGGGCCTCTCCCTCTCTTCTCTCCTCTCAGCCTTGCCACAGTTCACCTAGGCCATGCCTACCATATCTGCACAGTGCATCGAACCCCTCGCACGCGTCCGGGAGTTGTCCCGAACCCGACCCAGACAGGCATTACCGTTGTGTCCGGATCATCCCCAAACATCTACAAAATGTCATCGTTTTCTTATCTGGACTCCCTAGCTATTTTATTCGCGGTCGTCCGATTACGATCCGAGGGATGAGTTAGCCCCTAACCTAAATCCAATGTTATAAATAACCAGTCAAACCCTAGCCCATCCTGCCCAATCCACCAATCCCCCTCGCAGCCGCCACTCTCTCCATCGGGATCCCCCCGATCCACCACCTCCCCTCGTTTTCAGCACCGAACCAATCCCGAGCCACCTCCCGATCCAAAAAATTCATCAACCACATCCAGCCCGAAGCTGCCTCCTCCTTCCTCGCGTTTGAACCCGAGGAGCCCCTGCGCCGTGCTCCTCCCTTGCCCTTGCCTCTGCCGTCTCCAGCACCCTGCCGGCGAGCACAACCGCCGAAGCTGCTTCGTCCCTTCGCCATCGAGCATCAACCAGCGCCGCTCGCCGATCTCCTGCCCGAGGCCTCGTCCCCGCCGACGACCAAGCCCAGCAGCAGCTCCTCGCGCATCCTCTGCTCTTCGAGCCTTCGATCCAGCGGGCAGGTGCCGAGAGCCAACTCACCCCGCCCCTGTCAGCTCACCGTACGGTCTCTGGAGACCTCGTCGCCGGCAAGCCTCGCCGAAGAACCTCCCAGGCTGGATCCCGCCGCGCTGCTCTGTTTTCCTGGCCATCTCCTTCTCCCCTTTCCTCTAACCCCTCTCTATCTCCAGCCTTGTACAGGGAACCCCAGGGCCACCGGATCTGAGTGCCCCGCCGTCGTCCTGCCCATTTTCGGCCTCCCGTGCCGCTGCCTCGCCCGGATCAGGCGGATCCGGCGAGCTGTTCGCCGTCGCCGCCCGCATCGGCTGCCTGCTCGTGCCTCGCTTCAGGGACGAGCCGAGTGCTGCCCCGTTGACCGCCTTTTTTTTCCTTCGCCAATGTGAACAGCGACCGCGCCCTGGGCCTCAAACTAGGAGCAGCCCAAGCCGGCCTCATCCACCTCTGCTCCGGCCCAGCGGCTCCCCTCCGTCGCGCGAGGACCAGCGCCCCAAGCTGGCCTCCTCTGCCGAGCTGGGCCAGGCCCATGGTGAGCCTCACCGCTGCGCCCCCTCCCACTGTTGGGCTGGACAGATCCGGCCCTTTTAGTATTTTTTTCCTCGGGACGAATTTTCTATTTATTCCAGAGTTGGCAGTTTTACAGAATAACCCCTAAGCTCCATGCATATTGTAACTCATTAACAGTGCATCATATGTAAAAACTTAATATATGAACCTTGCTTAGAATTTTGCTAGTTTAATAATATGCAACTTTCATCCATGTCTAGAATGCTTAAAATGTTGTTTGATTAATTTTTGCTCCTATGCCATGCTAAAATGATTTATTCCATAACTAAACAACCGTAGCTCCGAATTAATTAATCTTTATATGTAAATGGGGTAGAATTTTGCCTAGTTTATCATGGTGACATTGTTTTGCATGTTAAACAACCCAAAAATATGGTTTAGGGCAGAACATGACCTAACCTAATATATGCATATGAGGAGTTTCCGGATTTGTTGTTTGTTGTTCCCGGCCTCATTTAAACTTGACTAGATGGGTAGTTTTTCATTTGCTTCACCCTCTTGCCATATTTAACAACATTTAATATTGTTGGGTACATAAACGAGATTGAACTAAATAATTGATGTGGCGTTTCGTCGATATGCAACGGAGTTGCATATTGACCTCCACTTAATTTGTAGGATTGTTTGTGCACTTTGTCATGCCATGCTTCATTAAACCGGACATGCATCATACTCGATTGTGCATCATGCCATGATTATGTGGTGGTTGTTTACTATATTGTTTGCTTCTTTCCGGTTTGCTTCTTCGGGTTGGTTCCGGTAACGTCAAGTTTGTGAGGATCCGTTCGTCTACGCCCGTTTGTCTTCTTCATGGACTCGTTCTTCTTCCTTGCGGGATCTCAGGCAAGATGATCATACCCTCGAAATCACTACTATCTTTGCTATGCTAGTTTGCTCGCTCTTTTGCTATGCCTATGCTGCGATACCTACCACTTGCTTATCATGCCTCCAATATTGTTGAACCAAGCCTCTAACCCACCTTGTCCTATTAAACCGTTGATTGGCTATGTTACCGCTTTGCTCAGCCCCTCTTATAGCGTTGTTAGTTGCAGGTGAAGATTGAAGTTGTTCCTTGTTGGAACATGGAGGCCGTTCCTTGTTGGAACATTTGTTTACTTGTTGGGATATCACAATATATCTTATTTTATTAATGCATCTATATACTTGGTAAAGGGTGGAAGGCTCGGCCTTATACCTGGTGTTTTGTTCCACTCTTGCCGCCCTAGTTTCCGTCATATCAGTGTTATGTTCCCGGATTTTGCGTCCCTTACGCGGTTGGGCTATAATGGGAACCCCTTGACAGTTCGCCTTAAGTAAAGCTTCTCCAGCAATGCCCAACATTGGTTTTACCATTTGCACTAACAACCTACCACCTTCCCTTGGGTTCTGCAGACTCAAGGGTCATCTTTATCCTAACCCCCCCGGGCCAGTGCTCCTCTGAGTGTTGGTCCGAACTAGAGTCCTGTGCAGGGCCCCCTCGGGGAAACTCGAGGTTTGGTTTTAGTTGTACGGAGCGCTCATCTGAGTGTGCCCTGAGAAAGAGATATGTGCAGCTCCTATCGGGATTTGTCGGCACATTCGGGCGGTGTTGCTGGTTTAGTTTTACCCTGTCGAAATGTCTTGTTGTACTGGGATACCGAGTCTGATCGGAATGTCTCGGGTGGAGGTCTATTCCTTCGTTGACCGTGAGAGCTTGTGATGGGCTAAGTTGGGACTCCCCTGCAGGGATTGAAATTTCGAAAGCCATGCCCGCGGTTATGGGCATATGGGAATTTGTTAACGTCCGGTTGTAGAAAACCTGAAGTCGACCTTAATTAAAATAAATCAACCGCGTGTGTAACCGTGATGGTCTCTTTCCGGCGGAGTCCAGGAAGTGAACACAGTTGTTGGAGTTATGCTTGACATAGGTTGTTTTAGGATCACTTCTTGATCATGCTTTTATCGACCGTTGAAAGTGCAACTATCCCTAGGTGGTTTTGGTAATTCATAACAACATATAGCTCATTGAGCTAATGCTATTCCAAGATGATTATTTCAGGAAAGCTCAATGATTGGCATGGCATGGATGTGAAAGTGGAACCCTCAAAATGCTAAGGACAAGAATTGGCTCAAGCTCAAAAGTTCAAGACTCTTCATTTTATATTTTAGTGATCCAAGATCACATTGACTCTTTAGGAAAAGCCAATACTATCAAGGAGGGATGAGGTGTTGCTTAATGAGCCTCTTGCTTTATGTGCTTAGTGATATGCTCCAAAATCCTCAACCACCTTTCCATATCCACAAATGACCTAAACCCTAAGCCAAACTCGGTCATACCGATTCTGTCAATCCGGCGCCACCGAGTTTCACTTGTCATTTGCCACTGCCAAACCCTAGCAATTCGGTCCTACCGATAAGGTTCTCGGTCCCACCGAGATGGGCTTGCAAACTCTCTGTTTCCATTTCGTAACTTTTCGGTCTCACCGAAAGAGCAAGTCGGTCCCACCGAGTTTGCCTGACCAACTCTCTGGTTAGCTAATTGCCGAACTCGGTCTCACCGAGTTTGTGCGATCGGTCTCACCAAGATTACGTTATGCCCAAACCCTAACTGAATCAATCCTACCGAGTTGCATCTCAGTCCCACCGAGATTCCTAACGGTCACTAGGTTTACCATTTCGGTCAGACCGAGTTTTCTGATTCGGTCCCACCGAGATTGGTAGATTGTGTGTAACGGTTTGATTTTGTGTGGAGGCTATAAATACCCCTCCACCACCTCTTCATTCGAAGAGAGAGCAATCAGAACACATACACCATTCCTACTCATATGTTCTGAGAAAGAACCACCTACTCATGTGTTGAGACCAAGATATTCCATTCCTACCATATGAATCTTGATCTCTAGCCTTCCCCAAGTTGCTTTCCACTCAAATCTTCTTTCCACCAGATCCAAATCCTATGACAGAGAGTTGAGTGTTGGGGAGACTATCATTTGAAGCACAAGAGCAAGGAGTTCATCATCAACACACCATTTGTTACTTCTTGGAGAGTGGTGTCTCCTAGATTGGCTAGGTGTCACTTGGGAGCCTCCGACAAGATTGTGGAGTTGAACCAAGGAGTTTGTAAGGGCAAGGAGATCGCCTACTTCGTGAAGATCTACCGCTAGTGAGGCAAGTCCTTCGTGGGCGATGGCCATGGTGGAATAGACAAGGTTGCTTCTTCGTGGACCCTTTGTGGGTGGAGCCCTCCGTGGACTTGCGCAACCGTTACCCTCCGTGGGTTGAAGTCTCCATCAACGTGGATGTAGGATAGCACCACCTATCCGAACCACGGGAAAACATCCGTGTCTCCAATTGCGTTTGAATCCTCCAAACCCTTACCTTTACATTCTTGCAAGTTGCAAGCTTTACTTTGCGCTGCCAATAAACTCTTTGCGTGCTTGCTTGAATTGTGTGATGATTGCTTGACTTCCTCTAAGATAGCTAAAATCTGCCAAGAACTAAAATTGGGAAAAGGCTAAGTTTTTAATTGGTCAAGTAGTCTAATCACCCCCCCTCTAGACATACTTTCGATCCTACAAGTGGTATCAGAGCTTTGGTCTCCATTTGGCTTGATCTCCATAGCTTTTGGTGGTCATAGCCTTGGTTTCACAACCTAGGAGAGTATGACGTCTAGTGAGGGAAATTATCACCGTAGAGGTCCTTACTTTGATGGCACTAATTTTGCTAGTTGGAAGCATAAAATGAAAATGCATATTCTTGGACATAACCCCGCCGTATGGGCTATTGTTTGTGTTGGCTTGCAAGGTGAGTTCTTCGATGGGAGGGAACCAAACCGTGAAGCTACCGCGGATGAGTTGAAGATGTTGCAATACAATGCTCAAGCTTGTGATATTCTCTTCAACGGATTGTGCCCCGAAGAATTCAACAAAATCAGCCGCCTTGAGAATGCAAAGGAAATTTGGGATACTTTGATTGATATGCACGAAGGTACCGACTCCATCAAGGAATCCAAGTTGGATGTGCTCCAAAGTCAACTTGACAAGTTCAAGATGAAGGATGGTGAAGGTGTCGCTGAAATGTACTCTAGGCTTGCTCTCATCACAAATGAGATTGCCGGCTTAGGAAGTGAAGAGATGACCGATAGATTCATCATCAAGAAGATCCTAAGAGCCTTGGATGGGAAATATGATACCGTGTGCACATTAATCCAAATGATGCCCAACTACAAAGATCTCAAGCCAACGGAAGTAATTGGAAGGATTGTTGCGCATGAGATGTCACTTAAGGATAAAGAGGAACTTCACAATAAATCAAGTGGTGCCTACAAAGCGTCTTGTGAAGCCCCCACATCATCAAGTGAGAAACAAAACTTCAATGAAGAATTAAGCTTAATGGTGAAGAAGTTCAACAAGTTCTACAAGAGTAGAAGCAAAGATAGAAGCTTCAAGTCAAGGTCCTACAATGACAAAAGATCTTCTAGTCGAGAGCGAAACTGCTATAATTGTGGAAGACCCGGACACTATTCCAATGAGTGTACGGCTCCCTACAAGAGAAGAGAAGATTCTCCAAAAAGAAGAAGCAAAGAATCTCCACCAAGAGAGAGAAGGAGTAGAGATGATCGTTATGAACGAAGATACTCACGGAGAAGCAAGGATTCAGAAAGGAAGGAAAAATCATCAAGGAGCTATACAAGACGAAGACATCAAGCTCATGTTGGTGAATGGGTATCCGGCTCCGACTCCGACAGCCACTCCGAGAGAAGTTATCACTCCGACTCCGAAGATACTCAAGATGAAGGTGTTGCCGGTCTAGCACTTGTGTCAACGAACTCCTACGACATATTTGACTCACCAAATGAAGGAATTGGAAGATGCTTCATGGCCAAAGGTCCTAAGGTAACACACCCGAGTATGTTGATTTTAATAGTGATGAAGATGACTTGTTAGGTGATGATTTGCTTGTTGACAACTCTAGTGAAGAATATTATGGTGAAACATCAATTAATCATGCTAAAACGAATGACAATGATAAGGAGAAGATTGAGGCTCTAACTAAAGAACTAAACACTCTTAAGTTAGCTCATGAAACTATCTTCGAAGATCATCGAGAACTTTTAGGAGCTCATGAGAAATTACGCTTTGAAAAGCTCAATCTTGAGCAAGAGCATGAGTTCTTAAAAGCAATCAATGATGATCTCCGCAAGAATAGTTCTTCTTACATTGCCAAGCGTTTACTCTTATCCACTTACATGCCTCAAGTCAAGTCTAGTAACAAGAACAAGAAAGATTCTTCCTCTAGCAGTAACAATGATCATGCTAAATCCAATATTGTTGCTTCTAGTAGTTCTCTTGATTCCACTAATGATTCTCTTAGCCAAGTTACACTTGAGCAAGAAAATAGCTTATTGAAGGGAATTATAGAGAAAGGTGTTTACAAGAGCCTTGCCGGAAGTAAGCAATTCGAGGAAATTGTGCGCAAGCAAGGAATGCACCGGAAGAATCAAGTTGTTGGTTTTGAACGAAAGTTCAATGCCAATGGAGTTGAATGGGAATAAGATCAATACCCCAAGACAAAGTTTGTTCCTCAACAAGGGAAGTATGACACTTCTTTCAAGGGAACACAAGCTCAAGATGATCTTCCACCACAAGACTACAAGCAAAAAGGCAAGGACAAGCTTCAGGAGGAGATTGATGCATTTGAAGAAGCTCCTAAGACCTTAGTCAAGTGGATTCCCAAGACTACTTCAAGTTCCACTTCATCAAGTACGACTACAACTCCAAGGATTCCCATCAAGATGGTGTAGATCCAAAAGAAGAAGAACTAGAGAGTTCTTGAGGGTGACTCCGCCAACATACTTCACTCTTATCATTTTGGCAAGAACAAGTGCAATCAACTTCCACATCTTGCGCTAGTTCAAGGAGTCACAAACCCTCTTGTTGGTAAGACAAGGGACAAGGTAACCTAAAGTTTTCATGGACATCATCTTGTGTGTGCATCACTCTATGTCTATGGATATCCTTGTTTGTTCCTTGTGGGACTAACCCGTGTAGGTATTGAAAGTGCAATTCACTCAAATGGATAGCTCCAAGTGATCTACATCAACATTGAGCATCCACATCTTCAACATCTGCATGAAGTCATCATCGACAAAATCCAAGGTTAGTTCATCCCTCTTAGGGGGGGGGGGGTTTCACATCTAGGGGGAGCTTTACTCTATGACTTGAGCTAAAGCAACTCTAAAGATGTGAATACAACAATGCTTTATGTAAAAGTGGTAACCCCACTTGAGCTTAAACGATGAGTATGACCTATGATCAAGTGTCCTCACTTGACTCCTAAGTCAATATACTCATATATAGATGACCTAGTCATCGCAAATTGCTTGATTGATGCTAGAATTGGTTGTGCATGCTTTGCCACATATTTCATTTGCCATCTTATTGTGTGAGCATGTTGGTTGCATATTTTACTCATTCGAGGACATCCACTTGTAGTTTTGATTGTTTGGCTTTCTTCTTTTGCCAAGTGGATGGACAAGAATGCCTAAGAACCTCCTCTAGCTATCTATGCTTTTCTCGTCTCAAACTCTATTCATGCTGCATCACAAAACTTGATCAAGTCAGATTCGAACCACTCTGTGTGAGGAGTGCTCGGAGTCCCCGATTCGTCATAGACTTAAACTTCCAGAACCTCTTTATGGATCTCGGTCTGACCGATACTCCATTTTCGGTCCTACCGAGTTCATTAAGTTGATCTAGGTTTTCGATCTCGGTGCAACCGATTTGAACTTTTCGGTCACACCGAGTTGCAATAACTGCACACAGTTTTGCATCTCGGTGCCACCGAGTTGTTCCACTCGGTCACACCGACAGGGTTGGGCTATATATAGTGATGGGCAAAATTTTGGAAATTTCTCCGAAACCTCTTTGCCCGCGCGATAGCCTGCTCTGCCTTCGTGGTCTCCGGATCGTCTTCTCGCCGCCAGCAGCCTCCAGTCGCTGGTCTCCGCCGCCGTCAACGGAATTCTGCCCCGCCGTTGCCGCCGTAGCGAGTCTCCGCCGAACTAGGGTATGGACTCGATCTTTGTGCTATTCTCCACTCCGATTCCTAGCACACTGTGATCATTATGATTCTTGCCATGATTGAAACACTCCTATCCAGTCAATGATCTCGTAGAATAGGTTTAATTCGAAAATTTTAGGGTTAGGTTTCCGCCGAAACCATCTCGGACCCACCGAGTTGAAAAACTCGGTCCCACCGATCTGGCTTTTGCCATTGCACAAATGAAACTCGGTCTGACCGAGAATAACTTATCGGTGCGACCGATTTTGGAATTCTGTGAAACCCTAGCAGTCTCGGTGCCACCAAACTGTGACTCGGTCTGACCAAGTTCACCAGTTCTGGTGCCAAAACTGCTTCGGTGTCACCGAGTTTGAAAATCGGTAGATCCGAGATGCTTTCTGTGGAAAACTAAAACTAAGTTTTGAATTAATCTTTTGCAAAAATCTCTGCTTTTTGTGATGCTCATCCACTCTATCTTATCCATAATCTATTCACAGGGTCAGCAGTCAGCTTGCAACATGTCTGATCAAAGTGATAGCCAGAATGTGTCTAAGCAGCAAGTTGTGATGAGTGAGGGCACTAGCCCCTCAAGCTCTTCTGATGATGGCAGTAGGAGCACCCCCAGCAATCTGCCTAAGGCTGCCACACGTCAAAGGAAGAAGAGAACGTCTGATTCTGAGGATGAAGACTATGTGGCAGAGGAAGAGGCCACATCAAAGAGAGCTGAACCAGCTCAAGGAACCAAGCCAGGGCTGAAGATCAAAAGGCCAGCAGGCAGGCAGCCCATGTCAAAGGCTAGGGCTTCAACTGTGAAGCCTGCTCCCACTGAGCCCATTGCTGCTGAGGGCAAGAAGAGAAAAGAGAGGGTGAAAAAGACTGTAGCCAGAGTGCTTGGGAAGGCCTCCATCATGGTAGATGAGGAGGAAGAAGAAGAGGTTGCTGCACCAGCACCTAAGGCAGCCAAACTCATGGGAGATGCTATAAGGTCAGGAACAGCTGCATCCAAGCCCAAGGAAGCACCTAAGGCTGCATCTAAGCCTAAGAGTGCACCCAAGAGAAACACACGAAGCATCCCAGCTGCAGAAAAGAACAATGCCCCAATGCCTGAAGCAATCGAAGAAGAGGAAGAGAGTGTCCTTAGGAAGCTCAAGCCCAAGATCCCAGACCACAACGATGCTCATCCTGTGGCTGAGGATATGAAGCTCAGGAGAGATTCAGGGCTAAGGAAATGGAGAGAAGCAGATCCGTATGCTTCTAGGAGAAGGACTGCCGTGGATTACAGATTTCATACCAAGGAGCAACAAGATTTCTATGAGACTGTTTTGCTTGACAAGAAGCCAATCGTTTGTGACATGAGATGGGTCGACTGGACCTACATCAAGGACAATGAAGAGCACTACCCCGGTGTTTTTGACAGCTTTAGTGCGTGTGGAGTTGCAGACTTTGTTGGGCAGAAGCTCATAAAGTGGAACGAGGAGCTGATCATGCAATTCTATTCCACAACACACTTTTATCCGGATGGCAGGATCACATGGATGTCTGAGGGTACGAGGTACCAATCCACTGTGGAAGAATGGGCGAAGTTGATCAATGCCCCAGAGGAGCAAGCGGATGACTTGGACATTTATGCCAAGAAAAAGATGGATCACAACTCCATGTCCAACATGTACAAGGAGATCCCGAATGAAGCGCTTGACACGTTCAAGTTTGGCTCTGTGCACTATCTGCTCTCAGGATTGCCTACGATCAACTGGATCCTTAGGCACACCCTTCTGCCCAAATCTGGAGATCACAAGATGATCAGAGGTCACGCGATCAACCTGCTTCATGTCTTTGACGTGCCTCAGAAATTCAAGGTCATGAGTCTCATTGTGGAAACAATTAAGAGGACAGCTGCAGACCAGAAGAGGAGTTGTGGGTATGCCCCACAGATTCAGGAGCTCATCAACTCCAAGATGGGCACGGGTGTGTATTTATTGGATAAGGAACACCTGCCCATCCGCCCAGATTTTGAGGATAACCAAGTGGTTATGACTGAGAATGAACCCTCTTCTGCCCATGCACAAGCTTAGAAGGAGAAGGCGAAGAAGGAGAAAGCTGCCAGGATGCCTACTCAAGCGGAGGCATCTGAATACTTCTTGAAGACCAAACAAGAGCAGCTCGGTTACCTGATAGCGTCCACCCTTCGTATTGAGCAAGGACTTGCCACCCTGACTCAGAACCAGGCGAGCCTAGAGAGGATCATGGAACAGAGATTCTATGACATGGACATCAAGGTGACAGAAATACAGACTGCCGTGGAGCAGCTTCAGGAGGACATGAATAAGAGGAGAGGCAGGACCACAACTGATGCTTTTGCCAGGGTGCCACGAGGTCCGAGGTCGTCTGCACTGCCAGTTGCTGACACTAGAGCCACAACGTCTGCACCAGCCACAGCCTCCATTCCACCAGCTGCGGCATCCACTTCAGCCTTGACTCCGACCACTTCTACTCAAGGCTTCATCCTTGGCGTGCTCCGGACTCCACCACCACCTGAAGATCAAGCCTGAGCGTCGACTTAGCAGTATGCATTTTCTAGGAACTTTTTGGTAACTTGTTGCCAAAGGGGGAGAAGATGTATAGATCATAGGCTTCGAGAGAGAGAGAGTGTTGCTTTTCTCTCTTGTTTTATTTGGTGGTTTTTTGAACTTTGTTTGCTTGTGTGTGAGATACTACGTCCTTATGTTTGTGAGACATCGATGATCATGTGTTTGATCATAAGCTACACTTAATGTTTGCTTAATGCTTGCTTAAATATTATCATTCTATCTATCGTTTGTGATCATTCACTATTCTTGGTGATGAGTGCATGTATTTCAATCTTATCATTTTTTAGCGCTCCACCAAGATGTATGTGACATGGAAGAGTAACCCATGATTCTAACTCCATGTGCATTTGCAGTCCAAAGCAAATTTTAAATATGCACAAATTTAGGGGGAGCTCTTATTTGTCACATACTTCTCAAAGCGATGATGTATTTCATGATTATTATCATTTGTCGAAGCTTTGATCTATATGTTGTCATCAATTACCAAAAAGGGGGAGATTGAAAGTGCAACTATCCCTAGGTGGTTTTGGTAATTCATAACAACATATAGCTCATTGAGCTAATGCTATTCCAAGATGATTATTTCAGGAAAGCTCAATGATTGGCATGGCATGGATGTGAAAGTGGAACCCTCAAAATGCTAAGGACAAGAATTGGCTCAAGCTCAGAAGTTCAAGACTCTTCATTTTATATTTTAGTGATCCAAGATCACATTGAGTCTTTAGGAAAAGCCAATACTATCAAGGAGGGATGAGGTGTTGCTTAATGAGCCTCTTGCTTTATGTGCTTAGTGATATGCTCCAAAATCCTCAACCACCTTTCCATATCCACAAATGACCTAAACCCTAAGCCAAACTCGGTCATACCGATTTTGTCAATCCGGCGCCACCGAGTTTCACTTGTCATTTGCCACTGCCAAACCCTAGCAATTCGGTCCTACCGATAAGGTTCTCGGTCCCACCGAGATGGGCTTGCAAACTCTCTGTTTCCATTTCGTAAATTTTCGGTCTCACCGAAAGAGCGAATCGGTCCAACCGAGAATGCAAGGTAAACTCTATGTTTCCTTCTTGTAACTTTTTGGTCTCACCGAAAGAGCAAGTCGGTCCCACCGAGTTTGCCTGACCAACTCTCTGGTTAGCTAATTGCCGAACTCGGTCTCACCGAGTTTGTGCGATCGGTCTCACCGAGATTACGTTATGCCCAAACCCTAACCAAATCGGTCCTACCAAGTTGCATCTCAGTCCCACCGAGATTCCTAACGGTCACTAGGTTTACCATTTCGGTCAGACCGAGTTTTCTGATTCGGTCCCACCGAGATTGGTAGATTGTGTGTAACGGTTGGATTTTTTGTGGAGGCTATAAATACCCCTCCACCACCTCTTCATTCGAAGAGAGAGCAATCAGAACACATACACCATTCCTACTCATATGTTCTGAGAAAGAACCACCTACTCATGTGTTGAGACCAAGATATTCCATTCCTACCGTATGAATCTTGATCTCTAGCCTTCCCCAATTTGCTTTCCACTCAAATCTTCTTTCCACCAGATCCAAATCCTATGACAGAGAGTTGAGTGTTGGGGAGACTATCATTTGAAGCACAAGAGCAAGGAGTTCATCATCAACACACCATTTGTTACTTCTTGGAGAGTGGTGTCTCCTAGATTGGCTAGGTGTCACTTGGGAGCCTCCGACAAGATTGTGGAGTTGAACCAAGGAGTTTGTAAGGGCAAGGAGATCGCCTACTTCGTGAAGATCTACCGCTAGTGAGGTAAGTCCTTCGTGGGCGATGGCCATGGTGGAATAGAGAAGGTTGCTTCTTCGTGGACCCTTCGTGGGTGGAGCCCTCCATGGACTCGCGCAACCGTTACCCTTAGTGGGTTGAAGTCTCCATCAATGTGGATGTAGGATAGCACCACCTATCCGAACCACGGGAAAACATCCGTATCTCCAATTGCGTTTGAATCCTCCAAACCCTTACCTTTACATTCTTGCAAGTTGCATGCTTTACTTTCTGCTGCCAATAAACTCTTTGCATGCTTGCTTGAATTGTGTGATGATTGCTTGACTTGCTCTAAGATAGCTAAAATCTGCCAAGAACTAAAATTGGGAAAAGGCTAAGTTTTTAATTGGTCAAGTAGTCTAATCACCCCCCCTCTAGACATACTTTCGATCCTACAACCGTGCTTTGCCTTCTCTTCTCTCTCTCATTTGCATATGTTAGCCACCATATATGCTAGTCGCTTGCTGCAGCTCCACCTCATACCTTTACCTTACCCATAAGCTTAAATAGTCTTGATCGCGAGGGTGCGAGATTGCTGAGTCCATGTGGCTCACAGATACTTCCAAAACCAGCTTGCAGGTGCTGATGAGTTCGTGCAGGTGGCGCAACCAAGCTCAGGAGGAGCTCGATGAAGATCTTGTCCTTTGTGTTGTTTCGTTCTAGTTGATCAGTAGTGTAGCCCAGTTGGGGTCGATCGGGGACCTTTGTCGCATTTGGGGTTCTTCTTTTATTTTGGTTCCGTAGTCGGACCTTGAGTGTATTTGGATGATGTAATGTTTATTCATGTAATTGTGTGAAGTGGCGATTGTAAGCCAACTATGTAACTCTTTTCCCTTATGTATTACATGGGTGGTGTGAAGATTACCTCACTTGCGACATTGCTTTCAATGCGGTTATGCCTCTAAGTCGTGCTTCGACACGCGGGAGATATAGCCGCATCAAGGGCGTTACATCTATAAATAGGACCAGCCACCCACATAGCTGGGGGGGTCGAAGGGTCTCTGGGGTCGAAGGGTCTCTAGGGGTAGAGATGTTGGAAGCAGAGAGAGAGAGAGAAAGGTGACTGAACTCCTCCCAGCAGTTCATCACCTCAGCCAAGAATAGACCCTCGCGAGGCTGTTCTTCCTAGTATTGTTCATCATCATCAGCCCAAGAGGCAATCCACCACCACACACTGGAGTAGGGTATTACACCACAACGGTGGCCGGAACCAGTATAAACCCTGTGTCTCTTGTGCTGTTCTTCCCATAGTTTAGATCCTAGCATGGCGGAGGGGTGCAGGTAGGTAGGAGGCGAAATCTCCGCGTGCACCCTAGTGTTCGAACCTCAAGGGTCTGCCGGAACCCGAAATCCGACATTTGGCGCGCCAGGTAGGGGTGCGCCAGAATTCGTCTTCCATCACCCCGTTCTCCTCCGACCATCGCGCCCATGTCTGACGCTCGTCGGGCCCGCGCGGAGCGCCGGGTCGCCCTTGCTTCCCGCATCGCCCAGACGGCCCCTGTCGGCGGGCGTCCTCGACGTTCCCCATCACCTTCCATCAACGCCGCCACCGGCCCGACGGGGGACGAACAGCAAGCATCGTCTCAGCATCCATCCGTGCGCCAAGACGGCCGCACCGCAACTCCCACGCTCGCCCCAGCTGGATCTTCGTCCCGCGCGCTCCGCGCTCCCATGGAGGCTCGAGTTGCGCTCATCATGGCAAACGAGCTCCTGCGCTACCGTCCCATCGACGACGTCTACGAAGAATGGCTTGACCGCGTCGCCGAGCTCGTCCGCACCGTAGGGGGCTCTTCCGCGTTGTCCGTTCCGCTGCACCGCACCCCGCCCCACGCGGGCGACGAGGCTCCGGTGGCGCCCCGGCCACCTCCTCCCCAAGAGGACGCCATGGCTCCAAGGCGCGTGGCCCCTGGGCGGAACCCGCTCCGTCAGGTGCCAGCGCAGCAAGAACAGAGCTGCCAAGAAGTCCCTCGCCCGCAAGAAGCCGCCCGGGCGCTCCCCGCACCAGCACGTCGCGACCATCCTCCTGCTTCGGCGCGTGGGGACATGCAAGACTAGGCTCTCCGTCACCCAAGGCCTCCCGTGGCCACAGCAGGCTGCCGCGCCTACACTACCGAACTACGCAGCGTCGCGTGGCCGGGCAAGTTCAAGCCAGACCTGCCTCCTCGCTACGACGGCACGGCCGACCCTGCGGAGTTCCTCTAGCTCTACGAGCTGGGCATCGAAGCTGCCAACGGAGACGAGAAGGTCATGGCGAACTGGTTTCCCATGGCGCTCAAGGATGGGGCCCGCACCTGGCTCCTGAACCTGGCTCCAGACACAATCTCCTCCTGGGAGGAGATGCGCACCCGCTTCATCACCAACTTCCAAGGCAGTCGCGACCAGCCACCCGCCGTGAGTGACATGCGCCGCATCAAGCAACAGCCCGGGGAGACCCTGCAGAAGTACATCCAATGCTTCAACAACGCATGCCTCATGATTCCCAAGGTGACTAAAGAGGCCATCGTCTCGGCCTTCTCCGACGGCGTGCGCGATGTCAAGATGAAGGAGGAGCTGGCGATGCATGAAGACCTGTCCACTTCCTTGGAGTTGTTCAACTTGGTGAACAAGTGTGCCAGGGCTGAGGAAGGGCGTCTCTCCCTCCTCGAGCTGCCTGCCGCAGACCCAGAAGAGAAGAAGCTCAAGGCGGGCTGCCGTGCTCGCGGCAGAACCGGACACCAAGCGGGGCAGAGATCAGCCCGAACCTTCCAAGCGCAGCCGGTACATTGTGTACCACGACCTCCACACCCACAACACCAACGAATGTCAAGAACTCCGAGCCGTGCGTGAAGGAAGGATCGGCCGTCGCCCTGACCGCGGTGACCGGGCTACGGCCGAGGAGGAGGAAGGAATGCAGGACGCTGGGAAGACCGTGGCCCGCGCCAGGGGTGGCGCGATCAACCTCGCGAGGATCGCTGGCAAGACCCGCCTCGTGAGGGAGGCTGGAGGGATCAGCCTTGCGAGGATCACCCGCAAGGCAACGCAGGCCTCCCACCGCTGCTGCCACAGCCAAGGAGAAACGAGGACTGTCACCTGGATGAGGAGGCCTGGGGCTTCCAGGAGCCGCGCGCGATCGCCTGCATCCTGGGCAGAGCTCAAGCCCCAGCCTCTCGACGCATCTTCAAGCAGTTTGCCCGCAAAGTGAACGCAACCCTCCCCAGGCTCGAAGCCACGCGCCCTCTCAGGTGGTCGGCGTGCGCCATCACGTTCAGCTCAGCAGATCAGCTCAAGTGTGCGGCTACAGCCGGAGTCCTCCCGATGCTTTGTTCCCCAATTATCAGCAGCATGGTGGTCACCAAGACCCTCATCAATGGCGGGGCAGGGCTCAACGTCCTGTCCGTGGAGACATTGAACAACCTCCAAGTGCCCTACAGCCAGCTCCAGCCAACCAAGCCTTTCTTCGGTATCACCGACGGCTCCACGGTCCCGATTGGGCAGGTTCGCCTCCCTGTCACCTTCGGGGCACGCGACAACTACCGCACCGAGCTCATCGACTTCGACGTCGCTCACATTCGCCTGCCATACAACGCCATCCTTGGGTACCCAACGCTGGCCAAGTTCATGGCCGCAACTCACCATGGCTACAACGTCCTCAAGATGCCAGGAAGCGGTGGAGTCATCACGTTGCCCTGTGAAGAGAAGGACGTGGTGTGTTCCCTGGAGCGAGCCTTTCAGGCCGCATCGCTGGAAGACCCGGATCATGGAATCAGGAGGCCTCCCGAGACCGCCCCTAAGAAGAAGAAGACATCATCCGGCCTGGCCCCTCAGGAGGCAGGCCCCTCTCGGCCCGTGCCTGCCCAGGGGGAGCCTCCTTCCAACGCATAGGAAAGCGCGCCCAGCGCCCTCCTCAGGCAGGGCTCGGGGGCTCTCCCCTGGAGGGCCGCCGACCTAGCTAGGATCACGAGGGAGGCGCTTGGGCACCACCTGGAGGCGTGTTACGAAGCACGTTTCCCCCAGGAAGGAGCAACACAAGGAGATCCAGACCCACAGGAGTTCGTCAGCAAGGCCATTCAGGAGCTACAGGAGTCAAGAGTCATGAGAGGCGACCGCCGCCTACCAGCAGTGGCTCCCCATCCAGGCGAGGATGGCGGGCTGCGCGTCTGCATCAACGTACCAGGGCTCAACCGAGTCGCCTCCCTAGAGCGCCTCTGGCCCTCGCGAGTGGGGCGCTGCGGAGGTCCACCCCTGAAAGTGCAACTATCCCTAGGTGGTTTTGGTAATTCATAACAACATATAGGTCATTGATCTAATGCTATTCCAAGATGATCATTTCAGGAAAGCTCAATGATTGGCATGGCATGGATGGTGAAAGTGGAACCCTCAAAATGCTAAGGACAAAGGATTGGCTCTAGCTCATATGCTCAAGACTCTTCATTTTACATTTTAGTGGTCCAAGATCACATTGAGTCCATAGGAAAAGCCAATACTACCAAGGAGGGATGAGGTGTTGCTTAATGAGCCTCTTGCTTCATGTGCTTAATGATATGCTCCAAAATCCTCAGCTACTTTCCCATATCCACATTTGACCTAAACCCAAAGCCAAACCCGGCCCTACCGATTCTTTCAACCCGGCGCCACCGAGTTTCACTTGTCAAAGCCATTGTCAAACCCTAAGCAAATCGGTTCTACCGATAGGGATCTCGGTCTCACCGAGATGGGATTGCAATTTCTCTGTTTCCTTTTCGTAACTTTTCGGTCTCACCGAAAGAGCAGATCGGTCCCACCGAGATTGCAATGTAAACTCACTGTTTCCTTTTCATAACATTTCGGTCTCACCGAGAAGAGCGAATCGGTCCCACCGAGTTTGCCTGACCAACCCTCTGGTTAGCTTATTACCAAATCGGTCTCACCGAGTTTGTGTAATCGGTCTCACCGAGATTACATTATGCCCTAACCCTAACCATATCGGTCCTACCGAGTTGCATGTCAGTCCCACCGAAAATCTCTAACGGTCACTAGGTTTACTATTTCGGTCCGACCGAGTTTGTTGATTCGGTCCCACCGAGATTGGTAAATTGTGTGTAACGGTTGGATTTTGTGTGGATGTTATATATACCCCTCCACCTCCTCTTCACTCGTGGAGAGAGCCATCAGAACACATCTACACTTCCAACTCATATGTTCTGAGAGAGAACCACCTACTCATGTGTTGAGGCCAAGATATTCCATTCCTACCACATGAATCTTGATCTCTAGCCTTCCCCAAGTTGCTTTCCACTCAAATCTTCTTTCCACCAAATCCAAATCCTGTGAGAGAGAGTTGAGTGTTGGGGATACTATCATTTGAAGCACAAGAGCAAGGAGTTCATCATCAACACACCATTTGTTACTTCTTGGAGAGTGGTGTCTCCTAGATTGGCTAGGTGTCACTTGGGAGCCTCCGACAAGATTGTGGAGTTGAACCAAGGAGTTTGTAAGGGCAAGGAGATCGCCTACTTCGTGAAGATCTATCGCTAGTGAGGCAAGTCCTTCGTGGGCGATGGCCATGTTGGGGTAGACAAGGTTGCTTCTTCGTGGACCCTTCATGGGTGGAGCCCTCTGTGGACTCGCGCAACCGTTACCCTTCGTGGGTTGAAGTCTCCATCAACATGGATGTAGGATAGCACCACCTATCCGAACCACGGGAAAAACATCCGTGTCTCCAATTGCGTTTGAATTCTCCAAACCCTTCCCTTTACATTCTTGCAAGTTGCATGCTTTACTTTCCGCTGCCAATATACTCTTTGCATGCTTGCTTGAATTGTGTGATGATTGCTTGACTTGTCCTAAAATAGCTAAAATCTGCCAAGAACTAAAATTGGGAAAAGGTTAAGTTTTTATTTGGTCAAGTAGTCAAATCACCCCCCTCTAGACATACTTTCGATCCTACAAGTGGTATCAGAGCTTTGGTCTCCATTTGCTTTGATTTCCATAGCTTTTGGTGGTCATAGCCTTGGTTTCAAAACCTAGGAGAGTATGGCGTCTAGCGAGGGAAATTATCACCGTATAGGTCCTTACTTTGATGGTACTAATTTTGCTAGTTGGAAGCATAAAATGAAAATGCATATTCTTGGACATAACCCCGCCGTTTGGGCTATTGTGTGTGTTGGTTTGCAAGGTGACTTCTTTGATGAGAGAGAACCAAACCGTGAAGCTACCGCGGATGATTTGAAGATGTTGCAATACAATGCTCAAGCTTGTGATATTCTCTTCAACGGATTGTGCCCCGAAGAATTCAACAAAATCAGCCGTCTTGAGAATGCAAAGGAAATTTGGGACACTTTGATTGATATGCACGAAGGTACCGACTCCGTCAAGGAATCCAAATTGGATGTGCTTCAAAGTCAACTTGACAAGTTCAAAATGAAGGATGGTGAAGGTGTCGCTGAAATGTACTCTAGGCTTGCTCTCATCACAAATGAGATTGCCGGCTTAGGGAGTGAAGAGATGACCGATAGATTCATCATCAAGAAGATTCTAAGAGCCTTGGATGGAAAATATGATACCGTGTGCACATTGATCCAAATGATGCCCAATTACAAAGATCTCAAGCCAACGGAGGTAATTGGAAGAATTGTTGCTCATGAGATGTCACTTAAGGATAAAGAGGAACTTCACAACAAATCAAGTGGTGCCTACAAAGCCTCATGTGAAGCCCCTACATCATCAAGTGAGAAACAAAACTTCAATGAAGAATTAAGCTTAATGGTGAAAAACTTCAACAAGTTCTACAAGAGTAGAAGCAAAGATAGAAGCTCCAAGTCAAGGTCCTACAATGACAAAAGATCTTCTAGTCGAGAGCGAAACTGCTACAATTGTGGAAGACCCGGACACTATTCCAATGAGTGTACGGCTCCCTACAAGAGAAGAGAAGACTCTCCAAAAAGAAGAAGCAAAAGAGAAGAATCACCACCAAGAGAGAGAAGGAGTAGAGATGATCGTTATGAACGAAGACACTCACGGAGAAGCAAGGATTCGGAAAGGAAGGAAAAATCATCAAGGAGCTACTCAAAATGAAGACATCAAGCTCATGTTGGTGAATGGGTATCCGGCTCCGACTCCGACAACCACTCCGAGAGAAGTTATCACTCCGATTCCGAATATACTCAAGATGAAGGTGTTGCCGGTCTAGCACTTGTGTCAACCAACTCCTACGACATATTTGACTCACCAAATGAAGGAATTGGAAGATGCTTCATGGCCAAAGGTCCTAAGGTAGCACACCCCGAGTATGTTGATTTTAATAGTGATGAAGATGACTTGTTAGGTGATGATGATTTACTTGTTGACAACTCTAGTGATGAATACTATGATGAAACGTCAATTAATCATGCTAATCAAGATAAAACGAATGACAATGATAAGGAGAAGATTGAGGCTCTAACTAAAGAACTAAACACTCTTAAGTTAGCTCATGAAACTATCTTCGAAGATCATCGAGAACTTTTAAGAGCTCATGAGAAGTTACACTTTGAAAAGCTCAATCTTGAGCAAGAGCATGAGTTTTTAAAGGCAATCAATGATGATCTCCGCAAGAAAAGTTCTTCTTACATTGCCAAGCGTTTACTCTTATCCACTTACATGCCTCAAGTCAAGTCTAGTAACAAGAACAAGAAAGATTCTTCCTCTAGCAGTAACAATGATCATGCTAAATCCAATATTGTTGCTTCTAGTAGTTCTCTTGATTCCACTAATGATTCTCTTAGCCAAGTTACACTTGAGCAAGAAAATAGCTTATTGAAGGGAATTATAGAGAAAGGAGTGTACAAAAGCCTTGCCGGGAGTAAGCAATTCGAGGAAATTGTGCGCAAGCAAGGAAGGCACTGGAAGAATCAAGGTGTTGGTTTTGAACGAAAGTTCAATGCCAATGGAGTTGAGTGGGAAGAAGATCAATACCCCAAGACAAAGTTTGTTCCTCAACAAGAGAAGTATGATCCTACTTCCTTCAAGGGGACACAAGCTCAAGATGATCTTCCACCACAAGACTACAAGCAAAAAGGGAAGGACAAGCTTCAAGAGGAAATTGATGCATTTGAAGAAGCTCCTAAGACCTTAGTCAAGTGGATTCCCAAGACCACTTCAAGTTCCACTTCATCAAGTACGACTACAACTCCAAGGATTCCCATCAAGATGGTGTGGATCCAAAAGAAGAAGAACTAGAGAGTTCTTGAGGGTGACTCCGCCAACATACTCCACTCTTATCATTTTGGCAAGAACAAGTGCAATCAACTTCCACATCTTGCACTAGTTCAAGGAGTCACAAACCCTCTTGTTGGTAAGACAAGGGACAAGGTAACCTAAAAGTTTTCATGGACATCATCTTGTGTGTGCATCACTCTATGTCTATGGATATCCTTGTTTGTTCCTTGTGGGACTAACCCATGTAGGTGTTGAAAGTGCAATTCACTCAAATGGATAGCTCCAAGTGATCTACATCAACATTGAGCATCCACATCTTCAACATCTACATGAAGTCATCATTGACAAAACCCAAGGTTAGTTCATCCCTCTTAGGGGGGATATCATATCTAGGGGGAGCTTTACTCTAAGACTTGAGCTAAAGCAACTCTAAAGATGTGAACACAACAATGCTTTATGTAAAAGTGGTAACCCCACTTGAGCTTAAACGATGAGTATGACCTATGATCAAGTGCTCTCACTTGACTGCTAAGTCAATATACTCATATATAGATGACCTAGTCATCGCCAATTGCTTGATAGATGCTAGAATTGGTTGTGCATGTTTTGTCACATATTTCAATTGCCATTTTATTGTGTGAGCATGTTGGTTGCATATTTTTCTCATTCGAGGACATCCACTTGTTGTTTTGATTGTTTGGTTTTATTTCCTTTTGCCAAGTGGATGGACGAGAATGCCTAAGAACCTTCTCTAGCTATCTATGCTTTTCTCGTCTCAAACTCTATTCATGCTACATCACAAAATTTGATCAAGTCAGATTCAAACCACTCTGTGTGAGGAGCACTCGGAGTCCCCAATTCGTCATAGACTTAAACTTCCAAAACCTCTTTGTGATTCTCGGTCTGACTGATATCCTACTTTCAGTCCTACCGAGATCATTAAGTTGATCTGAATTTTCGATCTCGGTGCAACCGATTTGAACCATTCGGTCACACCGAGTTGCAATAATTGTATACAGTTTTGCATCTCGGTGCCACCGAGTTGTTCCACTCGGTCACACCGACATGGTCGGGCTATATATAGGCACGGGCAAAAATTTGGAAATTTCTCCGAACCCCTTCGCCCGCGTGATAGCTCGCTCTGCCAACGTGGTCTCCAGATCGTCTCCTCGCCGCCAGCCGCCTCCAGTCGCTGGTCTCCATCACCGTCAACGTAATTCAACCCCGCCGTTGCCACCGTAGCGAGTCTCCGCCAAACTAGGGTATGGACTCGATCTTTGTGCTATCCCCAATCTGATTCCTAGCACATTGTGATCTTATTGTTTCTAGCCACGATTAAAACACTCCTATCCAGTCAATGTGTTCGTAGAATAGGATTGATTCGAAAATTTTAGGGTTAGGTTTCCGCCGAAACCATCTCGGACCCACCGAGTTGAAAAAATCCGTCCCACCAATTTGGCTCATGCCATTGCACAAGTGAGACTCGGTCTGACCGATTTTGGAACTTTGTGAAACCCTAGCAGTCTCGGTGCCACCGAACTGTGACTCGGTCTTACCGAGTTCACTAGTTTAGGTTCCAAAATTGCTTCGGTATCACCGAGTTTAAAAATCAGTAGATCCTAAATGATTTCTGTGGGAAACTAATACTAAGATTTTGAATCATTCTTTTGCAAAAAATCTCTGCATTTTGTGATGCTCATCCACTCTACCTCATCTATAAACTGTTCACAGGGTCAGCAGTCAGCTTGTTCATCATGTCAGATCAAAGTGATAGCCAAAACCTGTCAGAGAAGCAAGTGCACATGAGTGAGGGCACTAGTCCCTCCAGTTCCTCAGATGAAGGCAGCAGGAGCACTCCTAGTAACTTGCCAAAAGCTGCCACCAGACAAAGGAAGAAAAGAACCTCAGAATCAGAGGATGAGGACTATGTGGCAGAAGAAGAAGCCACTTCCAAGAAAGTGGTTAAGAAGGAATATAGCACTGCTACTGCCACCAAGCCAGGCATGAACCAAAAGGTTCCTGCAAAGAGAATTCCAATGTCTAAGGCCAGAGCATCTGCTCAAGTCCCTTTGGGATCTGAACCCAAAGAGGTTGCTGCAGAAGGGAAGAAGAGGAAGGAGAGGATCAAAAAGACCACTGCTAGAGTGCTTGGGAGATCCTCAATCATGAGAGATTCTGAAGAGGAAGAGGAAGAAGAGGTTGCTGCACCAGCACCCAAGGCACAAAAGCTGATGGGTGATGCTATATGATCAGGGGCTACTGCATCCAAGCCCAAGGAAGCACCCAAGGCTGCATCAAAGGCCAAGACAGCTCCAAAGAGGAACACAAGGAGCATACCAGCTGCTGAAAAGAACAAGGCCCCAGTGCCTGACACTGCAGAAGAAGAGGAAGGCCAAGTTCTCAGGAAGCTAAAGCCCAAGATCCCAGACCACAATGATGCTCATCCTGTGGCTGAGGACATGAAGATCAGAAGAGACTCAGGGCTGAGAAAGTGGAGAGCAGAAGATCCATATGCTACAAGAAGAAGAACTGCTGTTGACTATAGGTTCCACACTAAGGAACAGCAGGACTTCTATGAGACAGTTTTGCTTGATAAGAAGCCTATCGTTTGTGACATGAGATGGGTAGACTGGGAGTACATCAAGGACAATGAAGAGCACTATCCTGGAGTGCAAGACAGCTTCAAGGCTTGTGGAGTAGCTGACTTTGTTGGGCAGAAGCTCACAAAGTGGAATGAAGAGCTGATCATGCAGTTCTACTCCACAGCACACTTCTATCCAGATGGCAGAATTGTGTGGATGTCTGAAGGTACAAGGTACCAATCAACTGTTGAGGAATGGGCAAAGTTGATCAATGCCCCAGAAGAAAATGAGGATGACTTGGACATTTATGCCAAGAAGAAGATGGATCACAATTCCATGTCTAACATGTACAAGGAGATCCCGAACAAGGCACTTGATACTTTCAAGTTTGGCTCAGTACATTATCTTCTGTCAGGGCTGCCAAGTATTAATTGGATTCTGAGGCACACTCTATTGCCCAAGTCAGGTGATCACAAGATGATCAGAGGCCATGCAATAAACTTGCTTCATATCTTTGATGTGCCACAGAAGTTCAAGGTGATGAGCCTCATGGTAGAAACCATCAAAAGGACTGCAGCAGATCAGAAGAGGAGCTGTGGTTATGCCCCTCAGATCCAAGAGCTGATAAACTCAAAGATGGGCACATGCATATACTTATTGGACAAGGAACACCTGCCCATCCATCCGGATTTTGAAGATAATCAGGTTGTCATGAACAAGGATGAACCATCATCAACTCATGCTCAAGCACAGAAGGAGAAGGCAAGGAAGGAGAAAGCTGCCAAGATGCCAACTCAAGAGGAGGCATCTGAGTATTTCTTGAAAACCAAGCAAGAGCAGCTTAGTTACTTGATTGCATCTACCCTGAGGATTGAGAAAGGACTGGCCACCCTCACTCAGAATCAGGAGAGCTTAGAGAGAATCGTAGAACAAAAGTTCTATGACTTGGATGTCAAAGTAACAGAGATTCAGTCTGCATTGGAGCAACTTCAAGATGACATGCAGGAGAGGAGAAGGAAGACTACAACTAATGCATTTGCCAGAGTGCCATGAGCTCAGAGGTCGACTGCAGTGCCAGTTCCTGACACCAGAGCCACCACCTCAGCTCCAGCCACAGCACCAGCCCAACCAGCTCCAGCATCTACTTCAGCTCCAGTTCCAACCACGTCTACAGAAGCCTTCGTCCTTGGAGTGATCCAGACTCCACCATCACCAGAAGATCAAGCCTGAGAGTCGATCTTGCACTATGCATTTTCTAGGAACTTTTTGGTAACTTGTTGCCAAAGGGGGAGAAAAATGTATAGATCATAGGCTTCGAGAGAGAGAGAGTGTGTGTTGCCTTTATTCTCTCTTGCTTTATTTGGTGGTTTTACAAACTTTGTTTGCTTTCGTTTGAGATACGTTGATATGCTTGTGAGACATTGATGATCATGTGTTTGATCATAAGCTACACTTATGCATGCTTGATATATCTTATCTATCTTATGTGATCATTCACTTTCTTTGGTGATGAGTGCATGTATTTCATTCTTATCTTTTTGAGCGCTCCACCAAGATGTATGTGACATGGAAGAGTAACCCATGACTCTAACTCTTTGTGCATTTGCAGTCCAAAGCAAATTTTAAATATGCAAAAATTTAGGGGGAGCTCTTACTTATCACATACTTCTCAAAGCAACGATATATTTCATTCTTATTATTATTTGTCGAAGCTTTAATCTATATGTTGTCATCAATTACAAAAAAGGGGGAGATTGAAAGTGCAACTATCCCTAGGTGGTTTTGGTAATTCATAACAACATATAGCTCATTGAGCTAATGCTATTCCAAGATGATCATTTCAGGAAAGCTCAATGATTGGCATGGCATGGATGGTAAAAGTGGAACCCTCAAAATGCTAAGGACAAAGGATTGGCTCTAGCTCATATGCTCAAGACTCTTCATTTTACATTTTAGTGGTCCAAGATCACATTGAGTCCATAGGAAAAGCCAATACTATCAAGGAGGGATGATGTGTTGCTTAATGAGCCTCTTGCTTCATGTGCTTAATGATATGCTCCAAAATCCTCAGCTACTTTCCCATATCCACATTTGACCTAAACCCAAAGCCAAACTCGGCCCTACCGATTCTTTCAACCCGGCGCCACCAAGTTTCACTTGTCATAGCCATTGTCAAACCCTAAGCAAATCGGTTCTACCGATAGGGATCTCGGTCGCACCGAGATGGGATTGCAATTTCTCTGTTTCCTTTTCGTAACTTTTCGGTCTCACCGAAAGAGCGGATCGGTCCCACCGAGATTGCAATGTAAACTCACTATTTCCTTTTCGTAACATTTCGGTCTCACCGAGAAGAGCGAATCGGTCCCACTGAGTTTGCCTGACCAACCCTCTGGTTAGCTTATTACCAAATCGGTCTCACCGAGTTTGTGTAATCGGTCTCACCGAGATTACGTTATGCCCTAACCCTAACCATATCGGTCCTACCGATTTGCATGTCAGTCCCACCGAAAATCTCTAACAGTCACTAGGTTTACTATTTCGGTCCGACCGAGTTTGTTGATTCGGTCCCACCGAGATTGGTAAATTGTGTGTAACGGTTGGATTTTGTGTGGAGGTTATATATACCCCTCCACCTCCTCTTCACTCGTGGAGAGAGCCATCAGAACACATCTACACTTCCAACTCATATGTTCTGAGAGAGAACCACCTACTCATGTGTTGAGGCCAAGATATTCCATTCCTACCACATGAATCTTGATCTCTAGCCTTCCCCAAGTTGCTTTCCACTCAAATCTTCTTTCCACCAAATCCAAATCCTGTGAGAGAGAGTTGAGTGTTGGGGAGACTATCATTTGAAGCACAAGAGCAAGGAGTTCATCATCAACACACCATTTGTTACTTCTTGGAGAGTGGTGTCTCCTAGATTGGCTAGGTGTCACTTGGGAGCCTCCGACAAGATTGTGGAGTTGAACCAAGGAGTTTGTAAGGGCAAGGAGATCGCCTACTTCGTGAAGATCTACCGCTAGTGAGGCAAGTCCATCATGGGCGATGGCCATGGTGGGATAGACAAGGTTGCTTCTTCGTGGACCCTTCATGGGTGGAGCCCTCCGTGGACTCGCGCAACCGTTACCCTTCGTGGGTGGAAGTCTCCATCAACGTGGATGTAGGATAGCACCACCTATCCGAACCACGGGAAAAACATCCGTGTCTGCAATTGCGTTTGAATTCTCCAAACCCTTCCCGTTACATTCTTGCAAGTTGCATGCTTTACTTTCCGCTGCCAATATACTCTTTGCATGCTTGCTTGAATTGTGTGATGATTGCTTGACTTGTCCTAAAATAGCTAAAATTTGCCAAGAACTAAAATTGGGAAAAGGTTAAGTTTTTATTTGGTCAAGTAGTCTAATCACCCCCCCCCCTCTAGACATACTTTCGATCCTACAACCCCACAGCTACGTTCGCATGCCTTACGGCTTGCCGAGCGCGGCTGACACGTACCAGCGCCTCATGTGGGGCACCACGGAGCCACAAGAGGCCAGGCGCTCCGCAGCCCTGGCGGAGATGGAGATGGTCCGCGAGGAACCGCCAGTGCCTCCGGAGCCTCCCGAGGCCCCTGGGCCTGGGGGCTCATGAGGATCGGCTTCTGCAGCCCACCGAGCTGGCTACACCAACACCCCTTCGTCTTCAGCGTCATCAGGTGACATCTTTCAAGTTTCACTTCCAGCTGGGAGCGCCCCCAGGGCTGCATTATTCCCAGGCCGCGTGGGTCCGTCCCTGCAGCGTGTGCCCCTTTTTATTTCGCGTCGTTAGCTTACCTTGTTGGGGGCGCCCCTCGGGCTGCATGACCCCCCAAGTCGCTCGGGCCAGACCCAGTGATGCCCGCGTTCCCAGCATCTATTTGAACGAATCCACTCCTTCGCGGCTAATGTGTTTTACCTAGTTGTCTGCTCAGCTGACGCCAACTAACGAAGCTGCTCCCAAACGGCACGACGCTTGCGCATGGGTCCGTCCCTGCAACGCCGACAAACCTGGATGGCTGAGCTCTGGCCGCGGCAGCCCCGCATAGCGTCACCTCGTCAAGTCTTCAGTACCTCGCTACCCCTCGGAAGCAACCAACGGCCGACTACCGATTGTCATGGCAACCCCTTGTTTTCTCTATGCTGGACCTGTAGGACCTCCTGAAGGAGCTGCTTCAGGCGAGGCTCTTGCTGTGTCTCCTTCTCTCTTGTCCGCGCGAACCGCTTGCACGTTAAAGGGGGGGTGCCTGAGCATCGCGACTCAGGGCTCCTACTGGCTCTCCAGCCCTCACCCTCTGGCCTTGACCACGGCATCGTGACCTGGCATACCAGCGACAGCTGAGACCCGCTCGGGGGCCGGGACCCGAGGACGTAGAGCAGAAAGGGGAGCAAAGGCAAGAGGGGAGAGACACACGAGGACCTCGCCAAGCAACCTCGCGCCTGCCGATGCGCGGACCCGGCGACACACCAGAGAGCGGCCCCTGATCCTCGAGATAAGTCATCACCCGAAAGCACCAGCTACCGCGGCACCATCCCCGCACCTAATGCTATCCCTTGTTAGCGACGCCGCTCTCCTTTCTCACCAAATGGTGGCTGCTTGGGCGCCAAAGGGGACCTCCTGAGCATCACGACTCAGGGGCTCCTACCGGACTCTGGGTCACTCACCTCCTGGCCTTGACCACGGCATCGTGACCTGGCATACCAGTGACGGCTGAAGCCGCCTTGGGACTGGGACCTGTCGACGCAGAGCACCAAGCCCTCGTGAGGTTCGAAAGGGAGGACCGAGCTAAGACGGGATGAGCAACTCGCGCAATTCTACGACAAGGGTTATATTAACAAGACAGGATCACCGACACCTTACAAGCCCCCACGGGCGCGTTTTTGGTTCCTCGTAGGGAACAGATCCTAAAGGGACGCAAACTACGCGCATCCCTACAAAAGACGCCATTGTCAACAGTGCGCCATCAGGCATCGACGCCAACCCCATCCAGATCAGAGTCGGCGTCGGCCTAACGGGCCCGCCCTGCTCCAGGAGCGGCGCCGGCTTGGGGGCTCGTAGCTGTCGTCGCTCGTCTCCGGAGTCGCGAAGGGCTTGCCGGAGTCGCTGGAACCTCCGACGTCTCCACCGCCTGAGGAGCCTCCAAGGGAGCGGTTGGCGAGCCCAGTCCTCATCGCAGCAGGGCCCTGGTCGCCTTCCCTGGGGCAGCACTCCAGCCGGCGCCCGCTCGCATCGAAGACCTTGAAGAGCATCACCGAAGCACCGTCGTAGTCCAAGTGGATCGCGAAGACGCCCCTCGTCCTGCAAACCCGAGCGATCTCTCTCCAGCCCCGAGTCATGTAGACCTCGCCCTGGGCGACGACCGCGACCTCTGCCTCGGTCGCGTGGGTGCTGCAGCCGGCGTGCTGCAGCCAGAGCTCCAGGGGCTCCCCCAGCAGGATGAGGGAGGCGAAGAAGGGAGGAAGGCGGATCCAAGACTGAAGAGGAATGGCGACGTGGAGCACGATCTCTTGGGAGGAGCCCTCGGTGTGGACCCCAGGAGGGACGACCCACACCTTCGTGACCCGTCGGCGCCGACGGCGGCGCCGCCCGTGGCGGTTAGCATCAGCTCCTTCGGGGCCCTCGACATAGGCGTACAATGGAAGCGGGAACCCCGGCGGTGCCCGCTCGCCCCAAGGCCTCGACACCACCCGAAGGGCCCCCTCGTCCGGGCCACGGTGGACGAGCCGTTTCTTTGGCGAGAGTGGGTATGGTCCCTCTCGAGGAGCCTTCCCCTTCTCCACCGTCGAGAACCGGCAGATCAAAGCCATCGCGGCAAGACGGAGCAAGAATCAGGAAGAAGGAGAAGCAAGGGGAGATGAACCGGAAGGGCGCACGCCGTTCCGTACTTATAGCCGGCGAAGGCCAACCGCCGACCCCCACGATCGCAAGTAATCATGACCCGTTTTGCATGCAGGGACTTGTCCAATCCGAGCAGTTGCCGAGGCGCCATGGAGAAGTGGAGACGCCCACGTCCAATCAACTACCACGCGGCGCCCAAGGCCGCAGGCTATTAGGGCCCGCGGCGCTTCGCTCTTGCCCTTCCACCTCCCAGCACGGCCAAGTCCGGGCGCGCCTTGGGCCCGGGGGCTACTGTCGGCGTTCTACGAATGGGGGTCCCCAGACTTGCCTGCCTGCGGCCTGCGGCGTGGCTCAAAGGGGGGCCCAGCACGGCCCATCTTCGCCAACACGAACCCAAGACCCTCGCGAGGGTCCAAGCCTCGCGGGGCGGATGACGCGGAGCTTCCTCAGGCACGGCCTCGTCGGGCAGGCTCACGAGGAGGCGGAGAGATCAAGGCAGGGTACCTCACGAGGTGCCCGTGACGCAAGCCATGACGACTCAGGGCGCCAGGCGGGTGCCAGCCCGCGCATCATCCTCCTTTCCTCTTTGGTGCAAAGGGGGCAAGCGCAGCCGCGGAGTACCGAGGCATCAGGCAAAGGTTGCCATTTCGGTGCAACGAGACCAAGACCAGGAGGACTACGAGATGGAGGTAACCGTGGAGCCCAGGACGGCGTCATCACCAAAGCTTTGCGCAGACGAAGACTACTTTTGTCAGGATAGCTGATACTCGCTGTCCCCTTTCAAATTAGCCCGCCATTGTTGGCTCCCTTCCCGCTCGATATTTGGGAAGAGGACCAGGGCCTCTATAAATAGGACCAGCCACCCACATAGCTGGGGGGTCGAAGGGTCTCTGGGGTCGAAGGGTCTTTGGGGTCGAAGGGTCTCTGGGGGTAGAGAGGTTGGAAGCAGAGAGAGAGAGAGAGAGAGAGAGAGAGAGAGAGAGAGAGAGAGAGAGAGAAAGGTGACTGAACTCCTCCCAGCAGTTCATCGCCTCAGCCAAGAACAGACCCTCGCGAGGCTGTTCTTCCTTGTATTGTTCATCATCATCAGTCCAAGAGGCAATCCACCACACCACACACTGGAGTAGGGTATTACACCACAACGGTGGCCCGAACTAGTATAAACCCTGTGTCTCTTGTGCTGTTCTTCCCATAGTTTAGATCCTAGCGTGGCGGAGGGGTGCAGGTAGGTAGGAGGCGAAATCTCCGTGCGCACCCTAGTGTTCGAACCTCAAGGGTCTGCCGGAACCCAAAATCCGACAATAATGATGGGACTGAATATGATCCACCTTTACCTAGAAGGTGTTCTAAAAATTCGGAGTATTTAGATCTTGATGATGAAATTGATGAAAGTGGGATTAAAAGAAATAAAACCCTAGATGATGCTAAACCCACTATATTGGATTTCAAGGAATTTAATTATGAAAATTTCTTTTTGATTGATTGTATTTCCTTGTTGCAATCCGCGCTAAATCTCCTCATGCTTATAGTCAAAATAAAGCCTTTACCGAACATATCGTTGATGCCTTGATGCAATCTTATGAAGAAAAACTTGAGTTGAAAGTTTCTATACCTCGAAAACTTTATGATGAGTGGGAACCTACTATTAAAATTAAAATTGAAAATTATGAGTTTTATGCTTTGTGTGATTTGGGTGCTAGTGTCTCTACTATTCCCAAAACTTTGTGTGATTTGCTAGATTTCTGTGATTTTGATGATTGCTCTCTAAACTTGCATCTTGCGGATTCCACTATTAAGAAACCTATGGGAAGAATTAATGATGTTCTTATTGTTGCAAATAGGAATTATGTGCCCATAGATTTTATCGTTCTTGATATAGATTGCAATCCTTCTTTCCCTATTATTCTCGGTAGACCTTTCCTTAAAACGGTTGGTGCAATTATTGATATGAAGGAAGGGAATATTAGATTTCAATTTCCATTAAAAAAGGGCATGCAACACTTCCCTATAAAGAAAATAAAATTACCATATGAATCTATCATGAGATCCACTTATGGATTGCCTACCAAAGATGGCAATACCTAGATCTATTCTTGCTTGTTATGCCTAGCTAGGGGCGTTAAACGATAGCGCTTGTTGGGAGGCAACCCAATTTTATTTTTATTCCTTGATTTTTGATCCTGTTTAGTAATAAATAAATTATCTAGCCTCTGTTTTGGTTGTGTTTTTTTGTGTTTAATTAGTGTTTTTGCCAAGTAGAACCGTTGGGAAGACTTGGGGAAAGTCTTGTTGAACTTGCTGTAAAAAACAGAAACTTTAGCGCTCACGAGAACTGCTGTCATTTTTATTTGTAAAGTGATATTTAATTAATTATTTTTGAAGATGATTAATAGATAAATTCCTCACGTCCAAAAATTTATTTTAGAATTTTTTGGGTTCCATATCTTGCGCTAGCTACAGATTACTATAGACTGTTCTGTTTTTGACAGATTCTGTTTTTCGTGTGTTGTTTGCTTATTTTGATGAATCTATGGCTAGTAAAATAGTTTATAATCCATATAGAAGTTGTAATACAGTAGGTTTAACACCAATATAAATAAATAATGAGTTCATTACAGTATCTTGAAGTGGTATTTTGTTTTATTTCGCTAACGGAGCTCACGAGATTTTCTACTTTAAGTTTTGTGTTGTGAAGTTTTCAAGTTTTTGGTAAAGATTTGATGGATTATGGAACAAGGAGTGGCAAGATCCTAAGCTTGGGGATGCCCATGGCACCCCCAAGATAATCTAAGGACACATAAAGCCAAAGCTTGGGGATGCCCCGAAAGGCATCCCCTCTTTCGTCTACTTCTATCGGTAACTTTACTTGGAGCTATATTTTTATTCACCACATGATATGTGTTTTGCTTGGAGCGTCTTTTATGATTTGAGTCTTTGCTTGTTATTCTACCACAATCATCCTTGCTGTACACACCTTTTTAGAGAGACATACATGATTTGGAATTTGATAGAATACTCGATGTGCTTCACTTATATCTTTTGAGCTTTATAGTTTTGCTCTAGTGCTTCACTTATATCTTTTAGAGCACGGTGGTGGATTTGTTTTATAGAAACTATTGATCTCTCTTGCTTCACTTAGATTATTTTGAGAGTCTTAATAGCATGGTAATTTGCTTAAAATCCTAATATGCTTGGTATGCAAGATTAATAATAAAACTTTCTTATGAGTGTGTTGAATACTAAGAAAAGTTCGATGCTTGATGATTGTTTTAAGATATGGAGGTAATAATATAAAAGTCATGCTAGTTGAGTAGTTGTGAAATTGAAAAATACTTGTGTTGAAGTTTGCAAGTCCCGTAGCATGCACGTATGGTAAACGTTACGCAACAAATTTGAAACATGAGGTGTTATTTGATTGTCCTCCTTATGAGTGGCGGTCGGGGACGAGCGATGGTATTTTCCTACCAATCTATCCCCCTAGGAGCATGCGCGTAGTGCCGAGGTTTTTGATGACTTGTAGATTTTTGCAATAAGTATGTGAGTTCTTTATGACTAATGTTGAGTCCATGGATTATACGCACTCTCACCCTTCCATCCTTGCTAGCCTCTTCGGTACCGTGCATTGCCCTTTCTCACATTGAGAGTTGGTGCAAACTTCGCCGGTGCATCCAAACCCCGTGATATGATACGCTGTTTCACACATAAACCTCCTTATATCTTCTTCAAAACAGCCACCATACCTACCTATTATGGGATTTCCATAGCCATTCCGAGATATATTGCCATGCAACTTTCCATCATTCCATTCATCATGACACATTCATCATTGTCATATTGCTTAGCATGATCATGTAGTTGACATAGTATTTGTGGCAAAGCCACCGTTCATAATTCTTTCATACATGTCACTCTTGGTTCATTGCATATCCCGGTACACCGCCGGAGGCATTCATATAGAGTCATCTTTGTTCTAGTATCGAGTTGTAATCATTGAGTTGTAAATAAATAGAAGTGTGATGATGATCATTATTAGAGCATTGTCCCAAGTGAGGAATAAAAAAAGGCCATAAAAAGATAAGGCCCCCCCCAAAAAAAAGAGAAAGGCAATAAAAAAAGAAAAGGCCCAAAAAATGAGAGAAAAAGAGAGAAGGGACAATGTTACTATCCTTTTACCACACTTGTGCTTCAAAGTAGCTCCATGATTTTCATAGTAGAGAGTCTCTCATGTTATCACTTTCATATACTAGTGGGAATTTTTCATTATAGAACTTGGCTTGTATATTCCAACAATGGTCCTCCTCAAGTGCCCTAGGTCTTCATGAGCAAGCAAGTTGGATGCACACCCACTAGTTTCTTTTGTTGAGTTTTCATACATTTATAGCTCTAGTGCATCCGTTGCATGGCAATCCCTACTCCTTGCATTAACATCAATCGGTGGGCATCTTCATAACCCATTGATTAGCCTCGTTGATGTGAGACTTTCTCCTTTTTTGTCTTCTCCACATAACACCCCCTCATTATATTCTATTCCACCCATAGTGCTATGTCCATGGCTCGCACTCATATATTGCGTGAAAGTTTATAGGTCTGAGATTACTAAAGTATGAAACAATTGCTTGGCTTGTCATCGGGGTTGTGCATGATGAGAGCATTCTTGTGTGACCAAAATGAAACATGACTAAACTATATGATTTTGTAGGGATGAACTTTCTTTGGCCATGTTATTTTGAGAAGACATAATTGCTTAGTTAGTATGCTTGAAGTATTATCAATTTTATGTCAATATGAACTTTTGTCTTGAGTATTTCGGATCTGAATATTCATACCACAATTAAAAAGAATTACATTAAAATTATGCCAAGTAGCACTCTGCATCAAAAATTCTCCTTTTATCATTTACCTACTCGAGGACGAGCATGAATTAAGCTTGGGGATGCTTGATACGTCTCCAACATATCTATAATTTTTGATTGCTCCATGCTATATTATCTACTATTTTGGACTATATTGGGCTTTATTTTCCACTTTTATATTATTTTTGGGACTAACCTTTTAACCGGAGGCCTAGCCCAGAATTGCTATTTTTTTTGCCTATTTCAGTGTTTCGGAGAAATAGAATATCAGACGAAGTCCAAACAGAATGAAACCTTCGGAAACATGATTTTCTCATCAGATAAGATCCAGGAGACTTGGACCCTCCGTCAAGAAAGCCACGAGGCGGCCACGAGGGTGGAGGGCGCGCGCCCCCCTAGGGCGCGCCCATGCCCCGTGGGCCCCTCGAAACTCCACCGACGTACTTCTTTCTCCTATATATACCTACTGTAACGCCCTCGATGTGGCTATATCTCCTACGTGTCGAAGCACGACTTAGAGGCATAACCGCATTGAAAGCAATGTCGCAAGTGAGGTAATCTTCACAACAACCCATGTAAATAAATAAAGGGGAAAGGCACATAGTTGGCTTACACTTGCCATGTCACACAAATACATAAATAAGTCATTACATCATCCAAATACACTCAAGGTCCGACTACGGAACCAAAATGAAGATAAACCCCAAATGCAACATAGTCCCCGATCGCCCCAACTAGGCACCACTACTGATCATCTGGGAAAGACACGTAGTAACGACGAGAGTCTTCATCGAACTCCCACTTGAGCTCGGTCGCATCATCTGGAGCGGTATCATCGGTCCCTGCATCTGGTTTTGGAAGTAATCTATGACTCAGCAATCTCACACCCTCGCGATCAAGACTATTTAAGCTTATAGGTAAGGTAAAGGTATGATGTGGAGCTGCAGCAAGTGACTAGCATATATGGTGGCTAACATACGCAAATGAGAGCGAGAAGAGAAGGCAAAAGCATAGTCGAACAACTATGATCAAGAAGTGATCCTAGAACAACCTACGTCAAACATTACTCCAACACCGTGTTCACTTCCCGGACTCCGCCGAGAAGAGACCATCATGGTAACACACGCGGTTGGTGCATTTTAATTAAGTTAAGTTTCAAGTTTTCTACAACCGGACATTAACAAATTCCAATCTTCCCATAACCGCGGGCACGACTTTCGAAAGTTCAAATCCCTGCAGGGGAGTCCCAACTTAGCCCATCACAAGCTCTCACGGTCCACGAAGGATATTCCTTCTCCCAAGACAATCTGATCAGACTCAACATCCCGGTTACAAGACATCCTCGACAATGGTAAAACAAGTCCAGCAACACCGCCCAAATGTGCCAACAAATCCCGATAGGAGCTACACATATCTCATTCTCAGGGCACACTCAGTGTAACGCCCCGAGACCGATGTGCCAGGTGTCCTCCAGTTATTCGCGGTTGTTGCGTTGTCATTGCTTGCGTGTCATGCATTGCATAGCATGTCATCATGTTGCATTTCATTTGCATACATGTTCGTCTCATGCATCCGAGCTTTTTTCCCCATTGTCCGTTTTGCAATCCGGCGCTCGTATGTCACCCGATGTCCTTTTCTACCTCTTTTTCATGTGCGGGTGTTAAACGTTTTCGGATTGGACCGAGACTTGTCATGCGGCCTTGGTTTACTACCGGTAGACCGCCTGTCAAGTTTCATGCCATTTGGACTTCGTTTGATGCTCCAACGGTTAACCAACGGACCGAAAAGGCCTCGTGTGTGTTGCAGCCCAAAACCCCTCCAAACTGGCCCAAACCCCACCTAAACCTCCTCCATCATCTCGGTCGTTCGATCATGATCGCGTGGCCGAAAACCGCACCTCATTTGGACTCTTCTAGCTCCCTCTACCTATATATATGTGACCCCCTCCCCAAAAATCGCGGTACAAACCCTAGATCTTACCTCTCTCCGCGCCGCCAGACATGTCCGCCCGCCGGCGGACGCGTCCACCCAGCCGGCCACCTTACCCTGCCCAATGAGGGCGTGCCACCTCAGCGCTGCCGCTCCCACGCCCAAGCGCGCCATGCCACTTGGCACCCCGCCGCCCGCGCCTCCCACCAGCCCGCGAGGCCCACGCCTGGCCCGCGGGGCCCGTCCTCTTCGCCGCCGCCCGGCTGCGCGCCTCCCGCGCTGGATCATCGTGTCGTTCGCCGTCCGCCAGCCGAAGCTCGCTGCCTTGGGGACGCTTCGGATATCATGTGCACTGCCTTGTACATGATGGTGTTGTACGATCGAGCCCGTGTAGGCCCCACCACGAAAACTTCGGACAAAATCTCTATCATATGTTTGTTCTGGCTTATTCTGCAAGCCAATCCTTTGTTTTTGTTTTGAGTTGTGGTATTCGAGTTGCTTCGAAGTCAAATGTTGATTCCTTACCTTTCCTAAATGGTGTCCTCATACTCCGATGTGGATACCAATCCTTCATGGTAATCAAGATTGTTTTGTGAATCCTTTTTCACCGGCGTGTTTCTCTTCAAGTGGATCCAATCATTTCAACATCAGTAAGATCAATTATCAGTTCTTCTCAATGGTGTTTGTTTCATCTGTCTCCAAGTTGCCTTTGTTTTTCCCGCCCACCCACCCTTTGCCTTCAAGGACTCGGATTTCTTATTCAAGTATCCTTTTATTAATGGGAAGCTTCTCCATTCCTTCTCCGTCAATATTCTTATCTGGTGATTCCCAAGAAGATGCTAACGAAGCTTCAAGTTCGTCTCTCATCACTCGTTTTCTTCTCTGGTGGTTTCAAGTCAAGCTTTGTTGATCATATTTTTTCCTCGTTTCAATACCTTCTCATACTGGTGCACCTCTTAATCATCTACTCCTCGCGATTCATTTGTTCCGGAGTACTGAAGAAATCTCGAAGATTCGTGTTTCCACTCTACTCTCATTCAAGATCTTTCGAGGATGTTATCTCATTCAAGTCATTTAATTCAACCGGTGCAATCTCTCTTTTCAAGTAATCGTTCAACGGTGTTTCTTTTGAATGGGCCCTAACCCACAGGTCTTTTCCCAGGATCTTACCTGACTCTTCTTATTTTCCCGGAGCTATCCTCGAATTTCTTTTCGAAGTTTGACGTAAGAATGATTTTTCATCAGTCAAATGTCTTTCTCCAAGATCTTTCAAATTCATTTCATTGTTGATTCAACTTTTATATTCTTCTTTATTCGGGACGGCCTCAAAATTCATGGTGGTGTTTATCGTCGTCATTCTCGGATTTGAAGACCGAACAAGAGTTTTCCTCCATATCTTGCCCCATTCTCGGCCATCATCTCATAATTGTTTTTGACTGTGAGAATCCTTTTCACCCTCCCGGAGCAATTCAGGAGTCTTTTCATTTTGATTCTCCGAAGGCCATCATTTCGGGATTATTCATTCTCAGCTTTCAGTTATCTTTCTCCAATTTTACCGGTGCATCAAGTGATCTCTAGTCAGTTCGTGATCCCTTCGTTCTCATGTACCTAGTTTCTCTCAAGCATCTTCGTTAATCTGGAAATTCTTCCCGGTGATTCATTATCTTCTATTCGTTCATTTTCAATTCTTACGGTGGTCCATTCAAGATTACTCTTCTCTGGGTTTCTTATCAATTCATTTGTTCTTCCCAAACCTGACCGGTGGTTCGTTGAAGACCTTCTCATGTTTGCGCTATACCTATCTTAATCCTTTCTACGAGAATAAGTCGTATGCGATCCGTTGCTTGTCATCAATTTAAATTGGTGAAGGATAAGCATAACGTAATTCTTATTCGTGTTTTCACCCAAGGTTTCAATAGCTCATCTTTCTTTTCCGGAGTTTAAAGCTCTCTCCCAATTATTTTATCACGAAGCTCCATCTATATCATTGCAAGGATTCAGCTTGTGTTTTCAACTTCTCTTTCTTTTCGATTGATCATTTCTTTTATTACCGGAGTTCTTCATGGAGGCTCTACATGGGGGTTCATTAAGGATTTAATTCCTTCTCGAAGTGTTCTTTGAGATTCTTTTCAGAGGAGCTCAAGCATTCTTCATCTTGTAATCCGGAGTGCAATTCTCTCTTCTGTATCATTGGAGGTGGTATTATGTCATTCTTGATAACTTGAGTTCATGTTTCATGATTCATTTGTTGTTAAGAATGAAATATATTAAATCCACCAATCTATTCGTTGGAGTTATCTTGCGTCATGTTTCACCTAAAGCGTTCCCTAAGGATTGTTGCTATTTGTGGTGCTTATAAATGATCCAAGTTCTTCATTTATCCTCTTGGTGAATTAAGTTTCTCGTCTCCTTGTTGATATCAATCCAATCCATTGTTCCCGTTTGTGGCAGAAGTTCACATCATAATTTTGAGATGTCTTCCATAATCCCACAACAAGCTTACTCTTTTCGTTGTTATCCAACAACTCCGTTCGACCCTTCTCCGAAGGATGCCTTCTCAAACTCTTTTGTGACAGAAGTTGGCATTTTCTTCTCCATTCTTTTACTTCAATTATCTATATTCTATTCTTTCGTCCGGAGGCCTTGTGATGTTGATCTTTTCTATCATCATCTCAAATTGTGAAGATCATGTTCTTTTCATGCCTATCCATTAAACCGGAGTGTTGTGTCCTCTGCTCCAGTTCTTTTCGCCTTATCAAGTCTTGCATAACTTCTCAACCGGAGTGCTGCTCGAATTCATTCTTACTTTTCCCTCTTTCTTAATGGAGTGCTTTCAACTTCGTTCATCTCCGTTGTTTTATTCTCTCCAACTGGCTTAACCTTTTCAAGGTTCTTTGGTTTCACTCGTTTTCCAAAGAAGCAATTTAGTTTACCTCTTCTCTTTCTCTTCCGTTGTTCCTCCGGTGCCATTCTAGATCTTGGGACGAGATCCTCTCATAGTGGTGGAGTGTTGTAATGCCCCGAGACCGATGTGCCAGGTGTCCTCCAGTTATTCGGGGTTGTTGTGTTGTCATTGCTTCCGTGTCATGCATTGCATAGCATGTCATCATGTTGCATTTCATTTGCATACATGTTCGTCTCTTGCATCTGAGCTTTTTTCCCCGTTGTTCGTTTTTCAATCCGGCGCTCGTATGTCACCCGGTGTCCTTTTCTACCTATTTTTCATGTGCGGGTGTTAAAACGTTTTCGGATTGGACCGAGACTTGTCACGTGGCCTGGCTTTACTACCGGTAGACCGCCTGTCAAGTTTCGTGCCATCTGGACTTCGTTTGATGCTCCAACGGTTAACCGAGGGACCAAAAAGGCCTCATGTGTGTTGCAGCCCAACGCCCCTCCAAACTGGCCCAAAACCCACCTAAACCTCCTCCATCATCTCGGTCGTTCGATCACGATCGCGTGGCCGAAAACCGCACCTCATTTGGACTCTCCTAGCTCCCTCTACCTATATATGTGATCCCGTCCCCAAAAATCGCGGTACAAACCCTAGATCTTACCTCTCTCCGCGCCGCCGGACATGTCCGCCCGCCGGCGGACGCGTCCACCCAGCCGGCCACCTCACTCGCCCAATGATGGCGTGCGACCTCAGCGCCGCCGCTCCCGCGCCCAATCGCGCCATGCCACCTGGCGCCCTGCCGCCCGCGCCTCCCACCGGCCCGCGAGGCCCATGCCTGGCCCGCTGGGCCCGTCCTCTTCGCCGCCGCCCGGCTGCGCGCCTCCCGTGCTGGGTCGCCGCGCCGTTCACCGTCCGCCAGCCGGAGCTCACCGCCGCCTCAACCGGCGCCGCCGCGCAAGCTCGCCGGAGCACCCGCGCCTCCACGACGCCGGTCGCCGCCGTCGCCTTGGAGCTCACGCCTCATGCCACGCCGGAGCTCCGCCGCCTCGCCGGCGTCGTCCGCCGGTGCCGCCCCCATACGCTCGCCGGAGCCCGAGCTACCCCGCCGGAGTTCGTCCTCGAGCTCGCCGGAGTTACTCCGGCCGGATCCGGAGAGAGTGGGATGAGATCCACCACTCCCCCGATCCAAGCGTCTTCGTCCCGATCCGGAACCACCCCGTCCCGGATCTCCTCGTCCGCCCGTTGACTTTTCTCGGAGAGGTCTATATTTCACTAAGTCCCCAAAATTCCCTGATTCATATGCACATGTTCATCGCATCGTAACTTTGCATCCATTGCTCCGATTCATGCGTGCGGCATATCAAAATATTCATCTCAGAGAGTAAATCATTTCATCTCATTGCATCATTTTCATTTGAGTTCATCTTGATGCCCGAAATGCTGTTGGAATAGAGCTATTTGAGTTAATTGTCAGATCTGCTGCTCCAAATAGCTATTTGTCATTGTTGCCATGATTATTGTGTGCATGGTATGCCCCTGAGCTCTACATGTATTTTGTTATATGCTTTGCCATCTTTCCAGAGGTGCCATTCATGTATTTTTGTGATGTGTGTGGTGACTAGCACAAGCTTGCAAAGTGGTGCATTCGTTAATGCTGACTTCAGGGACTTAGCAATTCCACCAAGTCATTGATCTGTTTTTATCAATATGCCATATGTTCATGATGTTTCCTAGTGATCCGTGCCTCTTTTGAGGATGATCAGTAAGGATGTTTTGTTAGTCTTGTAGTGCTCTGTCCATCCATGTCTTTGTTGGCATTTATGGAGCACCCTAGCTTGAGCCAATCGAGCTCTACTTTTGCTATTTCGTGAATATGGGCAGATCGTCTACTTGTTAGCGATTTTGCTGAGGATGTTGTAGTTGATCCGTGCATGTTATGTTATTGTTCTTGCCATGTCTAGCTTGTATAATGTGTATTCTTGATGGATGTACGCTTAGATTGTCATGACATGCTCTGTAGTGAGTGCATCGAGCTCGTAAACATGCCCACTTGATATCTGATTTGCATGCTCCAGTTTTTCTCTAAGTCTGTGATCTGTTTATGTTTTTGCCATGTTCACATGCTTGCAATTGTATTTTATGATTCCTTTTGGCTCAAGGTCACTAAGGGACTTTTGTTAAGCTCTTTGAGTAGCTCCATGCCATGCCTTGCTTTGCCATGTTAAGTTCCTGTAGCATATAGTTTTCTTGCTCCAAAGTGTGCTACCTGATCTGAAATTCCAGACAAGTGTTAATTTCACTAAGTCTGAAACCTGTTTACCAATTGCACTTTTTCCATGCTTGTTTGAACCTGTAAATGGATGAATTAGCCGTAGCTCAGTGTTCATCTTTTGTTAAGCATCTTGAGAGGATCCCTTCCATGTATTTTGTTGCCATGTTTGAGTGCCGTAGCATATTTAACTTATTGCATTTAGATGGCTACTTGCTGTATATTGCAGACCGGTGCCATATTTGTTTTGCTTGCCATTTCCAAACCGTGCATCCGATTCCGGCGATCTTGATATCGATTTCAACCGAAATCACCTCACCTTTCCAGTGGCACTCTTGGATTTCCAAGTTGAGGCTAGGTTCATTCATTCCTTGTCAAATCATGCATATGCATCGCATACCGCATCCCGCATATCATACCATGTTCATGTGCTTCTTTCCGGTGTTTGCTTCTTCGGGTTGGACCCGGTAACATCGCATTTGTGAGGACCCATTCGTCTACGTCCATTTGACTTGTTCATGGACTCGTTCTTCTTCCTTGCGGGGTTTCAGGCAAGATGACCATACCCTCGAAATCACTTCTATCTTTGCTTGCTAGGTGCTCGCTCTTTTGCTATGCCTATGCTGCGATACCTACCACTTGCTTATCATGCCTCCTATATTGTTGAACCAAGCCTCTAACCCACCTTGTCCTAGCAAACCGTTGTTTGGCTATGTTACCGCCGTGCTCAGCCCCTCTTATAGCGTTGTTAGTTGCAGATGAAGATTGAAGTTTGTTCCTTGTTGGAACATGGAGATATTGTTCCTTGTTGGAACATGTTTACTTGTTGGGATATCACAATATCTCTTATTTAATTAATGCATCTATATACTTGGTAAAGGGTGGAAGGCTCGGCCTTATGCCTGGTGTTTTGTTCCACTCTTGCCGCTCTAGTTTCCGTCATATCGGTGTTATGTTCCCGGATTTTGCGTTCCTTACGCGGTTGGGTTATAATGGGAACCCCTTGATAGTTTGCCTTGAATAAGACTCCTCCAGCAAGACCCAACCTTGGTTTTACCATTCGCCACCTAGCCTTTTTCCCTTGGGAGTCGTGCATCCCGAGGGTCATCTTTATTTTAACCCCCCCCCCCCCCCGGGCCAGTGCTTGTCTAAGTGTTGGTCCGAACTAGAGTCCTTTGCAGCGCCACCTCGGGGAAACTTGAGGGCTGGTTTTAGTTGTACGGAGCGCTCATCCGGTGTTGCCCTGAGAACGAGATATGTGCAGCTCCTATCAGGATGTCGGCGCATCGGGCGGTCTTGCTGTACTTGTTTTACCATTGTCGAGGATGTCTTGTAACCGGGATTCCGAGCCTGATCGGGTCTTCCCGCTAGAAGGAATATCCTTCGTTGACCGTGAGAGCTTGTGATGGGCTAAGTTGGGACACCCCTGCAGGGATTTGAACTTTCGAAAGCCGTGCCCGCGGTTATGGGCAGATGGGAATTTTTTAACGTCCGGTTGTAGAAAACCTGAAGTTGACCTTAATTAAAATGCATCAACCGCGTGCGTAACCGTTATGGTCTCTTTCCGGTGGAGTCCGAGAAGTTAACACGGTGTTGGAGTTATGCTTGACCTAAGTTGTTCTAGGATCACTTCTTGATCATAGTTGTTCGACCGTGCTTTTGCCTTCTCTTCTCGCTCTCTTTTGCGAATAGGTTAGCCACCATATATGCTAGTCGCTTGCTGCAACTCCACCTCATACCTTTACCTTACCCATAAGCTTAAATAGTCTTGATTGCGAGGGTGTGAGATTGCTGAGTCCCCGTGACTCAGAGATACTTCCAAAACCAGCTTGCAGGTGCCGATGAGCCCGTGCAGATGACGCAACCAAGCTCAAGGAGGAGCTCGATGAAGATCTTGTCCTTTGTGTTGTTTCGTTCTAGTTGATCAGTAGTGGAGCCCAGTCGGGACGATCAGGTATCTGTGTAGCTTTTAGGGTAGTCTTCTTTTATTTTGGTTTCGTAGTCGGACCTTGATTGTATCTGGATGATGTAATGCGTTATTCATGTATTGCGTGAAGTGGCGATTGTAAGCCAACTATGTATCTTTTTCCCCTATTGTATTACATGGGTTGTGTGAAGATTACCTCACTTGCGACATTGCTTTCAATGCGGTTATGCCTCCAAGTTGTGCTTCGACACGTGGGAGATATAGCCGCATCGAGGGCGTTACAAGTTGGTCATCAGAGCCATCCCGACCTTAGGAGCCCCCACTGCTTGATCGTTTTTAGCAGTCGTTGTTGAGTCTAGAAAAATGTTTTGAGTCATTTAGGAATTATATATCGGAGAGTTTAGGAATTATTTGTACTCCCCAGTCTCTTCATCGCTCTGGTAAGGCTTCCTGACGTAGAGTTTTGACTCTTCTCTTCTCAAATTTCACTAAATTTTTTTTAGGATCACGCGGGTATCTTGGAATTGTTCCGATCGATTTGTGACGAGAACATTGTTCTTGGTGCCTCCTGTCATTTAGGGGTTGTGGCAGTGTCCCGGGGAGTTGAGCTCCGAGGTGTTGTCGTCACAATTTTATCGTTGCAGTTCTGGAATACCTGAGTTTAGTTTCGCCGACATCGAAAATCTCTTTTATGCAGTTCGTTGGTGAGATAACGTCGACGCCACCCAGTACTGGGGCGGGAGTTCGGGAGTATTGCCATAACTTGTATCAGATGCTTTTCGAAGGTTGAGGTAGATGATTTCCGAAGGTTTCTTGGTTATGTGTTGAAGGATGGATACAGCTGGATGTAGGATTTGTTAGTTTTGGGTGAGATATTATGCGTCCCCTGTATCCCCAACACATGATTGCATAACCGGAAAATTTCGGGAGTTTATAAGTGGGAATTCAAGTAGCTCTTAGGATATCTTTCCGACAGATGTATGATATGAAATTGGGGTTCAACTGTGACGCCCGGATAATCAAGCTACAGTAAACCTCTGCTAATGGTGCCACGTCACCTCGGTTACTGTTGATAAACTCGAGTTAGTTCGAAGCCGGTTCAAATTCAAATTCAAAATCGGGAAAACAACAAAAGTTTTCAAACTTAAAAACTAAAATGCTCAATAAATAATAGATAAATCAGAGGCTAGGATAAAATTGTAAACAACATTATTGAAATACGATAAGTCATTTAAACAATCTCAAACAGTGACTGAATACATTATTTAATAACCATTTAATTAATCTAAATCTAATATGAAATATTATTTCACCCAAACTAGTTTTTGGTGCTCGGATATAATGCACTACAATTTATGAGCTAGCTTCCATAAATTATAAAAATCAATTAGGTGCTAAACATTAAAAAACAGAAAAAGGTAACCAAGAAAATAAATAAAAGAAAAGGAAAAACAACAGCAAAAGAAAAATAAAAGCCCCACCCCTCGCTGGGCCCCGGCCCAGCTGGCCATGGGGCTAGCCAGGCCGCCCAGCCGGCCCACTTGGCCCGACCCGGCCACTCCCCCACTCCCTCTTATCCACTCCCCTCCTGGAAACCCTAGCCCACGCACCACTCCCCCCCCCCACGTCCCCACTCTCCCCTCGCTCCCCTCGCTCCCTCCCGATCTGGATCGGGGCGCAACGGCGCCCCCTCGTCCGCCGCCACGCCGCCCCGCGCCCGGAGCTCACCGCCCCCCACGCCAGGACGCCACCACCTCGCCGTCCTCCTCCTCACCGTCGCCTCCCCGTCTCCTCCCCACGCCAGAGCCGTCCCTCGCCGCAGCCGCTCGTCTCCCCGTCGCGCGGCCGTCCTCGTCTTCCCCCACGAGCCCCGCTGCCCCGTGCCCTACTCCCCGCCGTGAGCAAGCCCCTCCCTCTCCTCTCTCCCTCCCGCGTCGACCGCGCCATCGCGCCCCGCTCCGCTCCACTCCGGCGGCCCGCGCTCACCGTGGCCTCGCGCGCGCCCCGGCCCCTGCTGCTGCACTGCTGCTGCTCCGCGCGGCACCCGCCCGTGCAGCGCCCAGCCGTCGCCCTTGCTCCCCGTGGCAAACCCCGTCGCCGCACGGCCCCCGGCCTCCTCTCTCCCCCTCTCTCCGTCGCCCGCACGCTGCCGCCGTGCACGCCGCGGCCGCCTCTACGCGCCCACGCCGCGCGCTACACGCGCCCAGCACCCGCAGCCGCCCGCGACCTCGCCCCACGCCTGCGCCCCGTTCACCCCTGTCCGTCCCCCGGCGGCCCTGCTGCCGCGCCGTGCCGGTGCGCCGCTCCGGCCCCCTACGCCGCTGCGGCCGCACGTCGCTGTGGCCGCCGGCGCCAACGCGCCCGCCCTGGCCTCTGGCCTCGCCCCGCTGCTCCCTGCGGGCGAGTGCCCGCACAGGCGCCTGTCGCCCGTGCCCGCAGCCCGTTGCGCCCGTTTAGCCCCTTTGGGCCATTGACACGGGGGCCCCACCCCACAGAACGATTTTAGATAAAAAGAATAATAAAAAAAGAATTTTAAAAATATATAAATGTATAATAAATAAATAAATAATAATACAATTAATTAATTAATTAACTAAATAATTAACTTAATTAATTCTGATTAAATTAACTAATTAAGGTTAATTAACCTAATGACTAATTAACCTAATTAACTATTGTTAATTAACTAACAGAGTATGACAAGTGGGACCCACGCGTAAGTTTGACCAAGTCAACCCTGTGGACTGCTGATGTCAGCATGACATCATGCTGATGTCATTAATATGTTTTTTTTGAATTAATTTAAATAATTAATTAAATTCCAGAAATTAATAAAATCTTTAGAAAATCATATCTTTTAATCCGTAACTCGGATTAAAATATTTTCAACATGAAAGTTGCTCAGATCGGCGAGACGAACCCGGATGCGCAGCCCGTTCGTCCGTCACGCATCCCTAGCATAGCAAACTCGCAACTTTTCCCCTCCGGTCCTCTGCCCGAAAACGCAAAACACCGGGGCTACTTTCCCGGATGTCATCCCCCTTCACCGGTATCACCTACTACCGCGTTAGGGCACCTCTAACGCTGTTACTTGTCATGTCATGCATCACTATGCATATGCTTGTTTAAAATATTTATTGTTTCTCCCCCCTCTTCTCTCGATAGACACCGAGACCGACGCTGCTGCTACCCAGTACGACTACGGAGTTGACGACCCCTCTCTCTTGCCAGAGCAACCAGGCAAGCCCCCCCCCTTTGATCACCAGATATCGCCTACTTTTCTCTATACTACTTGCATTAGAGTAGTGTAGCATGTTACTGCTTCCCGTTAATCCTATACTGATGCATAGCCTGTCCTTGCTACTACTGTTGTTACCTTTACCTACAAACCTAATGCTTAGTATAGGATGCTAGTTTATCATCAGTGGCCCTACATTCTTGTCCGTCTGCCATGCTATACTATCGGGCCGTGATCACTCGGGAGGTGATCACGGGTATATACTATATACTTTATACGTGATACATGTGGTGACTAAAGACGGGTAGGCTCGTAGGAGCACCCGCGAGTGGATCTTTGAGGCGGAGCGACAGGGCAGGTTCCGACCACCTAGGAGAGAGGTGGGCCTGGCCCTGGTCGGTGTTCGCGGATACTTAACACGCTTAACGAGATCTGGGTATTTGATCTGAGTCTGGCCATTTGGTCTATACGCACTAACCATCTACGTGGGAGCAGTTATGGGTATCCCGACGTCGTGGTATCAGCCGAAGCCTTCGTGACATCAGCGACTGAGTGGCGCGCGCCGGATTGGACTGGAAAGCCACTAGGTTAGGTCTGCTTCCGGCCGCATACGCAACGTGCAGGTGTGCAAAGGGCGATGGGCCCAGACCCCTGCGCCATAGGATTTAGACCGGCGTGCTGACCTCTCTGTTGTGCCTAGGTAGGGCTGCGACGTGTTGATCTTCCGAGGCCGGGCATGACCCAGGAAAGTGTGTCCGGCCAAATGGGATCGAGCGTGTTGGGGTATGTGGTGCACCCCTGCAGGGAAGTTTATCTATTCGAATAGCCGTGTCCCTCGGTAAAAGGACGACCCGGAGTTGTACCTTGACCTTATGACAACTAGAACCGGATACTTAATAAAACACACCCTTCCAAGTGCCAGAGACAACTGGTGATTGCTCTCTAACAGGGCGACGAGGGGAGGATCATCGGTTAGGATTATGCTATGCGATGCTACTTGGAGGACTTCAGTCTACTCTCTTCTACATGCTGCAAGACGGAGGCTGCCAGAAGCGTAGTCTTCGATAGGATTAGTTATCCCCCTCTTATTCTGGCATTCTGCAGTTCAGTCCACATATGATACCCTTATTCCATTTGATACCCATGCATATGTAGTATAGCTCCTTGCTTGCGAGTACTTTGGATGAGTACTCACGGTTGCTTTCTCCCTCTTTTCCTCCTATCCCTTCTACTTGGTTGTCGCAACCAGATGTTGGAGCCCAGGATCCAGACGCCAGCGTCGACGACGACTCCTACTACACCGGAGGTGCCTACTACTACGTGCTGCCCGCTGATGACGACCAGGAGTAGTTAGGAGGATCCCAGGCAGGAGGCCTGCGCCTCTTTCGATCTGTATCCCAGTTTGTGCTAGCCTTCTTAAAGCAAACTTGTTTAACTTATGTCTGTACTCAGATATTGTTGCTTCCGCTGACTCGTCTATGATCAAGCTCTTGTATTCGAGCCCTCGAGGCCCCTGGCTTGTAATATGATGCTTGTATGACTTATTTTATTTGTAGAGTTGTGTTGTGATATCTTCCCGTGAGTCCCTGATCTTGATCGTACACGTTTGCGTGTATGATTAGTGTATGATTAAATCGGGGGCGTCACAAGTTGGTATCAGAGCCGACTGCCTGTAGGAAACCCCCTTCCACACTCCTTGGCCGAAGTCGAGTCTAGACGTTGCAAAAACTTTTTACTAACTTGGCTGTGTGCCTTACGGGCCCACGTCGCCATCGGGTGATACTAGGATCTTTTACTCCTCGATCCTTACTCTGGGACTCTGATCTCTCTTCTACTCGGGTTAAACGAATTTACTAACTCTGACACTAGGATCCCGTTACGACATTCACCCCAAAGTTGGATAAGCCCTAGTTATTCTTTGGAGTAGTGTTTGAACATTACCCCCATTGTCATTTGATTCCTGTGAAAACATCTTTGTTTTCAGATGGAACCCACGAGGCAGGTCGTGCGCCACACGACGGCCATTGGTGCCTCAGGATCACCTGCTGTGTTGGTTGAGATGATGACCTATCTGGGTTATCGCTGGCACCTTGAGTACACCGTCTATGAGGAGTATCAGGACTTCAACCAGGAGCAGTACCGTGCCGTCATCCACCTCTACTCTCGGGAGTATGACTCCACTACTGTGCTGCACACTGCTCATGGTGTTGGAGTGACTATCAATATGGCGGTCCACGATGCTGCTTATGCTGCTCTGACACGTCTTCGTGGAGAGTATCAGGAGTTGGACACCTCCCCCTTCAGGCACATTGCTATCGCATCCGATGTTGGTGCGGAGGGTTACTACACTGCGGCCTACTCCACTGTCACCCGCGAGCCCTTCTACCATCAGAACCTGGTTCTGCATGCTGATGGGCTAGATAGAGCTAACCGAGCTCTTCGACACGAGTTGTACACCACCCGTCAGCACCTGTATCGTGCTCTGACACTGTTACACCCCTTTGTCCGATCTGGTGATCTGTCGCGTTCTGCGATCTACCCCGCCAGGTCCGTGATGCCCCAGGGCGTCGGCTGGCCAGATGTGGGAGGCTACTCTCCTGCACTTGGTCCTCTCCTGCCACCTGCGCATCGGGTTCCGCACCAGAGTATCCGCGGACCCCAGGCTACTCACATGGAGGTCTTTCCTTCGCGTCACTACCAGCTGTCAGGCTACACCTACCTCCACAGTACCGCATGGGACTAATGTAGACTTGCTTGTTAGTGTTAGATGCATTCGCCGCGAGCCTGTGTGCCGCCTATGATGTCTTAGACTTTGTACCAAACTCTGTGTAACGAACTCTATGCATGGTCTCCTTTGTAAGATATGCCGACTACTATGTAGTATCTATCGTGCTGCTTTCGTTGTGCATGTTTCTTCATGAATGATTCTTGTCTTTGCAAATTTCTAAATGCTGAACTACCCCTGTTAAATATTAGCAGGATGGTTAGACCAGGTGGTCGTGGTCGTGGTGGCAACCCCCCACCACCGCCTGAGTACATGGCTGGGATGATGCAATAGTTTGAGCTGAATCGTCAGTTCATGGAGAATATTATGGCTCAGTTCCCTTGCCCCAATATGAACCAGCAGCCAACCCAAGTGACTCTGCGGGATTTCATGCGCCTCAACCCAACCGTGTACTGCAGCTCAACTCAGCCTCTGGATGCTAATGACTGGCTCCGTGACATCACCTATGAGATGGAGTCTGCTGATGTAGCCCCTGCCAGCTATGTCACCTTTGCTTCATTCTTCCTGAAAGGACCCGCAGCTCAATGGTGGGACAGCCACAGGCGTACCCTGCTAGCTGGGACAATCATCACCTGGCCAGACTTCCAAGATGCCTTCCGTGCTCGCTTCATTCCTCAAGGAGTCATGGACCGGAAGAAGCGTGAGTTCCGCAACCTCACCCAAGGCAACAAAACTGTGGAAGCTTATCAACGGGAGTTTCTGGACTTGTCCCGCTATGCTGAAGAGGACATTGCAACTGATGCACGCAGACAGGAGAAGTTCCGTGATGGCCTTCAAGCTGACATCAAGCTCGCGCTTCTCGTGCATGACTTTACTGATTTCGCCACCTTGGTGAACAAAGCCATCAACGTCGAAACTGGTCTGCAGGAATACCAGAGCTCTCACAGGCGCAGCCGTGACACGGGCTCATCTTCGGGCCCGTCCTCGCAGAAGCGCAAGATATGGATTCCCAACAGCATGTACCAGCCGAATGCACCTGCCCCAAGGCAGTCCTATGCTGCACCTCGTCTGCCTACTACTCCAACTAGGCAGCCAAGGCTTCCAGCTCCACCACCCCAAGCTCCTGTTCCTACTCCCGAAAATGGTTTGTGCTTCAGGTGTGGACAACCAGGTCACCGTGCTAGGGAATGCAACCAGAAACAGAATCAACTGGCCCTTCCAGCAACTGGCCGTGGAAACAACCAGCCCCGCAACAACAATGCCAAGTCTTATGGTCGCGTTCATGCCAACCATGTTGATCTGAACGAAGCCCAAGACCAGCCTGCTATCGTGATGGGTACACTCCTCGTAAACTCAGTACCTGCATCTGTTTTATTCGATTCAGGAGCATCGCATTCATTCATGTCAGAAGATTTTGCATACAAGCATGACGTTAAATATGAGGAGATGAACACTTCGGTATTGGTAAAAACCCCCGTGGGACAATGTCAAACCTCACTGGTTGGCATCGATGTCCCCGTGGAAATCGAAGGGCTGGAATTCTATGCCTCTCCCATTATCCTGAAGTCGTCTAACATAGACCTCATTCTGGGAATGGATTGGTTGAAAGCGCATACTGCTTCTATAGTTTGCGCCACTAAGGTCGTCCATCTGCTACACCCTTCTGACGAAATAATAGCTTACCAAGCTCATCTAGTTCAGAACGCCGAGGCACGGCTTTATGCCTTGAATGCGTTGAACGCTGCACCACTCGAGGGCATTGAAAACATTCCCGTTGTTCGTGAATTCCAAGATGTCTTCCCAGAAGAACTTCCAGGGATTCCCCCTGCTAGAGCTGTCGAATTCATCATCGACTTGAAACCCGGCACCACCCCTATAGCTAAACGACCCTATAAGATGCCGCTGCATGAACTCATTGAGCTTAAGGAGAAAATCGACAAATCTCTTGTCAAAGGTTTCATTCGCCCAAGTTGCTCTCCTTGGGGAGCACCTTCTCTCTTTATTAAGAAAAAGGATGGGACAAACCGATTAGTCCAAGACTACCGTCCTATAAACCAAGCTACCATTCAGAATAAATATCCGCTTCCTCGGATCAATGATCTTTATGATCAACTGGCTGGTTCGTCAGTGTTCTCTAAACTCGACTTGAGGTTGGGTTACCACCAGATCCGTGTTCGTGAAGAGGACATCCCAAAAACCGCCTTCGTGACTCGGTATGGGTCATACAAGTACACCGTCATGTCATTCGGCTTAACGAATGCTCCCGCCACCTTCTCTCGCCTGATGAACTATATATTCATGGATTACCTCGACAAGTTCGTCGTGGTTTATCTGGATGATATCCTGGTATTTTCCAAGAACGAAGATGAACATGCTGAACATCTTTGTCTTGTGCTGGAGAAGCTTCGAGAACATCAACTGTACGCTAAGTATTCCAAGTGTGAATTCTGGCTCCCCGAAGTAACCTATCTTGGGCATGTCATCTCCAAGGATGGTATTGCCGTCAACCCTGAACGAGTTCAGGCTATTCTCGATTGGACTCCTCCGAAGAACGTCAAGCAAGTCCGAAGTTTTCTCGGTCTCGCCAGCTATTGCCGTCGATTCGTCGAGAACTTCTCCAAGATTGCCAGGCCTCTGACTAATCTGTTGCATAAGGGTGTCAAGTTTGACTGGACAGACAAGTGTCAGGAAAGTTTCCAGGCGCTCAAAGACAAGTTGACTTCTGCCCCCGTACTTGCTCCACCTGATACTAAGAAGGACTTCGTCATTTACTGCGACGCTTCCCATCAAGGATTAGGTTGTGTCCTAATGCAAGAGCGTAGAGTGATTGCTTATGCCTCTCGTCAACTGCGCCCTCACGAAGAAAACTACCCAGTTCACGACCTCGAGCTTGCTGCTGTCATTTATGCACTGAAGCAGTGGCGACATTACCTTCTCGGTAATCGTTGCGAGATCTTCACCGACCATCAAAGCCTGAAGTATCTGTTTACTCAGCCAGATTTAAACCTACGTCAGCAAAGATGGATGGAGACTATTGCAGACTTTGACGTGGGTATATCCTATACCCCCGGCAAGGCTAATGTAATGGCTGATGCCTTGAGCCGCAAGTATTACTGTAACCACCTCCAGGTTCACAAAGTTCACCCATCGGTTGTTGAAGAATTTGGGAGGCTGAACCTCCATATTGTTCCTCTGGGATCACTCGCTCCCCCTCCCGAAGATTTCCCCAAACGGAACCTCCATGTTGTTTCCAAGGGTTTTCTCAATACCCTGGTTGCGAAACCAGATCTTGTGGACACCATCAAATGGATACAGAAATGTGACGATGAAGTCCTCAGGATTAAGCGCGACCTCAAAAAAGGAAAGCCCTCATTCTTCACTGTTGCTGACGATGGCGCCTTGTATTTCAAAGGCCGCCTAGTGGTACCATGTTCGAAGAAAAACCTGGATAAGACTAAAGGGGTTATGCAAGAAGCCCATGATACGCCTTTGTCCATCCATCCTGGTAGTACAAAGATGTACCAGGATATTCGTCAAAGATTCTGGTGGTCTAATATGAAGCAGGACATTGCTCGTTGTGTCGTTGAGTGTGATGTTTGTCGCCGAATCAAAGCCGAGCATCAAAGGCCTGCTGGAACTCTGCAACCTATCTCTATTCCTGAATGGAAATGGGACCATGTTGAAATGGACTTCGTCACTGGATTTCCCAAATCTCAGAAAGGTAATGATGCTATTCTTGTCGTCATTGACCGACTTTCCAAAGTTGCCCATTTTCTGGCGGTCAAAGAGACAATCACTGCTAGTCAGCTTGCTACTCTCTACATGGCCAGAATTGTTTCACTTCACAGTATCCCACTGGTTATCAGTTCAGACCGTGGCAGTTTATTCACTTCAAGGTTTTGGGCGAGTTTCCAAGAAGCTATGGGAACTCATCTGTCGTTCAGTACTGCGTTTCATCCTCAGTCGCAAGGACAGGTTGAACGTGTCAACCAAGTTCTCGAAGACATGCTTCGAGCTTGTGTAATCTCATTCGGCAAGAAATGGGAGGAATCTCTTCCATATGCCGAGTTCTCTTATAATAATAGCTATCAAGCTAGTCTGAAGATGTCCCCCTTCGAAGTGCTATATGGACGAAAGTGTCGAACCCCTCTGAACTGGTCAGAAACGGGGGAACGCCCACTCTTCGGTCCGGATATTATCCAACAGGCTGAAGAACAAGTTCGCATTATTCGCGAGAATCTCAAGACTGCTCAGTCACGTCAGAAAAGTCAGTATGACCGTCATCACCAAGACATGGTCTATCAACCTGGCGAAAAGGCTTATCTTCGAGTTACACCAATGAAGGGTGCTCACCGCTTCGGGATCAAGGGCAAGCTAGCTCCTCGCTTTATCGGTCCCTTCACTATTCTCGAAAGGCGTGGAAAGGTGGCATATCAACTGGAGCTTCCGCCGAACCTTTCTCAGGTTCACGATGTGTTCCATGTGTCACAACTCCGCCGTTGCTTCAAGGATCCAATCCGAGCGGTGGATCATGAAGTGCTTGAATTGCAACAGGACCTCTCTTATAAAGAGCATCCGGTCCGCATTCTTGACCAAGCTGAACGCCGCACACGTCAGAAGGCGATCAAATTCCTCAAAGTCCAGTGGTCGAATCACTCTGAAGACGAAGCCACTTGGGAACGCGAGGATCGTCTTCGCGATGAATACCCTGCACTGTTTCCTTCTACCTCCTAAATTTCGGGACGAGATTTCTTGTAGTGGAGAAGATTTGTGACGCCCGGATAATCAAGCTACAGTAAACCTCTGCTAATGGTGCCACGTCACCTCGATTACTGTTGATAAACTCGAGTTAGTTCGAAGCCGGTTCAAATTCAAATTCAAAATCGGGAAAACAACAAAAGTTTTCAAACTTAAAAACTAAAATGCTCAATAAATAATAGATAAATCAGAGGCTAGGATAAAATTGTAAACAACATTATTGAAATACAATAAGTCATTTAAACAATCTCAAACAGTGACTGAATACATTATTTAATAACCATTTAATTAATCTAAATCTAATATGAAATATTATTTCACCCAAACTAGTTTTTGGTGCTAGGATATAATGCACTACAATTTATGAGCTAGCTTCCATAAATTATAAAAATCAATTAGGTGCTAAACATTTAAAAAAAAACAGAAAAAGGTAACCAAGAAAATAAATAAAAGAAAAGGAAAAACAACAGCAAAAGAAAAATAAAAGCCCCACCCCTCGCTGGGCCCCGGCGCAGCTGGCCATGGGGCTAGCCAGGCCGCCCAGCCGGCCCACTTGGCCCGACCCGGCCACTCCCCCACTCCCTCTTATCCACTCCCCTCCTGGAAACCCTAGCCCACGCACCACTCCCCCCCCCACGTCCCCACTCTCCCCTCGCTCCCCTCGCTCCCTCCCAATCTAGATCGGGGCGCAACGGCGCCCCCTCGTCCGCCGCCACGCCGCCCCGCGCCCGGAGCTCGCCGCCCCCCACGCCAGGACGCCGCCACCTCGCGGTCCTCCTCCTCACCGTCGCCTCCCCGTCTCCTCCCCACACCGGAGCCGTCCCTCGCCGCAGCCGCTCGTCTCCCCGTCACGCGGCCGTCCTCGTCTTCCCCCACGAGCCCCGCTGCCCCGTGCCCTACTCCCCGCCGTGAGCAAGCCCCTCCCTCTCCTCTCTCCCTCCCGCGTCGACCGCGCCATCGCGCCCCGCGCGCCCCGCTCCGCTCCACTCCGGCGGCCCGCGCTCACAGTGGCCTCGCGCGCGCCCCGGCCCCTGCTGCTGCTCAGCGCGGCACCCGCCCGTGCAGCACCCAGCCGTCGCCCTTGCTCCCCATGGCAAACCCCGTCGCTGCACGGCCCCCGGCCTCCTCTCTCCCCCTCTCTCCGTCGCCCGCACGCTGTCGCCGTGCACGCCGCGGCCGCCTCTGCGCGCCCACGCCGCGCGCTACACGCGCCCAGCACCCGCAGCCGCCCGCGACCTCGCCCCAGGCCTGCGCCCCGTTCACCCCTGTCCGTCCCCCGGCGGCCCTGCTGCCGCGCCGTGCCGGTGCGCCGCTCCGGCCCCCTGCGCCGCTGCGGCCGCACGTCGCTGTGGCCGCCGGCGCCCACGCGCCCGCCCTGGCCTCTGGCCTCGCCCTGCTCCCTGCGGGCGAGTGCCCGCACAGGCGCCTGTCGCCCGTGCCCGCAGCCCGTTGCGCCTGTTTAGCCCCTTTGGGCCATTGACACGGGGGCCCCACCCCACAGAACGATTTTAGATAAAAAGAATAATTAAAAAAAAGAATTTTAAAAATATATAAATGTATAATAAATAAATAATTAATAATATAATTAATTAATTAATTCTGATTAAATTAACTAATTAAGGTTAATTAACCTAATGACTAATTAACCTAATTAACTACTGTTAATTAACTAACAGAGTATGACAAGTGGGACCCACGCGTAAGTTTGACCAAGTCAACCCTGTGGACTGCTGATGTCAGCATGACATCATGCTGATGTCATTAATCTTTTTTTGAATTAATTTAAATAATTAATTAAATTCCAGAAATTAATAAAATCTTTAGAAAATCATATCTTTTAATCCGTAACTCGGATTAAAATATTTTCAACATGAAAGTTGCTCAGATCGGCGAGACGAACCCGGATACGCAGCTCGTTCGTCCGTCACGCATCCCTAGCATAGCAAACTCGCAACTTTCCCCCTCCGGTCCTCTGCCCGAAAAGGCAAAACACCGGGGATACTTTCCCGGATGTCATCCCCCTTCACCGGTATCACCTACTACCGCGTTAGGGCACCTCTAACGCCGTTACTTGTCATGTCATGCATCACTATGCATATGCTTGTTTAAAATATTTATTGTTTCTCCCCCCTCTTCTCTCGATAGACACCGAGACCGACGCCGCTGCTACCCAGTACGACTACGGAGTTGACGACCCCTCTCTCTTGCCAGAGCAACCAGGCAAGCCCCCCCCCCTTTGATCACCAGATATCGCCTACTCTTCTCTATACTGCTTGCATTAGAGTAGTGTAGCATGTTACTGCTTCCCGTTAATCCTATACTGATGCATAGCCTGTCCTTGCTACTACTGTTGTTACCTTTACCTACAAACCTAATGCTTAGTATAGGATGCTAGTTTATCATCAGTGGCCCTACATTCTTGTCCGTCTGCCATGCTATACTATCGGGCCGTGATCACTCGGGAGGTGATCACGGGTATATACTATATACTTTATACGTGATACATGTGGTGAGTAAAGACGGGTAGGCTCATAGGAGCACCCGCGAGTGGATCTTTGAGGCGGAGCGACAGGGCAGGTTCCGACCACCTAGGAGAGAGGTGGGCCTGGCCCTGGTCGGTGTTCGCGGATACTTAACATGCTTAACGAGATCTGGGTATTTGATCTGAGTCTGGCCATTTGGTCTATACGCACTAACCATCTACGTGGGAGCAGTTATGGGTATCCCGACGTCGTGGTATCAGCCGAAGCCTTCGTGACGTCAGCGGCTGAGTGGCGCGCGCCGGATTGGACTGGAAAGCCACTAGGCTAGGTCTGCTTCTAGCCGCGTACGCAACGTGCAGGTGTGCAAAGGGCGATGGGCCCAGACCCCTGCGCCATAGGATTTAGACCGGCGTGCTGACCTCTCTGTTGTGCCTAGGTAGGGCTGCGACGTGTTGATCTTCCGAGGCCGGGCATGACCCAGGAAAGTGTGTCCGGCCAAATGGGATCGAGCGTGTTGGGGTATGTGGTGCACCCCTGCAGGGAAGTTTATCTATTCGAATAGCCATGTCCCTCGGTAAAAGGACAACCCGGAGTTGTACCTTGACCTTATGACAACTAGAATCGGATACCTAATAAAACACACCCTTCCAAGTGCCAGAGACAACCGGTGATCGCTCTCTAACAGGGCGACGAGGGGAGGATCATCGGTTAGGATTATGCTATGCGATGCTACTTGGAGGACTTCAGTCTACTCTCTTCTACATGCTGCAAGACGAAGGCTGCCAGAAGCGTAGTCTTCGATAGGAATAGTTATCCCCCTCTTATTTTGGCATTCTGCAGTTCAGTCCACATATGATACCCTTATTCCATTTGATACCCATGCATATGTAGTATAGCTTCTTGCTTGCGAGTACTTTGGATGAGTACTCACGGTTGCTTTCTCCCTCTTTTCCTCCTATCCCTTCTACCTGGTTGTCGCAACCAGATGTTGGAGCCCAGGATCCAGACGCCACCGTCGACGACGACTCCTACTACACCGGAGGTGCCTACTACTACGTGCTGCCCGCTGATGACGACCAGGAGTAGTTAGGAGGATCCCAGGCAGGAGGCCTGCGCCTCTTTCGATCTGTATCCCAGTTTGTGCTAGCCTTCTTAAGGCAAACTTGTTTAACTTATTTCTGTACTCAGATATTGTTGCTTCCGCTGACTCGTCTATGATCGAGCTCTTGTATTCGAGCCCTCGAGGCCCCTGGCTTGTAATATGATGCTTGTATGACTTATTTTATTTGTAGAGTTGTGTTGTGATATCTTCCCGTGAGTCCCTGATCTTGATCGTACACGTTTGCGTGTATGATTAGTGTACGATTAAATCGGGGGCGTCACATCGACGTCTAGTGGTCCGCCTATTCACTGTCGGTTTTATAGTGGTCTCATTGTGTCTTAAAGAGTCCTTGGCTATGCCGACTCGGGGACGCTTCGGATGTCATGTGCACTGCCTTGTACATGATGGTGTTGTACGATCTAGCCCGTGTAGGCCCTACCACGAAAACTTTGGACAAAATCTCTATCATATGTTTGTTCTGGCTTATTCTGCAAGCCAATCCTTTGTTTTTGTTTTGAGTTGTGGTATTCGAGTTGCTTCGAAGTCAAATGTTGATTCCTTACCTTTCGTAAATGGTGTCCTCATACTCCGATGTGGATACCAATCCTTCATGGTAATCAAGATTGTTTTGTCAATCCTTTTTCACCGGCGTGTTTCTCGTCAAGTGGATCCAATCATTTCAACATCAGTAAGATCAATTATCAGTTCTTCTCAACAGTGTTTGTTTGATCCGTCTCCAAGTTGCCTTTGTTTTCCCCGCCCACCCACCCTTTGTCTTCAAGGAATCGGATTTCTTATTCAAGTATCCTTTTATTAATGGGAAGCTTCTCCATTCCTTCTCCGTCAATATTCTTATCCGGTGATTCCCAAGAAGATGCTAACAAAGCTTCAAGTTCGTCTCTCATCACTCGTTTTCTTCTCCGGTGGTTTCAAGTCAAGCTTTGTTGATCATATTTTTTCCTCGTTTCAATACCTTCTCATACTGGTGCACCTCTTAATCATCTACTCCTCGCGATTCATTTGTTCCGGAGTACTGATGATATCTTGAAGATTCGTGTTTCCACTCTACTTTCATTCAAGATCTTTCGAGGATGTTATCTCATTCAAGTCATTTAATTCAACCGGTGCAATCTCTCTTTTCAAGTAATCGTTCAACGGTGTTTCTTTTGAGTGGGCCCTAACCCATAGGTCTTTTCCCAGGATCTTACCTGACTCTTCTTATTTTCCCGGAGCTATCCTCGAATTTCTTTTCGAAGTTTGACGTAAGAATGATTTTTCATCAGTCAAATGTCTTTCTCCAAGATCTTTCAAATTCATTTCATTGTTGATTCAACTTTTATATTCTTCTTTATTCGGGACGGCCTCAAAATTCATGGTGGTGTTTATCGTCGTCATTCTCGGATTTGAAGACCGAACAAGAGTTTTCCTCCATATCTTGCCCCATTCTCGGCCATCATCTCATAATTGTTTTTGACTGTGAGAATCCTTTTCACCCTCCCGGAGCAATTCAGGAGTCTTTTCAGTTTGATTCTCCGAAGGCCATCATTTCGGGATTATTCATTCTCAGCTTTCAGTTATCTTTCTCCAATTTTACCGGTGCATCAAGTGATCTCTAATCAGTTCGTGATCCCTTCGTTCTCATGTACCTAGTTTCTCTCAAGCATCTTCGTTAATCTGCAAATTCTTCCCGGTGATTCATTATCTTCTATTCGTTCATTTTCAATTCTTACGGTGGTCCATTCAAGATTACTCTTCTCTGGGTTTCTTATCAATTCATTTGTTCTTCCCAAACCTGACCGGTGGTTCGTTGAAGACCTTCTCATGTTTGCGCTATACCTATCTTAATCCTTTCTACGAGAATAAGTAGTATGCGATTCGTTGCTTGTCATCAATTTAAATTGGTGAAGGATAAGCATAACGTAATTCTTATTCGTGTTTTCACCCAAGTGATTAATTCCTTATCCCGGAGGTCCACAAAATCTTGGTTTCAATAGCTCATCTTTCTTTTCCGGAGTTTAAAGCTCTCTCTCAATTATTTCATCACGAAGCTCCATCTATATCATTGCAAGCATTCAGCTTGTGTTTTCAACTTCTCTTTCTTTTCGATTGATCATTTCTTTTATTACCGGAGTTCTTCATGGAGGCTCTACATGGGGGTTCATCAAGGATTTAATTCCTTCTCGAAGTGTTCTTTGAGATTCTTTTTAGAGGAGCTCAAGCATTCTTCATCTTGTAATCCGGAGTGCAATTCTCTCTTCTGTATCATTGGAGGTGGTATTATGTCATTCTTGAGAACTTGAGTTCATGTTTCACGATTCACTTGTTGTTAAGAATGAAATATGTTAAATCCACCAATCTATTGGTTGGAGTTATCTTGCGTCATGTTTCACCTAAAGCCTTCCCTAAGGATTGTTGCTATTTGTGGTGCTTATAAATGATCCAAGTTCTTCATTTATCCTCCCGGTGAATTAAGTTTCTCGTCTCCTTGTTGATATCAATCCAATCCATTGTTCCCGTTTGTGGTAGAAGTTCACCTCATAATTTTGAGATGTCTTCCATAAGCCCACAACAAGCTTACTCTTTTCGTTGTTATCCAACAACTCCGTTCGACCCTTCTCCTAAGGATGCCTTCTCAAACTCTTTTGTGACAGCAGTTGGCATTTTCCTCTCCATTCTTTTACTTCAATTATCTATATTCTATTCTTTCGTTCGGAGGCCTTGTGATGTTGATCTTTTCTATCATCATCTCAAATTGTGAAAATCATGTTCTTTTCATGCCTATCCATTAAACCGGAGTGTTGTGTCCTCTGCTCAAGTTCTTTTCGCCTTATCAAGTCTTGCATAACTTCTCAACCGGAGTGCTGCTCGAATTCGTTCTTACTTGTTCCTATTTCTTAACGGAGTGCTTTCAACTTCGTTCATCTCCGTTGTTTTATTCTCTCCAACTGGCTTAACCTTTTCAAGGTTCTTTGGTTTCACTCGTTTGCCAAAGAAGCAATTTAGTTTATCTCTTCTCTTTCTCTTCCGTTGTTCCTCCGGTGCCATTCTAGATCTCGGGACGAGATCCTCTCGTAGTGGTGGAGTGTTGTAACGCCCCGAGACCGATGTGCCAGGTGTCCTCCAGTTATTCATGGTCGTTGCGTTGTCATTGCTTGCATGTCATGCATTACATAGCATGTCATCATGTTGCATTTCATTTGCATACATGTTCGTCTCATGCATCCGAGCTTTTTTCCCCGTTGTCCATTTTGCAATCCGGCGCTCGTATGTCACCGGTGTCCTTTTCTACCTCTTTTTCATGTGCGGGTGTTAAGCGTTTTCAGATTGGACCGAATTGTCATGCAGCCTTGGTATACTACCGGTAGACTGCCTGTCAAGTTTCGTGCCATTTGGACTTCGTTTGATGCTCCAACGGTTAACCAAGGGACCGAAAAGGCCTCGTGTGTGTTGCAGCCCAACACCACTCCAAACTGGCCCAAAACCCACCTAAACCTCCTCCATCATCTCGGTCGTTCGATCACGATCGCGTGGCCGAAAACCGCACCTCATTTGGACTCTCCTAGCTCCATCTACCTATATATATGTGATCCCCTCCCCAAAAATCACGGTACAAACCCTAGATCTTACCCCTCTCCGCGCCGCCGGACATGTCCGCCCGCCGGCGGATGCGTCCACCCAGCCGGCCACCTCACCCCGCCCAATGAGGGTGTGCCACCTCAGCGCCGCCGCTCCCACGCCCAATCGTGCGATGCCACTTGGCGCCCCGCCGCCCGCGCCTCCCACCGGCCCGTGAGGCCCATGCCTGGCCCGCGGGGCCCGTCTTCTTTGCCGCCGCCTAGCTGCGCGCCTCCCGTGCTAGGTCGCCGCGCCGTTCACCGTCCGCCAGCCGGAGCTCACCGCCGCCTCAACCGGCGCCGCCGCGCAAGCTCGCCGGAGCACCCGCGCCTCCACGACGCCGGTCGCCGCCGCCGCCTTGGAGCTCACGCCTCATGCCACGCCGGAGCTCCGCTGCCTCGCCGGTGTCGTCCGCCGGTGCCGCCCCCATACGCTCGCCGGAGCCCGAGCTACCCCGCCGGAGTTCGTCCTCGAGCTCGCCGGAGTTACTCCGACCGGATCCAGAGAGAGTGGGATGAGATCCACCACTCCCCCGATCCAAGCGTCTTCGTCCCGATCCGTAACCACCCCGTCCCGGATCTCCTCGTCCGCCCGTTGACTTTTCTCGGAGAGGTCTATATTTCACTAAGTCCCCGAAATTCCCTGATTCATATGCACATGTTCATCGCATCGTAACTTTGCATCCATTGCTCCGATTCATGCGTGCGGCATATCAAAATATTCATCTCAGAGAGTAAATCATTTCATCTCATTGCATCATTTTCATTTGAGTTCATCTTGATGCCCGAAATGCTGTTGGAAGAGAGCTATTTGAGTTAATTGTCAGATCTGCTGCTCCAAATAGCTATTTGCCATTGTTGCCATGATTATTGTGTGCATGGTATGCCCCTGAGCTCTACATGTATTTTGTTATATGCTTTGCCATCTTTCCAGAGGTGCCAACCATGTATTTTTGTGATGTGTGTGGTGACTAGCACAAGCTTGCAAAGTGGTGCATTTGTTAATGCTGACTTCAGGGACTTAGCAATTCCACCAGGTCATTGATCTGTTTTTCTCAATATGCCATATGTTCATGATGTTTCCTAATGATCCGTGCCTCTTTTGAGGATGATCAGTAAGGATGTTTTGTTAGTCTTGTAGTGCTCTATCCATCCATGTCTTTGTTGGCATTTATGGAGCACCCTAGCTTGAGCCAATCGAGCTCTACTTTTGCTATTTCTTGAATATGGGCAGATCGTCTACTTGTTAGCGATTTTGCCGAGGATGTTGTAGTTGATCCGTGCATGTTATGTTATTGTTCTTGCCATGTCTAGCTTGTATAATGTGTATTCTTGATGGATGTATGCTTAGATTGTCATGACATGCTCTGTAGTGAGTGCATCGAGCTCGTAAACATGCCCACTTGATATCTGATTTGCATGCTCCAGTTTTTCTCTGAGTCTGTGATCTGTTTATGTTTTTGCCATGTTCACATGCTTGCAATTGTATTTTATGATTCCTTTTGGCTCAAGGTCACTAAGGGACTTTTGTTAAGCTCTTTGAGTAGCTCCATGCCATGCCTTGCTTTGCCATGTTAAGTTCCTGTAGCATATAATTTTCTTGCTACAAAGTGTGCTACCTGATCTGAAATTCCAGACAAGTGTTAATTTCACTAAGTCTGAAACCTGTTTACCAATTGCACTTTTTCCATACTTGTTTGAACCTGTAAATGGATGAATTGGCCATAGCTCAGTGTTCATCTTTTGTTAAGCATCTTGAGAGGATCCCTGCCATGTATTTTGTTGCCATGTTTGAGTGCCGTAGCATATTTAACTTGTTGCATTTAGATGGCTACTTGCTGTATATTGCAGACCGGTGCCATATTTGTTTTGCTTGCCATTTCCAAACCGTGCATCCGATTCCGGCGATCTTGATATCGATTTCAACCGAAATTACCTCACCTTTCCAGTGGCACTCTTGGATTTCCAGGTTGAGGCTAGGTTCATTCATTCCTTGTCAAATCATGCATATGCATCGCATACCGCATCCCGCATATCATACCATGTTCATGTTCTTCTTTCCGGTGTTTGCTTCTTCGGGTTGGACCCGGTAACGTCGCGTTTGTGAGGACCCGTTCGTCTATGTCCATTTGACTTCTTCATGGACTCTTTCTTCTTCCTTGCGGGGTTTCAGGCAAGATGACCATACCCTCGAAATCACTTCTATCTTTGCTTGCTAGATGCTCGCTCTTTTGCTATGCCTATGCTGTGATACCTACCACTTGCTTATCATGCCTCCTATATTGTTGAACCAAGCCTCTAACCCACCGTGTCCTAGCAAACCATTGTTTGGCTAAGTTACCGCCGTGCTCAGCCCCTCTTATAGCATTGTTAGTTGCAGATGAAGATTGAAGTTTGTTCCTTGTTGGAACATGGAGATGTTGTTCCTTGTTGGAACATGTTTACTTGTTGAGATATCACAATATCTCTTATTTAATTAATGCATCTATATACTTGGTAAAGGGTGGAAGGCTCGGCCTTATGCCTGGTGTTTTGTTCCACTCTTGCCGCCCTAGTTTCCGTCATATCGGTGTTATGTTCCCAGATTTTGCGTTCCTTACGCGGTTGGGTTATAATGGGAACCCCTTGACAGTTCGCCTTGAATAAAACTCCTCCAACAAGACCCAACCTTGGTTTTACCATTCGCCACCTAGCCCTTTTCCCTTGGGAGTCATGCATCCCGAGGGTCATCTTTATTTTAACCCCCCTGGGCCAGTGCTTGTCTAAGTGTTGGTCCGAACTAGAGTCCTTTGCAGCGCCACCTCGGGGAAACTTGAGGGCTGGTTTTAGTTGTACGGAGTGCTCATCCGGTGTTGCCCTGAGAACGAGATATGTGCAGCTCCTATCAGGATGTCGGCGCATCGGGTGGTCTTGTTGGACTTGTTTTACCATTGTCGAGGATGTCTTGTAACCGGGATTCCGAGCCTGATCGGGTCTTCCCGCTAGAAGGAATATCCTTCGTTGACCGTGAGAGCTTGTGATGGGCTAATTTGGGACACCCCTGCAGGGATTTGAACTTTCGAAAGCCGTGCCCGCGGTTATGGGCAGATGGGAATTTGTTAACATCCAGTTGTAGAAAACCTGAAGTTGACCTTAATTAAAATGCAGCAAGCACGTGTGTAACCGTGATGGTCTCTTTCCGGCGGAGTCCGGGAAGTAAACACGGTGTTGGAGTTATGCTTGACATAGGTTGTTCTAGGATCACTTCTTGATCATAGTTGTTCGACCGTGCTTTTGCCTTCTCTTCTCGCTCTCTTTTGCGAATAGGTTAGCCACCATATATGCTAGTCGCTTGCTGCAGCTCCACCTCATACCTTTACCTTACCCATAAGCTTAAATAGTCTTGATCGCGAGGGTGTGAGATTGCCGAGTCCCCGTGACTCACAGATACTTCCAAAACCAGCTTGCAGGTGCCGATGAGCCCGTGCAGATGACACAACCAAGCTCAAGGAGGAGCTCGATGAAGATCTTGTCCTTTGTGTTGTTTCGTTCTAGTTGATCAGTAGTGGAGCCCAGTCGGGACGATCAGGGTTGTGTGTAGCTTTTGGGGTAGTCTTCTTTTATTTTGGTTTCGTAGTCGGACCTTGATTGTATCTGGATGATGTAATGCGTTATTCATGTATTGCGTGAAGTGGCGATTGTAAGCCAACTATGTATCTTTTTCCCCTATTGTATTACATGGGTTGTGTGAAGATTACCTCACTTGCGACATTGCTTTCAATGCGGTTATGCCTCTAAGTCGTGCTTCGACACGTGGGAGATATAGACGCATCGAGGGCGTTACAAGTTGGTAATCGGTGCCATCCCCGACCTTATGAGCCCCCACTGCTTGATCGTTTTTAGCAGTCGTTGTTGAGTCTAGAAAAATGTTTTGAGTCATTTAGGAAATTATATATCAGAGAGTTTAGCAATTCTTTTTACTCCCCAGTCTCTTCATCGCTCTGGTAAGGCATCCTGACGTAGAGTTTTGACTCTTCTCTTCTCAAATTTCACTAAAAAAATTTTAGGATCGCGCGGGTATCTTGGAATCGTTCTGATCGATTTGTGACGAGAACATTGTTCTTGGTGCCTCCTGTCATTTAGGGGTTGTGGCAGTGTCCCGGGGAGTTGGAGCTCCGAGGTGTTGTCGTCACAATTTTATCATTGCAGTTCTAGAATACCCGAGTTTAGTTTTGCCGACATCGAAAATCTCTTTTATGCAGTTCGTTGGTGAGATAACGTCGACGCCACCCAGTACTGGGGCGGGAGTTCGGGAGTATTGCCATAACTCGTATAACGGATGCTTTTCGAAGGTTGAGGTAGATGATTTCCGAATGTTTCTTGGTTATGTGTTGAAGGATGGATACAGCTGGATGTAGGATTTGTTAGTTTTGGGTGAAATATTATGCTTCCCCTGTATCCCAACACCTGATTGCATAACCGGAAAATTTTGGGAGTTTATAAGTGGGAATTGAAGTAGCTCTTAGGATATCTTTCCAACAGATGTATGATATGAAATTGGGGTTCGACGTCTAGTGGTCCGCCTATTCACGGTCGGTTTTACAATGGTCTCGTTGTGTCTTAAAGAGTCCTTGGCTATGCCGACTCGGGGACGCTTCGGATGTCATGTGCACTGCCTTGTACATGATGGTGTTGTACGATCGAGCCTGTGTAGGCCCCACCACGAAAACTTCGGACAAAATCTCTATCATATGTTTGTTCTGGCTTATCTGCAAGCCAATCCTTTGTTTTTGTTTTGAGTTGTGGTATTCGAGTTGCTTCGAAGTCAAATGTTGATTCCTTACCTTTCCTAAATGGTGTCCTCATACTCCGATGTGGATACCAATCCTTCATGGTAATCGAGATTGTTTTGTGAATCCTTTTTCACCGGCGTGTTTCTCTTCAAGTGGATCCAATCATTTCAACATCAGTAAGATCAATTATCAGTTCTTCTCAATGGTGTTTGTTTCATCCGTCTCCAAGTTGCCTTTGTTTTTCCCGCCCACCCATCTTTTGTCTTCAAGGACTCAGATTTCTTATTCAAGTATCCTTTTATTAATGGGAAGCTTCTCCATTCCTTCTCCGTCAATATTCTTATCTGGTGATTCCCAAGAAGATGCTAATGAAGCTTCAAGTTCGTCTCTCATCACTCGTTTTCTTCTCCGGTGGTTTCAAGTCAAGCTTTGTTGATCATATTTTTTCCTTGTTTCAATATCTTCTCATACTGGTGCACCTCTTAATCATCTACTCCTCGCGATTCATTTGTTCTGGAGTATTGAAGATATCTCGAAGATTCGTGTTTCCACTCTACTTTCGTTCAAGATCTTTCGAGAATGTTATCTCATTCAAGTCATTTAATTCAACCGGTGCAATCTCTCTTTTCAAGTAATCGTTCAACGGTGTTTCTTTTGAGTGGGCCCTAACCCACATGTCTTTTCCCAGGATCTTACCTGACTCTTCTTATTTTCCCGGAGCTATCCTCGAATTTCTTTTCGAAGTTTGACGCAAGAATGATTTTTCATCAGTCAAATGTCTTTCTCCAAGATCTTTCAAATTCATTTCATTGTTGATTCAACTTTGATATTCTTCTTTATTCAGGACGGCCTCAAAATTCATGGTGGTGTTTATCGTCGTCATTCTCGGATTTGAAGACCGAACAAGAGTTTTCCTCCATATCTTGCCCCATTCTCGGCCATCATCTCATAATTGTTTTTGACTGTGAGAATCCTTTTCACCCTCCCGGAGCAATTCTGGAGTCTTTTCAGTTTGATTCTCCGAAGGCCATCATTTCGGGATTATTCTTTCTCAGCTTTCAGTTATCTTTCTCCAATTTTACCGGTGCATCAAGTGATCTCTAATCAGTTCGTGATCCCTTCGTTCTCATGTACCTAGTTTCTCTCAAGAATCATCGTTAATCTGCAAATTCTTCCCGGTGATTCGTTATCTTCTATTCGTTCATTTTCAATTCTTACGGTGGTCCATTCAATATTACTCTTCTCTGGGTTTCTTATCAATTCATTTGTTCTTCCCAAACCTGACCGGTGGTTCGTTGAAGACCTTCTCATGTTTGCCCTATACCTATCTTAATCCTTTCTACGAGAATAAGTCGTATGCGATTCGTTGCTTGTCATCAATTTAAATTGGTGAAGGATAAGCATAACGTAATTATTATTCGTGTTTTCACCCAAGTGATTAATTCCTTATCCCGAAGGTCCACCAAATCTTGGTTTCAATAGCTCATCTTTCTTTTCCGGAGTTTAAAGCTCTCTCTCAATTATTTCATCACGAAGCTCCATCTATATCATTGCAAGCATTCAGCTTGTGTTTTCAACTTCTCTTTCTTTTCGATTGATCATTTCTTTTATTACCGGAGTTCTTCATGGAGGCTCTACATGGGGGTTCATCAAGGATTTAATTCCTTCTCGAAGTGTTCTTTGAGATTCTTTTTAGAGGAGCTCAATCATTCTTCATCTTGTAATCCGGAGTGCAATTCTCTCTTCTGTATCATTGGAGGTGGTATTATGTCATTCTTGAGAACTTGAGTTCATGTTTCGTGATTCACTTGTTGTTAAGAATGAAATATTTTAAATCCACCAATCTATTCGTTGGAGTTATCTTGCGTCATGTTTCACCTAAAGCCTTCCCTAAGGATTGTTGCTATTTGTGGTGCTTATAAATGATCCAAGTTCTTCATATATCCTCCCGGTGAATTAAGTTTCTCGTCTCCTTGTTGATATCAATCCAATCCATTGTTCCCGTTTGTGGCAGAAGTTCACCTCATAATTTTGAGATGTCTTCCATAAGCCCACAACAAGCTTACTCTTTTTGTTGTTATCCAACAACTCCGTTCGACCCTTCTCCTAAGGATGCTTTCTCAAACTCTATTGTGACAGCAGTTGGCATTTTCTTCTCCATTCTTTTACTTCAATTATCTATATTCTATTCTTTCGTCCGGAGGCCTTGTGATGTTGATCTTTTCTATCATCATCTCAAATTGTGAAGATCATGTTCTTTTCATGCCTACCCATTAAACCGGAGTGTTGTGTCCTCTGCTCAAGTTCTTTTCGCCTTATCAAGTCTTGCATAACTTCTCAACCGGAGTGCTGCTTGAATTCGTTCTTAGTTGTTCCTCTTTCTTAACGGAGTGCTTTCAACTTCGTTCATCTCCGTTGTTTTATTCTCTCCAACTGGCTTAACCTTTTCAAGGTTCTTTGGTTTCACTCGTTTGCCAAAGAAGCAATTTAGTTTACCTCTTCTCTTTCTCTTCCCTTGTTCCTCCGGTGCCATTCTAGATCTCGGGACAAGATCCTTTCGTAGTGGTGGAGTGTTGTAACGCCCCGAGACCAATGTGCCAGGTGTCCTCCAATTATTCGTGGTTGTTGCGTTGTCATTGCTTGCGTGTCATGCATCGCATAGCATGTCATCATGTTGCATATCATTTGCATACATGTTCGTCTCATGCATCCGAGCTTTTTTCCCCGTTGTCCGTTTTGCAATCCGGTGCTCGTATGTCACCCGGTGTCCTTTTCTACCTCTTTTTCATGTGCGGGTGTTAAACGTTTTCGGACTGGACCGAGACTTGTCATGCGGCCTTGGTTTACTACCGGTAGACCGCCTATCAAGTTTCGTGCCATTTGGACTTCGTTTGATGCTCCAACGGTTAACCGAGGGACCAAAAAGGCCTCGTGTGTGTCGCAGCCCAACACCCCTCCAAACTGGCCCAAAACCCACCTAAACCTCCTCCATCATCTCGGCCGTTCGATCACGATCGCGTGGCCGAAAACCGCACCTCATTTGGACTCTCCTAGCTCCCTCTACCTATATATATGTGATCCCCTCCCCAAAAATCGCGGTACAAACCCTAGATCTTACCTCTCTCCGCGCCGCCGGACATGTCCGCCCGCCGGCGAATGCGTCCACCCAGCCGGCCACCTCACCCCGCCCAATGAGGGCGTGCCACCTCAGCGCCGCCGCTCCCACGCCCAATCGCGCGATGCCACTTGGCGCCCCGCCGCCCGCGCCTCCTATCAGCCCGTGAGGCCCATGCTTGGCCCGCGAGGCCCGTCCTCTTTGCTGCCACCTCGTTGCGCGCCTCCCGCGCTAGGTCGCCACACCGTTCGCCGTCCGCCAGCCGGAGCTCACCGCCGCCTCAACCGGCGCCGCCGCGCAAGCTCGCCGGAGCACCCACGCCTCCACGACGCCGGTCGCCGCCGCCACCTTGGAGCTGACGCCTCATGCCACGCCGGAGCTCCGCCGCCTCACCGGCGTCGTCCGCCGGTGCCGCCCCCATACGCTCGCCGGAGCCCGAGCTACCCCACCGGAGTTCGTCCTCGAGCTCGCCGGAGAAACTCCGGCCGGATCCGGAGAGAGTGGGATGAGATCCACCACTCCCCCGATCCAAGCGTCTTCGTCCCGATCCGGAACCACCCCGTCCCGGATCTCCTCGTCCGCCCGTTGACTTTTCTCGGAGAGGTCTATATTTCACTAAGTCCCCGAAATTCCCTGATTCATATGCACATGTTCATCGCATCGTAACTTTGTATCCATTGCTCCGATGCATGCGTGTGGCATATCAAAATGTTCATCTCAGAGAGTAAATCATTTCATCTCATTGCATCATTTTCATTTGAGTTCATCTTGATGCCCGAAATGCTGTTGGAAGAGAGCTATTTGAGTTAATTGTCAGATCTGCTGCTCCAAATAGCTATTTGTCATTGTTGCCATGATTATTGTGTGCATGGTATGCCCCTGAGCTCTACATGTATTTTGTTATATGCTTTGCCATCTTTCCAGAGGTGCCATTCATGTATTTTTGTGATGTGTGTGGTGACTAGCACAAGCTTGCAAAGTGGTGCATTCGTTAATGCTGACTTCAGGGACTTCGCAATTCCACCAAGTCATTGATCTATTTTTATCAATATGCCATATGTTCATGATGTTTCCTAATGATCCATGCCTCTTTTGAGGATGATCAGTAAGGATGTTTTGTTAGTCTTGTAGTGCTCTATCCATCCATGTCTTTGTTGGCATTTATGGAGCACCCTAGCTTGAGCCAATCGAGCTCTACTTTTGCTATTTCGTGAATATGGGCAGATCGTCTACTTGTTAGCGATTTTGCCGAGGATGTTGTAGTTGATCCGTGCATGTTATGTTATTGTTCTTGCCATGTCTAGCTTGTATAATGTGTATTCTTGATGGATGTACGCTTAGATTGTCATGACATGCTCTGTAGTGAGTGCATCGAGCTCGTAAACATGCCCACTTGATATCTGATTTGCATGCTCCAGTTTTTGTCTAAGTCTGTGATCTGTTTATGTTTTTGCCATGTTCACATGCTTGCAATTGTATTTTATGATTCCCTTTGGCTCAAGGTCACTAAGGGACTTTTGTTAAGCTCTTTGAGTAGCTCCATGCCATGCCTTGCTTTGCCATGTTAAGTTCCTGTAGCATATAGTTTTCTTGCTCCAAAGTGTGCTACCTGATCTCAAATTCCAGACAAGTGTTAATTTCACTAAGTCTGAAACCTGTTTACCAATTGCACTTTTTCCATGCTTGTTTGAACCTGTAAATGGATGAATTAGCCGTAGCTCAGTGTTCATCTTTTGTTAAGCTTCTTGAGAGGATCCCTGCCATGTATTTTGTTGCCATGTTTGAGTGCCGTAGCATATTTAACTTGTTGCATTTAGATGGCTACTTGCTGTATATTGCAGACCGGTGCCATATTTGTTTTGCTTGCCATTTCCAAACCGTGCATCCGATTCTGGCGATCTTGATATCGATTTCAACCGGAATCACCTCACCTTTCTAGTGGCACTCTTGGATTTCCATGTTGAGGCCAGGTTCATTCATTCCTGGTCAAATCATGCATATGCATCGCATACCGCATCCCGCATATCATACCATGTTCATGTGCTTCTTTCCGGTTGGACCCGGTAACGTCGCGTTTGTGAGGACCCGTTCGTCTACGTCCGTTTGACTTCTTCATGGACTCGTTCTTCTTCCTTGCGGGGTTTCAGGCAAGATGACCATACCCTCGAAATCACTTCTATCTTTGCTTGTTAGATGCTCGCTCTTTTGCTATGCCTATGCTGCGATACCTACCACTTGCTTATCATGCCCCCTGTATTGTTGAACCAAGCCTCTAACCCACCTTGTCCTAGCAAACCGTTGTTTGGCTATGTTACCACCGTGCTCAGCCCCTCTTATAGCGTTGTTAGTTGCAGATGAAGATTGAAGTTTGTTCCTTGTTGGAACATGGAGATGTTGTTCCTTGTTGGAACATGTTTACTTGTTGGGTTATCACAATATCTCTTATTTAATTAATGCATCTATATACTTGGTAAAGGGTGGAAGGCTCGGCCTTATGCCTGGTGTTTTGTTCCACTCTTACCGCCCTAGTTTCCATCATATCGGTGTTATGTTCCCGGATTTTGCGTTCCTTACGCGGTTGGGTTATAATGGGAACCCCATGACAGTTCGCCTTGAATAAAACTCCTCCAGCAAGACCCAACCTTGGTTTTACCATTCACCACCTAGCCTTTTTCCCTTGGGAGTTGCGCATCCCGAGGGTCATCTTTATTTTAACCCCCCCGGGCCAGTGCTTGTCTAAGTGTTGGTCCGAACTAGGGTCCTTTGCAGCGCCACCTCGGGGAAACTTGAGGGCTGGTTTTAGTTGTACGGAGCGCTCATCCGGTGTTGCCCTGAGAACGAGATATGTGCAGCTCCTATCAGGATGTCGGCGCATCGGGCGGTCTTGCTGGACTTGTTTTACCATTGTCGAGGATGTCTTGTAACCGGGATTCCGAGCCTGATTGGGTCTTCCCGCTAGAAGGAATATCCTTCGTTGACCGTGAGAGCTTGTGATGGCCTAAGTTGGGACACCCCTGCAAGGATTTGAACTTTCGAAAGCCGTGCCCGCGGTTATGGGCAGATGGGAATTTGTTAACGTCTGGTTGTAGAAAACCTGAAGTTGACCTTAATTAAAATGCATCAACCGCGTGTGTAACCGTGATGGCCTCTTTCCGGCGGAGTCCGGCAAGTGAACACGGTGTTGGAGTTATGCTTGACGTAGGTTGTTCTAGGATCACTTCTTGATCATAGTTGTTCGACCGTGCTTTTGCCTTCTCTTCTCACTCTCTTTTGCGAATAGGTTAGCCACCATATATGCTAGTCGCTTGTTGCAGCTCCACCTCATACCTTTACCTTACCCATAAGCTTAAATAGTCTTGATCGCGAGGGTGTGAGATTGCTGAGTCCCCGTGACTCACAGATACTTCCAAAACCAGCTTGCAGGTGCCGATGAGCCCGTGCAGATGACGCAACCAAGCTCAAGGAGGAGCTCGATGAAGATCTTGTCCTTTGTGTTGTTTCGTTCTAGTTGATCAGTAGTGGAGCCCAGTTGGGACGATCAGGGATCTGTGTAGCTTTTGGGGTAGTCTTCTTTTATTTTGGTTCCGTAGTCGGACCTTGATTTTATCTGGATGATGTTATGTGTTATTCATGTATTGCGTGAAGTGGCGATTGTAAGCCAACTATGTATCTTTTTCCCCTATTGTATTACATGGGTTGTGTGAAGATTACCTCACTTGCGACATTGCTTTCAATGTGGTTATGCCTCTAAGTTGTGCTTCGACACGTGGGAGATATAGCCACATCGAGGGCGTTACACTCAGATAGGTCAAGCTACGAGTAAAACCAACCCTCGAGTTTCCCCGAGGTGGCCCCGCAGGCTGCCCAGTTCAGACCAACACTCAGAGGAGCACTGGCCCGGGGAGGATTTAAATAAAGATGACCCTTGGGCTCCGGAAACCCAAGGGAAAAAGAGGCTAGGCAGCGAATGGTAAAACCAAGGTTGGGCATTGCTGGAGGAGTTTTATTCAAGGCAAACTGTCAAGGGTTTCCCATTATAACCCAACCGTGTAAGGAACGCAAAATCCGGGAACATAACACCGATATGACGGAAACTAGGGCGGCAAGAGTGGAACAAAACACTAGGCATAAGGCCGAGCCTTCCACCCTTTACCAAGTATATAGGTGCATTAAGATAAACAAGATAATATGGTGATATCCCAACAATAAACAAGTTCCAACAAGGAACGATCTCCAATCTTCACCTTCAACTAGCAACGCTATAAGAGGGGCTGAGCAAAGCGGTAACATAGCCAAACAACGGTTTGCTAGGACATGGTGGGTTAGAGGTTTGACATGGCAATATGGGAGGCATGATAAGAAAGTGGTAGGTATCGTAGCATAGGAATTGCAAAAGAGCAAGCATCTAGCAAGCAAAGATAGAAGTGATTTCGAGGGTATGGTCATCTTGCCTGCAAAGTTCTCAGAGTTGGCTTGATCCTAGTAAGCGTACTCAATGGGCTCCTCGTTCACATACTCGTCTCTCGGATCTACCCAAGCAAGAACAACAAGCAAAAGGAACACAATCAACCACGTGCAATGCTCAATCAACTTGATGCAAACATGGTATGATATGCGGGATGCGATATGTGATGCATATGCAAGATTTGGAAAGGAATGATTGAACCTGGCCTCAAATTGGAAATCCAAGAGTGCCACTGGAAAGAGGAGTTGATTTCGGTTGAAATCGATACAAAAATCACCGGAATCGGATGCACGGTTTGGAAATGACAAGCAAAACAAATATGGCACCGGTCTGCGATAATCAGCAAGTGACCATCTAAATGCATCAAGCTAAATATGCTACAGCACTCAAACATGGCAACAAAATACATGGCAGGGATCCACTCATGATGCTTGACAAAAGATGAACACTGAGCTACGGCTAATTCACTCATTAACAGGTTCAAACAAGCATGGCAAAAGTGCAAAAGATAACAGGTTTCAGACTTAGTGAAATTAACAGCATGTCAGGAATTTATCATCAAGAAGCAATGTTTAGAGCATGATAACTATATGCTACAGGAACATATCATGGCAAAGCAAGGCATGGAATGAAGATACTCAAAGCATATAACAAAAGTCCCTTAGTGACCATGAGCCAAAAGGGATCAGAAAATAAAATTGCAAACATGTGAACATAGCAAAAACATAAACAGATTCAGACTTAGTGAAAAACTGGAGCATGCAAAATAGATTAACAAGTAGGCATGTTTACGAGCTCGATGCACTCACTACGAGGCACTGCATGACAAACTAAGCATACACCCAGCAAATAGACATGGAATAGAAGCTAGACATGGCAAGAACAACAATATAGCATGCACGGATCAACAACAACAAGCTCGGCAAAATCGCTAAACATGTTAACAATCTGCCAGGAACATTTTATAGCAAAAGTGGAGCTTGATTGACTCAAGCTAGGGTGCTCCATAATTGCAAACAAAGACATGGATGGATAGAGCACAACATTATCTACAAAACATCCTTACTGCTCATGCTCAAAAGAGGCACGGATCACTAGGAAACAACATGAATATGTCATAAAAATAATAACAGGGCAAGGACTTGGTGAAATTCGAAGTCCCTGAAATCAGCATCATTGAGTAAGCTACTTTGCATGCTTGTGCTAGTCACCACAAAGGTCACAAAAATACATGGCATACACCTATGTAAAGATGGCATGGGATTCTACAAAACACATGTAGAGCTCAGGATCATAGCATGCACACATTAACCATGGCAAAAATGACAAAATGCCATTTGCTGAAACAGATCTGAAATATTCCTCACATAGCCCTCTTCCAACAGCATTTCGGGCATCAAGATGAGCTCAAATGAAAATGATGCAATGAGACCAAATGATGTACTCGTCGAGACGAACATTTTGATATGCTACACGCACGAATCAGAGCTACGGATGCAAAGTTATGGCATGTCAAAGATAGAAAAAAATGCTAGGGTTAGGGACGAAAAAGTCAACCCCGAGATCGTCTCAGATCTGAATCCAGCGCGGGTGGTACTGTAGCAGTTGCACGTGGCCCGAGGATGACTGGCCGGAGTAGGAAGAGCAGCGCGGCGGCCAGAGCTTGGGCCGGTTGGAGGAGGACGCCGGAGAGGGGAGGAAGGACCTGCCGGGGCAGCACGGTCGCCGGAGCGCGTCGGGTCGGCGATGAGGCGGCCGCAGGGCGCCGGGCGGCGAAGGCGTACGGCAGCCGAAGCGTACGGGGCGGCGAGCCGGCGCGGTGGCGGAGCGGCGAGAGCGGGCGGCGCGCGGCAGGAGGAAGAGGCGCGGGGCGGCGGAGCGGTTACGCGCCTCGGGGGCCGGCGATGGGCTTGCCTGGGCCGGCGGCGCGGGGGCGGTGAGGCGCCACGTGGTGTGACCTGGTTGGCCCGGCGGAGCGGGCGGATGCGGCCGGTCCAAACCGGACACGTCCGGCAGCGAGGTGGAGCTGATTTTTAGGGTTAGGGGTGTAGGGATCCGAAAATGAAATGGAGGGGTCTATTTATAGAGGTAGGAGGAGCTAGGAAGCTCCGAAAGAGGTGCGGTTTGCAGCCACGTGATCGTGATCGAACGCTCTAGATGATGGAGAGGGTTTAGGTGGGTTTTGGGCCAGTTTGGAAGGGTGTTGGGCTGCAACACACATGAGGCCTTTTCGGTCCCTCGGTTAACCGTTGGAGTATCAAACGAAGTCCAAATGGTACGAAACTTAACAGGCGGTCTACCAGTAGTAAACCAAGGCCGCATGGAAAGTCTTGGTCCAATCCGAAAACGTTAACACCCGCACACGAAAAGAGGTAGAAAGGGACACCGGAGGACATAGGAGCGCTGGAATGCAAAACTGACAACGGGGAAAAAGCTCGGATGCATGCGAGGAACACGTATGCAAATGCAATGCACATGATGACATGATATGAGATGCATGAAAAAGACAAAACACACGGAGAAAAAACCCCGACAACGAGGAAATAATATAACTTAGGGCCGAAAACAGCAAGAGTTGGAGTACAAATAAGGTAAATTACATCCGGGTGTTACACCTACGTACCCCCAAACGATCGGGGACGGAGCCAAAAACCTAATTCCACCACCGCAACTTTCTGTATCCACGAGATCCCATCTTGGGGCCTGTTCCGGAGCTCCGCCGGAGGGGGCATCGATCACGGAGGGCTTGTACATCATCATCTAAGACCCTCCGATGAAGTGTGAGTAGTTTATTTCAGACCTATGGGTCCATAGTTAGTAGCTAGATGGCTTCTTCTCTCTTTTTGGATCTTAATACAATGTTCTCCCCCTCTCTTGTGGAGATCTCTATTCGATGTAATCTTCTTTTTGCGGTTTGTTTGTTGAGACCGATGAATTGTGGGTTTATGATCAAGTCTATCTATGAATAATATTTGAATCTTCTCTGAATTCTTTTATGTGTGATTGGTTATCTTTGGAAGTCTCTTCGAATTATCAGTTTGGTTTGGCCTACTAGATTGGTTTTTCTTGCCATGGGAGAAGTGCTTAGCTTTGGGTTTGATCTTGCGGTGTCCTTTCCCAGTGACAGAAGGGGCAGCAAGGCACGTATTGTATTGTTGCCATCGAGGATAACAAGATGGGTTTTTTATCATATTGCATGAAATTATCCCTCTATATCATGTCATCTTGCTTAAGGCGTTACTCTACTTTTAACTTAATACTCTAGATGCATGCTGGATAGCGGTCGATGAGTGGAGTAATAGTAGTAGATGCAGGCAGGAGTTGGTCTACTTGTCTCGGACATGACGCCTATATACATGATCAGACCTAGATATTCTCATAACTATGCTCAATTCTGTCAATTGCTCAACAGTAATTTGTTCACCCATGGTAGAATACTTATGCTCTTGAGAGAAGCCACTAGTGAAACCTATGGCCCTCGGGTCTCTTTCTCATCATATCAATCTTCATCACTTTATTATTGCTTTGCTTTTTTACTTTGCTTTTACTTATTACTTTGCATCTCTATACCAAAAATACCAAAAATATTATTTATCATCTCTATCAGATCTCACTTTCGTAAGTGACCGTGAAGGGATTGACAACCCCTAAGCGCGTTGGTTGCGTTGAGCTATTGTTTTTGTGTAGGTACGAGGGACTCGCGTGTAGCCTCCTACTGGATTGATACCTTGGTTCTCAAAAACTGAGGGAAATACTTATGCTACTTTGCTGCATCATCCTCTCCTCTTCGGGGAAATCCAACGCAGTGCTCAAGAGGTAGCAACTAGCAAATTAGATCATTTTTATCGCCATATGGCATTGGGCTGCCGTGTTTCGTGCTCCTCCGTCGCAGTACTACTCCAGTGGAAAACTTGAGTATACCGCATGGTTCTTTGCTCCTCCTCGATCAGGTCGTCGGCGCATTTATATGAGCAGCCAATCACAAGGCCCCGCCTTCCAGCAGTAATGAGCCGTCAACTCACAAAGGCCATCGCCTCTCGTGAAACCGACCAAGCTAGACTGCCACGCCCTCTAGACTTTTAAAAAATGTATACTTTTGTACAATAGTAGTATCGATGGATTGTGCCATGGAGAAAAACTTGAAATTAAAAAAGGTGGTACATATAGAGAGCGCTCGTCGCCAAATTATGCATATAGTACTATTAAAAAGGCTAGTCACAATAATGGTGTCCAGCACAACCCACCCCTCAAATAAAACTAAGAGGGTGCTTGGATACGTTTTAGTCCCATGACTAAAAGTAGTGGGACTAAAACATGCTAGCCTCACCCATGCTTGGATCTAAATACTAAAAAGGCTAAAATCAAGTTAATGAGCATTTATTATCCTCCAAACCCTCCAATCCAGAACTCGCATGTGTTAAAGGAGAGGAGTTAAATGAGTAGAGAGAGGACTAATCCACATTTTAGTAGGGGTACCCCTGACTAAAAAAATTTAGTCTCAAGACTAGTTTTAGCCCCTCTTTAGTCAGGGGTGCTTGAAACTTTAGCCTCTTAAAGAGACTATTTTTAGTCAAATTAAAATAAGTCCCTTGGATCTGTAGCGACCCGACCTCAAACGGTCAAGTCTTTGTGCTTCAGTGTCACCCCTGGATCGGTAATGCTAACACACAGAGTACTCGAAGGATTTATAACAGAGTAGCAATCACACACTTATTACATCGAAAGTCTCAAACGAGAACTTATTACAATAATATGGCTTAAGGCCATCTAACACGATAACAGCGGAAGGCTTGGAAGATAAAGTGAGTCCATCAACTCCAACGGCATGGCTGAGCTACACGACAACGACCTAACGAACCTTACTCCTCGTCTGAAAAGTCTGCAACATAATACGTTGCAGCCCGAAAACGGGCCAGCACATGGAATATACTGGCAAAGTAACACAGTAGAGTAAGAACAGAATAATGCTATCACTACATGCATATTTGACTGGTGGAAAGCTCTACAGTTACAGTTTTGCGAAAAGCCAATTTTTTCCCTACAACAAAGGAATAGATTTTAAATTTACTATCATGGTAGTTTAAACATCATTGAGAAGGTTCCTCCAACTCAATCCCAATTAAAGTGATTAACAACCCAACAATATTAATTAAGAGTGATGAGATACTTAAGATACTCCAAGTACTAGATACTCAAGATTTTCCATAACCGGGGACACGGCTAACCCTGATTAGTTTATACACTCTGCAAAGTTTTGCGCATTTTTCCCCACAAGACTTGATCGCCTCCGTTAGATTTATTGCATTGCATGATGTTTGAGAAACGGATGACCGAGACACAGTCTTTCGGAAACATTAACTCTCTACTCCGGGTAGACCATACCAAACCTATAAACCTACTACCTGCTGATCTACCTCTTCAAGAGCTTTACGTAACTTACTCAACTATGCTAGAGCCCATAATAGCTTGTGGCTGCACACGGAAGTTTCTAGCATCAATAATCTCAGTTCCCTTTGAGCCTGGGTGGCAGTCCATAGGAAGATCACACGGGTACTCCGGGATTTCCAAAAATACAGGCAACACTGGATACTCCAGGTGCCTCAATCCACCCAGATATATATTTAAGTTGCCACCTTAAGTTGAACCATTAATTAACAATATCACATCTGTCATGGATTTCACTCACCCAAACCACGTCTACGAGCATAGCATAGCAATATAAGCAACGCGTAAGAGTAACTCCCAAGGGTTTGAATGCAACAGGGTAATAGGTTCTACCTCATCAACTAATTCCCAACCCACATGTTAATGACATCCTAACCATGCAATGTTTGAGGATTGGAACTAATGCATAAAAACTGGGTGGTAAGGGATATGATCAAAGTGTTACTTGCCTTGCTGACGATCCGCGAAACCTAGAAACTCCAAATAACACGCTTCGCACTCCGAGAATTCTATCGCGAGCAAACAATAGCATACATAAGCAACAATCAAACAAGAACGGGTAAAACTCAAATAAGAAGATCTAACCAGAAAGTTCAACTTAAGAACTCCAGTTTGCAAGAATAATCAAACCAAACAGAGCAACGAAACTCAAACAGCGAAAGAAACAAGATCCAATTACTAATCTGAACTAGGGTCAAATTTTACAGTACCAAAATCTTGTTCAAGTTGGTTAAGCGGAACGAGGGCCTCGAGACGAAGATCTAGGCGCTTGAATTGCCTGATTCCGACTAACGAGCAAAAAGATAAACAAAAAAGAAAATCGGATCAGAAATCACGATCGAGAATAACCGCGGAAAAATCTGATAAAAGAAAACTGACGAATAGGCTAACGAACGAGCGTTCGTTATCTATAACTAACGAGCGAAAACCGTTCGTTGAAACAAACGTACGGACGAACGTCCGCTAAATAGAGGAACCGAAAAAACCGGTGAACCGATCTAAAAAAACGAACTAGGGTTTTCTTAAAAAAACCAAATCGGTTTTCTAAAAAAACCAGGCGGCGGCGGAACGACGCGTTACCTCTCCGGCGAGGCGGGGCTCGGCGGCGGGGCGGCGGGCTTGCGGCGCGGCGTGGCGAAGCGGCGGCGGCGGCTTGGCGCGGCAGGCGGCGGCGGCTGCGGCGACGACGGCTTGTGGTGGTGGTGGCGGGGGTTGGGGCGGCTTATAAAGGGGCGGGGTGGGGTGGCTTGGAGGAGGGGGCAAGGCGGCGGGGAGGAGGAGTCCGGCTCGGACTCCGGTCCGAGTCGGCGGCGGCGGCGCGCGCGGCTCCGCGCGGAAGACGGCGGCGGCGGGAGTTGGGCCGGCGGCTGGGCTTCGGCCCAGTCGGCCTAGGCACGGTTTTTTATATAAAATTCCGCCGAACAGAAAATAAATCCAAAAAAATAAAATAAAAATCTAAAAACGCAAAAAACAAATTTTCGCCGTCTAAATAAAATATTTAGAACAAGGTGAATATTTTCTTGGCCCTAAAATGCAATTTTGAAAACGTGCAATTTTTCTAATGCAAATAAAATCCAAATAAAATCCAATATTTGATTTTAATATTTTTCCTCCAATATTTCAATTATTTTGGAGAAGTCATATTATCTCCTCTCATATATTTTATTATGAAATATTTTTCGAAGAGAAAAATAATCAAAATCAAAAATCCTCGTTTCATTATTTGATAAAAATCAAATATGAAAACCGGGAAATCCCCAACTCTCTCCGAGGTTCCTTGAGTTTCTTAGGATTTTTGAGGATTGCGGAACGAAAATGCAATAAAATATGATATGCATGAATGATCTATGTATAACATTCCAAATTCAAAATTTGGGATGTTACAGGATCCAAGCACCCTCTAAGCATCCTGGAATTCTTTGACAAAACTAAGCACCCTGAAATTCTTTGACAACTAAACTACTGGCTATATGATGTTGGCCATATATATTGTACGTATATAATGTGAAGAAACGAGTGGTAGTACTATACCAACTAAAAGATGAAATGTAAGAAATACTAGTATGTACGTACTAAAGAGTTAAAGTAACGAGAAGAAACATAACATAGTTCTGCTGGGGGCTCAGCACAACACACCCCTCAAATTAAATTAAGCACACCTGAAATTAAACTTTGCAACTATTCCGGTAGACACTTCATTAGAACCACCATGAGCAACGACACTGCCACCTTACTCGGAGTCCTCGTCCACGTCCTTGACTTCGTCCTTGTCCCTCTTCCTCTTGGCCGATACTTCTTTGCTTGAACCGCACACTTGGCTGTTGCTCTTCATCCAACCCTTGTAGATATTGAAGCAAAGGTAGCCATCCATTGCAGCATAGTGGATGTGGTCTATATCTAGTACATTCCGCTGCCATGCATGACGATGAAACGTGTATGGAGGTTTCTCCAGTTTACCGTATGAAGGATGAACCATGGCTCCTGCCAGGGTCAGCATTGAAGGCTGACGAGAGGACACCAGCCGATTCTTCTGGAGGTCGAAGGTGTTGCCTACAACAAGGCCTATCCGACGCAGGAATTCTTTGTCGCTACCAAAGTCTACAGTAACGAATTTGACTAGGTTTCTCTGGAGGAAGTCCTTAAAATCCTGGCATTCAACATCGGCATGGCATATGTGGTAGACCAAGCATAAGTCATGCATGCAAACCTGGATCACGGCGGGCTTCTTCCTCTCTTCGTCCTTTAGATCCTTCTCTGGTCCCAGGACTGTGGTGTACTCAACATCTAGCCCAGCGACCCACTCATCATCTGAGTCTTCGAACATGCGTCTGAAGCGAGAAAGGCATCCTTTCACCGTCGCGGAAGAACGGGTGTAGATGACATCGAACTCATCGCCGGTGATGGTTCTAACCTTGTACTCACCGCCGACCGTGGAGATTTGGGACACCATGGATTTGGGAGGAGGGTTAGGATTAGTCAAACTGCCGTAATGTGAATGGACGGGACGACTAGGAGCGAACCGCCATAGTATTGAAGGACGTGCGGGGACGAGTAGGAGCGAACTGCCAGCGTGCGAACGGCAGGGTAGTGGCTTTCCATTCTCCCATGATCACGGGGCCCCACCTGTCCAGCAGTAACTCGCTGTCAAATCACACAGCCCTACGTTTGCAGTAGCCTACTCCCTCGTCTTCTCACGTCTCTGTCGAACCGACTAGGAGGAACTGCCCCGCCGCCTACCGCGCAGGAAAAGCCCCGCCCTCGACTTTTAAATAGTATACAGTATACTAATTTTGTATCCATGGATTGCACCCGCGCCATGGAGCAAAGCGTCTAGAAAACGGCGGTACACATGTACGGAGTATACAGCACGCCCGTCGCGTTCGCGTTGCACCCCAGATGGTCGGTCGGTCTGGCACGCTGCTCTCCGAATGGAACGCACGTCATATTGCATTTGCACACACATGTGGGATGGCAATTCAGAACCGACCATAGGCACACTCCCCGGCCCCGCAAGTCGGGTGACTTAAGAGGGAGACGAGCGATAGTACTAGAGAAGTGTTGTACTACGTTGGTGCCTGGACGATCCCTGCGAGACACGGAAGATCAGTTCGTCCATGCATGTGACCAGACTCCAGCAGACACGCCTGGATTGGCTATCGTCTACATATCGTGCAGGCTGTGTTGTACATGGCTGTAGTTGTGGTGAGAAATCTAAAAAAAGGTTTATTGTCATCTCGCAAAATTAGGTGTCATGTGCTTCGGATCACAGCGAGGGTTAAACAATGACAACTGAGTTGGGCTAGTCATTGGGGGCACATGCACGAGACTAATTGGCTGCCATCTAGGTCAAGCCGGCTATGTTAATTAGGACATCTATCGACAGACCCCTTTTCTACGAGTTTATCTTTAATTTGAGCTTTGTTCCTTGTCTAGTTTGTCTGTCGGGATTCATGTTGTCTCCTTTGGGCAGTGAGGTTATGATTTCTTGTCACGTGGCAATTTTTGTGTTATATGTTATAATCCGGCACTTCAGATCAAAATGACGACAACTGCGCCTCCGGGCCACGTGCATGAGGAGGTGGTTTTGCAATGGAGAAGATCAGAAGAGGGAGAGGCGAGACGGTGGTTTTGGAATGGAGATGATGGAGAGGAGAGGAGGTGATTTTGCAATGGAGAAGAGGGAGAGGAGCGTGCAACAGCAATTTAGGATTGGACGAGAGGGCCGGCGCGCTGTGACTGGATCAAAATCAAAATCACTTTATCCTTCAATTAAGAAAGCGACCCACATTAACTAGTCTCCCTTTTATTCTGGGTCATAATTGACCATGATTTTCGCACATAAAATATATGTTATACGTTGCAAAAATAATATAATTTGAAAGTACATTCAGATACGAACCAAATGATACAATTTTTGGTGACATGCATTCACATTTTGCTTGTCAAATATAATACTGGTCAAACTTTGACCCAAAATAAGCAAAACAACAAAAAATACTTCCAAGACCAGCGCCGCTCTTCTCCTCTTAAACCACTGTCGCGCCTCTCCTGTTCCAATCTAAATGCAACGCCGCTCCTCTCCTCTTCCATTTCAAAACCACCGCCCCTCCTCTCCTGTTCCAGTCCAAAACCAGCGTCGCTCCTCTCCCGTTCTAATCCAAAACCAGCACTGCTCCTCTCCTCTTCCATTCAAAAACCACCGCCGGCGAGTGAAGGTGCTGTGGAGAATTAGACCGATGGAGGAGTACAACCGATACGTGAGGATCGCAGACGGCGACCCTGTGAAGCTAGCTAGAATGTTGGAGATACAGTCTTGGTTTGACAACAAGGACCAACAAGCGGCGACGACGACATCCATGGCCAAATATCTGCAACAGAGCGAAAAGGCGGTGATACTCCCGGAGGGAGTCGCGCCGGAGTACATAGAGTTGCTCCTCTAGGCCATGGAGCAAACAGATTCACCGAATCCGGTCGTGAGGGAGCGGTGGTGGGAGTATCGATCCCAGATGGAGCATCCATCAGAGATTGAAGGATCGAGCATCTACAGGGTGCCGTTTGTGAGGGTGTCCTGCCAGAGCGAGCCGGTGGAGTCTTCATCGACCGAACCCAACTGCAAGAGGAGAAAAGCAGTTGTCCCGACGACGCTTCCCCGCCATCGTCTCCCTCGCCGTTCACATCATCTCACGGGGCGGCTATCTGCCGCCGAGGAATAGGAGGGGGCTGCCCCCCAGCCCAATAGTCGGGCAGATTGTGAATTGTCAGGAGGAGCTTAGGGTTGTCAGCATTTGCAGGTTGTGAATTGTGTTTTGTGTTGTGTATTTTGAGAGTACTTTCAGATATGAATGTCTTTTGAATTTCATATTTGCAGTATTGAGCATATGAAGTATTTTATGAATTCTAGAGATCTATTTTTAGCACTTAAAAAATGTAGTTTCATAGGAGTATAAAAGTGCAGACAATGTGATTATCAAAGTAGAAACTGCAAGTTTCAGTTTCAGATAAGAAACTTTAACTTTCAGAGGTAGAGCATTTATATTAACATGGTCTGTTCAAATAGGGTTAACATCATGTTGGAAGTTTTATTCATGGTCGAAAATGGAACTACCGGCCAGTTAACATCATGCTGATCAACATTCATGCATAGCACATCTTCATATGATGCACAGTCAAAATGCCCACACAATGTCGAGTGTGCGAAACACAGAGAAACGAGGGACGAAGTTTTGGCAAGTGTTGGATGTGGTTTTGGGCAACCCCGTCTAGGCTTTCATTCTTAACATGCGCAACCCACGACCTCAGATGGGAGGTCCATAGGCCTGTTTGTATTTTCTTAGGGCCGCCATGTATCGACCGGCCTATGGACCTCCCATCCGAGGTTTTATTTTTGGCAGCCCAATTTATGTATTTTTTTGAAGAAAACGCAGAGGTCTGTTCTATTTTTCTATATAAGAATAGGAACGCCAGGTCCAACTTATGTTTCCCTTCTAACTATATTATATATATTTAAATTATTTTATATGTTATTATATATTATTTTTGTTGTCATCATATATTTAATAGATACTTACATATGTAAGAAAACAATATCCTACATCTTATTAATTTATAAAAATAATTTCTTAACAAATAAAATCCTGGATTGTTTTGGCACGAAAATTCTAGTGATTGTGTACAAAAAGCTTGATAAGATTTAAGGACGAATGTAATAATATCACTTATTATTTAAATATATTTATAACAAAATGCTCAGCCCTTTTTTATTTTTTGATAACATTGCTGGCCCAACCCAACATTATAATTAGAATCGGCCCAGCAAAATCGTGTATTTCGAGAAAGTGCAAATGGCCTGTAATTTTTTAGGAAATAAAATAAATGGGCCGCATGTTCGCTATATTATTTGTTCACCCAGTCCAGCTAATGGTTGTAATTCAAAAAAAAGATCAAATTGACTGTAAATTCTACCGCACAAAAAAAGACTGTAAATTCTGAAAAATGGATTGAATACGTGCCATATTTTTGGAGGCTGAAATGTGGGCCAATAGGTCAAAGCCAACGCAAGTCATTGTCAATTTAGTCTAAAAATGATTCTGACATGTTAGCCGTTGGATTTACATCCAACGACACTACACCACAACACCTAATTAGGGGCAGTTAACTGCCGGAAGAAATACCCAACCAAGGGCAAATGGACTGTCGGGAATTGAATAACTGCCGGTAGAAGTACTTACAGGCAGAGAAACTGCCGGGAGAAGTTAACAAACGAGGGCACCCAAACTGCCGGCAACGATGTCTACTTGGCAGGTCATCTTATCTGCCGGTCCAACTAAACCGCGACCTGTTGTCTGCCGGGAGTATATGCTACGCGTAACCAAAGTAGTTGGGCCGTTTCTAAAAAAAAACAACTGGGCCAAGCACGCTCGCGCGGGACAAAGGGCGCGAGATGGAAATATTCACAAGGGTTCCTTTGGTCGTCGGCTTGAGCCCCACCAGTTCTTCCCCAAATCTTGCAAAACCTAACCCTCAACCCCGACCACGCCACCGCCGCCGCCGCCACCGCCGCCACCAACCACTCGACCGTAGCGCCGGCTTCCTTCCCAAACACAGTCATCGCCGAGCACCCTTCAACGCCTCGTCCCCATCCCCCGCGCACCCAGCGCCTGCTTCCTCCCGAGGAATGCCGCCGACCGCCCTCCATTCCCACCACAACAGCGACCTCCTCCACAGGTTTCCTCCCTCGAGCAGGCCTCCTCCTCCTCAAGCTTTATCCCCCGAGCAGGGCCTCCTCCTCCACGAGCATCCTTACCCGAGCACTAAGTTGGGCTGCCTCCTGGTTCCCTCACCCGAGCAGCGGACCTTCCTGTACGGCCCCTCTCCCGAGAAGCTCCACCTCCTCTACATCCTCCCCCAGGTGCAGCGCCGCCTCCTTGCTCACCGAGAGCACTTGGCTGGTGAGATTTCAATCTTTGCAAACTTTTGTTCCTTTTTTCTTCTGAGCAGTAACTAGAACGACTTCAGAAAGTGTTTGAGTTTGTATGTCACTACGTTCTGAAGATAACGACCAGCTTTTTCATCCGATAGCCCAAGTTTTGCTTATGGTGAAGAGATCTTCCATTGCAGCAACTGGGTGCTCCAACTACGTAATAAATCAGTGAATCCTAGTAGCTGTACTACATGCAAGCTTTCAGAAATTAAGTTTCAAGGTCGTGCTACAAATATAGCTAGAGAACTTCTTTCTATCTATTTTTCTGCACATGTAGACTGAAAGTGAAGTAACACTTCTAGAGTTTAATAGTTTTAACTAGTGAATGTGTTAGTTTTATGAAAATAGATATATGGGGTTTGATCTGGAATTTTCTTCTGTAATTTTCTATTGCCAGTTTGCCACTGCTCCCAGTCATGTGATTCAGGAATTTAATTATCAGTAGTTGTCTATCATAGTAGAAATCCCTTCAAGTGTTGCAACCTTTATTATTGAATTGAAAAACATTTGCCTGATAATTTAATTTTCTAGAGTAAAATGAGAGCAATTGGGTTTTGTACTGTCGCCCTACTGGAAATTGCATGGCATCATGACTTATTGAATTACCAGATCCCCTGTTCTTAAAACTGTTTTTATTTAGCTTAATGCTTAAGAACAAATTCAACCAAAGCTATGTTCACAGAGATGGTAAATATCTTAAGATGTGCCTGTGGTTCAGATTTTAGAAAATACCTACTCGTAGTGTCACATGCAAGTAATATGACCCTGGTAGTACAGTACCTTGTCATGCAGGGCCACGAGTAATATAAGACTATTGTTTTGTTGCTGATAATTAGAACGTTTGGATGCTCGTTGTTTAGGTTCTGCGTCTAGTTTGGTAGTAGTGCTGGTGTGTGTGGCTTAGTTACTGATGTTTTGAGGTACCCTTGGAGGGGGACGAACTTGAGATATGTGATGTTTTCAGTAATGGAAATTGGGAGATATGCTCCTAAGTAGATTTTTAAAAAAAGAATTGGGTCATGGGGCTAGCTGACAACCATGCTCTTTTCTCCTATATGTAATTCTTACAAACTATTCCCTAATTTCCATTTGATGTTTTCACTGAAATAATATTTTGGATTGTTTGTTTTGTGATCAGTGTGCATCTTGTTTGTCCTCTCCACCAAGCAGCGTCGACTACTCCATACAAGCACATAAGCTTATGCCCTTATGAAGTTATGATTATATATTTACCAATGACTATTATGGTTGATAGCTTTAAAGTCTTTGCTTCTATATGTAGCTGAGAATGACTTATAAGTTCATGGAAAAAGCAGCAACATCAGTACGTAACCACAAGCAAGCTGAGGGGGTAATAATCTTGGTATTTAAGTCTTAGATTCAGTATTTTGCTTTTTGGATACATGAACATTGAAACTTATTTAGCATTTCGTTTCTTATATGCTTCATGCAAATAAAACTGCAGTAAAATATGAGCTGAGATTTTGCTTGGCATGTGTATGTATGCATGCCCTGAATTTGCTTAGCATTTTTATGCATACAACTATTGGAAGCTTTTACATGTCCTGGAACTGAGCTTTTGCATGCCATGTGTTTTCTAAAGCTGAGTGTTTTGTTATTGGCTAGTACTTGAAACAGAGTCGCAGGCCTCCTGCCATATAACCATTTATGAAGTGCATATGTGATGCCTTATCTTGTATTCCTACAAAGAGTCCAGTATTTTTTTTCATGTGTAAAAAGTGGCTGACCTGGCATTACACTGTTAAGTATTTTGTACGCATTAGGAATCTTGTTGTAGATACACACTGAGCTGAAAATGTTGCTAGCAGAAATAGGTTTTCTGTTAGCTACGCATCTGGTTTAAAACATGGTATGACTACTTGCTTTGGAATAGTAACGCCTTGATATTATCTGATCCTATCTCATGCATATTTTAGTTATTTCTAGACAAAGCTTTAGGAACCGAGTTCACTACAACTCGAAGTCTTGTGCATGGAGGAGAATTGAGATATTTGCGCATTCTGTACTAGTCAAAAGGTATGTGTAGATATTCTGCTCATTCTAGTTCATGCTGCTACTTTATTATGGTCTTCTTTTATGAGCCTCTACCTTGTGCAAATAATATGATTATTTAGCAGCCTGGTTTCATAGCTTTGAATCTCATGTGAATAAACTATATGTCTAGGTGTTTGCTGTTCTTTGCTTAACTAGATATCGAAGTATAGACAACAAGCTCATGTACAAGATGGCAATTATGATGGTTATTTAGTTTATTTCATTGGTTCTCATCATATTAATTGATTGTAACGTTCTAGCTTTATTTAATAAGAAGATGTAAAAGAAACAACAAGTAATCTCCATTTTTTGTTCTACAATATAGATAGTTTACCAAGCTTATTAACTTATAGCAGATCTACCATCTTCTCCTTTCAGGTTGGCATCATGGTTGGAAGATCTTGTGTGCTACTCTCTACACGATGTTTCTTCTACATGATAGCACTTGACGTCTACATGATAGCACTTGAAGTCTACATGATGTTTCTTGTATTCATAGCTCAAACCATTTGTTTAGCTTAGTTTGAACAAAAAATATTATTGTCTTACATGTAAATAATGTTTACTAATGTAGCTGGATGCTACTGAACGCATGTACGAAAGTCAAAATACTAAGTGTTAGTCATTATGTGTTTGAGAACTGCCGTTGAATCTTGAGTGAATTCCTGTATGAATAGAAATCAAAAGAAATATAAATGCTACCAAATTCCTGTATGAATAGAAATCGAAAGCAACATATACACTATCAGGATCAGGAAAAGTGTCAGGGTAAGTAAAAAACAAGGGCAGACTATCTGCCAGGAATTGCATTACCGGCATATACTTCTATCTACCGGGAAAACGAGGCTTCTTGGCAGTGTAACTACTGGGAGATCTGTATCTGCCGGGAGATCTATTTCCCGGCAGCCGTTCTCGTGGCAGTTCTATCTGCCGGGAGAATGGCTGTCCCGGCAGTTTATCTACCCTCTTAGGGGACTTCTTCCGGCAGATTGCATGTCGTTACATCCGTGTTGTGGTGTAGTGTGATCGGCATCCATCTTCAATCTCTCGTCTTCTTCCTCCAGCGCCTCCGGGACCACCTCCGGCCTCCTGCTGCTAGCAGCTCTGCTTAGCACGCTTCTCTATGAAGCACTACTCCATCGTTGGCCAGGCCATCCCTCCACCCCTCCACACCTCCTGTTCTTCTCCACCGACTGTCGAACCACACCGCACTAGAACCAGTTAACCCTCGTACACCTCTCCATCTGCGACTCTACTCCTGCGTCTTCCCATCTCCGGCTCGTTGCTGTCCAGGGCCTCGCCGTCGTCCACCACCTTGGATGCGCTCGGCGCGGCGTGGTCAACGAACGACACCATCGGAAGTAGACTGTGCGTGGAGAGGCTGACAACTGGGTCCACGGCCGCACACAAGGAAATGCCTCCTTATTACGCGCAAAATAATGATTCCTCCACCTGACATCTGGGACCCACCGGAAGGGCCTCCGTATTTCGCAGAAATAACGTGCCCCCCGCTGACATGTCGGACCCACCAGCTATGTTCGCACGCAAGGAAGTGCCTCCTTATTATGCACAAAAAATGAATATTCCCCATGCCAGCTGGAACCCAGCATAGTGGGAGGCTGACTTATGGGCCTACCAACTTGACGGGGACAGAGAGCTTTGTCAACTTAGTCAATATGAACGATTCTAGCTCCTGTTACCATACGATGTTCATCCAACGGCCGTAGTGCTTCTTCAACCTCTGGTCTTCTTGCTCCAGCCGCCCAAACCAGCGCCGGTCATGCCGCGTGCTCCTGCCTCCCATGGCCGGCTGTGATGCCGCGGAGGCCTCACCGCCCCCACTACTCCCACCGCTGGCCAGGCCATCCCTCTACTCACCCACACCCCATGTTATTCTGCAGTGACAGCAGCCTCACACCGCAACCGAACCAGTGAACCCTCATACTCCTCTTCGCGTGGGCATCCGCTGCTGCGTCTTCCCCGGCTTCGAGTCGTCCCCTTCCTAGTCCTCGTCGTCGTCCACCGCCGTGGTGCTCTCGGCGCGGCATGGTCAACGTGGTCAAGGAACAACTTCCATCGGACGTGGACTGTACGTGGAGAGGCCGACAGCTGGGTCCACGGCCGCAGCAAGGAAGTGCCTCCTTATTATGCGCAAAATAATGATTCCTCCACCTGACAGCGGGGACCCACCGCACGGGCCACCGTATTTCATGAAAAAAACGTTTCCCCTGACTGTTGGGACCCGCCAGCTACATCTTCGCATGCAAGGAAATGCATCCGGGCAAAAAAAACGATTCACCCCCCTGACTGCTGGGACCCACCAGCTACATCTTCGCATGCAAGGAAGTGCCTGACAGTCGGGAGCCACCTGGTCGAAACATACGTAGCGTTGTCATTCTGGCCACGAACGTGTATGTACATATATACTGGTGGATGTAGAAGCGTGCACGTGTCGTAGTAGAGGCACGCACGTGTCGTAGTAGAGGCGCGCACATAGCATGTACACGTACGTACAGCGGCCAGGGTGCAAGAAAGAAAATACGGCCACATATGTGTACATATGGGCGGGGTCTCGAACGCCTACTCGCGCATACGTACGGCCAGGGCTCGTGTACATGGCTGGGTCGGAACGGAGAAACAACGTCGTCGTCGTGTTCATGGGGAGGCTACGGAATGCGTCATGTTCATGGGGAGGCAACGGAATGCGTCGTGTTCATGGGGAGGCAACATAATGCGGCGTGTTCATCGGGAGGCAACGGAACGCGATGGAGCCAATCGGCTGGGTCGGAACGGAATGCGTGGTCGTGTTCATTGGGAGGGCTTGGACGGAACAGGCGATGGAAACGAGGCCTGGCGTACCGCAAAACGGAGGAAACGGACCTCCTACGTTCGGAACGGGGTCTTGTTGATCGGGAGGGGTGTGGCGTACCACAAAACGGAGGAAACTGACCTCCTACGGTTGAAACGGGGGTCCTATTGACCGGGAGGGGTGTGGTGTACTGCAAAACGGACGAAACGGACCTCCTACGGTCGAAACGGGGGTCCTGTTGATCGGGAGGGGTGTGGCGTACCGCAAAACGGACGAAACGAACCTCCTACGGTCGAGACGGGGGTCCTGTTCATCGGGAGGGGTGTGGCGTACCGCAAAACGGGACTCCACGGGATACTGTTCATCTCCACCGTCGACCTCCTCCAGCCTCCACGGGCTCCTGTTCATCCAGCCTCCACCGCGCGCTACTCCACTGGCTACTGTTCAACCACCCCTCCACAGGCACCCCTCCACCGTCTACTGTTCATCCAGCCCTCCACACCCTGGGGTCCTGTTCAACCACCCCTCCACCGTCTACTGTTCATCCAGCCCTCCACATCACGGGGTCCTGTTCATCCAGAGGCAACGCCACCGCCCACTATTCATCCAACCCCCCCTCGCAACGCTCACAGTTCATCCAATCGATCGGCTTCAGTTAGCAGCAGTAGCGAAGGAATCGCTCGATCGGGTTCAGTTAACAGGCATCGATCGATCGCTCCGGTTCAGTACCGCGTAGCCTGCAGTGCAATCGCTCGGGTTCAGTTAGAGCCCAACGCCTCGCTCGGGTTCAGTTAGAGCCAACGCCTCGCACACACGCGCGTACATGTATGAGAGAAACGCGCTTCGCTCGGCCCCCGACCTCCCACCGTAACCGGGAACTCCCCAAAAATTTCCTCCCCCTCGCTTCTACCACAGTTTTTTCCGTCATGGACGGCCCAAAGAATGTCATGCAACTGCGTCTCCGGCCCGCCCAGGACGAAAAGCCCATTTTCTGTCATGATTTTTTGTCATAGAAGTAGGAGCCCACCACATCTATGATGATACCGGGTTTTGTCACAATTATCGTCACAGAAGTGTCATATGTATGACAAAAAAATTCTTCGGCCCAAAATGTCACGGTTGTGTCTTTTTTTGTAGTGCTACATCATGTCATCTTGCTTAAAGCGTTACTATGTTCTTTTGAACTTAATACTCTAGATGCATGCTGGATAGCGATCGATGTGTGGAGTAATAGTAGTAGATGCAGGCAGGAGTCGGTCTACTTGTCTCGGACGTGATGCCTATATACATTCTCATAACTATGCTCAATTCTGTCAATTGCTCAACAGTAATTTGTTTACCCACCGTAATACTTATGTTCTCGAGAGAAGCCACTAGTGAAACCTATGGCCCCGGGTCTATTCTCCATCATATTAATCTTCCAATACTTAGTTATTTATTTTGCCTTTTATTTTACTTTGCATATTTATTTCCCTTTATCATAAAAATACCAAAAATATTATCTTATCATATCTATCAGATCTCACTCTCGTAAGTGACCGTGAAGGGATTGACAACCCCTTTATTGCGTTAGTTGCGAGGAGTTTGTTTGTTTGTGTAGGTGCGTGATAACCCACACGTATAGGGGATCGCAACAATTTTCGAGGGTAAAGTATTCAACCCAAATTTATTGATTCGACACAAGGGGAGCCAAAGAATATTCTCAAGTCTTAGCAGCTGAGTTGTGAATTCAACCACACCTGGAAACTTAGTATCTGGAGCAAAGTATTTGGTAGCAAAGTAATATGATAGTAGTGGTAATGGTAGCAAAAGGTAACAGTAGTAAAAGTAATGTTTTTGGTATTTTGTAGTGATGATAGCAATAGCAACGGGAAAGTAAATACGCGAAGAACAATATATGGAAAGCTCGTAGGCAATCGATCGGTGATGGAGAATTATGCCGGATGTGGTTCATCATGTAACAATCATAACCTAGGGTGACACAGAACTAGCTCCAGTTCATCAATGTAATGTAGGCATGTATTCCGAATATAGTCATACATGCTTATGGAAAAGAACTTGCATGACATCTTTTGTCCTACCCTCCCGTGGCAGCGGGGTCCTTACGGAAACTAAGGGATATTAAGGCCTCCTTTTAATAGAGTACCAGAACAAAGCATTAACACATAGTGAATACATGAACTCCTCAAACTACGGTCATCACCGGTAAGTATCCCGATTATTGTCACTTTGGGGTTAACGGATCATAACACATAATAGGTGACTATAGACTTGCAAGATAGGATCAAGAACTCTCATATATTGATGAAAACATGATAGGTTCAGATCTGAAATCATGGCACTCGGGCCCTAGTGACAAGCATTAACCATAGAAAAGTTATAACAATATCAATCTCGGAACATAGTGTTTATTAGGGATCAAACCCTAACAAAACTAACTCGATTACATGATAGATCTCATCCAACCCATCACCGTCCAGCAAGCCTATGATGAAATTACTCACGCATGGCGGTGAGCATCATGAAATTGGCGATGGAGGATGGTTGATGATGACGATGGCGACGGATTCCCCTCTCCGAAGCCCTGAACGGACTCCAGATCAGCCCTCCCGAGAGGTTTTAGGGCTTGGCGGCGGCTCCGTATCGTAAAACGCAATGAATCCTTCTCTCTGATTTTTTTCTCCTCGAAACACAATATATAGAGTTGGAGTTGGAGTCGGAGGAGCTCCAGGGGGCCCACGAGGTAGGGGGCGCGCCCCCACCCTCGTGGACAGGTGGTGGGCCCCTCGCCTTCATCTTTTGCAGGTATTTTTTTATATTTTCCAAAAAGTTGCTCCGTGAAGTTTCAGGTCATTCCGAGAACGTTTGTTTCTGCACATAAATAACACCATGGTAATTCTGCTGAAAACAACGCCAGTCCGGTTAGTTCCATTCAAATCATGCAATTTAGAGTCCAAAACAAGGGCAAAAGTGTTTGGAAAAGTAGATACGACGGAGAAGTATCAACTCCCCCAAGCTTAAACCTTTGCTTGTCCTCAAGCAATTCAGTTGACAAACTGAAAGTGATAAAGAAAAACTTTTACAAACTCTGTTTGCTCTTGTTGTTGTAAATATGTAAAGCCAACATTCAAGTTTTCAGCAAAGATTATAACTAACCACATTCGCAATAACGCTTACGTCTCAAGTTTACTCATATCAATAGCATAATCAACTAGCGAGCAATAATAATAAATCTCGGATGACAACACTTTCTCAAAACAATCATAATATGATATAACAAGATGGTATCTCGCTAGCCCTTTCTGAGACTGCAAAACATAAATGCAGAGCACCTTTAAAGACCAAGGACTAACTAGACATTGTAATTCATGGTAAAAGAGATCCAGTCAAGTCATACTCAATGTAAACTAACAATAATGAATGCAAATGACAGCGGTGCTCTCCAACTGGTGCTTTTTAATAAGAGGATGATGACTCAGCATAAAAGCAAATAGATAGGCCCTTCGCAGAGGGAAGCAGGGATTTGTAGAGGTCCACAACTCGGTTTTGAAATAGAGGTGAATAATATTTTGAGCGGTATACTTTCATTGTCAACATAACAACCAAGAGATGGCGGTATCTTCCATGCTACACACATTATAGGCGGTTCCCAAACAGAATGGTAAAGTTTATACTCCCCCTTCCACCAACAAGCATCAATCTATGGCTTGCTCGATACAACGAGTGCCTCCATCTAACAAGAGTCCCAGGGGGAGTTTTGTTTGCAATTATTTTGATTTAGTTTGCATAAAGCATGGGACTAGGCATCCCAGTGACCAGCCACTTTCTCGTGAGTGAGGAGCGGAGTCCACTCCTCTTGAGAATAACCCGCCTAACATGGAAGATACAGACAGTCCTAGTTGATACATGAGCTATTCAAGCATACAAAACAGGATATTTATTTGAAGGTTTAGAGTTTGGCACATACAAATTTACTTGGAACAGCAGGTAGATACCGTATATAGGTAGGTACGGTGGACTCATATGGAATAACTTTGGGGTTTATGGAGTTTGGATGCACAAGCAGTATTCCCACTTAGTACAGGTGAAGGCTAGCAAAAGACTGGGAAGCGACCAACTAGAGAGCGACAACAGTCATGAACATGCATTAAAATTAATCAACACCGAATGCAAGCATGAGTAAGATATAATCCACCATGAACATAAATATCGTGAAGGCTATGTTGATTTTGTTTCAACTACATGCGTGAACATGCGCCAAGTCAAGTCACTTAAATCATTCAGAGGAGGATACCACCCTATCATACCACATCACAACCATTTTAATAGCATGTTGGCACGCAAGGTAAACCATTATAACTCATAGCTAATCAAGCATGGCACAAGAAACTATGATCTCTAGTTGTCATTGCAAACATGTTTATTCATAATAGGCTGAATCAGGAACGATGAACTAATCATATTTACAAAAACAAAATAGGTCGAGTTCATACCAGCTTTTCTCATCTCAGTCAGTCCATCATATATCGTCATAATTGCTTTTCACTTGCACGACCGAACGATGTGAATAATAATAATAGTGCATGTGCATTGGACTAAGCTGGAATCTGCAAGCATTCAATAAATAGGAGAAGGCAAGGCAATATGGGCTCTTTTGTCAGATCAACAATTATGCATACAAGAGCCACTTCAATAATTTAATTAAGGTCTTCTCCTATCGATCCCCAAGGAAAAGAAAAGAAATAAAACTATTTACACAGGAGAGCTCCCAATAAGTAAAAGAAGAACAGAAAATCTTTTTGGGTTTCTTTTTAATTACTACTACAAGCATGGAAAGTAAACTAATTAAAAGCTACAACTAATTTTTTTTGTTTTTTCTTAAGGTTTATCAAACACACAAGAAGAAAGCATAAAAAGAAAATAAACTAGCATGGATGATACAATGAAAAAGTATGAGCACCAACATCTAGCAATGAGTGTGTGAGCATAAATGTAATGTCGATGGGAAATACGTACTCCCCCAAGCTTAGGCTTTTGGCCTAAGTTGGTCTATGGCCACAGCTGGCCTGGCGGATATCCTACGATGAAGAAGAAGACTCCGATTGCCACTGGCTGGCAATCATCTCCGGATCCCACGGGTAATTAGACTGTCGTGAAGGATCAACTTATGGTTCCGACTCTGGCTCCATGGCTGGTGCAGGGTTCCGGTAGGCGTGAATAGCCTCTAACGGAACAAGGTACTGGCATGCAGATAAATCAAACAAAGGAGCAGGCAGGGCAATAATCTTAGGATGATGTTTATCAAAGAACAATTTGTATTTAAGCTCTCCTTCTATATTCTTAACAATAAAATCATGTGCCACCATACTTTTATAATCTAAATATACATGAGGCAGCACCTTTTCTTCCTTCTCATAATGCCTAATAGGTATGTTAAAATGTGCAGCTAGGCGTGAAGCATAGATGCCTCTAAAGATGGGGCCCTTGGTATGGTTTAGACTTAACCGTTTAGCAATAATGCCGCCCATACTAACAGAGTTATCACCGTATAAACCGTGGAGCAAAATAATAATATCAGGAACACTAAGGTTTCCACAGTTTTCGTGACCAATTAAACAACGACTAGCAAATAATGCAAAATAGCGTAAAACAGGAAAATGTATGCTAATGATTCGTGCATCGGAAACCTTCCGTGTTTCCCCTACAGTGATAGTATCAATAAACCCATCCACATCCTCGCGATGTGGTTCCTCTGTCTTGCCCTCAAAAGGGACTAAACAAACCCGACAAAAATCATAAAGTGACATCTCCTTATGCTCATCATATAAATGAAACTCCACCGTAGGTGGTGAGCTCCTAGAATGGAAATGAAAGTTTTGCACAAAGATATTTGTGAGTAAGAGATACTGATCGCGTTGGTCATGGAGGAAAGCGGTGAGGCCTGCATTCTTAGCCAATTCATGAAAATCTTCATAAATCCCAGCTGCTCTCAAGAAATCATCGGAAGGCCATTCACACGACCGAACCTCTGCGGTGCGAGGCAAATTATACTTAGGCTTCGGTGCCTTTTCCTTCGAGTTTCGGCTCAATGAGCCCCTCAAAAGTCTCTTCATCATTTTCTGAAAAATTCTGAAATTTTTAGTAACTTCAAAATAAAAGTAAACCAAACTCAATAATATTGATAGCAACTACTCCTACAAGTGCCTAGGGCCTATATCATGCATCAAAACTACTTTTGACCATATAAATTTGACATGCAAGCTCAAGAACAGGGTCACCTAAGCAGCAAAAATTTGCAATGAATAAAGCACTAGAACAAAAACTAATTGGACCAATGGAGGAGTCACATACCAAGGAACAATCTCCCCAAGCAGTTTTGTGAGAGGTGCTTTGAGCAAGGAGATCGAAAATGGCAGCAAAATGAGCTTGGACTCGGGTTTGAGCTGGATATTCGTGTTTGGGGGAGGAAGAAGGAGTGTGTGGGTGAAAGGATAAGTGGAGGAGGGCCACCGTGGGCCCACGAGGTAGGGGGCGCACCCAGGGGGGTAGGGCGCGCCCTCCACCCTCGTGGGCAGGTGGTTCACCCCCTGCTGTGTTCTCAGTGCCAAATATTCTCAAATATTCCAGAAAAAATCATATTTAAATTTCAGGGCATTTGGAGAACTTTTATTTTCGGAGTATTTTTATATTGCACGGATAAATCAGATAACAGATAGAAAATACTTATTTTAATTTTATTTAATATAAATAACAGAAAGTAAAAGGAGGGTACAGAAGGTTGTGCCTTCTAGTTTCATCCATCTCATGCTCATCAAAAGGAATCCACTAACAAGGTTGATCAAGTCTTGTTAACAAACTCATTCCGAATAACATGGAACCGGAGAAATTTGGAATAACACTATTGTAACGCCCCGAGACCGATGTGCCAGGTGTCGTGCAGTTATTCGCTGTTGTGGTGTTGTCATTTGCTTGCGTGTTGCATCTTATCATGTCATCATGTGCATTGCATCATCATGTTTTCAAAACTTGCATCCGTCCGGGTTCCCCCAGTTTCTTCCGTTGTCCGTTCTGAGCCCAACCACACTTGCACGCGCCCACGGCATGTCCGAGATAGTATTTTATAAGTGGCCGGAAAATGTTCTCGGAATGGGATGAAAGTTGACGTGTGGTCTTGTTATAGTGTAGGTAGACCGCCTGCCAAGTTTCATCGCAATCGGAGTCCGTTTGACGCGCCAACGGATAAATATAGCGGCAATAGTAGCCGGTCTAACGTCGGACGTTTTCGGTCTCCGGAAACAGTCGCCGGGTCTCTCTCTTCTATTCTCTCAGCTCGAGACCGTCTACACAGCCCACTACCCACCGCCAGGCCCTACCTAACCTCTCTTGTCAGCCCGCGACCCTCCTCGCGCGCGCCCGAAAGCTGTCCCGGACCCGACTCGGGCTGTCGCTACCGTTATGTCTGAATCATCCCCAAACGTCTACAAAATGTCACCGTTTTCTTATTTGCACTTCCTATCTATTTTATTCGCGATCATCCGATTGCGATCGGAGGGACCAAATACCCCTAACCAGAATCCTCGTTGCTATATAAACAGATCAAACCCCTAGCCCTAGCCCGTCCAATCCATCCAATCCCCCTCGCGCCGCCACCCACTAACTTCTCCACCTGGTCTCCCCCTTCCTCGGGATCTGTCTGATCCTTCCACCCAACCGACGCTCTCCTCCCGATCCTCTCTCCCAACCAACCAGCATCCGAGGCCTCCCTCGATCCACCCAACAAATTAGCTCCGCCGCTTCCCTGCTCCCCTCGCGCTTGGGCATGCAGCCAGTCGAATGCCCACCCCCAGATCGAGAAGGAGGCTCGATCTCGAGCTTCTCAAGCCGCTAGCGACCAGGGCTCCTCCGGTGTGCCCCTTTTATTTCTCCTCCTTCCCCTGTTCCTTTTCTCTCTCAAAGTCTCATCTCTCTCTCTGTCTGTTCGTGCAACAGGAGTTCTGTCCCGACACCATGGCCATCGCCCTGCTTCTTTGAGACCAGTCGCCGTTGATCTGCTACCATGCCGCCTCCCGTCGTCGTCCGCAAGCCAGGAGCCCGAGCTCCTCCTTCCCGATTCAGCAGCGCCCGGAGCCAGGCCGCAACGAGCGGAGCCCCGACGCCCGTCCGCCTGAGCGTGCCCCGCCTCGACCTCGGCGGTGACCATCGGCGCCGCTGCACAACGAAGCGAGTTCCATCCCCGAACGCCATGGCCGCCTCCGGCATGAACTCCTCCCGCGCCTGCACCTAACGCCATGGATGCCCGAACCAAACTGCTTCCTCGACCTTCAGGCCACTCGGACGCGCCCCTGCTTCCTCAACCGCCTGACCCCGTCACGCCCGAGCCGCACGGGAGACGAGTACCCCGTTGCAGCGCTCGGCCCCGCGCTCGTCTTCCCGCCCGGACGTCCGCCTCGCCAGCATCCCAGGGCTCGTCTCCGCCGATGCTGCTACTCTGAACCTCGTGCCCCCGCTGTTGTCTGCTTCGTTCAGTCGAGCAGAGCGCTCGCCCAGGCTGTTGACGCGTCGCCCTTCCGTTAGGGCTGCCGCATCGCCTGCAGGCCTTCCAGCGCTCAAGGCCCATCCGAAATCCAGTAGGCCCAATCCCCTCCACCGAGCCGGGCCACGGCCCATGGGTGAGCCGCCCCCTCTCCTGTGCACCTTGGGCCCAGCAATTTTGGCCTGCTTCTATTTTTTCCTTTCAGCGTTTTTTTTTCTTTTCCAGAGGAGAGCAGTTTTGCAGAAAACCCCCAGCTGTTCATGCATTTAATAACTCTCGAACCGTGCATCTAAATTAAACAAACTTAATACGAAACTTGCTTAGAATTTCATCTAGTTTAAGAATATCCAATTTTCATCTATGTTTAAAATGCTTAAGATGCTATTTGTTTAAATTTGCTTAAATAATTTGCTAAATGATTTAATTCATAACTAATTAACCGTAACTCGGATTTTAATAAACTTTATATGTAAATGGGGTAGAATTTTGCCTAGTTTAACATGGTGGCCTTGTTTTGCATGTTTAACAACTCTAAAATAATGCTTAGGGCAGAACAGTACCATAACCAAAATTTGCACATGAGGAGTTCCGGATTTGTTGTTTGATGTTCCCGGCCTCATTTAAACTTGACTAGATAGGTAGTTTTCATTTGCTTCACCTCTTGCCATGTTAATCAATATTTATTACTGTTGGGTACATAAACGAGATCGAACTAAATACCTTGAATGCGGTGTTTCGTCAATATGCAACCCGTTGCATATTGAGCTCCACTTAATTTGTAGGATTGTTTGTGCACTTTGCCATGTCATGCTTCATTAAACTGGACATGCATCATACTTGATTGTGCATCATGCCATGATTATGTGGTGGTTGTTTACTATGTTGTTTGCTCCTTTTTCGGTGTTGCTTCTTCGGGTTGGTTCCGATAACGTCGCGTTTGTGAGGACCCGTTCGACTACGTCCGTTTGTCTTCTTCATGGACTCGTTCTTCTTCCTTGCGGGATTTCAGGCAAGATGATCATACCCTCGAAATCACTACTATCTTCGCTATGCTAGTTTGCTCGCTCTTTTGCTATGCCAATGCTACGATGCCTACCATTTGCTTGTCAGCCTCCCAAATTGCCATGTTCAGCCCCTAACCCACCATGTCCTAGCAAACCGTTGATTGGCTATGTGACCGCTTTGCTCAGCCCCTCTTATAGCGTTGTTAGTTGCAGGTGAAGATTGAAGTTTGTTCCTCGTTGGAACATGGAGATGTTGTTTCTTGTTGGAACATTGTTTACTTGTTGGGATATCACAATATATCTTATTTAATTAATGCATCTATATACTTGGTAAAGGGTGGAAGGCTCGGCCTTATGCCTCGTGTTTTGTTCCACTCTTGCCGCCCTAGTTTCCGTCATATCGGTGTTATGTTCCCGGATTTTGCGTCCCTTACGCGGTTGGGCTATAATGGGAACCCCTTGACAGTTCGCCTTAAGTAAAGCTTCTCCAGCAATGCCCAACATTGGTTTTACCATTTGCCACCTAGCCTTTTCTTTCCCTTGGGTTCTGCAGACTCAAGGGTCATCATTATTTTACCCCCCGGGCCAGTGCTCCTCTGAGTGTTGGTCCAACTGAGCGATGTCCGAGGCTACTAGGGGCAACTCTGGGCTGGCTTACCTGACGTCTGGCTCATCTGAGTGTGCCCTGAGAAAGAGATATGTGCAGCTCCTATCGGGATTTGTCGGCACATTCGGGCGGTGTTGCTGGTTTAGTTTTACCCTGTCAAAATGTCTTGTTGTACTGGGATACCGAGTCTGATCGGAATGTCTCGGGTGGAGGTCTATTCCTTCGTTCACCGTGAGAGCTTGTGATGGGCTAAGTTGGGACACCCCTGTAGGGATTTGAACTTTCGAAAGCCGTGCCCGCGGTTATGGGCAGATGGGAATTTGTTAACGTCCGGTTGTAGAAAACCTGAACTTGACCTTAATTAAAATGAATCAACAGCGTGTGTAACCATGATGGTCTCTTTCCGGTGGAGTCCGGGAAGTGAACACGGTTGTTGGAGTTATGCTTGACGTAGGTAGTCCAGGATCACTTCTTGATCATACTTTTATCGACCGTGCTTTGCCTTCTCTTCTCGCTCTCTTTTGCGTATGTTAGCCACCATATATGCTAGTCGCTTGCTGCAGCTCACCCTCATACCTTTACCTTACCCATAAGCTTAAATAGTCTTGATCGCGAGGGTGCGAGATTGCTGAGTCCCTGTGGCTCACAGATACTTCCAAAACCAGCTTGCAGGTGCCGATGAGTCCGTGCAGATGATGCAACCAAGCTGAGGAGGAGCTCGTTGAAGATCTTGTCTTTTGTGTTGTTTCGTTCTAGTTGATCAGTAGTGGAGCCCAGTTGGGGTCGATCAGGGACCTTTGTCGCATTTGGGGTTCTTCTTTTATTTTGGTTCCGTAGTCGGACCTTGAGTGTATTTGAATGATGTAATGCTTTATTCATGTAATTGTGTGAAGTGGCGATTGTAAGCCAACTATGTATCCTTTTCCTTATTATATTACATGGGTTGTGTGAAGATTACCTCACTTGCGACATATGTCTTCAATGCGATTATGCCTCTAAGTCGTGCCTCAACACGTGGGAGATATAGTCGCATCGAGGGTGTTACAAGTTGGTATCAGAGCCTTCCCCGACCTTAGGAGCCCCCATTGCTTGATCGTTTTTAGCGGCCGAGTTGTGTCTAGAAAAATGTTTTGAGTCATTTAGGAATTATATATCGGAGAGTGTAGGAATTCTTTTTACTTCCCAGTCTCCTCATCGCTCTGGTAAGGCATCCTGACGTAGAGTTTTGACTCTTCTCTTCTCAAATTTTCACTAAAAAAAAATTTTAGGATCACGCGGGTATCTTGGAATCGTTCCGATGGTTTTATGATGAGAACATTGTCTTGGTGCCTCCTGTCAGGGGTTTAGTGGAAGTGTCCCGGGGAGTTGAGCTCTGAGGTGTTGTCATCATAATTTTATCGTTGCAATTCTGGTATACTTGAGATATGTTCGCGACATCGAAAATCTCCTTTATGCAGTTCGTTGGTGAGATAACCTCGACGCCACCCAGTACTGGGGCGGGAGTTCGGGAGTATCGCCATAACTTGTATAACGGATGCTTTTCGAAGGTTGAGGTAGTTGGTTTCCGAAGGTTGCTTGGTTATGTGTTGAAGGATGGATACAGCTGGATGTAGGATTTGCTAGTTTGGGTGAGATATTATGCTTCCCCTGTATCCCCAACACCTGATTGCATAACCGGAAAGTTTTGGGAGTTTCATAGGTGGGAATTCTAGTAGCTCTTAGGATATCTTTCCGACAGATGTATGATATGAAATTGGGGTTCGACGTCTAGTGGTTCGCCTATTCACGGTCGATTTCACAGTGGTCTCGTTGTGTCTTAAAGAGTCCTTGGCTATGCTGACTCGGGGACGCTTCGTATGTCATGTGCACTGCCTTGTACATGATGGTGCTGTACGATCGAGCCCGTGTAGGTCCCACCACGAAAACTTTGGACGAAATCTCTATCATATGTTTGTTCCGGCTTATTTCGCAAGCCAGTCCTTTGTTTTGTTTTGAGTTGTGGTATTCGAGTTGCTTCAATGTCAAGTGTTGATTCCATACCTTCCCTAAATGGTGTTCTCATACTCCGATGTGAATACTAATTCCTCTTGATCATCGAGATTGTTTTTGTCAATCCCTTTTTAACCGGCGTGCTTCTCTTCAAGTGGATCTGATCATGTCAACATCCGCAAGATCAAGTATCAGTTTCTTCTGAACGGTGTTTGTTTCATCCGTCTCCAAGTCGCCTTTGTTTTTCCCACCCTCCCTCCCTTTGTTTTTCTTCAAGGACTCAGTTATCTTAATCAAGTATCCTTTTATTCTTGTGAAGTCTCTCTATTCTTTTCTATCAATATCTTTATCCGGTGATGCTCATGAAGATTTAACGGAGTTTCTAGTTCACCATTATTCATTCTTTTTCTTCTCCGATGGAACTAGTGCAAGCTTTGTTGATCATATCCTTTTCCTCGTTTCAAATACCTTCTCATCCCAGTGCACCTCATATTTATTCACTTCTCACTATTTAATTGTTCCAGAGTGCTCAAGATATCTCGAAGATTCGTGTTTCCACTCTGCTTTCGTTCAAGCTATTTCAAGGATGTTATCTCTTTCAAGCCATTTAATTTCAACCGGTGCAATGTCTCTTTGTAATCGTTCTACGGTGTATCTTTTCAGTGGGCCCTAACCCACATGTCTTTTCCAGGATCTTACCTGACTCTTCTTATTTTCCCGGAGGTATTCTCAAATTCCTTTTGAAGTTTGACGTAAGAATGAATTATCATCAGCCAAATGTCCTTCTCCAAGATCTTTCAAATTAATTTCATCGTTGATCCAACTTTTATATTCTTCTTTATTCCTGAGTGCCTCAATAATTGATGGTGGTGTTTCTCGTTGTCATTCTCATCATTTGAAGACCGAAGAAGATTTTTCTCTCAATCTTGCTCCATTCTCTTCAAGTTTCGCGATTCTGTCTTGTTGCCATCCTCTCATAATTATTTGCGATTGTGAGACATTCTTTTCAACCATCCGGAGTAATTCAGGAGCCTTCTCAGTTTGTTCATCCGGAGCCCATCATCTAAGATTTATTAATTCTCAGCTTTCAGTTATCATTCTCCAATCCTACCGGTGCTTCGTTCAAGTGATCTTTAATCGGCTCGTGTTCTCTTCGTTCTCATGGATCTAATTCCCCTCAAGTATCTTCATTCGTTTTCCCAATTCTTCCCGGTGTTCCTCTATATTTCCTTTGGTCATTTTAATTCTTACGGTGGGTCGTTCAAGAGCTCTCGTCATTCGTTATCATATCTATTCATTTGTTGTTCCAATCCTACTGGTGGTTCGTTGAAGACGTTCTCAAGATTATGTTATACCTCTCTTAATCCTTGATACGAGAATAAGTAGTGTGCCAAATCCGTTGATTGTCATCAATTTAATTGATGAAGGATAAGCATAATGTAATTCTTACTCTTGTTTCATCCAAGCGATTTAATTCCTTATTCCGAAGGCTCATCAAATTCTTGATTTTCTTTTGTTCATCTTTTCTTTCCCGCAGTTCCAAGTTCTCTCAATTATTTCATCGCGAAGATCCATCAAATCATTGCAAGGATTCACCTTGTGTTTTCGACCTCTCTTTCCTTCCGTTTGATCATTTCTTTTGTTACCGGAGTTCTTCATGAAGCTTCGTCATGATGGGTTCATCAAGGATTTAATTCCTTCTCGAATGTTCATCCAGACTCTTTTCTAAGAAGCTCAAGTATTCTTCATCTTGCAATCCGGAGTACAAATCTTTCTACCGTATCATTGGAGGTGGTTTTACATCATTCTTGATAATTTGACTTCATGTTTTACATGTTATTAAGAATGAGGTATTTTAAATCCATCAATCTTGTCATTGGAGTTATCTTGGGTTATATTTCACCTTAAGCCTTCCCTAAGGATGGTTGTTATTATTGTGCTTATAAATGATCCAAGCTCTTCATTTGTCCTTTCCGGGGCGACATGTTTTCTCGTAAATTTGTTCTTATCAATCCAATTCTAGTTCCCGTGAGTGGCAGGTTGTCACCTCATAATTTGAGAGGTATTCCATAAGACCATATCAAGCTTATTATTTTCGTTCTGGGTTTTCCAACAACTCCGTTCTAGCTTCTGTTGTAACCGTGCTCTCTCAAGATATTGTTTTCCTTCGTTCACTCCATTCCATTCTTACTTTTGTTATGGAGGCATTGTGATGTTCATCTTTTCAACCCATCATCTCGTTTTGTCAAAGATCATGAGCTTTCCATGCCTATACTTTTATCTGAGTGTTGTGTCCTCTTTTCAAGTATCCTCTCATCTTTTCAAGTTCAATTCCTTCCATTTACAGTCAGAGTGCTGTCCAAATTATATCACTCTTACTCCTTCCCTATCTTGCTTAACCGGAGTATTGTGCCCCTTTGTTCAAGTTCTTTTCGCCTTATCAACTCTTGCATCCCTTTCTCAACCGGAGTGTCGTGTTTTCATTTGAGCTCTCTCATGTTATCAAATTTTGGACCCCTTCTCAACCGGAGTGCTCTCTGAGATCTTTCTTACCCCTTGTTCCATTCATTCAATAGTTCTGGTGGCACTGTGTTCTGATTTCATCAAGTATCTTCTCATCTTATCAAGACCTTATTCAATTCTTTTTCTTTCCAACCGGAGTGCTGCCCGAATTTGGTCTTCCTTGATCCCCTTCCTTAACCGGAGTGTTTTCAATATATATCTTCCCTTCAACCTCAAGGTTTTTCGCAATGTTCTTTCTTCCTCTTTTCTAAATGGCTGTTTTCGACCTTGTTCACCTTCGTTGAATTCTGTTTCGAATGTATTCAACCCCGCAAGGTTCTGTGGTTTCACTCGTTTGTCAAAGAAGCAACTTAGTTTTACCTCTCCTCTCTTCTCTCCCGTTGTTTCCCCGGTGCCATTCTAGATCTCGGGACGAGATCCTCTCGTAGTGGTGGAGTGTTGTAACGCCCCGAGACCGATGTGCCAGGTGTCGTGCAGTTATTCGCTGTTGTGGTGTTGTCATTTGCTTGCGTGTTGCATCTTATCATGTCATCATGTGCATTGCATCATCATGTTTTCAAAACTTGCATCCGTCCGGGTTCCCCCAGTTTCTTCCGTTGTCCGTTCTGAGCCCAACCACACTTGCACGCGCCCACGGCATGTCCGAGATAGTATTTTATAAGTGGCCGGAAAATGTTCTCGGAATGGGATGAAAGTTGACGTGTGGTCTTGTTATAGTGTAGGTAGACCGCCTGCCAAGTTTCATCGCAATCGGAGTCCATTTGACGCGCCAACGGATAAATATAGCGGCAATAGTAGCCGGTCTAACGTCGGACGTTTTCGGTCTCCGGAAACAGTCGCCGGGTCTCTCTCTTCTCTTCTCTCAGCTCGAGACCGTCTACACAGCCCACTACCCACCGCCAGGCCCCACCTAACCTCTCTTGTCAGCCCGCGACCCTCCTCGCACGTGCTCGAAAGCTGTCCCGGACCCGACTCGGGCTGTCGCTACCGTTGTGTCCGAATCATCCCCAAACGTCTACAAAATGTCACCGTTTTCTTATTTGGACTTCCTAGCTATTTTATTCGCGATCGTCCGATTGCGATCGGAGGGACCAAATACCCCTAACCAGAATCCTCGTTGCTATATAAACAGATCAAACCCCTAGCCCTAGCCCGTCCAATCCATCCAATCCCCCTCGCGCCGCCACCCACTAACTTCTCCACCTGGTCTCCCCCTTCCTCAGGATCTGTCTGATCCTTCCACCCAACCGGCGCTCTCCTCCCGATCCTCTCTCCCAACCAACCAGCATTCGAGGCCTCCCTCGATCCACCCAACAAATTAGTTCCGCCGCTTCCCTGCTCCCCTCGCGCTTGGGCATGCAGCCAGTCGAATGCCCACCCCCAGATCGAGAAGGAGGCTCGATCTCGAGCTTCTCAAGCCGCCAGCGACCAGGGCTCCTCCGGTGTGCCCCTTTTATTTCTCCTCCTTCCCCTGTTCCTTTTCTCTCTCAAAGTATCATCTCTCTCTCTCTCTGTCTGTTCGTGCAACAGGAGTTCTGTCCCGACACCATGGCCATCGCCCTGCTTCTTTGAGACCAGTCGCCGTTGATCTGCTACCATGCCGCCTCCCGTCGTCGTCCGCAAGCCAGGAGCCCGAGCTCCTCCTTCCCGAGTCAGTAGCGCCCGGAGCCAGGCCGCAACGAGCGGAGCCCTGACGCCCGTCCGCCTGAGCGTGCCCCGCCTCGACCTCGGCGGTGACCATCGATGCTGCCGCACAACGAAGCGAGTTCCATCCCCGAACACCATGGCCGCCTCCGGGATGAAATCCTCCTGCGCCTGCACCTAACGCCATGGATGCCCGAACCAAACTGCCTCCTCGACCTTCAGGCCACTCGGACGCGCCCCTGCTTCCTCGACCGCCTGACCCCGTCACGCCCGAGCCGCACGGGAGACGAGTACCCCGTTGCAGCGCTCGGCCCCGCGCTCGTCTTCCCGCCCGGACGTCCGCCTCGCCAGCATCCCAGGGCTCGTCTCCGCCGATGCTGCTACTCTGAACCTCGTGCCCCCGCTGTTGTCTGCTTCGTTCAGTCAAGCAGAGCGCTCGCCCAGGCTATTGACGCGTCGCCCTTCCGTTAGGGCTGCCGCATCGCCTGCAGGCCTTCCAGCGCTCAAGGCCCATCCGAAATCCAGCAGGCCCAATCCCCTCCACCGAGCCGGGCCACGGCCCATGGGTGAGCCGCCCCCTCTCCTGTGCACCTTGGGCCCAGCAATTTTGGCCTGCTTCTGTTTTTTCCTTTCAGCATTTTTTTTCTTTTCCAGAGGAGAGCAGTTTTGCAGAAAACCCCCAGCTGTTCATGCATTTAATAACTCTCGAACCGTGCATCTAAATTAAACAAACTTAATACGAAACTTGCTTAGAATTTCATCTAGTTTAAGAATATCCAATTTTCATCTATGTTTAAAATGCTTAAGATGCTATTTGTTTAAATTTGCTTAAATAATTTGCTAAATGATTTAATTCATAACTAATTAACCGTAACTCGGATTTTTAATAAACTTTATATGTAAATGGGGTAGAATTTTGCCTAGTTTAACATGGTGGCCTTGTTTTGCATGTTTAACAACTCTAAAATAATGCTTAGGGCAGAACAGTACCATAACCAAAATTTGCACATGAGGAGTTCCGGATTTGTTGTTTGATGTTCCCGGCCTCATTTAAACTTGACTAGATAGGTAGTTTTCATTTGCTTCACCTCTTGCCATGTTAATCAATATTTATTACTGTTGGGTACATAAACGAGATCGAACTAAATACCTTGAATGCGGTGTTTCGTCAATATGCAACCCGTTGCATATTGAGCTTCACTTAATTTGTAGGATTGTTTGTGCACTTTGCCATGTCATGCTTCATTAAACCGGACATGCATCATACTTGATTGTGCATCATGCCATGATTATGTGGTGGTTGTTTACTATGTTGTTTGCTCCTTTTTTGGTGTTGCTTCTTCGGGTTGGTTCCGATAACGTCGCGTTTGTGAGGACCCGTTCGACTACGTCCGTTTGTCTTCTTCATGGACTCGTTCTTCTTCCTTGCGGGATTTCAGGCAAGATGATCATACCCTCGAAATCACTACTATCTTTGCTATGCTAGTTTGCTCGCTCTTTTGCTATGCCAATGCTACGATGCCTACCATTTGCTTGTCAGCCTCCCAAATTGCCATGTTCAGCCCCTAACCCACCATGTCCTAGCAAACCGTTGATTGTCTATGTGACCGCTTTGCTCAGCCCCTCTTATAGCGTTGTTAGTTGCAGGTGAAGATTGAAGTTTGTTCCTTGTTGGAACATGGAGATGTTGTTTCTTGTTGGAACATTGTTTACTTGTTGGGATATCACAATATATCTTATTTAATTAATGCATCTATATACTTGGTAAAGGGTGGAAGGCTCGGCCTTATGCCTGGTGTTTTGTTCCACTCTTGCCGCCCTAGTTTCCGTCATATCGGTGTTATGTTCCCGGATTTTGCGTCCCTTACGCGGTTGGGCTATAATGGGAACCCCTTGACAGTTCGCCTTAAGTAAAGCTTCTCCAGCAATGCCCAACATTGGTTTTACCATTTGCCACCTAGCCTTTTCTTTCCCTTGGGTTCTGCAGACTCAAGGGTCATCATTATTTTACCCCCCCGGGCCAGTGCTCCTCTGAGTGTTGGTCCAACTGAGCGATGTCCGAGGCTACTAGGGGGAACTCTGGGCTGGCTTACCCGACGTCTGGCTCATCTGAGTGTGCCTTGAGAAAGAGATATGTGCAGCTCCTATCGGATTTGTCGGCACATTCGGGCGGTGTTGCTGGTTTAGTTTTACCCTGTCGAAATGTCTTGTTGTACTGGGATACCGAGTCTGATCGGAATGTCTCGGGTGGAGGTCTATTCCTTTGTTGACCATGAGAGCTTGTGATGGGCTAAGTTGGGACACCCCTGCAGGGATTTGAACTTTCGAAAGCCGTGCCCGCGGTTATGGGCAGATGGGAATTTGTTAACGTCCGGTTGTAGAAAACCTGAACTTGACCTTAATTAAAATGAATCAACAGCGTGTGTAACCGTGATGGTCTCTTTCCGGTGGAGTCCGGGAAGTGAACACGGTTGTTGGAGTTATGCTTGACGTAGGTAGTCCAGGATCACTTCTTGATCATACTTTTATCGACCGTGCTTTGCCTTCTCTTCTCGCTCTCTTTTGCGTATGTTAGCCACCATATATGCTAGTCTCTTGCTGCAGCTCACCCTCATACCTTTACCTTACCCATAAGCTTAAATAGTCTTGATCGCGAGGGTGCGAGATTGCTGAGTCCCTGTGGCTCACAGATACTTCCAAAACCAGCTTGCAGGTGCCGATGAGTCCGTGCAGATGACGCAACCAAGCTGAGGAGGAGCTCGTTGAAGATCTTGTCTTTTGTGTTGTTTCGTTCTAGTTGATCAGTAGTGGAGCCCAGTTGGGGTCGATCGGGGACCTTTGTCGCATTTGGGGTTCTTCTTTTATTTTGGTTCCGTAGTCGGACCTTGAGTGTATTTGAATGATGTAATGCTTTATTCATGTAATTGTGTGAAGTGGCGATTGTAAGCCAACTATGTATCCTTTTTCTTATTATATTACATGGGTTGTGTGAAGATTACCTCACTTGCGACATATGTCTTCAATGCGACTATGCCTCTAAGTCGTGCCTCGACACGTGGGAGATATAGTCGCATCGAGGGTGTTACAACTATGTTACCTCAACGGGGATATGCACATCCCCAATAATAAGAATATCATATATCTTCTTGACAGTAGGAAGAGGAAATTCAAAACCTCCAAATATAATCGATGGAATTTTTCCAATAGAGTTGATACTATGAACCTGAGGTTGTTTCCTCGGGATGTGTACCGTATGTTCATTACCATTAACATGAAAAGTGACATTGCCTTTAGTGCTATTAATATCAGCCCCTGCAGTTTTCAAAAAGGGTCTTCCAAGAATAATAGACATACTATCGTCCTCGGGAATATCAAGAATAACAAAGTCCGTTAAAATAGTAACGTTTGCAACTACAACAGGCACATCCTCACAAATACCAACAGGTATAGCAGTTGATTTATCAGCCATTTGCAAAGATATTTCAGTAGGTGTCAACTTATTCAAATCAAGTCTACGATATAAAGAGAGAGGCATAACACTAACACCGGCTCCAAGATCACATAAAGCAGTTCTAACATAATTTCTTTTAATGGAGCATGGTATAGTGGGTACTCCTGGATCTCCAAGTTTCTTTGGTATTCCACCCTTAAAAGTATAATTAGCAAGCATGGTGGAAATTTCAGCTCCCGGTATCTTTCTTTTATTTGTAACAATATCTTTCATATACTTAGCATAAGGATTCATTTTGAGCATATCAGTTAATCGCATACGCAAAAAGATAGGTCTAATCATTTCAGCAAAGCGCTCAAAATCCTCATCATCCTTTTTCTTGGATGGTTTGGGAGGAAAAGGCATGGGTTTCTGAACCCATGGTTCTCTTTCTTTACCATGTTTCCTAGCAACAAAGTCTTTCTTATCATAACGTTGATTCTTTGATTGTGGGTTATCAAGATCAACAACAGGTTCAATTTCTATATCATTATCATTACTAGGTTGAGCATCATCATGAACATTATCATTAACATTATTACTAGTTTCAGGTTCATTACTAGATTGAGTTTCAGCATTAGAAATAGAAATATCATTTGGATTCTCAGGTGTTTCAATAACAGGTGCACTAGAAGCATGCAAAGTCCTATCATTTTTCTTTTTCTTCCTTTTAGAAGGTCTAGGTGCATCTATATTATTTCTCTGAGAATCTTGCTCAATTCTCTTAGGATGGCCTTCAGGATACGAAGGTTCCTGAGTCATTGTACCACCTCTAGTCATAACTCTAACAGCGTTATCATTATCTTTACTATTCAATTCATTGAGCAGATCATTTTGAGCTTTAAGTACTTGTTCTACTTGAGTGGTAACCATAGAAGCATGTTTAGTAATAATTTTAAGTTCACCTTTGACATTAGCCATATAATCACCCAAGTGTTCAAGCATATTTGAATTGTATTTCAATTGTCTACCAAAATAAGCATTAAAATCTTCTAGCTTAACCATAAATTTATCAAACTCATCTAAGCATGGGCTAGCAAACTTAGTAAATGGGATTTCAGCTTTATCATATCTATAGAGAGAATTTACCTTTACTACCTGTGTCGGGTTATAAAGACCATAAGTTTCTTCAATAGGTAATGGATTAAGATCATATGTTTCTTCAATAGGCGGTAAATTAAGACCATGTATTTCTTCAATAGGAGGTAAATTCTTAACATCTTCAGCTTTAATACCTTTTTCTTTCATAGATTTCTTTGCCTCTTGCATATCTTCAGGACTGAGATATAGAATACCCCTCTTCTTCGGAGTTGGTTTAGGAATAGGCTCAGGAATTGGCTCTGGGGGTGTCCAATTATTTTCATTTGTCAACATATTATTCAATAGAATTTCATCTTCATCCGGTGTTCTTTCCCTGAAAACAGAACCAACACAAGTATCCAGGTAATCTCTGGAGGCATCGGTTAGTCCATTATAAAAGATATCAAGTATTTCAATTTTTCTTAAGAGGATGATCAGGCAAAGCATTAAGTAATTGGAGAAGCCTCCCCCAAGCTTGTGGGAGACTCTCTTCTTCAATTTGCACAAAATTATATATATCCCTTAAAGCAGCTTGTTTCTTATGAGCAGGGAAATATTTAGCGAAGAAGTAATAAATCATATCCTGGGGACTACGCACACAACCAGGATCAAGAGAATTAGACCATATCTTAGCATCACCCTTTAATGAGAACGGAAATATTTTAAGGATATAAAAGTAACGAGTTCTCTCATCAGTTGTGAATAGGGTGGCTATATCATTTAATTTAGTAAGATGTGCCACAACAGTTTCAGATTCATAGCCATGAAAAGGATCAGATTCAACCAAAGTAATTATATCAGGATCAATAGAGAATTCATAATCCTTATTGGTAACACAGATAGGTGAAGTAGCAAAAGCAGGGTCAAGTTTCATCCTAGCATTTAGAGATTGCTTATTCCATTTAGCTAATAACCTCTTGAGTTCGTATCTATCTTTGCAAGCTAAAATAGCTAAAGAAGCTTCTTTATCAAAAACATAACCCTCAGGAATAACAGGCAAGTCTTCCTCATCAATTTCATCAGTATTATCAGATTCAATATTTTCAATCTCTCTAGCCCTAGCAAGTTGTTCATCAAGAAATTCACCAAGTGGCACAGTAGTATCAAGCATAGAAGTAGTTTCATCATAAGTATCATGTATAGCAGAAGTGGCATCATCAATAACATGCGACATATCAGAACGAATAGCAGAAGAAGGTTTAGGTGTCGCAAGCTTACTTAAAACAGAAGGTGAATCAAGTGCAGAGCTAGATGGCAGTTCCTTACCTCCCCTCGCAGTGAGCATCATGAAATTGGCGATGGAGGATGGTTGATGATGATGATGGCGACGGATTCCCCTCTCCGGAGCCCCGAACGGACTCTAGATCAGCCCTCCCGATAGGTTTTAGGGCTTGGCGACGGCTCCGTATCGTAAAACGCGATGAATCCTTCTCTCTGATTTTTTTCTCCCCGAAACACAATATATAGAGTTGGAGTTGGAGTCGGAGGATCTCCAGGGGGCTCACGAGGTAGGGGGCGCGCCCTAGGGGGGCAGGCGTGCCCCCACCCTCGTGGACAGGTGGTGGCCCCCCTGGCCTTCATCTTTTGCAGGTATTTTTTATATTTTCCAAAAAGTTGCTCCATGAAGTTTCATGTCATTCCGAGAACGTTTGTTTCTGCACATAAATAACACCATGGTAATTCTGCTGAAAACAGCATCAGTCCGGGTTAGTTCCATTCAAATCATGCAAGTTAGAGTCCAAAACAAGGGCAAAAGTGTTTGGAAAAGTAGATACGACGGAGACGTATCAGTGCGAGGGACTCGTGCGTGGCCTCCTACTGGATTGATACCTTGGTTCTCAAAAACTGAGGGAAATACTTACGCTACTTTGCTGCATCACCCTTTCCTCTTCAAGGGAAAACCAACGTAGTGCTCAAGAGGTTGCAAGAAGTATTTCTGGCGCCATTGCTGGGGAGTCTACGCAAAAGTGAACATACCAAGTACCCATCACAAACCCTTATCTCCCGCATTACATTATTTGCCATTTGCCTCTCGTTTTCCTCTCCCCCACTTCACCCTTGCCATTTTATTCGCCCTCTCTCTCCGCCCTCCTTCTCTTTCTCTATTTGCCTCTTTTTGCCCGTATCTTGTTTGCTTGTGTGTTGGATTGCTTGCTTGTCATGATGGCTCAAGATAATACCAAATTGTGTGACTTTACTAATACCAACAACAATGATTTTATTAGCACTCCGATTGCTCCTCTTACCGATGCTGAATCTTGTGAAATTAATGCTGCTTTGTTGAATCTTGTCATGAAAGATCCGTTTTCCGGCCTTCCTAGTGAAGATGTCGCTACCCATCTAAACAATGTTATTGATTTATGTGATATGCAAAAGAATAAAGATGTGGACAATGATATTGTTAAATTGAAGCTATTTCCTTTTTCGCTTAGAGATCGTGCTAAAGCTTGGTTTTCGTCTTTGCCTAAAAATAGTATTGATTCGTGGAATAAGTGCAAAGATGCTTTTATCTCTATGTATTTTCCTCCCGCTAAGATCATCTCTATTAGAAATGATATCATGAATTTTAAGCAACTTGATCATGAACATGTTGCACAATCTTGGGAGAGGATGAAATTAATGATACGTAATTGCTCTACACATGGTTTGAATTTGTGGATGGTTATACAAAAAATTTATGCCGGATTGAATTTTGCTTCTAGAAATCTTTTAGATTCGGCCGCGGGAGGCACTTTTATGGAAATCAGTTTAGGAGAAGCTACTAAACTCCTAGATAATATTATGGTTAATTATTCTCAGTGGCACAGTGAAAGATCTACTAATAAGAAAGTGCATGCGATAGAAGAAATTAATGTTTTGAGTGGAAATATGGATGAACTTATGAAAATATTTGCTAATAAAAGTTTTTCTTCTGATCCTAATGATATGCCTTTGTCTACTTTAATTGATAATAATAATGAATCTATGGATGTGAATTTTGTTGGTAGGAATAATTTTGGTAACAACGCGTATAGAGGAAACTTTAATCCTAGGCCGTACACCTCTAATAATTATGGTAATTCCTACAACAATTCTTATGGAAATTTTAATAATATACCCTCTGATTTTGAATCTAATATTAAAGAATTTATTACTTCGCAGAAGAATTTCAATGCTTTGGTTGAAGAAAAATTGCTTAAGATTGATGAATTGGCTAGGAACGTTGATACAATTTCTCTTGATGTTGATTCTTTGAAACTTAGATCTATTCCACCTAAGCATGATATCAATGAGTCTCCCAAAGCCATGAGAATTTCCATTGACAAGTGCAAAGAAAGAACCGCTAGGATGCGTGCTAAGAAAGATTGTTTTGTGAAAGCGTGTTCTTCTAGTTTTCATGAAAATAAAGATGAAGATCTAAAAGTTATTGATGTGTCCCCTGTTAAATCTTTGTTTTGCAATACGAATCTTGATAATGATGGGACTGAATATGATCCACCTTTACCTAGAAGACGTTCCAAAAATTCGGAGTCTTTAGATCTTGATGCTAAAATTGTTAAAAGTGGGATTGAAGAAGTCAAAACTTTAAATATCAATGAACCCACTATTTTGGATCTCAAGGAATTTAATTATGATAATTGCTCTTTGATAGATTGTATTTCCTTGTTGCAATCCGTGCTAAATTCTCCTCATGCTTATAGTCAAAATAAAGCCTTTACCAAACATATCGTTGATGCTTTGATGCAATCTTATGAAGAAAAACTTGAGTTGGAAGTTTTCATACCTAGAAAACTTTATGATGAGTGGGAACCTACTATTAAAATTAAAATTAAAGATCATGAATGCTATGCTTTGTGTGATTTGGGTGCTAGTGTTTCCACGATTCCAAGGACTTTGCGTGATTTGCTAGGTTTCCGTGATTTTGATGATTGCTCTTTAAACTTGCACCTTGCGGATTCAACTATTAAGAAACCTATGGGAAGAATTAATGATGTTCTTATTGTTGCAAATATGAATTATTTTCCCGTGTATTTCATTGTTCTTGACATAGATTGCAATCCTTCATGTCCCATTATTCTTGGTAGACCTTTCCTTAGAACGATTGGTGCAGTTATTGATATGAAGGAAGGGAATATTAGATTCCAATTTCCATTAAGGAAAGGAATGGAACGCTTCCCTAGAAGGAAAATTAAATTACCATATGAATCTATTATGAGAGCTACTTATGGATTGCCTACCAAAGATGCCAATACCTAGATCTATCCTTGCTTTTATGCCTAGCTAGGGGCGTTAAACGATAGCGCTTGTTGGGAGGCAACCCAATTTTATTTTTATTCCTTGACTTTTTTTGCTCCTGTTTAGTAATAAATAATTTATCTATCCTCTGTTTTGGTTGTGTTTTTTGTGTTCAATTAGTGTTTGTGCCAAGTAGAACCGTTGGGAAGACATGGGGAAAGTCTTTTCAATCTTGCTGTAAAAAACAGAAATTTTAGCACTCACGAGAACTGCTGCCATTTTTATTTGGAAAGTGATATTTAGTTAATTCTTTTTGCAGATGATTAATAGATAAATTCCTCACGTCCAGAAATTTATTTTAGAATTTTTGGGGTTCCAGAACTTGCGTTAGCTACATATTACTACAGACTATTCTGTTTTTGACAGATTCTGTCTTTCGTGTGTTGTTTGCTTATTTTGATGAATCTATGGCTAGTAAAATAGTTTATAAACCATAGCGAAGTTGGAATACAGTAGGTTTAACACCAATATAAATAAAGAATGAGTTCATTACAGTACCTTGAAGTGGTATTTTTTTCTTTCGCTAACGGAGCTCATGAGATTTTCTACTTTAAGTTTTGGGTGAAAGATTTGATGGATTATGGAACAAGGAGTGGAAAGAGACTAAGCTTGGGGATGCCCATGGAACCCAAAGATAATCTATGTACATCTAAAATCCCAAGCTTGGGGATGCCCCGGAAGGCATCCCCTCTTTCATCTACTTCCATCGGTAACTTTACTTGGAGCTATATTTTTATTCACCACATGATATGTGTTTTGCTTGGAGCGTCTTGTATTATATGAGTATTTATTTGTTAGTTTTCCTCAATCATCCTTGCTGTACACACCTTTTGAGAGAGATGCACATGATTCAGAAATTGTTAGAATACTCTATGTGCTTCACTTATATCTTTTGAGTCATATAGTTTTTGCTCTAGTGCTTCACTTATATCTTTTAGAGCACGGTGGTGGATTTGTTTTATAGAAACTATTGACCTCTCATGCTTCACTTAGATTATTTTGAGAGTCCTACAAAACAGCGTGGTAATTTTCTTTAATTATGTTAGGCATTCAAGATTAATATTCTTTTTCTTATGAGTGTGTTGAATACTATGAGAAGTTTGATACTTGATAATTGTTTTGAGATATGGAGATGGTGATATTAGAGTCGTGCTAGTTGAGTAGTTGTGAATTTGAGAAATTCTTGTGTTGAAGTTTGTGATTTCCGTAGCATGCACGTATGGTGAACCGTTATGTGATGAAGTCGGAGCATGATTTATTTATTGATTGTCTTCCTTATGAGTGGCAGTCGGGGACGAGCGATGATCTTTTCCTACCAATCTATCCCCCTAGGAGCATGCGCGTAGTACTTTGCTTCGATAACTAATAGATTTTTGCAATAAGTATGTGAGTTCTTTATGACTAATGTTGAGTCCATGGATTATACGCACTCTCACCCTTCCACCATTGCTAGCATCTCTAATACCGCGCACCTTTCACCGGTATCATACACCCACCATATACCTTACTCAAAACAGCCACCATACCTACCTATCATGGCATTTCCATATCCATTCCGAGATATATTTCCATACAACTTTCCATCGTTCCGTTTACTATGACACGCTCCATCATTGTCATATTGCTTTGCATGATCATGTAGTTGACATTGTATTTGTGGCAAAGCCACCATTCATAATTCTTTCATACATGTCACTCTTGATTCATTGCATATCCTGGTACACCGCTGAAGGCATTCACATACAGTCATATATTGTTATAAGTATAGAGTTGTAATTGTTAAGTTGTAAGTAAATAAAAGTGCGATGATCATCATTTTAGAGCATTGTCCCACATGAGGAAAGGATGATGGAGACTATGATTCCCCCACAAGTCGGGATGAGACTCCGGGCTAAAAAACATAGGCCATAAAAAAGAGAAAAGGCCCAAATAAAAAAATGAGAGAAAAAAACAGAAGGGACAATGCTACTATCCTTTTACCACACGTGTGCTTCAAAGTAGTGGGATTTTTTCATTATAGAACTTGGCTTGTATATTCCAATGATGGGCTTCCTCAAAATGCCCTAGGTCTTCGTGAGCAAGCGAGTTGGATGCAAACCCACTTAGTTTTAGTTTGAGCTTTCATACACTTATAGCTCTAGTGCATCCATTGCATGGCAATCCCTACTCACTCACATTGATATCTATTAATGGGCATCTCCATAGCCCGTTGATACGCCTAGTTGATGTGAGACTATCTTCTCCCTTTTTGTCTTCTCCACAACCACCATTCTATTCCACATATAGTGCTATGTCCATGGCTCACGCTCATGTATTGCATGAATATTTGAAAAGTTTGAGAACACCAAAAGTATGAAACAATTGCTTGGCTTGTCATTGGGGTTGTGCATGATTTAAATATTTTGTGTGGTGAAGATGGAGCATAGCCAGACTATATGATTTTGTAGGGATAACTTTCTTTGGTCATGTTATTTTGAAGAGACATAATTACTTAGTTAGTATGCTTGAAGTATTATTATTTCTATGTCAATATTGAACTTTTGTCTTGAATCTTTCGGATCTGAATATTCATACCACAATTAAGAGAATTACATTGAAATTATGCCAAGTAGCATTCCACATCAAAAATTCTGTTTTTATCATTTACCTACTCGAGGACGAGCAGGAATTAAGCTTGGGGATGCTTGATACGTCTCCAACTTATCTATAATTTTTTATTATTCCGTGCTATATTATATCCTGTTTTGGACATTATTGGGCTTTATTATACACTTTTATATTATTTTTGGGACTAATCTATTAACCGAAGGCCCGGCCCAGAATTGCTGTTTTTTTGCCTATTTTAGGGTTTCGCAATAAAAGAATATCAAATGGAGTCCAAACGGAATGAAACCTTCGGGAACGTGATTTTCGGAACGAACATGATCCAGAGGACTAGGACCCTACGTCAATACATCAACCAGGGAGGCACAAGGTAGGGGCGCGCCTACCCCCCCCCCCCCCCCCCCAAGCGCGCCCTCCACCCTCGTGGGGCCCATGTTGCTCCACCGACGTACTCCTTCCTCCTATATATACCTACGTACCCCCAAACTACTAGATACGGAGCCAAAACCCTAATTCTACCGTCGTAACTTTCTGTATCCATGAGATCCCATCTTGGGGCCTTTTCCGGAGCTCCGCTGGAGGGGGCATCTATCACGGAGGGCTTCTACATCAACACCATAGCCTAGCCTCTCCGATGAAGTGTGAGTAGTTTACTTCAGACCTTCGGGTCCATAGTTATTAGCTAGATGGCTTCTTCTCTCTTTTTGGATCTCAATACAAAGTTCTCCCCCCTCTCTTGTGGAGATCTATTCGATGTAATCTTCTTTTGCGGTGTGTTTGTTGAGACCGATGAATTGTGGGTTTATGATCAAGTTTATCTATGAACAATATTTGAATCTTCTCTGAATTCTTTTATGTATGATTGGTTATCTTTGCAAGTCTCTTCGAATTATCAGTTTGGTTTAGCCTACTAGATTGATCTTTCTTGCAATGGGAGAAGTGCTTAGCTTTGGGTTCAATCTTGCGGTGTCCTTTCCCAATGACAGTAGGGGCTGCAAGGAACATATTGTATTGTTGCCATCGAGGATAACAAGATGGGGTTTATTTCATATTGCATGAGTTTATCCCTCTACATCATGTCATCTTGCTTAAAGCGTTACTCTGCTCTTTTGAACTTAATACTCTAGATGCATGCTGGATAGCGGTCGATGTGTGGAGTAATAGTAGTAGATGCAGGCAGGAGTCGGTCTACTTGTCTCGGACGTGATGCCTATATGCATTCTCATAACTATGCTCATTGCTCAATAGTAATTTGTTTACCCACCGTAATACTTATGTTCTCGAGAGAAGCCACTAGTGAAACCTATGGCCCCCGGGTCTATTCTCCATCATATTAATCTTCCAATACTTAGTTATTTATTTTGCCTTTTATTTTACTTTGCATCTTTATTTCTCTTTATCATAAAAATACCAAAAATATTATTTTATCACATCTATCAGATCTCACTCTCGTAAGTGATCGTGAAGGGATTGACAACCCCTTTATTGCGTTGGTTGCGAGGAGCTTATTTGTTTGTGTAGGTGCGAGGGACTCGTGCGTGGCCTCCTACTGGATTGATACCTTGGTTCTCAAAAACAGAGGTAAATACTTACGCTACTTTGCTGCATCACCCTTTCCTCTTCAAGGGAAAACCAACGCAGTGCTCAAGAGGTAGCAGGAGGCGGCGCGACAAACTGAGGAGGCGACGGCCTTGGCTCCAGCGGCAAAACGACAGCGAGACGGAGAAGTCAGCAGCGGCTGGGCGCGTGGAAGGTCAACACGGCGACACCAGCGAGGAACTTGGCAGCGCAGGGAACGGAGGGGCGCGGATCCAGGTGCGGGGAAGGACTTGGCGAGGCTGCAGGGACTCAATGGGGTTGGGGCTCGGTGCACAAGACCGGGGCGAGTGCACGAAGCATAGGCGAGGTGGATGGGAAGGCAGGGCGTCGGCATGGGGATGCTCGGGGCTGTTGCCGGTGCTCGGCGATGGAGGTAGCTCCTCTGGAGATGCTGCTCTACGGGCGCGCGGTCATGAGGAGCAGCGGGCACTAGACTCGTCCAGGAGCGCAGAGGCGAGGGGATCGAGGAACGGAGCACGGTGGTTGGTCGGGCATGAAAACAGAGAAGAGACAGTGGGGTGGCGGCGGCTAGGAGGATCCGTAGGAAATAGGGTTTGGTCCAAAATGGACTAGGGGTAGACTAAATATATGGAAAGGAGGGAAGTCTGGATCTTCGATCGAAAACCGACAGACAAGAATAAATAGGCTAGGGAGTCCAATAAATAAAACGATGATATTTTGGGGATGTTTGAGGATGATCTGGACCCATTGGTCACGACTGCTCGGGTCGGGTTCGGGACAGCTTTCGAACAAATGAGGGGGTCCGTGGCTGGTTTAGAGTTGGAGTGGGTTGTGAAGGGAGGCCTGGGGCGAGAGGAGAGAAGAGAAGGAGAGGCCTGGCGGCTGTTTCGGGGACCGAAACGTCCGACGAATAAACCGACTATATTGTGACTGTATGTTTAACGGTTGGGCTACCAAACGGACTCCGAATGCGATGAAATTTGGCAGGCAGTCTACCTACACTATAGCAAGACCGCACATCAACTTTAAACCCATTCCGAGAACATTTTTTTATGCCACTTCTAAAATAATATTTCGGAGGTGCCGCGGGTGCGTGCAAGTGTGTCTGGGATCAGAACGGACAACGAAAGGAATGGGGAGACCGGGACGGACGCGAGTTTTGAAAACATGCAGATGCAATGCGGATGATAACATGGCAAAATGCAACACACAAACAAATGACATGGCAAGGACGGTGAATAACTGGACGACACCTGGCGCATCGGACTCGGGGCTTCACACCTTGCTGACGCCCGCGGCTTCCAGCTCTGCGATAGTGATCGGTGACCAGCCCGTCAATGCTACGGGGATGGTCGCTGGTGCGGGCGCGGGGATGTGAGCTGGGACGGCAGCGGGGGCAGAAACTGCCGCGTCCAGCTCGTTCTTGGCCATGTCCATGAGGCCCCATTCCTCCTTATTTTCTATCTCCTCCGGCTCGGAGTCGACTTCACCAAACTTGACGACTAGTGGAGATGATCATTATGCGCCATGGCGTTGGTGGAGGTCTGCGGGAGGGAGGGAAATGGGAGGAGAATAGTAAGGCTGCCCGTATTAAACAGCGGCTCGGGCGCAATTAATGGAGAGGAAGGCAGGCGGCCATGGAAGTCAAAGTGCTCGCTTCCCAGTGAGCCTGCGCAGCGCACATCTGGCACGCTTCCCGGTGAGCCTGCGCATTGGATTATAGCTTGCATGCCTCTCAGTCAGCCTGCACACTGGACTCCGCTCGCATGCCTCCCATTCAGTCAAGATCAAGCAGCTGTCCGCACAGCACCTCCTATAGCCATTAAAACGAAGACACGTGGCGTCACGTGAATGGTTAACAGAATGCACACAATTTGAATTATACAACCGTTTGAGATATTAAGTGGCAGCTATTTTTTCAAAATGCCTTTGTTGTCTGTTATTCGAGTGCGCCTTATCTCAAAATGGACAAGAAAAATACCAGAGCATGTCGGGTGCCATTCCATGAAAGCATGCCAAGTTTCATGAATTTCAGACAAGTTTTGGATTTACTAGAATTTAAAAACAAAGTATCTCAACGTTTTGTCGGCAATCAACGGTGCTCTGGTGTTTGAAATTCATTCCAATTTCTTGCATGGGACCTAAGCATGCACCCAAGGACACAGATTTGAATTTTCAACAAATTTATATGCATTAGAGCATGTGCATGTAGTTCAAACTTGAATTATGCACATAAATTCATTGAAAACTCCATTAATACATAAAAATGTCCAAACGAACTCCGAAAAATCCCAAAAATTGACACAACACTCCTGTTGTTCTATGTTGACACGAGAAATTTATTGAAAGTAATAAGAGGCAATGGATATCATTTCGTCCCCAAATGTGGGATGTTCCCTACAGAAACCATCACGCTTGTTGTGAGAAGCTCTGGTTTGTGAGAAGCATATCCCCAAACCTGCCCCAAATGGGACAACTGATAGCATGCCAAGTTTCATGAATTTCGGACGAGCTTTGGATTTACTAGAATTTAAAAACCAAGTATATCAATGTTTGCGGTCGAGTGACCGTGGCAGGGTGTTTGACATTCATTCTCATTTCTTTCATGGGACCTAAGCATGCACCGAAGGACACAAATATGAATTTTCAACCAATTTATATGCATTAAAGCATGTGCATGTAGTTCAAATTTGAAGTATGCACGCAAATGCATTGAAAACTCAATTAATGCATAAAATGTCCAAACGAATCACGAAAAATCCCAAAAATTGACACAACACTCCTGTTGTTCTATGTTGACACGAGAAAAAAATTTGAAAGCAATAAGAGGCAATGGACATCGTTTCGTCCCCAAAGGTGATACGTTCCCTACTAAAACCATTGGGCTTGTTGTGAGAAGCTCTGGTTTGTGAGAAGCATATCCCCAAACCTGCCGCAAATGGGACAAAAAATTTACCACGACAGGTTGATGCCGCTCCATGATAGCATGCCAAGTTTCATGAATTTCGGATGAGCTTTGGATTTACTAGAATTTAAAAACCAGGTATCTCAATGTTTGCGGCCGAGTGACCGTGGCAGGGTGTTTGACATTCATTCCCATTTCTTGCATGGGACCTAAGCATGCACCCAAGTACAAATATTTGAATTTTCAACCAATTTATATGCATTAGAGCATGTGCATGTAGTTCAAATTTGAATTATGCACATAAATGCATTGAAAACTCAATTAATTCATAAAAATGTCCAAACGAACCCCGAAAAATCCCAGAAAATGACACAACACTCATGTTGTTCTATGTTGACTTGAGAATTTTTTTTTGAAAGTAATAAGAGGCAATGGATATCATTTCGTCCCCAAAGGTGGGACGTTCCCTACCGAAACCGTCTGGCTTGTTGTGAGAAGCTCTGGTTTGTGAGAAGCATGTCCCCAAACCTGCCCCGAATGGGACAAAAAATTTACCACGGCATGTTGATGCCGCTCCATGATAGCATGCCAAGTTTCATGAATTTCGGACGAGCTTTGGATTTACTAGAATTTAAAAACCAGGTATCTCAATGATTGCGGCCGAGTGACCGTGGCAGGGTGTTTGACATTCATTCCCATTTCTTGCATGGGACCTAAGCATGCACCCAAGGACACATATTTGTTTTTTCAACCAATTTATATGCATTAGAGCAGGTGCATGTAGTTCAAACTTGAATTATGCAGATAAATGCATTGAAAACTCAATTAATGCATAAAAATGTCCAAACGAACCCCGAAAAATCCGAAAAATTGACACAACACTCCTATTGTTCTATGTTGACACGAGAATTTTTTAAGCAATAAGAGGCAATGGATATCATTTCGTCCCCATAGGTGGGACATTCCCTACCGAAACCATTGGGCTTGTTGTGAGAAGCTCTGGTTTGTGAGAAGCATATCCCCAAACCTGCCCCAAATGGGACAAGACATTACCATGGCATGTTGATGCCGCTCCATGATGGCATGCCAAGTTTCATGAATTTCGAACGAGCTTTGGATTTACTAGAATTTAAAAACCAGGTATCTCATTGTTTGCGGCCGAGTGAACATGGCAGGGTGTTTGACATTCATTCCATTTCTTGCGTGGGACCTAAGCATGCACCCAAGTACACATATTTGATTTTTCAACCAATTTATATGCAGTAGAGCATGTGCATGTAGTTCAAATTTGAATTATGCACAAAAATGCATTGAAAACTCAATTAATGCATAAAAATGTCCAAACGAACCCTGAAAAATCACAAAAATGACATAACACTCATGTTGTTCTATCTTGACATGAGATTTTTTTGAAAGCAATAAGAGGCAATGGATATTGTTTCGTCCCCAAAGGTGGGACGTTCCCTACCGAAACCGTCCGGCTTGTTGTTAGAAGCTCTGGTTTCTGAGAAGCATGTCCCCAAACCTACCCCAAATGGGACAAAAAATTTACCAGGACATGTTGATACCGCTCCATGATAGCATGCCAAGTTTCATGAATTTAGGACGAGCTTTGGATTTACTAGAATTTAAAAACCAAGTATCTCAATGTTTGGGGCCGAGTGACCGTGGCAGGATGTTTGACATTCATTCCCCTTTCTTGCATGGGACCTAAGCATGCACCCAAGGACACAAATTTGATTTTTCAACCAATTTATATGCATTAGAGCATGTGCATGTAGTTCAAATTTGAATTATGCACATAAATGCATTGAAAACTCAATTAATGCATAAAAATGTCCAAACGAACCCCGAAAAATTCCAAAAATTGACACAACACACCTGTTGTTGTATGCTGACATGAGAAAATTTTGAAAGCAATCAGAGGCAATGGATATCATGTCGTTCCCAAAGGTGGGATGTTCCCTACCGAAACCATCCGGCTTGTTGTGTGAAGCTCTGGTTTGTGAGAAGCTATCGGATTCACGGGTTCCGGTAGACCCTTAAGGTTTGAACACTGGGGTGCGCGTGGAGATCACGCCCTCTACCTCCCCATCTCACAAAGATCTAAACAACTAAAAGAACTGCATGAGAGACACAAGGTTTTGTCGGCGTTCTGGGAACAGGGGTCCCCAGACTTGCCTACCTGCGGCCTGCGGCGTGGCTCAAGTAGGGGCCCAACATGGCCCATCTTCATCAAGCACAAGACTCAAGACCCTCACGAGGAGCCAAGCCTCGCGAGGCGGACGACACGGCGCATCCTCAGGCGCAGCCTCCTCAGGCTGGCTCGCGAGGAGACGAAGATATCAAGGCGGGGTACCTCGCGAGGTGCCAATGACGCAAGCCATGACGATCGAGGGCGCTAGGCGGGCGCCAGCGCGCGCAGCGTCCTTCTTTCCTCTTTGGTGCAAAGGGAGCAAGCGCAGCCGCGGAGTACCAAGGCATCAGGCAAAGGTTGCCGTTTCGGTGCAACAAGACCAGGACCAAGCGGACTACAAGATGGAGGTCACCATGGAGCCCAGCACGGCGTCACCGCAGAGTCTTTCGCAGGCGAAGACCACCTTTAGTCAGGATAGATGTACTTGTTGTCCCCCTTCAAATTAGCCCGCCATTGTTGGCTCCCTTCCCGCTCAATATTTGGGAAGAGGACCAGGGCCCCTATAAATAGGACCAGCCGCCCACATAGCAAGGGGTTCGGTTTTTAGGTTGAGGGAATCGAAAATCAGAGAGAGAGAGAGGGAGAGAAGGGCGACTGAACTCCTCCTAGCAGTTCATCGCCCCAGCCAAGAACAGACCCTCGCGAGGCTGTTCTTCCTTGTATTGTTCATCATCACCAGCCCCAGGAGGCAATCCATCCACCACACACTGGAGTAGGGTATTACACCACAATGGTGGCCCGAACCAGTATAAATCTTGTGTCTCTTGTGTGATTCCTTTAGTAGTTTAGATCCCAGTGAGACGGAGAGGTTGAGGACGTGATTTCCGCGCGCACCCTAGTGTTCGAACCTTAAGGGTCTGCCGGAACCCGAAATCCGACATTTGGCGCGCCAGGTAGGGGCGCCGGGATCCGTCTTCCAGCGCTCCGCCCTCCTCCGGCCGCCGCAACCATGCGCGGCGCCAGCCGGGCTCGCGCCGCCCCCTCGGCCCTCGCCGGTGGGCGCTCTCGTCGTTCCCCGACGCCCGCCGTCAACACCGCCACTGGCTCAGCGGGAAACAAGCTGCAAGCCCCACCCCAGCATCTGCCTACACGACAGAGTAACTACGCCGCGACACCGACGCCTTCGGTCGTTGTGGCCCTCCTGGGCGGCTCGCAGGCGCCACCCACAAGTCGCCACGTCAAGCCTTTCGCCCGCCAGGTTAGCACCGCTGCCGCACGCCAGGGGGCTCCCCCGGACCGGGCGGTGAGCGAGGTCGATCTGACCTTCAGCTCGGAGGACCACCCCACCAACCCGGTCAGCTCAGGCGCGCTCCCCTTGTTGTGCACCCCCACCATCTGCCAGGTGGCCATCACCCGAACCCTCATCGACGGCGGCGCGGGCCTCAGCGTGCTTTCGGTCGAGACTTTCGACCTCTTCTGCATACCCCGGGAGCGGCTGCGACCCAGTCGATCATTCTCGGGCGTTGGGGGCGGATCATCCGACTCCCTGGGAAAGATCCGGCTCCCAGTGACCTTCGGCACCTACGAAAACTTCCGCACGGAGACAGTTGACTTCGACATCGCCCCCATCGGCCTTCCTTACAACGCCATCCTCGGCTACCCGGCACTGGCCCAGTTCATGGCCACCACGCACCCGGCGTACAACCTCATGAAGATGCCCGGGAGCAATGGTACCCTCACTGTGTGCGGGGACACCGGGGACGCCCTGCAAGCACTCGAGCTCGCCTTCAAGACAGCGGCGTCGGCACGACCCACTAACGCGGAGGCCCCTGAGCCCAAGGGGGCTGCGCCCGCCAAGAAGAAGCAGTTATTCACCTAGGACAAGGTAGAGACCAAGCAGATACCCGTCGACGAGGACGGGTCCTCCAGTGCCACTTTCACCATAGGCGCCGACCTTGAGCCTGAGCAGGAGGAGGCCTTGGTCAAGTTCTTGCACGCACATAAGAAGGTATTTGCTTGGGAGCCAGATCAGCAGGTGGGGATCCCGAGAAGTGTTATCGAGCACCACCTCAATGTGTGCCCAAATGTACGCCCCGTGAAGCAGAAGGCCAGGCGGCAGTCCATGGAGAAGCAGGCTTTCATCACCCAAGAGACCCGCAAGCTAGAGGCCGCCGGGGTCATTCGCGAGGTCTGATACCCGGATTGGTTGGCCAACCCTGTCGTTGTGCCCAAGAAGGGGGGGGGGGAACGCATGTGTGTCGACTTCACCAACCTCAACAAGGCATGCCCGCAAGATCCGTTCCCGCTCCCCCGCATCGACCAGATTGTCGACTCCACTGCGGAGTGCGACCTGCTATGCTTCCTGGACGCCTTCTCTGGGTATCACCAGATCAAGATGGCCGTGGAAGACATTGAGAAGACCGCCTTCTTAACCCCGTGCGGGGTATACTGCTATACATGCATGCCGTTCGGGCTGCGTAACACAGGGGCAACCTTTCAGCGACTGATGCACATCACCTTGGGCCAGCAGCTCGGAAAGAATGTCGAAGCCTACGTTGATGACATTGTAGTAATCTCGGGAGGCCAAGACCCTAGTACAAGACCTGGAGGAGACCTTCGTGAGCCTCGACGCAGTAAACCTGCGGCTCAACCCGGAGAAATGTGTGTTTGGCATCCCCTCGGGCAAGCTCTTGGGATTCCTCGTGTCCCATCGCGGCATCGAGGCCAACCCCGAGAAGGTCAAGGCGGTCGATGACATGAGTCCACCAAAGACCCTCAGAGAAATGCAGAAGCTCACTGGGCGCGTGACCGCGCTAGGGCGCTTCATCTCCAAACTGGGGGAGCGAGCGCTGCCTTTCTTCCAGCTGATGAAGAGAAAGGGGCCCTTTGAATGGACTGAAGAGGCAGATAAGGTGTTTCAAGATCTCAAGAGGTACCTGACCAGTCCCCCAGTTATGGTGGCTCCGCGCCCTCAGGAGCCCCTGCTGCTGTACCTCGCCGCCACACCCTACTCCGCCAGCGCAGCCCTGGTGGCGGTTAGGGAGGAGCGCCAAGTCAAGGCCGCAGCAGCAGCCCGAGGTAGGACAAAACGGGAACAAGGAAAGCCTGCAGAAGCCACAATCGCAGCTGAGGAGGGTCAGCTACCGAGGAATGCACCGGGGCCGGGAGAGGCCGCCCGACCAGATGGTCCACCTCCCAGGGCACGGCAACCCCAGATGCTCACAGCCTTGTCGTGCACCCAGTTTACTTTGTTAGCATGGTGCTACGGGACGCGAGGGCACGGTACCCAATGCCTCAGAAGCTCCTCCTCGCTCTACTGGTAGCCTCGCGCAAGCTGCATCACTACTTCCAGGCTCATCCCATCAAAGTCGTCTCGTCATACCCCCTGGAGAGAGTGCTCAGGAGCCCTAACTCAGCCGGAAGGGTCGCTGAGTGGAACATAGAGCTGCAGGCGTTTCAGCTCGAGTTTAGCTCAACCAGGGTCATCAAAGGAGCAGCGTTGGCGGATTTTGTGGCAGAATGGACGGAGGCACCAGGCCTCAAGGCCGACGAGGATCGGTCCCTCTCCCCGGGGAGCGAGGTGCCAGAAGGCTGGGTCATGCACTTCGACGGGGCGTTCGCCAGACATGGTGCTGGGGCTAGGGCGGTGCTTATATCGCCCACTCAGGACAAGCTCTACTACGCCGTACAACTCTGTTTCTAGCCCGAAATCCGACAGGTTTATACTGGTTCGGGCCACCATTGTGGTGTAATACCCTACTCCAGTGTGTAGTGGATGGATTGCCTCCTGGGCTGATGATGACGAACAATACAGGGAAGAACAGCCTCTCGAGGGTCTGTTCTTGGCTAGGGCGATGAACTGCTAGGAGGAGTTCAGTCACCCTTCCCTCTCTCTCTCTTTCTCTCTCTGATTTTGATCCCCCCTACCATGTGGGTGGCTGGTCCTATTTATAGAGGCCCTGGTCCTCTTCCCAAATATCGAGCGGGAAGGGAGCCAACAATGGCGGGCTAATTTGAAGGGGGACAACAAGTATCCACTATCCTGACAAAAGCAGTCTTCGCCTGCGCAAAGCTCTGGTGATGATGCCGTCTTGGGCTCCACGGTGACCTCCGTCTCGTAGTCCTCCTGGTCTTGGTCTTGTTGCACCGAAATGGCAACCTTTGCCTGATGCCTCGGTACTCCGCGGCTGCGCTTGCCCCCTTTGCACCAAAGAGGAAAGAAGGACGCTGCGCGCGCTGGTGCCCGCCTGGCACCCTCGATCGTCATGGCTTGCGTCATGGGCACCTCGCGAGGTACCCCGCCTTGATTCCTCCGCCTCCTCGCGAGCCAGCCTAAGGAGGCTGCACCTGAGGATGCGCCGTGTCGTCCGCCCCGTGAGGCTTGGCCCCTCGCGAGGGTCTTGAGTCTTGCGTTGATGAAGATGGGCCATGCTGGGCCTCCTTTGAGCCACGCCGCAGGCCGTAGGCAGGCAAGTCTGGGGACCCCCGTTCCCAGAACGCCGACAGTAGCCCCCAGGCCCAAGGCGCGCATGGACTTGGCCGTGCCGAGAGGCGAAAGGGCAAGGGCGAAGCGCCGCGGGCCCTAATAGTCTGCGGCCTTGGGCGCCGTGTGGCGGTTGATGGGACGTGGGTGCTTCAGCAATCGCGCAGGTTGGTAAAGGAGCGGCATCTGCCCAGACTTCGCCTTTTGCTCTCTCCGGTCACTGCTCAGATCCCCTTTCTTGCGCCTTCCCTTTCTTCCTCCAAACTTCCAGATCTACTCCAGTTGCGCGACCTAGGAAGCCATGGCGCCTCGCCAGCCTCCGGCCAAAGCTTGGTATTCTCCTGCTCTGGACTTGCCGAATGTGTCCAAGACGAGCCTTGCCCGGCTGCGCCGGATGGCGACGGCGTAGGGCATCAACGGGACGGAGGTGTTCAAGACCGGCTCCGCCACCCCTGAGGGCCGAGGGAGCACCTTTTATCCTCTCTTTGTAAGCTCCATTGCTGCGGGCCTGGTGCCTCCCTTCTCCGAGTTCTTCTTCTCCGTCCTCCGCCATTACAACTTGCAGGCTCTGCATCTCCACCCCAACTCTGTCCTTCTTCTGGCGATCTTCTCTTACTACTGCGAGGCCCACGTAGGGGTGCAGCCTTCGGTGGCCTTGCTGCGCCACTACTTCTCCCTCCGGGTCTCCGGCAGCTCTCTTTCTACGTGCGCGGGCTTCGTCGCGTATGGCGGCACCATTGCCATCTCGAATCCCGGGAAGAGGATTGAGGTCTTCAGGAGCAAGTGGGTCTTGGCAGATGCCGGGCGCATCCACCCTCGGCTGATCTTGCCCGCTGAGCAGCCCATGAGCTCCAGCGACTGGTGCCGAGTGGAGCTCACGGACCCCCGCGCGAAACTGGCGTTGGAGAAGATGGACGCGGACCTAAGGCCGGCCAACATGGCGGCGACGAAGTTGACCGGTGTGTCGCTGCTGAAGGAGTTCCTGGAGCACCAGCTGGCTCCACTCCAGCGGTATTCTCCTCCAATGTGGAGGCCTCATCCGAACCCTGAGGCTGTGGACGAAGAGGATGTGACCGCGGTTCTCCAATCTCTGGTCGGGGGTGAGGTGGCAAGGTTGAAGGGCGCTCCCAAGCCCTTGTTCCTTCGCGACGACTGGAAGCGGGTGGTGAAGTCCATGCCTGTTTTTAACGGGGACGGGCTCGTGCCCGTGGCGGCTTCCGAAGGACCGGTGGATGTGCCCTCCGGCGACTCCAGCAAGGAGGAGGACGAAGAGGAGCGGGGAGAGGGGCCCGACTCTGGGGCGACTGATGGAGAGTCGAGGGCTCCCCTCACCCGGCGCGGGTCCCGCACTCTCCGCCTTTCGCCGAGCGATGATGATGATGTGGACGATGACGTACTGGGCAGCGGGAGCTCGCCCACGATCCCGAAGAAGGACAGGACCGGGATGATCTCCCGCGGGTCTGTCCTGACTCCGGGGCGAACCGTGGACGTGCCTTCTGCTTCTGAGGTCGACCCTTCCAGCCGGCTGTCAGGCTTCAAGTTGGGCCGGAGGCTGCCCGAGCTCACCGGCGATGACCCGTAAGTGCTTGATCCTTGATCTTTTGTTTCTCGTTCCGCCGACGAGGCTTGATGATTGCTTCTCTTGAATAGGCTGGCGCCAGCGGCGAAGAAGCCGAAGGGAGCCCCCGAGGCCCCACCTGCGGCGACGCCTTCGCCTGCAGGGGAGGGAGATCGTGACGCGCGGGCCTCTCCTGCCCGCTCATCCTTGCGAGGCTTGGCTGAGCTGGCTGGGGTGAGCCCAGCCCCCATGGCTCGAACGACTCTCGAGGCGCCCTCCTCTAGAGCCACTGCTACGGCTGTGGAGGCACAGCGGACTCCGCCTCGGGACACTGTGGCCTCGCCGCCGCTACTTTCTCCTCCCATTCCACTGACCGTTGCTTCCCCGGTTCCTCCTGTTGTCTTGGGGCGCACCGATGTTTCTCCGCCTCCTTCTTCCATCTTGGAGTGTGCCGTTGCTGAACTGGACCAGCTGCGGCAGGATCTTCTTGGCGTCGCCCCTCGCCTGGTGGCCAGGCGCCTGGAACTGGCTTCGGGGTGGATTCGTTCTGATGCTTCGATTTGGGCGGCGTTGGTTCAGGCCTCAATGGCCTGCGACGGAGAGAGGGAGGCCACCCTCGAGGCGAAGGCTGCCCGAGACGCGGCCCTGGGAGAGGTAGTTGAAGTCCGCGGTCGTTGCAAGGCGCTGGAGGGCGAGCTGCAAGGCCTGCGGGACCAGCTCGCGAAGGAGGTTCGTCTTTGCCAGGAACAAGAGGAAAGCATGAAGGCTCGCCAGGTGGCCATCGAGGGCCGGGAGGCCAAGCTCAGGAAGCGTCGCGACCGCCTAAGTGCGCTGGGGGAGGAGCTGGAGGCGACGAGGGTCGAGCTGGACAGCAAGGCCAAGGTTCTTGCCGAGGATCGCGTGGCCTTTGCGGACATGGAGAAAGATGCCCGCGCTTCGCTGAAGACGCTTTACGAGAGCGGCCTGGACAGCCCGCTAGCCGGTGATGGTGACGGCCCTGCCAAGCTGCTTCCTTTCCTGGTTAAGGCCCTTGGGGACGTCGCCCTTGGCATCGGCCCCACGGCCGAGGCCGAGGCGTGCGTCCTGTCTTCTGCTGCGCTGACGCGGGTCTTCGCCCACATCTACCTTCGTGATCCTAACGCCGACCTCGACGGCCTGCTGGAACCGGTGAGCGGCGAGGGTGCTGCCGCCACTGTCGAAGCCGTGAAGGGGCGCACGGAGGCGCTGCTGGGGAAGTTCCAGGCCTTCAGCACCAAGCCAAAGCAAGGCGCTGCCGGCCCTGCTGCTCCACGAGGCGAAGCCACTCCGCACAGCTTCACCGCCGATGAGTGACTCCTTTCCATCCCTGTTCTTCTTTCAATTCCTGCACATGCATCACGCCTCGGGGAGGCATTTAAACTTGCATTTGGTGTTGAGACGACAGTATGGACTGTAATATTTGCTTTTAAATTCCTTGAATTTTATTTTTTCTTCCCTACTTGCTTGTGTTCTACGCCGGCAGAGCCCGGCCCCGCGCATGCCTCACCCAGCATTAGCCCCGACCGGAAACCAGGACGTGACCAAAGGAGTGAGGGGCTACGTGACAAGTTAGGCTCCTGAGTTGCGATGCTTAGGATTCCCCCTTGGCGTGCGAACAACAAGTAGGGAGGCGCGATGTAGGTGTATCTTCCGTTCTACGTCTGCAGAGCCCGACTCCGCGCGTACCTCACCCAGCATGGCCTTTCGGAACTAAGGAGTGAGGGGATACGGAGCCAGTTAGGCTCCTGAGTCGCGATGCTCAGGAGCCCCCCTTGACGCGCAAACAGCGGGTGATGAGGTGCAATGTAAGCAGGGCTACCGTTCTACGTCTGCAGAGCCCGGCCCCGCGCGTACCTCACCCAGCATAGCCTTTCGGAACTAACGAGTGAGGGGCTACGAGACCAGTTAGGCCCCTGAGTCGTGATGCTCAGGGGTCCCTCTTAACGCGCAAACGGCCTTCATACCTTGGCTCCGCTCAAGGAGGGACGCACGATGAACCAGGCCCGAGGGGCCTGGCTGGGTGGCGTACGTCTGGGCGTGACCCAGTCGTAGCCCCCGTGCCTAGCCCCCTCGCGCGGTACTCCCGAGGGGAGGCGTTGCGACGAGGCCAGCCATTGAGCTCTGGGCTCCCTGAGGTTAATGCGGCCCGGAGGCCACCCCCAGTTGTTTATCACCAGCGCGGAGCATAGCGCTTCCGTATATGTACGGGCATAGCCGCTCCTCGGCAGTGTCGTCAGCCAGCGCGGAGCATGGTGCTTCCACTGGTACATGGGAGGGGGCTCCCCTCCGGGAGGAGCCCCCGGGGCGTGTACAGCCCCGCCCTGACACGTGGCCGGCACGGTAGGGCTAGGTGAGGTGTATCTGGGCACCCGTGAGCCAGCGCGGGACTCACGAGGCCCTACCTCTAGGCGGGTTGCGCCTGGCATTGGGTCCTATCTTGAGATGTGTCCCTGCAAAATTCGGTTAGATGCCGGTACTCTGCGTCCTCGGGTCCCGGCCCTCGAGCATGTCTCAGCCGCCGCTGGTATGCCAGGTCGCGATGCCGTGGACAAGGCCAGAGGGTGAGGGCTGGAGAGCCAGTAAGAGCCCTGAGTCGCGATGCTCAGGCACCCCCCCTTTAACGTGCAAGTGGCCGACATGGAGAAGAAAGGATGCCGCGGGCAGGCATCAAGCAATCAAGCGTGATAGGCGAATGCATAGTTGGAAATAAACACGAGGGAGATACACGCCGCTGGGCCTAGGCCGAGCGGCTTGGGGATGATGCAGCCCGAGGGGCGCCCCAACAAGGCAAACTAATGACCGAGAAATAAAAAGGGGATACATGCCGCAGGGACGGACCCACGCGGCCTGGGAGTGATGCAACCCTGGGAGGGCGCTCCTAGCTGGGAATGAAGCTTGAAAGATGTCACCTGAGGATGTCGTCGGCAAAGTGGCGTTGGTGCAGCAGACTCGGTGGGCTGCGGAAGCTGATCCTCACGAGCCCCCAGGCCCCGGGGCCTCGGGAGGCTCCGGAGGCACTGGTGACTCCTCGCGAGCCGTCTTCATCTCCGCCAAGGCCGCAGAACTCCTGTCTTCCTGAGCCTCTATGATGCCCCTTATGAGGCGCTGGTACGCCGTAGCCATGCTCGGCAGGCCGTAAGTCATGCGAACATAGCTGTGGGGCGGACCCCCGCAGCGCCCCACTTGCGAGGGCCAGGGACGCTCCATCCCAACTACCCCACGGACCCGACGATGCGCTGGGGGCGATCCCCGATCCTCAAGATAAGTCACCATCCAAAGCACTGGCTACCGTGGCACTACCCCCGCACCTAAAGCAATTCCGTACTAGCAATGTTGCTTCCCTTTCTCACCGAGCGACGGCTGCTTGGGCGCCAAAGGGGACCTCCTGAGCATCGCGACTCAGGGGCTCTTACCGGACCCCGGGTCGCTCACCTCCTGGCCTTGACCATGGCATCACGACCTGGCATACCAGCGACGGCTGACGCCGCCTTGGGACTGGGACCTGTCGACGCAGAGCACCAAGCCCTCGCGAGGTTCGAAAGGGAGAACTAAGCTATGACGAAATCGGCAACTCACACAAATCCATAGCAAAGGTCATGTATTAACAAACGGGACTACATGCACCTTACAAGCCCCTGTGGGGCGCATTTTGATTCGTCGCAGGGAACGGATCCTAAGGGGTGCTAACTACACGAGCTCCTGCAAAAGATGCCATCATCAACAGTGGGCCGTCAGGCGCCAGCGCCAACCCCATCCAGATCAGGGTTGGCAACGGCCTGACGAGCCCGCCCTGCTCCGGGAGCGGCGCTGACTCGAGGGCTCGTAGCTGTCGTCGCTCGTCTCCGGAGTCGCGAAGATTTCGCTGGAGTCGCTGGACCCTCCGGCGCCTCCGCCAAGGGAGCGGTCGACGGGCCTAGCCCTCACCAGGGCAAGGTCCCGGCCACCGCTCCCGGGGCAGCACTCTAGCCGGCGCCCGTTCGCATCGAAGACCTTGAAGAACATCACCGCAGCACCATCATACTCCAGGTGGACCGCGAAGACGCCCCTCTCCTTGCAAACCCGGGTGATTTCTCTCCAGCCGCGGGACAAGTAGACCTCGCCCGAGGCAGCGACCACGACCTCTGCTTCGGTCACGAGGGCGCGGCAGCCGGCGTGCTGCAGCCAGAGCTCCAGGGGCCCTCCTGGAGGGATGATGGAGGCGAAGAAGGGAGGCAGACGGATCCAGGACTGGAGAGGAACGACGACGTGGAGCATGAACTCTTGGGAGGAGCCCTCGGCATGGACTCCAGGAGGAACAACCCACGCCGTCGTGACCCGACGGCGCCTACGACGGCGTCGACCGCGGAGATCGGCATCGACACCTTCGGGGCCCTCGACGTGGGCATACAAGGGAAGTGGGAACCCCGGCAGAGCCTGCTCACACCGGGGCCTCGGCACCACCTGACGGTCTTCCTCGCCCCGGCTGCAAAGGGCGAGCCATTTCTTCGGAGGGAGCGGGTCTGGCCCCTCTCGAGGAGCCTTTCCCTTCTCCGCTGTAGAGAACCGGCGGATCGGAGCCATCGCAGCAAGACGGATCAAGGATCAGGAAGAAGGAGAAGCCAGGAGGAATGGACTGGAAGGGCACGCACAACTTCGTACTTATAGCCGGCGAAGCCAGGAGGAATGTACTGTTGTGGCGATCTGATTGAGCCCTAGTACGTCGACGCAGACACGCAGCCCACCATCCTCGCCTGGATGCGGGGCCACAGCTGGTAGACGGCGGCAACCTCTCATGATCCTTTACTCCTGTAGTTCTTGAATGGCCTTGTTAACGAACTCCTGCTGGTCTGACCTTCCTTGCATAGCTCCTTCTCGAGGGAAACGTGCTGCGAAGCACGCCTCCACATGGTGCCCAAGCGCCTCCCTCGTGACCCTGGCTAGGTCGGTGGCCCTCCAGGTGAGAGCCCCCGAGCCCTGCCTGAGAAGGGCGCCGGGCATGCTTTCCTATGCGATGGATGGGGGGTCCCCCTGGGCAGACACGGGCCCTGAGGGGCCTGCCTCCTGGGGGGCCGAGCCTGATGATGTCTTCTTCTTCTTGGGGGTGGTCTCAGGAAGTCTCCTGCTTCCGCGATCTGGGTCTTCTAGCGACGCGGCCTGATAGGCCCGCTCCAGGGAACACACTGCATCCTTCTCTTCACAGGGCACCGTGATGACGCCGCCACTTCCTGGCATCTTGAGGACGTTGTAGCCATGGTAAGTCACGGCCATGAACTTGGCCAGTGCTGGGTACCCGAGGATGGCGTTGTACGGCAGGCGGATGTGGGCGATGTCGAAGTCGATGATCTCGGTGCGGTAGTTGCTACGGGCCCCGAAGGTGACAGGGAGGCGGACCTGCCCGATTGGGACCATGGAACCGTCGGTGATTTCGGAGAAGGGCTTGGTTGGCTGAAGCTGGTCGTAGGGCACTTGGAGATTGTTGAATGTTTCCACGGACAGGACGTTCAGCCCTGCCCCTCCGTCGATGAGGGTCTTGGTGACCAGCACGTTGCTGATGACTAGGGAGCAAAGCATCGGGAGGACTCCTGCCGTGGCCGCGCACTTGAGCTGGTCTCCTGAGCTGAACGTGATAGTGATGGGGAATGTAGCAGAAATTCAAAATTTTCTTACGTGTCACCAAGATCTATCTATGGAGAAACCAGCAACGAGGGGAAGGAGAGTGCATCTACATACCCTTGTAGATCGCTAAGCGGAAGCGTTCAAGTGAACGGGGTTGATGGAGTCGTACTCGTCGTGATTCAAATCACCGATGATCCTAGTGCCGAACGGACGGCACCTCCGCGTTCAACACATGTACAGCCCGGTGACGTCTCCCACGCCTTGATCCAGCAAGGAGAGAGGGAGAGATTGAGGAAGACTCCATCCAGCAGCAGCACAACGGCGTGGTGGTGGTGGAGGAGCATGGCAATCCTGCAGGGCTTCGCCAAGCACCACAGAAGAGGAGGAAGAAGAGACGCAGGGCTGCACCAACGAGAGATCGAATCGCCTGTTGTGGGCAGCCCTATGCCTCAATATATATAGGGTAAGGGGAGGGGCTGCGCCCCCTCTAGGGTTCCCACCCCTAGGGGGGCGGCAGCCCTAGATGGGGAACAAGGGTGGCGGCCAAGAGGGGAGGGGAGAGGGAGGCGCACCAATATGGGCCCTAAGGCCCATATCCCCTTAGGGTTTGCCCCCTTTCCACCTCTTAGGCGCCATGGGCCCTTGTGGGAGGCGCACCAGCCCACTAAGGGGCTGGTCCCTCACCACTCTTAGCCCATGCAAGCCTCCGGGGTTGGTGGCCCCACTTGGTGGACCCCCGGGACCCTCCCGGTGGTCCCGGTACGTTACCGATAAACCCCGAAACTCTTTCGGTGACCAAAACAGGACTTCCCATATATAAATCTTTACCTCCGGACCATTCCGGAACTCCTCGTGACGTCCGGGATCTCATCCGGGACTCCGAACAACATTCGGTAACCACATACAAACTTCCTTTATAACCCTAGCGTCATCGAACCTTAAGTGTGTAGACCCTACGGGTTCGGGAGACATGCAGACATGACCGAGACGTTCTCCGGTCAATAACCAACAGCGGGATCTGGATACCCATGTTGGCTCCCACATGTTCCACGATGATCTCATCGGATGAACCACGATGTCAAGGACTTAATCAATCCCGTATACAATTCCCTTTGTCTAGCGGTATTGTACTTGCCCGAGATTCGATCGTCGGTATCCCTATACCTTGTTCAATCTCGTTACCGGCAAGTCTCTTTACTCGTTCCGTAACACATCATCTCGTGATCAACTCCTTGGTCACATTGCACATATGATGATGTCCTACCGAGTGGGCCCAGAGATACCTCTCCGCTTACACGGAGTGACAAATCCCAGTCTCGATTCGTGCCAACCCAACAGACACTTTCGGAGATACCTGTAGTGCACCTTTATAATCACCCAGTTACGTTGTGACGTTTGGTACACCCAAAGCACTCCTACGGTATCCGGGAGTTGCACAATCTCATGGTCTAAGGAAATGATACTTGACATTAGAAAAGCTTTAGCATACGAACTACACGATCTTTGTGCTAGGCTTAGGATTGGGTCTTGTCCATCACATCATTCTCCTAATGATGTGATCCCGTTATCAACGACATCCAATGTCCATGGTTAGGAAACCGTAACCATCTATTGATCAACGAGCTAGTGAACTAGAGGCTCACTAGGGACATGGTGTTGTCTATGTATCCACACATGTATCTGAGTTTCCTATCAATACAATTATAGCATGGATAATAAACGATTATCATGAACAAGGAAATATAATAATAACTAATTTATTATTGCCTCTAGGGCATATTTCCAACAGTCTCCCACTTGCACTAGAGTCAATAATCTAGTTCACATCGCCATGTGATTAACACTCACAGGTCACATCGCCATGTAACCAACATCCAAAGAGTTTACTAGAGTCAATAATCTAGTTCACATCACTATGTGATTAACACTCAATGAGTTCTGGGTTTGATCATGTTGCTTGTGAGAGAGGTTTTAGTCAACGGGTCTGAACCTTTCAGATCCGTGTGTGCTTTACAAATCTCTATGTCATCTCCTAGATGTAGCTACCACGTTCTATTTGGAGCTATTCCAAATAACTGTTCTACTTGGAGTTATTCTAAATTGTTGCTCCATTATACGTATCCGGTATCTCTATCGGAGCTATCCGGATAGGTGTTAAGCTTGCATCGACGTAACCCTTTACAACGAACTCTTTTACCACCTCCATAATCGAGAAAAATTCCTTAGTCCACTAGTTACTAAGGATAACTTTGACCGCTGTACTATGATCCATTCTTGGATCACTCTTGTACCCCTTGACTGACTCATGGCAAGGCACACTACAGGTGCGGTACTCAGCATAGCATACTGTAGAGCCTATGTCTTAAGCATAGGGGACGACCTTCGTCCTTTCTATTCTGCCGTGGTCGAGCTTTAAGTCTTAACTTCATACCTTACAACTCAGGCAAAGAACTCCTTCTTTGACTGATCCATCTTGAACACCTTCAAGATCATGTCAACGTATGTGCTCATTTGAAAGTACCATTAAGCGTTTTGATCTATCCTTATAGATCTTGATGCTCAATGTTCAAATAGCTTAATCCAGGTTTTCATTGAAAAACACTTTCCAAATATCCCTATATGCTTTCCAGAAATTCTACGTCATTTCTGATTAAAAATATGTTTACAACATATACTCCTCAGAAATTCTATAGTGCTCCCACTCACTTCTTTGGAAATACAAGTTTCTCATAAACTTTGTATACACCCAAAATCTTTGATCATCTCATCAAAGCATACATTCCAACTCCGAGATGCTTACTCCAGTCCTTAGAAGGATTGCTGGAGCTTTGCATACTTATTAGCATCTTTCAGGATTGACAAAACCTTCCGGTTGTATCACATACAACCTTTCCTCAAAAATCGTCGAGGAAACAATGTTTTGACATCCTATCTGCAAGATTTCATAAATGATGCAGTAATTGCTAATATAATTCCAACAGACTCTTAGCATCACTACGAGTGAGAAAGTCTCATCGCAGTCAACTCCTTGAACTTGTCGGAAAACATCTTAACGACAAGTCGAGCTTTCTTAATGGTGATATTTACCATCATTGTCCGTCTTCCTTTTAAAATCCATCTGTACTCATCAGTCTTACGACCATCAAGTAGTTCTTCCAAAGTCTACACTTTGTTTTCATACATGGATCCTCTCTCGGATTTTATGGCCTCGAGCCATTTATCGGAATCCAGGCCCACCATCGCTTCTCCATAGCTCATAGGCTCATTGTTGTCTAGCAACATGACTTTCAAGACAGGATTACGTACCACTCTGAAGTAGTATGCATCCTTGTCATCCTACGAGGTTTGGGAGTGACTTGATCTGAAGTCTCATGATCAATATCATAAGCTTCCACTTCAATTGGTGTAGGTGCCACAGGAACAACTCTTTGTGCCCTGCTATACACTAGTTGAAGTAACGGTTTAATAACCTCATCAAGTCTCCACCATCCTCCCACTCAATTCTTTCGCGAGAAACTTTTCCTCGAGAAAGGACCCGATTCTAGAAACAATCCCTTATTGCTTTCGGATCTGAGACAGGAGGTATACCCAACTGTTTTGGGTGTCCTATGAAGATGCATTTATCCGCTTTGGGTTCGAGCTTATCAGCCTGAAACTTTTTCATATAAGGGTCGCAGCCCCAAACTTTTAAGAAATGACAGCTTAGGTTTCTCTAAACCATAGTTCATACGGTGTCACCTCATCGGAATTACGTGGTGCCCCTTTTTAAAGTGAATGTGGTTGTCTCTAATGCCTAACCCATAAACTATTGTGGTAATTCGATAAGAGACATCATGGTATGCATCATATCCAATAGGGTGCAGTTATGATGTTCGGACACACCATCACACTATGGTGTTCCAGGCTGTATTAGTTGTGAAACAATTTCCACAATGTCTTAATTCTGTGCCAAACTTGTAACTCAGATATTCATCTCTATGATCATATCATAGATCTTTTATCCTCTTGCCACAACGATCTTTCAACTTCACCCTGAAATTACTTGAACCTTTCAATAATTCAGACTCATGATTCATCAAGTAAATATACTCAACATCTACTCAAATCATCTGTGAAGTAAGAACATAACGATATCCACTACATGCCTCAGCACTCATTGGACTGCACACATCAAAATGTATTACTTCCAACAAGTTGCTTTCTAGTTCCATTTTACTGAAACCGAGGCTTTCAGTCATCTTGCCCATGTGGTATGATTTGCATGTCTCAAGTGATTCAAAATCAAGTGAGTACAAAACGGTCCATTTGCATGGAGTTTCTTCATGCATATATACCAACAGACATGGTTTGCATGTCTCAAACTTTTCAAAAACGAGTGAGCCCAAAGATCCATCAACATGGAGCTTCTTCATGCGTTTTATACCGTTATGACTTACGTGGCAGTGCCACAAGTGGGTGGTACTATCATTACTATCTTATATCTTTTGGCATGAACATGTGTATCACTACGATCGAGATTCAATGAACCATTCATTTTAGGCGTAAGACCATTGAAGGTATTATTCAAATAAACAGAGTAACCATTATTCTCCTTAAATGAATAACCGTATTGCGATAGACATAATCCAATCATGTCTATGCTCAACGCAAACACCAATCTGATGGTAGAGGGAGCGTGCGATACTTGATCACATCAAGCTTGGAAACACTTCCAACACATATCGTCATCTCACCTTTAGCTAGTCTCCGTTTGTTCTGTAGCTTTTATTTCGAGTTACTAACACTTAGCAACCGAACCAGTATCTAATACCCTGGTGCTACTAGGAGTACTAGTAAAGTACACATCAACACAATGTATATCCAATATACTTCTATCGACCTTTCCAGCCTTCTCATCTTCCAAGTATCTAGGGTTATTCTGCTCCAGTGGCTGTTCCCCTTATTACAGAAGCACTTAATCTCGGGTTTGGGTTCAACCTTGGGTTTCTTCACTAGAGCAGCAGCTGAATTGCCGTTTCATGAAGTATCCCTTCTTGCCTTTGCCCTTCTTGAAACTAGTGGTTTCACTGACCATCAACAATTGATGCTCCTTCTTGATTTCTACTTTCGTGGTGTCAAACATCGCGAATATCTCAAGGATCATCATATATGTCCCTGATATATTATAGTTCATCACGAAGCTCTAGCAGCTTGGTGGTAATGACTTCGGAGAAACATCACCATCTTATCTCGAAGATTAACTCCCACTCGATTCAAATGATTGTTGTACTTAGACAATTTGAGCACAAGCTCAACAATTGAGCTTTTCTCCCTTAGTTTGCAGGCTAAGAAAATCGTCGGAGGTCTTATACCTCTTGACGTGGGCACGAGCTTGAAATCCCAATTTCAGCCCTCAAAACATCTCATATGTTTCGCGACGTTTCAAAACGTCTTTGGTGCCTCAACTCTAAACCGTTTAACTGAACTATCATGTAGTTATCAAAACGTGCATGTCAGATGTTCGCAACATCCACAGACAACGTTCGAGGTTCAGCATACTGAGCGGTGCATTAAGGACATAAGCCTTCTAAGAAGCAATGAGGACAATCCTCAGTCTACGGACCTAGTCCGCATAATTGCTACTATCAACTTTCAACTAATTTTTTCTCTAGGAACATATCTAAACAGTAGAACTAAAGCGTGAGATACGACATAATTTGTAAAATCCTTTTGACTATGTTCAGGATAATTAAGTTCATCTTATGAACTCCCACTTAGATAGACATCCCTCTAGTCATCTAAGTGATTACATGATCCGAGTCAACTAGGCCGTGTCCGATCATCACGTGAGACGGACTAGTCAACATCGGTGAACATCTTCATGTTGATCGTATCTACCATACGACTCATGCTCGACCTTTCGGTCTTCTGTGTTCCGAGGCCATGTCTGTACATGCTAGGCTCGTCAAGTCAACCTAAGTGTTTTGCATGTGTAAAACTGTCTTACACCCGTTGTATGTGAACGTAAGGATCTATCACACCCGATCATCACGTGGTGCTTCGAAACGACGAACTGTAGCAACGGTGCACAGTTAGGGGAGAACACTTCTTGAAATTTTAATGAGGGATCATCTTATTTACTACCATCGTTCTAAGCAAATAAGATGTATAAACATGATAAACATCACATGCAATCAAATAGTGACATGATATGGCCAATATCATATTGCTCCTTTTGATCTCCATCTTCGGGGCTCCATGATCATCATTGTCACCGGCATGACACTATGATCTCCATCATCATGATCTCCATCATCGTGTCTTCTTGAAGTTGTCACGTCATCTATTACTTCTACTACGACAGCTAACGGTTAGCAATAAAGTAAAGTAATTACATGATGTTTATGTTGACACGCAGGTCATAAATAAATTAAGACAACTCCTATGGCTCCTGCCGGTTGTCATACTCATCGACATGCAAGTCGTGATTCCTATTACAAGAACATGATCAATCTCATACATCACATATATCATTCATCACATCCTTTGGGCCATATCACATCACATAGCATACCCTGCAAAAACAAGTTAGACGTCCTCTCATTGTTGTTTGCATGTTTTACGTGGCTGCTATGGGTTTCTAGCAAGAACGGTTCTTACCTACGCAAAGACCACAACGTGATATGCCAATTGCTATTTACCCTTCATAAGGACCCTTTTCATCGAATCCGATCCGACTAAAGTGGGAGAGACAGACACTCGCCAGCCACCTTATGCAACTAGTGCATGTTTGTCGGTGGAACCGGTCTCACGTAAGAGTACTTGTAAGGTTGGTCCAGGCCGCTTCATCCTACGATGCCGCCGAATCAAGATAAGACTAGTAACGGCAAGTAAATTGACAAAATCAATGCCCACAACTACTTTGTGTTCTACTCGTGCATAGAATCTACGCAATATACCTAGCTCATGATGCCACTGATGGGGAACGTAGCAGAAATTCAAAATTTTCTTACGTGTCACCAAGATCTATCTATGGAGAAACCAGCAACGAGGGGAAGGAGAGTGCATCTACATACCCTTGTAGATCGCTAAGCGGAAGCGTTCAAGTGAACGGGGTTGATGGAGTCGTACTCATCGTGATTCAAATCACCGATGATCCTAGTGCCGAACGGACGGCACCTTCGCGTTCAACACACGTACAGCCCGGTGACGTCTCCCACGCCTTGATCCAGCAAGGAGAGAGGGAGAGGTTGAGGAAGACTCCATCCAGCAGCAGCACAACGGCATGGTGGTGGTGGAGGAGCATGGCAATCCTGCAGGGCTTCGCCAAGCACCACAGAAGAGGAGGAAGAAGAGACGCAGGGCTGCACCAACGAGAGATCGAATCGCCTGTTGTGGGCAGCCCTATGCCTCAATATATATAGGGTAAGGGGAGGGGCTGCGCCCCCTCTAGGGTTCCCACCCCTAGGGGGGCGGCAGCCCTAGATGGGGAACAAGGGTGGCGGCCAAGAGGGGAGGGGAGAGGGAGGCGCACCAATATGGGCCCTAAGGCCCATATCCCCTTAGGGTTTGCCCCCTTTCCACCTCTTAGGCGCCATGGGCCCTTGTGGGAGGCGCACCAGCCCACTAAGGGGCTGGTCCCTCACCACTCTTAGCCCATGCAAGCCTCCGGGGTTGGTGGCCCCACTTGGTGGACCCCCGGGACCCTCCCGGTGGTCCCGGTACGTTACCGATAAACCCCGAAACTCTTTCGGTGACCAAAACAGGACTTCCCATATATAAATCTTTACCTCCGGACCATTCCGGAACTCCTCATGACGTCCGGGATCTCATCCGGGACTCCGAACAACATTCGGTAACCACATACAAACTTCCTTTATAACCCTAGCGTCATCGAACCTTAAGTGTGTAGACCCTACGGGTTCGGGAGACATGCAGACATGACCGAGACGTTCTCCGGTCAATAACCAACAGCGGGATCTGGATACCCATGTTGGCTCCCACATGTTCCACGATGATCTCATCGGATGAACCACGATGTCAAGGACTTAATCAATCCCGTATACAATTCCCTTTGTCTAGCGGTATTGTACTTGCCCGAGATTCGATCGTCGGTATCCCTATACCTTGTTCAATCTCGTTACCGGCAAGTCTCTTTACTCGTTCCGTAACACATCATCTCGTGATCAACTCCTTGGTCACATTGCACATATGATGATGTCCTACCGAGTGGGCCCAGAGATACCTCTCCGCTTACACGGAGTGACAAATCCCAGTCTCGATTCGTGCCAACCCAACAGACACTTTCGGAGATACCTGTAGTGCACCTTTATAATCACCCAGTTACGTTGTGACGTTTGGTACACCCAAAGCACTCCTACGGTATCCGGGAGTTGCACAATCTCATGGTCTAAGGAAATGATACTTGACATTAGAAAAGCTTTAGCATACGAACTACATGATCTTTGTGCTAGGCTTAGGATTGGGTCTTGTCCATCACATCATTCTCCTAATGATGTGATCCCGTTATCAACGACATCCAATGTCCATGGTTAGGAAACCGTAACCATCTATTGATCAACGAGCTAGTCAACTAGAGGCTCACTAGGGACATGGTGTTGTCTATGTATCCACACATGTATCTGAGTTTCCTATCAATACAATTATAGCATGGATAATAAACGATTATCATGAACAAGGAAATATAATAATAACTAATTTATTATTGCCTCTAGGGCATATTTCCAACAGATGGCGCACGCCGACCACCTAAGGGGGCGCGTTGCTTCGAGCTTGGGGAGAACTGCATTCACTTCACGGGCAAACTACTTGAAGATACGTTGAGAGGCTGGGGCTTGAGCTCCGCCTAGGATGCAGGCGATTGCACACGGCTCTTGGAAGCCCCCAGCCCCCTCGTCTTGATGGCGGTCTTCGTTCCTCCTTGGCTGAGGTGGTAGTGGAGGTAGGCCTGCGTTGCCATGAGGGCGATCCTCACGAGGCTGATCCCTCCAGTCTCCCTCGCGAGGCAGGTCCCGCCAGCGGTCCTCGCGAGGTTGGTCGCGCCACCCCTAGCGCGGGCCGCTATCTTCCCAGCATCTTGGGTTTCTTCCTCCTCCTCGGCCGTAGCCCCGGTCAGCACGGTCAGGGCGACGACCGATCCTTCCTTCTCGCATGGCGCGGAGTTCTTGGCATTCGTTGGTGTTGTGGGTGTGGAGGTCGTGGTACACACAGTACCGGCTGCCCCTGGAGGATTCGGGAAGATCCTTGCCCCGCTTGGTGTCTGGTTCTGCGGCGAGTATGACAGCCCCCTTGCGCTTCACGTCCTTGGCCTTGGGCTTCTTCTCTTCTGGGTCCGCGGCAGGCAGCTCGAGGAGGGAGAGACGTCCCTCCTCAGCCCTGGCGCACTTGTTCGCCAAGTTGAACAGCTCCAGGGAGGTGCAGAGGTCTTCGTGCATCGCCAGCTCCTCCTTCATCTTGACGTCGCGCACGCCATCGGAGAAGGCCGAGATGATGGCTTCCTCGGACACCTTGGGGATCTTGAGGCGCGCACTGTTGAAGCGCTAGATGTACTTTTGCAGGGTCTCTCCGGGTTGTTGCTTGATGCGGCGCATGTCGCTCACGGCGGGTGGCCGGTCGTGAGTACCTTGGAAGTTGGCGATGAAGCTGGTGCGCATCACGTCCCAAGAGGAGATCGTGCCTGGAGCCAGATTCAGGAGCCAGGTGCGAGCTCCTTCCTTGAGCGCCATGGGGAACCAGTTCGCCATGACCTTCTCATCCCCCCTGGCAGCCTCGATGCCCAGCTCATAGAGCTAGAGGAACTCTGCGGGATCAGTTGTGCCGTCGTAGCGAGGAGGCAGGTCTGGCTTGAACTTGCCGGGCCACGCGACGCTGCGCAGCTCGGTGGTGTAGGCGCGGCAGCCGGCGGTGGCCATGAAAGGCTTCGGCTGGTGGAGAGCTTGATCTTGAGGGTCCCCACGCGCTGCAGCTAGGAGGAGAGCAGGGTCTTGGCGTGCCGGAGCTGGAGCAGGGTCGCGGCGTGCCGGAGCAGGGAGCGCCCTGGCAGCTCCTTGCGGGGAGGGACTTCTTGGCAGCTCCGTTCTTGTTGCGCTGGCACCTGATGGAGTGGGTTCCACCTAGGGGCCAAGCGCCTTGGAGCCATGGCATCTTCTTGGAGAGGAGGCGGCTGGTGCGCCTCTGGAGCTTCGTTGCCCGCGCGGGGCAGGGTGTGGCGCAGTGGAACGGACGGCGCAGAAGAGCCCCCTGTGGCGCGGACAAGCTCGGCGACGCGGTCGAGCCACTCTTCGTAGACGTCATCGACGGGGCGGTAGCGCAGGAGCTCGTTTGCCGCGAGGAGTGCAGCTCGAGCCTCCAAGGGTGCGCGGAGCGCGCGGGACGAAGAACCGGCTGGTGCGAGTGATGGAGTAGCGGTGCGGCCGTCTTGGCGCACGGACGGATGCTGAGACGACGCTTGCTGCTCGCCCCCCGCCGGGCCAGTGGCGGCGTTGACGGCAGGCGACGGGGAACGACGAGGACGCCCGCGGACGGGGGCCGTCTGGGCGACGCGAGAAGCGATGGCGGCCCGGCGCTCGGCGCGGGCCCGACGAGCGTCGGACATGGATGCGACGGTCGGAGGAGAACGGAGTGGTGGAGGACAGATTCCGGTGCACCCCTACCTGGCGCGCCAAATGCCAGATTCACGGGTTCCAGCAGACCCTTAAGGATTGAACACTGGGGTGCACGCGGAGATCACGCCCTCTACCTCCCCGTCTCACAAAGATCTAAACTACTAAAAGAACTGCACGAGAGACACAAGGTTTATACTGGTTCCGGCCACCATTGTGGTGTAATACCCTACTCCAATGTGTGGTGGATGGATTGCCTCCTGGGGCTGATGATGACGAACAATACAGGGAAGAACAGCCTCGCGAGGGTCTGTTCTTGGCTGGGGCGATGAACTGCTAGGAGGAGTTCAGTCACCCTTCCCTCTCTCTCTCTTTCTCTCTGATTTCGATCCCCCCTACCATGTGGGTGGCTGGTCCTATTTATAGAGGCCCTGCTCTTCTTCCCAAATATCGAGCGGGAAGGGAGCCAACAATGGCGGGCTAATTTGAAGGGGGACAACAAGTATCCACTATCCTAACAAAAGCAGTCTTCGCCTGCACAAAGCTCTGGTGATGACGCCGTCTTGGGCTCCACGGTGACCTCCATCTCGTAGTCCTCCTGGTCTTGGTCTTGTTGCACCGAAATGGCAACCTTTGCCTGATGCCTCAGTACTCCGCGGCTGCGCTTGCCCCCTTTGCACCAAAGAGGAAAGAAGGACGCTGCGCGTGCTAGCGCCCGCCTGGCACCCTCGATCGTCATGACTTGCGTCATGGGCACCTCGCGAGGTACCCCGCCTTGATTCCTCCGCCTCCTCACGAGCCAGCCTGAGGAGGCTGCGCCTGAGGATGCGTCGTGTCGTCCGCCCCGCGAGGGTCTTGAGTCTTGCGTTGATGAAGATGGGCCATGCTGGGCCTCCTTTGAGCCACGCCGCAGGCTGCAGGCAGGCAAGTCTGGGGACCCCCGTTCCCAGAACGCCGACAGAAGCATATCCCCAAACCTGCCCCTAATGGGACAAAAATTTACCACGACATGTTGATGCCGCTCCATGATGGCATGCCAAGTTTCATGAATTTCAGATGAGCTTTGGATTCACTAGTATTTAAAAACCAGGTATCTCAATGTTTGCAGCCGAGTGACCGTGGCAGGATGTTTGACATTCATTCTCATTTCTTGCATGGGACCTAAGCATGCAACCAAGGACACAAATTTGAATTTTCAACCAATTTATCTGCATTAGAGCATGTGCATGTAGTTCAAATTTGAATTATGCACATAAATGCATTGAAAACTCGGTTAATGCATGAAAATGTCCAAACGAACCCCGAAAAATCCCAAAAATTGACACAACACTCCCGTTGTTCTTTGTTGACACAAGAATTTTTTTGAAAGCAATAAGAGACAATGGATATCGTTCCCCAAAGGTGGGGCGTTCCCTACCGAAACCGCCATGCTTCTTGTGAGAAGCTCTGATTTGTGAGAAGCATATACCCAAACCTGCCCCAAATGGGACAAAAAAATTACCACATCATGTTGATGCCGCTCCATGATAGCATGCTAAGTTTCATGAATTGCAGACGAGTTTTGGATTTACTAGAATTTTAAAACAAGGTATCTCAATGTTTGCGGCCGAGTGACGGTGGCAGGGTGTTTGACATTCATTCCCATTTCTTGCATGGGACCTAAGCATGCACCCAAGGACAAAGATTTGATTTTTCAAACAATTTATATGCACTGGAGCATGTGCATGTAGTTCAAATTTGAATTATGCACATTAATGCATTGAAAACTCACTTAATGCATAAAAATGTCCAAACGAACCCTGAATAATTCCAATTCTTTTATGACACGCATATAGTTGCATGTTCACTGGAGATAAAAGGTCTAGCAATTCAAACACCGTCCATGGCCGTTGTGACCCCATTATGTAATTCAAATCAATACGAAAAATCAAGTAGATCCCACACAGTTCATTATAACCAACCGTGTGAGATACAACACAAAATATCTTGGAGCACTGTTGGAGTATAGTACGCATATGACTTACTCGAGAATTTGCGACGGCCATAGTCCATAGCCCGCTCTGAATAAGGGACCGTGTCTGATGACACTTTGCACACCAGTTTTTTCGCTGAAGCGATTCCAAATTTTCAGCTTCGGCGGAAATATCTACCTCCCCGCCCCCTTCCCCTTACCGAAAGTCACATTTCCCCTGTTTCCACATTCCTTTCCAAGTTGAAACCTTCACTCCTTGCTTGCAGCACGCCTCCTCGCCAGCGACCGTCCTTCACGCTGCTCGGCCTCGCCTATCCAGATAGTTAATCCACACCCGACCCCCATCCCCTCCTCCTTCCACATCCCACATGCCCCGACCGCCGGCACGAGCGCGACACCTTCCACCCAAATCACCGACCCCTCCACCAAATAAGCGCTAGCCTAAGCGATGGTGCACACAGTATAGCCAAGATCTCAAGGAGCATTTGGCAGCGGAGAAGCAAATCGCGGCCGCACACGCGGATGAGGTCGCGATGGCTGCCATTCGTGCCAACCCCCAGATCTTGGAGGAGCACCTCGCCGTCGAGGCCACCGTTGACGCCTTGCGTGCCGACGCCGCAACATGGATGGTTGCTTTAAACAACAGTTCATGGCATTTTCTCGAGGCCACGGTCGGTGCCTTCAATGAAGACTATGAGGTGTTTTCTCAGCGTGTGCTTGCTTACCTCATCTCGAGAGCCAGCAGGTTGGTGCTTGGAGTGGCTCAGGCAACTCACCACTACAACGAGGGCACCCACGATGCGGAGGCCTCGCCCTCTTCCATGTCCAAGGAGCCAATCATCATTGATATCTCTGACAATGAGGAGTAGCTTGTCTTATTAGCTCACTATAAGGACCCATGTTCAGTTTGCTAGCTACTGCCTTTCCTTAACAAATTCTAGTGAATTGTGCTATCTACTTTTACCATGCAATCTTTTGCTATAGTGTATATGTTCTATATGTCGTGCAATGTGGTGTTCAATTAACTGCTTGGTTCAATTCTGCAATTGTGATGTTCAATTCTTCAGGGTGCAATATTTCCAAGTTGTTAAGCATGCTTGGTTTGGTTAACTATCTGATCTTCTATTACGAGTATGTTATATTGTGCAATGTGGTGCTCAGTAAATGTTTGGTTCATTTGTTGTGGTGTTTAGTTAACTGCTTGGTTCAATTCTGCAATGTGATGCTCAATTGTTGTGGTTGCATTCTGTTATTGTATACCATGTGAGAAATAAATCGAATTTGGTTGTACTAAATACATGAGAAACAAATACAATTGCTATATTTCCAAGTTGTTAAGCATGCTTGGTTTGGTTAACTGTCTGATCTTCTATTAGGAGTATGTTATATTGTGCAATGTGGTGCTCAGTTAAGGTTTGGTTCATTTGTTGTTGTGTTTAGTTAACTGCTTGGTTCAATTCTGCAATGCGATGCTCAATTGTTGTGGCTGCATTCTATTATTGTATACCATGTGAGGAATAAATTGAATTTGGCTGCACTTAATACATGAGAAACATATACAAGTGCTATATTTCCTAGTTCTTAATCATGCTTGGTTTGTATAAATGGGTTTTCCATGTGGCTTGAATTAATCTAATGAATCTGCAATGTGCTTATTTATCATCAACATATTTTATTGATAGCATGCGAACCCTTACTTAACCTGATGACTAACTACCTTATATGTGTTGCAGGGAAACAATGGGAAGCAATGAGGTTTAGAAGATGGTACTAACTATTACACCTTGCCTTTTTTACTCCTTTGCCCCATTTCCAATATAGAGAAGATATTTATGCACATCCTTGTTTTCAGGGTTCACTGATGATTACGTCTCAAACCACCTCTAAGGTCAGGAGGCGAGGAAAGTTTTCATACAACACCCAAGGTTCAATATGGAAGTGTTCATGAAGAGGTCGAAGGATGGACGGTCAATCATCCACATGCACTGGCCTAAAGTTGCAAAGACCTTCAACATGAATGAAGGCTCAATATTCGCCTTTTGCTTCAGTAGTTTTCCAGATGAGATGCATCTCTCTATGTACCGTCTATGATTCTAATTTCGAAAGGTTCTAGATGTTGCATGTGAAACTTGATGCTGGTGTAGTTGTATAATGGGGTAGCTGAGTGCTGAAGCTATATCATGTGGTACTTTGATGCATTTCAATTATGAAATCCCGCTTCCTTAATATGGAAATGGAATATATTATGTGCTTAATATGAATGTCAATTAGATTAGTAAATGTATTATTAATAATAGGGCAATTATCCTGCTAATTGGCCAATTAGCTTGCTAATTGGGTTTTCCTATTGCAAACGGCTATTGAGAAAACACCGTGGGCGATGACCTCAGGCAACACACACAATTTCTAGGAATAAACTGTATTGGATCAGTGAACAATCACACACAACATTCTCTAGAAAACTGTTTGTGTTACGCCACCTTGCACAAACGTTTTCCTTGGAGTGACTGTGTGGGATGTATATACAAACGGAAACGTTTAGCAGGGACTGACTGTGTGGGATGTACTTACGACCGAAAATGATTTCGCCTGTATAATTGTATTTTTAGCACTACTGTACGTATAACCGTATTTGGTCGCTCGCCGGTCGCACAAGACCTCATTTTGCCGAGCGTGTGTGCCAGGAGGGCATATCCCCGACGGTTTCTGGGTCATGTGGGAAGGACCCTCCTATCGCCCACACTCACTAGGTGACGGTTCTGAACACCGTCGCGGAAAGGGGTTAAAAACCGTTCGTATAGCACCGACATGTACCAATGTATGCAAAAACTATCATGACTAAGTTCATGATAAATTAAAGTTCAATTAATCATATTACTAAAGAACTCCCACTTAGATAGACATCCCTCTAGTCATCTAAATGATCACGTGATCCATACCAACTAAACCATGTCCGATCATCACGTGAGATGGAGTAGTTTTCAATGGTGAACATCTCTATGTTGATCATATCTACTATATGATTCACGTTCGACCTTTAGGTCTCAGTGTTCCGAGGCCATATCAGCATATGCTAGGCTCGTCAAGTTTAACCCGAGTATTCTGCACGTGCAAAACTGGCATGCACCCGTTGTATGTGAACGTTGAGCTTATCACACGCGATCATCACATGGTGTCTCGATACGGCGAACTATAGCAATGGTGCATACTAAGGGAGAACACTTATACCTTGAAATGTAGTGAGGGATCATCTTATAATGCTACTGCCGTACTAAGCAAAATAAGATGCATAAAAGATAAACATCACATGCAATCAAAATACGTGACATGATATGGCCATCATCATCTTGTGCCTTTGATCTCCATCTTCAAAGCACCGTCATGATCTCCATCGTCACCGGCTTGACACCTTGATCTCCATCGTAGCGCCGTTGTCGTCTTGACAACTATTGCTTCTACGACTATCACTACTGCCTAGTGATAAAGTAAAGCAATTACATGGTGATTGCATTTCATACAATAAAGCGACAACCATAAGGCTCCTGCCAGTTTCCGATAACTTTTACAAAACATGATCATCTCATACAACAATTTATATCTCATCACGTCTTGACCATATCACATCACAACATGCCCTGCAAAAACAAGTTAGACGTCCTCTACTTTGTTGTTGCAAGTTTTACGTGGCTGCTATACGGGCTTCTAGCAAGAACCGTTCTTACCTAGGAATCAAAACCACAACGATTTTTCACCAAGTGTGTTGTTTTAACCTTCAACAAGGACTGGCCGTAGTCAATTTCGCTTCAACTAAAGTTGGAGAAACAGACACCCGCCAGCCACCTGTGTGCGGAAGCATGTCGGTAGAACCGGTCACATGAACGTGGTCATGTAATTTTGGTCCGGGCCGCTTCATCCAACAATACCATCGAATCAAAATAAGACGTTGGTGGCAAGCATTATGACCATTATCGCCCACAACTCATTGTGTTCTACTCGTGCATATCATCTATGCATAGACGTGGCTCGCATGCCACTGTTGGGGAACATAGCATGCAATTTCAAAAAATTCCTACGATCACACAAGATCTATCTAGGAGATGCGTAGCAACGATAGGGAGAGAGTGTGTCCACATACCCTTATAGACCGAAAGCGGAAGCGTTAGGCTAATGCGGTTGACATAGTCGAACATCTTCACGATCCAACCGATCTTAGTCCCGAACGTACGGAACCTCCGTGTTCAGCACACGTTCAGCTCAATGACGTCCCTCGAACTCTTGATCCAGCAAAGGATCGAGGGATAGTTCCGTCAGCACGATGGCGTGGTGACGGTGATGGTGATGTGATCCGCGTAGGGCTTCGCCTAAGCACTACGACGCTATGAACGGATGAGTAAACCATGGAGGGGGCACCACACCTAGCTAAGAGAACAATTGATGTGCCACCACCCCCGTATATAAAGGAGGAGAGGGGAGGCCGGCCGGCCTAGGGGCGCGCCAAGTGGGGGGAGTCCCACTAGGACTCCTAGTCCTAGTCGGCTCCCCCTTCCTTCCAATGGAGAGGGGGGAAGGGCAAAGAGGGGGAGAGGGATTAGGAAAGGGGGGCCGCGCCCCCACCCCTTGTCCAATTCGGACTGCTATGGGGGGGTGCCACCTCCTCTCCACTATGGCCCATGAGGCCCATGAACTTTCCCGGGGGGTTGCAGTAACCTCCCGGTACTCTGAAAAATCCCCAAACCTCTTCGAAACCATTCCAGTGTCCATACATAACCTTACAATATATGAATCTTTACCTCTTGACCATTTTGAGACTCCTCATCATGTATGTGATCTCATTCGGGACTCCGAACAAACTTCGGTCACCAAAACACATAACTCATAATACAAATTGTCATCGACCGTTAAGCGTGCAGACCCTACGGGTTCGAGAACTATGTAGAAATGACCGAGACACATCTCCGGTCAATAACCAATATCGGAACCAGGATGCTCATATTGGTTCCTACATATTCTATGAAGATCTTTATCAGTCAAACCGCAATAACAACATACGTTATTCCCTTTGTCATCGGTATGTTACTTGCCCGAGATTCGATCGTCAGTATCATCATACCCAGTTCAATCTTGTTACCGGCAAGTCTCTTTACTCGTTCCGTAATACATCATCCCACAACTAACTCATTAGTCACATTGCTTGCAAGGCTTATAGTGATGTGCATTACCGAGAGGGCCCAGAGAAACCTCTCCGATACTCGGAGTGACAAATCCTAATCTTGATCTATGCCAACCCAACAAACACCTTCGGAGACACCTGTAGAGCATCTTTATAATCACCCAGTTACGTTGTGACGTTTGATAGCACACAAGGTGTTCCTCCGGTATTCGGGAGTTGCATAATCCCATAGTTAGAGGAATATGTATAAGTCATGAAGAAAAAGCAATAGCAATAAAACTTAATGATCATAATGCTAAGCTAATGGATGGGTATTGTCCATCACATCATTCTCTAATGATGTGAACCCGTTCATCAAATGACAACACATGTCTATGGTCAAGAAACTTAACCATATTTGATTAATGAGCTAGTCAAGTAGAGGCATACTAGGGACACTCTGTTTTTGTCTATGTATTCACACATGTACTAAGTTTCTAGTTAATACAATTCTAGCATGAATAATAAACATTTAACATGATATAAGGAAATATAAATAACAACTTTATTATTGCCTCTAGGGCATATTTCCTTCAGAGGAGGTCTCCGAGGAGATGGTGGCTCAGTGGTTGTGAAGCATCACTGGGAATAAGGACAACCCTCGCGGGGCCAGGAGGATTTTTCCATTTGATGCCGATAACGCTCCAGAAGAGGTCAGCCATGTTTTTACCAAGTGTTATTTTTCAACACACGATTGTTCTTGAATCCGACTGATATTTACAACTTGTGCCTTGTAGATTTTCACCAAGATGTACTCGATGCCGAACGGGGAGCAGCACAAAGAGGGAGTGGAGAGTGATCGTGAAAGCGCTGATTGGCAATATGAAGATGACGGCGAGGAGGACGGCGAGGACTCTGGCAGCAATGAGGAACTCGCCTTGCCGCCCATTTTGAACAGCGCTCAAGCAGTCGTAGGATCCTGGTGCAAGGACGTGGCAAAGCAGTTCCGCCGAGTGCAAAAATTCCGAAGCACACTCGGACCTTGACCCCAAAGCCATCGGAGAATGCCGCGAAGCAGGCCAAAGTTGTCCCACCGAAGCCCTAGAAGGCCCTGCCCAGGATCAAGGTGGCCGTGCCTGTTGCTTTAGCGTAAGTGTTTCTTTTCTTTGTCTTTCGTTTCCACTGCGAACTTCCTTAGTTTCTTAACTGAGTGAGGTTTGGAACTTTCAGCGCTGCTACTTCTACAACTTCCATGGACGTTGACGCGGAGACCATGGATGCGGCGACCTCTCGGGCAGGTATAATTCCACGGTCGTGCTTTTACTCTGCCAACTGTTTTGATGGACGACTAGAATCTTACAATCGAGTGTTTTGCAGTAGCGAGAAATGTTATCCAGCTTCCAGACGATGATGACGATGATGAAGTGCCTCAAAGGAGTACAGGGAGAAAGGGTAGGACTTTGAGCAGGAGGGTGCCCGCCAGCAAAGTACCTCGCACGGCATCTGAGCCTGTAGTTCAGCAACTTGATGATCCAATACGGGCTACTGTCTCTTTTGCCGATCCTCTATCGACTGATCAGCCTTCGGCATCGACTGCTCAGACTTCTGGCCCGATTGAACAACCTCAAGCTCCAACTCCACCAGCTATGTCATTGGTTCCTTTATCCACTTAGTTTGCACTCCATCACACTCTCGAGGACCCAGTAGGAGCTACCAAGGAATCCATGATCTAGGTGGGCCTGATGATGGACCGACTGGAGGTGGTGTATGACACCAGCAAGGCCACCTACGATGCCGGCTCTGCTCTCCAAGCTAATGTTCGAGTAAGTGGGATTGTAAGTTGATTTACGATTTGTTTTTGTCGACGTTCTGGGAACGGGGGTCCCCAGACTTGCCTGCCTGCGGCCTGCGGCGTGGCTCAAGTGGGGGCCCAGCGCGGCCCATCTTCATCAACACGAGGCTCAAGACCCTCACGAGGGGCCAAGCCTCGTGAGGCGGACGACACGGCGCATCCTCAGGCACAGCCTCGTCAGGCTGGCTCACGAGGAGGCGAAGAGTTCAAGGCGGGGTACCTCGCGAGGTGCCCATGACGCAAGCCATGACGACATGGGGCACCAGGCAGGTGCTAGCGCGCAGCATCCCTCTTTCCTCTTTGGTGCAAAGGGGGCAAGCGTATCCGCGGAGTACCGAGGCATCAGGCAAAGGTTGCCACTTCGGTGCAACGAGACCAAGACCAGGAGGACTACGAGATGGAGGTCACCATGGAGCCCAGCGCGGCGTCATCACCAGAGCCTTTGGCAGGCGAAGACTGCTTTTGTCAGGATAGATGTACTCATTGTCCCCCTTCAAATTAGCCCGCCATTGTTGGATCCCTTCCCGCTCAATATTTGGGGAGAGGACCAGGGCCTCTGTAAATAGGACTAGCCACCCACATAGCAAGGGGTTCGATTCCTGGTTGTTCGGTCCGGGATCTGAGAGAGAAAGAGAGAGAAAGGTGACTGAACTCTTCATAGCAGTTCACCGCCACAGCCAAGAATAGACCCTCGCGAGGCTGTTCTTCCTTGTATTGTTCATCCACACCAGCCCCAGGAGGCAATCCATCCACCACACACTGGAGTAGGGTATTACACCACATCGGTGGCCCAAACCAGTGTAAATCTTGTGTCTTTCGTGCAGCTCTTTTAGTAGTTTAGGTCCCATCGAGCCGGAGAGGTTGAAGGCGAGATTTTTGCGCGCACCCCAGTGTTCGAACCTTAAGGGTCTGCCGGAACCCGAAATCCGACATTTGGCGCGCCAGGTAGGGGTGCGCCAGAATTCGTCTTCCACCGCTCCGTGCCCCGTCGCGTCTTCATCGCCATGCCCGGCGACCAGGAGGTCAACCCCGACCCGTGGGCTGCATGGCCCGAACGCGCAGAACCGCTCGCCTCGGGTGACCCCGCGCCCCAGGCAGCTCGCGGTCCACAAGGCGCTGCGGGCCGCGGGCGACGCGGACAGACTTCGGCAACTCTTACGCCGCGGCAGGCTCGGTCAGCAGCAAGGGCCACCAATCACACTGCGACAACGACACCATACACCCGCCGGGAGCAGGCGAATTCGAGGGCCGCGCTCACGGTGGCCCGAGAGCTGCTGCGGTGCAGGTTGCTGGAGGGCGGCTGCAACGTGCTGCTAGAGCGAGTGGCGGAGCTCCTGGGCTTCGCCGCCTCGGGGGCTCACCCCTTCTCCACCCAGCTCCCATCTCAAGCCCAGAGCGACCCGCACGGGGGCTCCGCGCGCGCCCGCGGGCTTCAAGGCTACTCCGGCACCAGCGAAGCTGTCAGCACCGGACCGGTGGCGGCGCTGCCCCCGCCCCCGACCCGCGAAGGAGAAGGACTCGATGCGACCCGCGGCCCTGGAGGGCGGCCGCATTGCCACCCAGTGGCAGGCGTGACAGGTGGGGCCGCATGGCATGCGGGGCGCCACGGCATGGCGTACGGGATGACGGCGACGGAAGAGTACGTGCCCCTCATGATGGACCAAGGACACCCTCACGAGGACGGGCAGGGCTCACTCCCCGGCCCCAGCTGGGGGGATGAGGTGATGGAGGCTGGGCCCTTCCAGGCGCTCTAGGACGAGCCCGCTGGCCACGCTGGAGGCAGCGATCACCGGGCGCCGCTAACTCTCTAGGGGTAGGTATATGCTAACCGTGGATCGCAGGAGGTGCAGGTCGCCGCGGCGAGCGGCTGCCCCGCTCCTACAGTCCCTCACCCCTCGGGAGGAGGGTGCAGGGGGCTGCAGGGGAGGGGTCGGGATCCGACATCACCACCGCGGCGTTCGGAGCAAGGCGTTCTCAGGAAGTAGGCCCTCTGCTGGGGAGGTGCCTCAGGGCCTACCCCTGGCAAAGGACCCGTGGTCGTCGGGGGAACCGCTGGCGACCGCTCTACCCCATCGGGCGGCGTCCTGGGTTCCGGTCGTTGCTGATGGCACTAGAGTGTGGCGCAAGGCGGGGCCCTCATCTGGCGATATGAAGCAAGGCCAGTACCTGTGAAGAAGGCCCAGTGCCTGTGAAGCTCGCCGCCCCGTGACACTCTCACGTAATAATGAGTGGGGCTGTACACGCCCCGGAGTCTCAGGGGTGCCGGCCTCAGGCCCTGGGGCTCCCTCCCACGCCCAGTGGACAGCACTTAGCTCCGCGCTGGTGAGAAGACGTCCAAGACTAGATTAGGTATCGGACGCGGCCTTTTGTCTGCCTTTTTGTTGCCCTTCCCTTTGGTTGTAGCTTTTCTCTCGCTGGATTTAAGTTGGATTCGAATTTGAGATTTGCGTGTGTTTCAGGGAGGGGTGCTTGTTCTCGCTCGAGCTGTTCTCGCGTTCTGGTTGCCGCTTCGTCACAGCTGCCTCCCTTCGCGAGCCCGTTGTGAGCCGGGTCAGGCCAGGCTAGTGCGCAGCCCAGGCTGCCGCTGTTGCTCCCTCTTGGGAGGATTTTCGGGTGCCTGCGGAGGTTGTCCTATCCGGAAAAGGCCCAGAGCCTGTGAAGCAAGGCGAGTGCCTGTGAAGCTCTCGCTCTCGAGGAAAAGGCCCAGAGCCTGTGAAGCAAGGCGAGTGCCTGTGAAGCTCTCGCTCTCGAGGAAAAGGCCCAGAGCCTGTGAAGCAAGGCGAGTGCCTGTGAAGCTCTCGCTCTCGAGGAAAAGGCCCAGAGCCTGTGAAGCAAGGCGAGTTCCTGTGAAGCTCTCGCTCTCGAGGAAAAGGCCTAGAGCCTGTGAAGCAAGGCGAGTGCCTGTGAAGCTCTCGCTCTCGAGGAAAAGGCCTAGAGCCTGCGAAGCAATGCGAGTGCCTGTGAAGCTCTCGCTCTCGAGGAAAAGGCCCAGAGCCTGTGAAGCAAGGCGAGTGCCTGTGAAGCTCTCGCTCTCGAGGAAAAGGCCCAGAGCCTGTGAAGCAAGGCGAGTGCCTGTGAAGCTCTCGCGCTCGAGGGAAAGGACCGGAGCCTGCGAGCAAGGCGAGTGCTTGTGAAGTCATCGCGTTCGGGAGAAGGCCCAGGGCCTATGGAGAAGGCCAACGCATGAGGAGTTTCTCATCAGCGACAACCTCACATCCTGAGGACCCAGCTAGAAAGCGCCCAAGGCGTCGCGCCCTCCTGCAGGCCGCCTCGAAACCAGCGTGGGACAAAGGTAAACCAGCCCACCGTCAGGCACGAGCGCAATTTGGTTACTACTGATATGATAGACACAAGTTTTACATGAGGGGCTTCCCCTCCCAAAATGCTCTCACACACCACCAGGTCAAAAGCCTGAGTTCTATTCATGCAGAGTGAAAAAGACAGGAGCGATACGCTCTCAGTCGGACCAATCCCCCAATGCGTCCCCGGAAGCACCTCCTGAGCCCTCGGCGGAGTCGCCGAGCTCGCCATCAATGCCTGTGTCGTTGCCGGCGGCGTCAGGGCCGCTCGCCGCGCCATCCTCGTCAGCACCCACGACCACGTCGCTGTCGTCCGAAGCGAAGGCCCTGACGAGGGCGTCCATGTTATCCTCTACCCAGCGCGACAGGTCGTCCCGGACGGCCTGGGGGACTAGGGCGATGACGGCGTCGAAGTCGAAGCGGGGATTCATGTTCTGAAGATGACTGAAGACACGGGAGAAGGCGCGCTTGAGCAAGACGCGGCTCCTCTCCTCCACCAACCTGTCGTCCCTAACCGACCGCGCCTCCAGCTGCGCCACCACGGCGGTGAAGAACTGCAGGTTACCGGCGTAGTTGATCGTGTGTGGCTCACCGACGGACGCCTCGCAGATGTTGCCCAAGGCCGAGTTGGCCCTCTCCCTGAGCGTGGTGAACATTGGGCCATGCGCGTGCTCCAGGAGCCGCCGCTGGCATATTTCGTCGGTGTTCTGGCGCTCGACGGCCTCGGCCTCTTCCATCCGTTGGCGAAGGCGGAGCACCTCGGCTTGAGAGGCGGCCAGCTCTTTCTGCGCTGCCTCGAGGGCGGCCCGGGAGGCGTCGGCCAGCCGCATCGCCTCGTCCCGTTGGGTCCTCAGGGCTGCGGTTCTGCCTTCGGCTTCGACCCAGATCATCCCCAGCTTCCCCTCGAACTCACGCTCGAGGCTTTAGCGCGCCATCGCCACCCGACGACAAACCTCCTCCAGGACACGCGCTTCCCGTGCAGCAACGTCGTCCTCCGCCTGCGTCACTAGGCGCTCCCTCGTCTCCAGCCTCTCATACTCACGGGAGCGTTCGGCGGCCTCCAGCACCAACGCTTCCTCGCGCTTCTGAAGCTCAGCTGGGTCACCGAAGGCCACCTCCATCGATGCGAGGGCTGCCTCGCGCAGCTTCGCTTGCTCCTCCAACGAGTGGCATCGGGCCAGGAGCTCGTGAGCTCGCTCCTCCGCCGCCTCTCGCCATCCGTCAGCTCTCCGGGCCTCCTCGATGGCCTGGGAGCGGGCCACTCGGGAGGCCTCCAGCGACGCCTTCGCTTCTTCATCATCAAGGTCGCGTTGGCGGCCCGCAAGGGCGACGACGGCCTCCAGCTCGCGCCTCCCTGCAGCTAGGTGCAGGCCCTCGACCTCCAGGCGAGCATCTTCAGCGGCAAGCTCTTCCCCAAGCAGGTCCACCGCGTCGGCCGCTCGTCGAAGGAACCCTTGGCGGCGAGAGCGGCGCTCCCGAGCGCGCTCAAGCACATCTTCCACATCATCATCCTCCCCAAGCAGGCGCCGGGGGCTGCGGGTCGTCGTTCCCCCTCTGGGCAGGGGGCTGGGGGCTGGCGACCTTGCAACGGCCGGATGCGCCACATCAGAAGCCCGACCAAGGGCCAGCCCGCCTCCAGATGAGGGGCGTAGGTGGCGCCTCAACCAGTCGCAGCCCAAGGCCAGACGGGAGGTACCTGATAGACTGGCTATCCCCTGAGAAGGCCCGCGAAGGAGAAGCGCGGTGAATGAAGGGCCGCGGCGCACCTCGGGACGATCCGCCCCATCAGACGCCCTCACCACAAGGGCAGAGATGCTCGGAGCACTTGAGGATGGCGGAGGAGGCGAAGCCGAGGGAGGTGGTGCCTCGGCGACCCCCACGATCTCAGTTGGAAGGGGCATGCGGAGCAAGAATCAGCGAAAGCAACAAGATGATCGGGAGTCAGAGAGGAAAAAGACTTACTCGTCAGTGGCGAAGTACTTCCTGCGCTTCAGCATGCGACAAGGGGAGTCAACACCCAGAGCCTCCCTCTTCCTCCGGAGGGCCTCGAAGTCCACGCGGAAGCGGCCAAGAGAAGAGCGCAAGGATCAACCTGCCGTGAGGACGAAGCACCAGGACGGCCCGCGTCGGGAGCGCCCGCCTGGCACGTGCCACCAATCACCTCGTCAGAAGCCGGGACCAGGGCCTCCAAGGCCCCAGTCCTGGGTGCTGGGAGCGGCTGCCTACCTTCAGCCGCAGCGGTACGGGCCTCAGGAGCTGTCTCCTCACGAGCGGCATCGGGCGCCGCACCCTCCTCAGGAGCTGTCTCCTCACGAGCGGCATTGGGCACCGCACCCTCCTCTGGAGCTGTCCCCTCACGAGCGGCGCACAACGATGCCCCCTCCTCCGGAGACTCCTCGGCCTCAGGCGCCTCCTGTCTCCCTTCTCCGCCGCTTGAGGAGGAGTCGCCTTGGCCGATTGGGAGGGGAGTCGCCACTACAAGGTTCTCGCGAGGCCCTTGGAGACCGGCGGGGCGCAGACCCCACTCATCGAAGGCGGGCATCTGCTTCACGAAGTCAGCCTTGCTCTGACAGAGATATAGCAAGGCCCCGCCTTGCCAGATGTTGCCAGGATTGGGGTCCCCAGCCAAAGTCAGGAGCGTCGACTTCAGCGCCGCGGGAGCCAGGTCTTATTCCTGGAGCCTCATGTCGTCCTCGCCCCCCGGAAGGCCCACATTCAGCGAGAGTGCCGCTGCAGGGGAGCGACACGGCACAACAGAAACTCATTCACCACTTTGGGCGCTGTCACGCCGAGTTTCCTCAGGAGCGCGAAGCGGGGCCAGACGAAGACAAGCCAAGGGCTCTTCAGCGTCTCCTGGCCCCAACCCAAATTGGGGACGACAGGCGAGGTCGGCTCCGATAGCAGGGGCTGGGCACCCATGCGTCCACATACAACCACCGCTCGCGGAACCCGGCCACGGGTTGGGGGAGTTGGAAGTCAATTCCAGACGCCTCGGACACAGGCTCGGCAGCAAAGCTCGCGCATGCCCAGCGCTGGGAAGGATCGACGAGACGCAGCGAGAAGAAGTGGCGCAGCAGGGCGGCCGAAGGAGAGATGCCCACCATGGCTTCGCAAACGAAGCCAAAGACTGAAAGGAGGGTGATGGACTCAGGACTTAGATGCATTAAGTGGATATGATAATGCGAAAGCACGGCATTGAAGAAATCGGAGAAAGGGGGAACCAGACCCGCCCACAAGGCATAGGTAAAACATGGGACCTCAGTGTCTGTCCTGTCAATGGAGAAGTGGGACGCGGGCCAGGCAGTCGTCCTTCCGCACTCGTTGAAGACGGTGGCCAGGGCCAAGCTGTCCCTGCCTAGGCACTCTTGGTTGAGCACAGTCGACCGGCCGACGAGGGGGGCCACCGTTGGTGGCGCACAAGACGAAGGCATGGGTTTCTCTGCTCTCTCCTTCCCCGTCGGGGCCATGGCGATGGGAAGGAGGGGGGGATTCGAGATTGGATTGAAGGAAGGGGAGGCGCTCGAAAGAAGGAAGAACGGAGGACACCCGAGCAACAGGAAAGAGGACGGCTGTGTACAACTACCAGTTTGCCTAGCAGGGCGCACAATAAGGAAGCGTGGGGGAACGGTGCCGCCCACGTCCAATCAACCGTCACGCGGCGTCCAAGGCTGCAGGCTGTTAGGGCCCACGGCGCTTCGACCTTGCCCTTTCGCCTCTCGGCACGGCCAAGTCCATGCGTGCCTTGGGCCCGGGGGCTACTGTCGGCGTTCTGGGAACGGGGGTCCCCAGACTCGCCTGCCTGTGGCCTGCGGCGTGGCTCAAGTGGGGGCCCAGCGCGGCCCATCTTCATCAACACGAGGCTCAAGACCCTCACGAGGGGCCAAGCCTCGCGAGGCGGACGACACGGCGCATCCTCAGGCACAGCCTCGCCAGGCTGGCTCGCGAGGAGGCGGAGAGTTCAAGGCGGGGTACCTCGCAAGGTGCCCATGACGCAAGCCATGATGACACGGGGCACCAGGCGGGTGCCAGCGCGCGTAGCGTCCCTCTTTCCTCTTTGGTGCAAAGGGGGCAAGCGTATCCGCGGAGTACCGAGGCATCAGGCAAAGGTTGCCACTTCGGTGCAACGAGACCAAGACCAGGAGGACTACGAGATGGAGGTCACCATAGAGCCCAGCGCGGCGTCATCACCAGAGCCTTTGGCAGGCAAAGACTGCTTTTGTCAGGATAGATGTACTCGTTGCCCCCCTTCAAATTAGCCCGCCATTGTTGGATCCCTTCCCGCTCAATATTTGGGGAGAGGACCAGGGCCTCTATAAATAGGACTAGCCACCCACATAGCAAGGGGTTCGATTCCTGGTTGTTCGGTCCGGGATCTGAGAGAGAAAGAGAGAGAAAGGTGACTGAACTCTTCATAACAGTTCACCACCACAGCCAAGAACAGACCCTCGCGAGGCTGTTCTTCCTTGTATTGTTCATCCACACCAGCCCCAGGAGGCAATCCATCCACCACACACTGGAGTAGGGTATTACACCACATCGGTGGCCCGAACCAGTATAAATCTTGTGTCTTTCGTGCAGCTCTTTTAGTAGTTTAGGTCCCATCGAGCCGGAGAGGTTGAAGGCGAGATTTCCGCGCGCACCCCAGTGTTGGAACCTTAAGGGTCTGCCGGAACCCGAAATCCGACAGTTTTCCAACTCGATTCTTGCTCTGTTAGGATATGCTACCTGAAAACTGCTGCTTTATTATTCATAAGATGTGAGTCTGCACCTTGCATCTGTTCACCCACTGGGTGTTTAGCTTTTGCTTTGTAGCTCTTTCACTTGAGTCGACCAAGTCGTGTCGAGTGAGATCTTGTTCCAGTGGGGGCACGCTAAGTGCACCCACTGGGTGTAGTCCCCGAGACCACCGTTGTATGTTTGATTCGGTAGGGGTCTTTGGTGAAATGTCTGTTTGTAGAACTTCTACTCCGTATGGACAGGTCATGCCGAGTGGGAACTGATCTAGTGGGGGCACGCTAAGTGCACCCACTAGGTGTAGTCCCCGAGACCGCGGTCGACTGTGGGCAGTCGGCGGTGGTCTGAGAACGAAGAATGATGTTGTCTTTTTTACTCCTTCCACTCGGGCTGAGCACACCATGCCAAGTGGGAAATCAAACCAGTGGGGGCACGCTGAGAGCACCCACTGGGTGTAGTCCCCGAGACTGCTATTGGATGTTTGATTCGGCACCAGTTTGTAACACCCCAATAGTTAAGCTACAGTAACCACACACTAATGGTGCCATGTAATCATAATTATTTTTCTAAACCTCACTTTGATCCAAACCGAATTCAAATTTAATTTTAAGACAAAGTCAAATTATTATTTCTTCAAACGGTTAAACAAAAAATTTCGGTTGGTTGCAAATATTCACTAGGTAATTAACATGTAGGAGCCAACATTAAATGGATTTTTAAATTTCCCCTAGAAATAATTAAAGTGTTCAAGCAGCACCATTATGCCCTTTAAAATATGAACTTATTTTCAAACAATTCCAAATAACCCCAAACTTTTTGGACAACACCCAAAATATCAATATGTAATTATGTGAGGAGTTTCAATTTAAGTAAAATAGTTTAGTACCTAAACTAAGTACAAAACAGTAGCTACATAAATAAAACACTAAAGTAAATGGAAAAGTACTAGTAAAAAGAAAACAAACCTAATCTACTAGGCGCCTTGGCCCATCTAGCCAAATGGCAGGCCCATCACACCTCCATCGCCTCCTACCTCTTGTTCACAGAGGAGGGTGTGGCGCTCATTGTCCAGTGCCACGGCCGGCGATGCGCACGCATCGGGCATCCGTCGCACCTCCGAGGGAGATAAGAACGACACCGCGGACGCCCCTGTGAATCCTAGACCCTCACTTCCCCTCCCCCGTGCCACTTCACTCTCTCCCACACCCATCCGCGTCGTCATCGCCATGGCCTCCGACGACCATGCGCCCACTGAGCTCCCCGCGCCTAGCCACCTCGTCCACGAGCTTCGCCGACGTTCACTCCGTCGACTACGTCCACAAGTTGGAGCCGGGAGCCCCTACATCTGCAGGATCGACATCGTCTTCAAGCTCTGCCCCGCCGGTCGCCATCTTCGATTTGGCCTCACCGGAGCGTCCCCGAGCCCGTCTTGCACCTCTACAGGCTCACTGTGAGCTCCGCTTCGATTCCCCTCTCACTCTGCCCTCGAGCTCTTGCTCCGGCCGCCGCTCGGCCATCGCTGTTTCCGTCGTTCCGGCCATCCTCGACAACTCCCGCTTGCGTAGTTAGGATGGCGCATCGTTCTCGCCTGTTTGATGCTCGAGGCCGGCCATTTGGTCGCCGGAACAGCGGGTTCCGCACGTCGCCGCCATTCTGTTGAGCGCTGTTGTAGACGACCAGCGCGCACCGTCGTGCCTGTAGCCGTGCTTCCACCCGCGCGCACCACATCGTAGCCGCGCCTCTCCCCGTGCGCAGCTCGCGCCCGTCCACGCCTCTGTGCGCGCTCGCTGCCCTTGTGCCACGCGCCGCTCACAGCTCACAGCCTGCGCCCGCACAGGCTCGCACCCTTGCCCAGCCACCCGCTTGCTGTACTGCTGCTACTAACTACTGTAGATGCAACTAGCTATACCAATATTACATTGAGTAACCCCCTGGACTGCCCCTAAACAATGATTAGACAACTACTAACAGGAGCAAAAAATGTGCAGGTAGTATACTTGACAAACTCCATTTTATCCCACTGAACCAAATCTATTTGATGCATGGTTTAAGTACTATGAAAATCACAAAATGCAATCTTCTGTTACAGAAAACAGATTTAACCTCTAGCATTGTGTGTTGGGTGTTGTGTGTGTATGCAGCGTGGTGTGTGTGAGTATGCTGTGTGAGTGCACGTGTGTGTGTGAGAGTGTGTGTGCGGCCGGCCCAGACTAGTTAGGTCTAATTTAATTAGGTAGATTAGTCCTAAGATTAGGCCCCCTTGATCACTAGATATCGCCTATTCTTCTCTCTACTGCTTGCATTAGAGTAGTGTACCATGTTACTGCTTTCCATTAATCCTATTCTGATGCATAGCCTGTCCTTGCTATTATTATTGTTACCTTTACCTGCAATCCTAAATGCTTAGTATAGGATGCTAGTATTCCATCAATGCCCCTACACTCTTGTCCGTCTGCCATGCTATACTATCGGGCCGTGATCACTCTGGAGGTGATCACGGGTATATACTTATATACATCATATATGATACCTATGGTGACTAAAGTCGGGACGGCTCGTAGAGTACCCATGAGTGATTCACGGAATGGGGGCTGAAAGGACCTTTGTTCCGATGGTCCTCTGGGTGGATCTTTGTGGCAGAGCAACGGTGCAGGTTGAGACCGCCTAGGAGAGAGGTGGGCCTGGCCCTGGTCAGTGTCTACGGTTACTTCATAATAACACGCTTAACGAGATCTTGGTATTTGATCTGACTCTGTCCACTTGTCAGGACCCCGATTCCAAATCACATCGATCTAGCCGGTAACACCTCATATCACATTGCGGCCTCACGCACGGTATCCCCACGGGTGTCGCCTTACCATGGCCCGAGACCGTTTGCGCCTTTTGGCTCACGTATATGATAGTGTCGCTAGCATCCATATGACAGAGGACCCGGGCCGACATGGCTAGTCGTGAACCCAAAGCGGCGCGGACCTATGGAGACAGGCATACATGAATCACATCGAGCATGTCGGTCATCAGCGAGTGAATCCGGGCTGTAGCACTGGGCTAACAGGACTCTGGATGTCACCGCGTGACATTTCCCTGAAGGGACAGACATAGGAACTAAGTGAAACACATGCCGGCCAGTCAAGTGTCCTGAGAAGTAGTGCTGGGCTAGCAGGACTCCGATGAACCGGGCTGTGGCGGACTACTATGGCTCGAGGAACACTAGACTACATTTCCCCATAAGAAAGGCTGCCAAGGATAAATAACTAGATTGTCGGATCCCACTCATACCAAGCATTCCAATCATGCACACAATATGCCCGATATGAGTACATACAACATGGCATCACAACAAAACTCTACAACTCAAGTACTTTATTTAAAGGCTCCAGAGAGCCATACATAACATGTTCATACAGATAGGGGTCACATGACCCGACACTCAAGTCATACAGGCATACAAGCATATGCGGAAGCAAATAGTCTGAGTACAGACACTAGAAAGCAAGAAGGCTCCTCGAAGCTTGTCTATCTACATAGGGGCCTCCATGGCCAGGATCACCACCTGGGTGGCTAGTCACTCGTCGACATCAAGGTCTACATAAAACCCATCGGAGGGGGCGGTGTTGTCGTCTGAAAACAGTAATTAAGCAAACATAAGTACAAGGGTACTCAGCAAGTCTTACATCAGATCCTACTATACATGCTCATTCTCAAGAAGGTGGTGGGGTTATTGCAGCAAGCCAGCTTTGACTCCTGGCTAAGCTATCCTACGGAACTCCACTAGTAAAAATAGTTTTCGCACACGAGTCCACTACTCACCAACACAATACTCCACCGGGGATCCTCCCTCGTCATCCTACGAGAGGGCCATCCTCGGTACTCACACTTATCTTGAGTCTTTTAGTAGTATCCATTAACTTGTCTATGAACTGTATAGGCAACCAAGTAGTCCTTTACCGCAGACATAGCTATTCGAATAGTTTTATACCCTGCAGGGGTGTACTTCGTCACACATGTTTCCACCGCTTAGCGCCTGCACATGACATGTGCTCGGCAGACTTCAAGCGAAAACCGACGTGGATGTAGACCACGACCTGACTAACCTCACAAGTCTCTAGTCCAGGTTTATCGCCTATTCAGGTTCCATCCGCAAGGAAATCCGACCGGGGTGTCCTGAACGGCCCCAAACGCTGTGTGCAGGGTTCCCGAGACACCAAATGGGTGACTCGGTACACCGTGCCACGGTGTATCTACCGCATCATAGCCCACCCCTAGGGTCAGCGCTACGCACGGCCGCCAACACATAACCTAAAAACACCAGAAACTAGTTGCAACTCCTGGACAGAGGGCGAGAGGGGTCAGTAAGTCGAGCAGGGTCATATTTCAGGGCCCAACATGTGGTAGTAGCTCAATCTTAAATCACGCATATAGATCTCAGTTCTTATGGACGGCCTCAATGAAACAACCCACCATGTACTCCTACATGGCCTTTCATCGATACCTTTACCAAAACATGTTCAACACATTCCTCACATTACCGACATAATCATTTCACTCTAGCCCATCACCCAGATGAACCAGACCTGACACAACTCTAAGCATAGCAGGCATAGCAAGGTAGGAAACACATACATGGCTCAATCAACTCCTACACATGCTAGTGGGTTTCAGCTAGTTACTATGGCAATGACAGGTCATGCGGAGAATAAGGGTTCAACTACCGTAGCACACATCAGTTTGAATCGTGTTGTCTTAATGAAGTAAACAAGAGCAGAAGCGAGAAAATGGTTTGTATCGGAATGATCAATGGGTTGCTTGCCTGATGTAGTGGTAGTAGGGTACTGCCCTTCAGACGGATACTCGGGGTTATCGTCGGAGGCAGAACCTACCACGAAAGTCACACTGAACATAATCAACACATGACAATATGTAACAATATGATGCATGCTATGACATGGCAAAATGAATGTGTCTTGGCCTAATGGAAGCTAAAACAGAAGGGAATAAACTCATTTGAATCAAAGATTCAAATGTTAGTTCATTTAACATAGCCTTATTAGTGCATCATCTTATTTTGCTTAAACAGCAAGGTTAACTTGTTTTGTCATGCATTAAACCATTACAGATGGATAGATTGAATTTTTCTGATCATTTTTCATATATAAATTGTTTGATTTGGAGCTATGGTTGATTTTCTATGATTTTTAGAAGTTTTGGCTATTTTCTGGAATTTCCTATATAAGAATAAATTCAGAAATTGAATTAATGCGTCAGCATGACATAGGTGTGACATCAGCGGGTCAACTGGGTCGGCCAGGTCAAACCTGACTGGTGGGCCCTGTCTGTCAGTGTCTCAACTAATTAACAGAATTAAGTTAGTGCTAATTAACTGTCAGTGGGGCCTGGGCCCACATGTCAGTGACTAAACTAATTAAATTTAGTTAAAACTAATCCTAAACTAATTAGCAGGCCGGCCCCACCTGTCATAGACTCAGGGGGGAGTCAACCTGGGCCCATGCGTCAGTCCGCGGTCAAAAGTGGTCAAACTCACCGCGGTCAAAAGTGGTCAAACTGCAACGGAGGGCTCGGGTTTTGCACTCCAGCGACCAAAAGGACGGCGGAGACCATCTACGTGTTGCGAGGAGTGAGCCGCGTCGAGTGGTGGCAGTAGGTGGAGCTGGGGTGGCCGGAGACGTCGCCGGCGTCGACCTTGGCAGCGGCCGGAGCTCGGGTGAGCTCGGAACCGAGGCTGCGGGGCACAGCGAGGCGCGTGGTAAGGTGCGTTAGACTCCTGGAGACGTGGTGAGGCTAGTGGACTAGGTGGCCTGGCCGTGGCATGGCCGGAGCCTCGTCGACGACGAGCTCCACGGCGGCACGTTCGAGACGGTGCGTATGGTGCATGAGAGCTAGCACAGAGAGGAGGGAGAAGGTCAGTAGCTCACTGCGGTTGCAGGGGAGCGTACGGCGAGCTCGGGGAAGAGCTGGAGCAAGCGGGGCGGCGAGGGGGATCTCCGGCGACCGAGGTTGAAGACGAGCTCGGTGCAGCGTCTCCGGGGCGAGCGAGCACTCGGGGATGGGTCGAGGCGAAGCAGTGGACGACGGCGGAGCTTCTTGACACGGCGAGGCAACGAGTGGACGGCGGTGGCTGCGGTGGAGCTTGTCGGCGGCGACGGCTGTGCTCGGCAGGGAATGGGGAGAGAGCCAGTGAGGGGGAGAGGCCACGGGGAGAGTGGGGAGAAAGAGAGGGGACGTGGGGGAGTGCGTGGCACTCGTAGGCGCGTCCGGGGCGTCGGCGGAAGTAGGAGGTGGCCGGCGTGTGGCCGCGGGCGCCGGCCACGTGCTTCTCGTCCTCCTGGCGAGAGGAGGAGGACGACTGGCAGGGGCCAGTGGACTGGGCCAAGCGGGTGGGCTAGGTGGGCGGCGCCAGGTAAGTCTCTGTTCTCTTTCTCCTTTTCTGTTTTTTATTTATTCTATTATTTCTGTAACTCCAGGGCTTTATTAGAAATGCCAGGGCATTTCCATAAATCAGAAAATTAATCACGGCTACTACTTAGAATATATCCAATAGCAAACATTTTAGTTTATGATTATTTTAGCATTTAAAATATTTTATAGCATTTAAATTCCCAAATGCAAATACTATAAGAATTAATCCAATGACCTTAAGATGTCCTAGAAAAATGTGCATCATTTTTGTCAAAGGTTTTAACCCAAAACAAAAAAGGTGGGCTTTTTGGAAGGGCATTTCAGGTTCATTGAAAAAGTTTTAAGTAAACCCTAGTTGTTCCAGGGGGATGCTGGGGGTTCTGTCATCCCCATTTCAAATTTAAGAGAAATTTAAACATGATGCACACTCTAATGCTTGAACTAGCTAGGGTGTGACAACTCACCCCCACTCAAAAGAATCTCATCCCGAGATTTAGGATCCTCCGGGAAGAAGGTGGGGTACTCGAGTCGAAGACGATCCTCCCTTTCCCAAGTGGCCTCTTTCTCAGAATGGTGTGACCATTGAACCTTGAGAAACTTGATATTATGGCGTCGAGTGGTACGCTCGGCTTGATCAAGGATACGAACGGGATATTCCCGATATGAGAGGTTATCTTGTAGATCAAGCGTTTCGTGGTCCACTCCACGGATAGGATCCGCGAAGAAACGCCTGAGTTGTGAAACGTGGAAGACATCATGAACTCTGGAAAGATGCGAAGGTAGTTCCAATTGGTAGGCAACTTCTCCTCGTTTGGCAAGAATGCGAAAGGGTCCAATGTAACGAGGAGCCAATTTGCCTTTGATACCGAAACGATGGGTTCCCTTTAACGGAGTAACCCGAAGGTAAGCCTTCTCACCGACTTCATAAGTCATGAGCTTATGTTTACGATCGTATTGGCTCTTTTGACGAGATTGGGCCGTTTTCAATTTCTCATGAATAACGCGAACCTGCTCTTTTGCTTCCTGAATCATATCCGGGCCAAAGAGTTGTCTTTCCCCGGTTTTTGACCAGTTAAGAGGCGTTCTACATTTTCGTCCATAGAGAACTTCAAAAGGAGCTTTTCCCAAGCTAGCTTGATAACTATTGTTATAGGCAAACTCCGCAAATGGAAGGCATTTCTCCCAACCCATTCCGAATGAGGTGACAGAAGCTCGGAGCATATCTTCCAGAATTTGATTGACTCGCTCTACTTGACCACTTGATTGAGGATGGAAGGCGGTGCTAAAAGAGAGACGAGTTCCCATAGCATTTTTGAAACTTTCCAAAAATCGAGAGGTGAAGAGACTCCCACGGTCTGAGTTAATTTCTAATGGAACACCATGAAGAGACACTATCCGGGGGATGTATAAGTCAGCTAGCTAGCTAGCGGTGATACTCTCACGAACATGTAGGAAATGGGCTACTTTGGAAAGACGGTCGATCATGACGAAGATGGCACTATTCCCTCTCTTGGTCTTGGGAAACCCAGTAATGAAATCCATACTGATTTTATCCCATTTCCACTCAGGAATAGCCAAAGGTTGAAGGGTGCCAGTAGGTCATTTGTGCTCTGCTTTAACACGACAACAGATGTCGCAACTAGCAATGTATTGAGCAATTTCTCTCTTCATCCTAGTCCACCAAAACCTCTGGCGTAGGTCTTGATACATTTTAGTACTACCGGGATGAATGGTGAGAGGGGATCCATGAGCTTCCTTAAGAATCAATTGGCGTAGATGTTGTTTCTTGGGAACCACCAAGCAGTTTTCGAAGAAGACAACACCTCGCTCATCCATGGAAAAACATTTAGCAACTCCACTAGCAATGTTTTCCTTAATCCGGAATATGCACTTATCACGCTTCTGGGCAGCTATGATTTGATCCATAAGGGTAGGTTTCGCCACCAGGGTGGATAGAAATCCTCGAGGAACAATGTGAAGATTAAGCTTATGAAATTACTCATGGAGAAGTGGTTGACTTTGTTGTAACATCAGGTTGTTACAATAGGACTTACGACTTAGTGCATCAGCCATGACATTGGCTTTGCCCGGGGTGTAAGTTATTCCTAAGTCGTAATCCGAGATCAACTCAACCCAACGTCTTTCCCTGAGATTCAAATCCGGTTGGGTGAAGATATATTTCAAACTTTGGTGATCGGTGAAGATCTCGCAACAATTACCGAGCAGGTAATGTCGCCAAGTTTTGAGTGCATGGACTACAGCTGCAAGCTCTAGATCATGTGTGGGATAGTTTTCCTCATGTGGGTGTAATTGCCGTGAAGCATAAGCAATTACCTGACGATCTTGCATGAGTATGCAACCTAGTCCTTGTCGTGAGGCGTCGCAATAGATAATAAAGTCCTTGGAGAAATCTGGTGGTACCAGCACGGGAGCAGATGTCAGGCGTATTTTCAGTTCCTGAAAGCTGAACTCGCACTGTGGAGTCCAGTCGAACTTTTTATCTTTCTTGAGGAGTTCAGTTAGAGGTTTAGCAACCTTGGAGAAATTCTCGACGAAGCGGAGGCAATAGCTCGCTAAGCCAAGGAAGCTCCGAACTTGCTTGACCGTCTCAGGTGGAGTCCAATCAAGGACGGCTTGAACTCGCTCGGGATTGACAGCGATACCCTTACCAGAGATTACATGGCCTAGATAGGTCACTTCTGGCAACCAAAATTCACACTTGGAGAATTTGGCATAAAGGCGATGCTCTCAAAGTTTCGTCAATACCAGCCTTAGATGTTCGGCATGTTCCTCTTCATTCTTGGAGTAGATGAGTATGTCATCGAGGTATACTATGACGAATTTATCCAAATACTCCATGAAGACCGAGTTCATTAACCGAGAGACGGTGGTTAGGGCATTGGTTAGACCGAAGGACATAATGGTGTACTCATATTGGCCATAACGAGTAACAAAGGCCGTTTTGGGAATGTCCCCGTTTCTGATTTTGATTTGATGGTAGCCCAACCTCAAATCCATCTTGGAAAAGACTGAGGATCCAGCGAGCTGATCATACAGATCGTTGATCCTGGGAAGCGGATACTTGTTCTTGATGGTGACCAAGTTGACAGGTCGATAATCTACAACCATCCGATCCGTTCCATCCTTCTTTTTGACGAAGAGGACGGGACAAGCCCAAGGAGAGGAACTAGGACGGATGAAACCCTTTCTCAAGGACTCATCGAGTTGGTTCTTAAGCTCGGCTAGTTCTAAGGGTGCCATCTTATAGGGTCTTCTAGAAATTGGAACGGTTCCTGGAACAAGGTCTGTCACAAACTCGACATCCCTGTCAGGTGGAACACCTGGCAGTTCTTCTAGAAAGACATCCGGAAAGTCTCGGACTACCAGAACATCCTCAAGGTCTGGAAGGGGGTTGGCATTTAGGGAGTAAAGCTGGCACTTGGCCACTCGAGTCAAGACATTGACTGTCTTGCCCGATGGATGAGTAAGTTGAACGGTTCTAGTGGCACAATCAATCTTAGCATAATGAGCTGACATCCAGTCCATACCCAAGATGATGTTTATGTCCGAGGACTTGAGAGCTATTAAGGATGCAAGGAAGACAAGTCTATCGACAAGAATTTTGTTCCCATGGCTTACTCTAGAAGTTTGCCATTTGGAACTCGGAGTTTGAATTACCATGGAAGTGGGCATGTCACAGAATGTCGTGTTATGCAATCGAGCATAGTTCTCGGATATGAATGAATGAGATGCTCCAGTATCGAAAAGAACAGATGCCGGATGGCAGTTAACAAGGAGCATACCAAGGACGACGTTAGGATTCTCATGAGCCTCCTCGGCTGAAACATATTTGACATGGCCACGTGCAGTGGTGACCAGCTTGGCGTAGAATGTCTTTCCTGCTGGCTTACCACGGCCAACGGACTTTCCAGACTGATTGGGGTTGTTGTTCTGGGGACACTCTCGGCTATAGTGACCCGGCTCTCCACACTTGAAACACGTCACACCATTGGGACGTGGAGCAGCAGTAGTAGCGGGGCCACCATAGGGCTTGGGCAGTGCAAACTGCTGAATGGGACGAGGCGCCTCAAACGATGGCCTTGGAATAAAGCTGGGTGGCAGTGCCGTGCTTGGAATCCACACCCGGTGCTTCTGAGCTCCAGAGCCGTATGAAGAGCCAAAATCACGTGAGTGCTTGCGTGAAGCGTCATAGTCAGACTGGCCTGACTCAGCACTGATGGCTTTATTGACCAACTTCTGAAAGGTGGTGCACTCGTGCAGACGAAGATCGCGGCGAAGCTCAAGGCTAAGTCCCTTGCGGAACCTTGCCTGCTTCTTAGCGTCAGTAGATACTTCTTCAGGAGCATATCGTGCCAGATTCCCAAATTCACGACTATATGCATCCACGGTCAGTCTTCCTTGGGTGAAATTGCAGAACTCTTCCCTCTTGCGATCCATGAGACCTTCCGGAATGTGATGCTCACGGAAAGCCTCACTAAAGTCAGCCCAAGTAGTGATTTGGCCGACCGGGCGCATAGCTTCAAAGTTTTCCCACCAAAGGCTAGCAGGGCCTTCGAGGTGATAGGAAGCATAAGTAACCTTATCAGCTTCGGCTACGTTGGCAGAACGTAGCTTGTGGGTGATGCTGCGAAGCCAGTCATCCGTGTCGAGGGGCTCGACGGAATGGTTAAACTTTGGTGGGTACAGCTTGATAAAGTCATTGATTGACACCAAGTCATTTCGCTGATGGCGTGCAGTGTTTTGCTCAATCCGCTCCAACAAGCGGTTAGTCTCACGCTTGTTTCTTTCCGCCTCCAGCATCACTTCGGCCAGAGAAGGCGGGTGAGGCAGATTTTCACCCCTAGCTGCACTGGCTTCCCCCTGCTCTGGGGCAGCAGGGTTGCTGCGGGTGTTGACCATCCTAGGAGAAAACAAGACAACGGTTTAGATAAGGATGGCACAAACTTAGCAAGGAAGTGCAGAATGTAATGGATAACACGGAATGCAGAGATGTTCATTGCATGACATGGTAATATAGAAACTGCCATATATATACCATTGGTCATACACACCGTACATAGTTTAGTACAAGCCCAGGCTAGAGTACAACTACGATGAAAGACATTACATCTCATCGGAGGCATTCCAAGCTCCTATACATTATTTTCCTACACCTCCGGAGCGTGATACACACCATGTCGTATCCCACGGTCACGCAGGACTGTGGAGAATACAACTACTACAATACTCGTGGAACTACTACTGGCTCAGACGGCTCCGTAGTAATCCTCATAGAAGTCGCCACCAAAACCTGGAAGGGGAACATGATCATCTGGGAACAGACGGTCCTGCGGAGCCTGCGGACCAAAGGGACTCGGATGTGGCCTTGGTCCCACAGGTGGTGGCAGACGGGGACCACGAGGAGGGGTGATGCCTCCCACATCACGCCACTCCATACAATCTGGCAATCAAGATCGTACAGGGTACAGATCCCTCAGATCCATGTATCCTGCCTGTACCGCTGGTGCAAACCGAGTCAAAGTGGCCCAGTGGTCAGCACGAGAGTTAAAAAGCTCCATACGCAAGGCCCGATTTTCGCGGTCCTTATCCTCGAGCATCTCGGCAGTAGTGCGGAGTAGTGACTCCTCATGTGTGGGGTCAGCATAGATAGCCTGGAGATACCCTTGCGCTCCCGGAAGTGAAGCTGGCATATAACGGAAGTCGGTGTTCCGAAGCAGGCCAGTCCGGACTCGCATGATGGTCATCATGGAATAGGCAGCATCCTGCACAGCCATCTCAATAGTAACCCCGAGTCCATAGGAACAGTGAAGGGGCTCTGTGGCTCCAGGATAAGAGGGATATATCCTGACGGTACAGAGGTACTGGCTCTGGTTGAAGTCTCTGAACTGCTCTTCGACAGTGTATTCGGGATACCAACGGTAACCCGTCTCGATCATTACCCGGACTAACATAGCAGTATGATCGGGCACATCGAGGCACCGGGTCAGGCGAACCACTTGGTTTTGAGCACGAGTGGCCATCTGAAAGCACAACCACAATGCAAAGGCATTAGAATTTCTAGGGAAAATTAAACAGCATAACAGCTGTAAATGCTCAGAAAAGGATTTCAGACATCCACAACAGTTTGCAATACCACTCAACAACATCATATCAAGGTTCTAATTCAACTGACAACATACTAAAAGTAGTAGAAACTGTATTGAGGCTTGTAACAACAATCCTATAAGCTACTACGGATTAGTAACACATGAACCTGATAGAAGAAGAGAGCCTAGTCCTTAACCCACGTTGGATGAGAAGAGAATGACTCAGATCAGAGGGCATAAGGTAAAGGAGTAAACGAGCCTTACGTTCCCTCCCACAATCAATTCCCCTACATATAGCTAAAGCATTTCTAGACTTGACATCGACCAGTTTGGCTCAACGAACCTTCAGGCAGTCCGGCTCTGATGCCAACGCTGTCAGGACCCTGATTCCAAATCACATCGATCTAGCCGGTAACACCTCATATCACATTGCGGCCTCACGCACGGTATCCCCACGGGTGTCGCTTTACCATGGCCCGGGACCGTTTGCGCCTTTTGGCTCACGTATATGATAGTGTCGCTAGCATCCATATGACAGAGAACCCGGGCCGACATGGCTAGTCGTGAACCCAAAGCGGCGCGGACCTATGGAGACAGGCATACATGAACCACATCGAGCATGTCGGTCATCAGCGAGTGAATCCGGGCTATAGCACTGGGCTAACAGGACTCTGGATGTCACCGTGTGACATTTCCCCGAAGGGACAGACATAGGAACGAAGTGAAACACATGCCGGCCAGTCAAGTGTCCTGAGCAGTAGTGCTGGGCTAGCAGGACTCCGGTGAACTGGGCTGTAGCGGACTACTATGGCTCGAGGAACACTAGACTACATTTCCCCATAAGAAAGGCTGCCAAGGATAAACAACTAGATTGTTGGATCCCACTCATACCAAGCATTTCAATCATGCACACAATATGCCCGATATGAGTACATACAACATGGCATCACAACAAAACTCTACAACTCAAATACTTTATTTAAAGGCTCCAGAGAGCCATACATAACATGTTCATACAGATAGGGGTCACATGACCCAACACTCAAGTCATACAGGCATACAAGCATATGCAGAAGCAAATAGTCTAAGTACAGACACTAGAAAGCAAGAAGGCTCCTCGAAGCCTGTCTATCTACATAGGGCCCTCCATGGCCAGGATCACCACCTGGGTGGCTAGTCACTCATCGACATCAAGGTCTACATAAAACCCATTGGAGGGGGCGGTGTTGTCGTCTGAAAACAGTAATTAAGCAAACATGAGTACAAGGGTACTCAGCAAGTCTTACATCAGATCCTACTATACATGCTCATTCTCAAGAAGGTGGTGGGGTTATTGCAGCAAGCCAGCTTTGACTCCTGGCTAAGCTATCCTACGGAACTCCACTAGTAAAAATAGTTTTCGCACACGAGTCCACTACTCACCAACACAATACTCCACCGGTGATCCTCCCTCGTCATCCTACGAGAGGGCCATCCTCGGTACTCACACTTATCTTGAGTCTTTTAGTAGTATCCATTAACTTGTCTATGAACTGTATAGGCAACCAAGTAGTCCTTTACCCCGGACACGGCTATTCGAATAGTTTTATACCCTGCAGGGGTGTACTTCATCACACATGTTTCCACCACTTAGCGTCTGCACACGACATGTGCTCGGCAGACTTCAAGCGAAAACCGACGTGGGTGTAGACCACGACCTGACTAACCTCACAAGTCTCTAGTCCAGGTTTATCGCCTATTCAGGTTCCATCCGCAAGGAAATTCGGCCGGGGTGTCCTCAACGGCCCCAAACGATGTGTGCAGGGTTCCCGAGACACCAAACGGGCGACTCGGTACACCGTGCCACGATGTATCTATTGCATCATAGTCCACCCCTAGGGTCAGTGCTACGCACGGCCGCCAACACATAACCTACAAACACCAGAAACTAGTTGCAACTCCTGGACAAAGGGCGAGAGGGGTCAGTAAGTCGAGCGGGGTCATATTTCAGGGCCTAATGTGTGGTAGTAGCTGAATCTTAAATCACGCATACAGATCTCAGTTCTTATGGACGGCATCAATGAAACAACCCACTATGTACTCCTACATGGCCTCTCATCGATACCTTTACCAAAACATGTTCAACACATCCCTCACATTACCGACATAATCATTTCACTCTAGCCCATCACCCAGATGAACCAGACCTGACACAACTCTAAGCATAGCAGGCATAGCAAGGTAGGAAACACATACATGGCTCAATCAACTCCTACACATGCTAGTGGGTTTCATCTAGTTACTGTGGCAATGACAGGTCATGGAGAGGATAAGGGTTGAACTACCGTAGTACAAAGCAGTTTGAATCGCGTTGTCTTAATGCAGTAAACAAGAGCAGAAGCGAGAACATGGGTTTGTATCGGAATGATCAATGGGTTGCTTGCCTGATGTAGTGGTAGTAGGGTACTGCCCTTCAGACGGATACTCGGGGTTATCCTCAAAGGCTGAACTTACCACGAAAGTCACACCGAACATAATCAACACATGACAATATGTAACAATATGATGCATGCTATGACATGGCAAAATGAACGTGTCTTGGCCTAATGCAAGCTAAAACAGAAGGGAATGAACTCATTTGAATCAAAGATTCAAATGTTAGTTCATTTAACATAGCCTTATTAGTGCATCATCTTATTTTGCTTAAACAGCAAGGTTAACTTGTTTTGTCATGCATGAAACCATTACATATGGATAGATTGAATTTTTCTGATCATTTTTCATATATAAATTGTTTGATTTGGAGCTATGGTTGATTTTCTATGATTTTTAGAAGTTTTGGCTATTTTCTGGAATTTCCTATATAAGAATAAATCCAGAAATTGAATTAATGCGTCAGCATGACATAGGTATGACGTCAGCGGGTCAACTGGGTCGGCCAGCTCAAACCTGACTGGTGGGCCCTGTCTGTCGGTGTCTCAGCTAATTAACAGAATTAAGTTAGTGCTAATTAACTGTCAGTGGGGCCTGGGCCCACATGTTAGTGACTAAACTAATTAAATTTAGTTAAAACTAATCCTAAACTAATTAGCAGGCCGGCCCCACCTGTCATAGACTTAGGGGGGGAGTCAACCTGGGCCCACGCGACACTCCACAGTCAAAACTGGTCAAACTCGCCGGTGTTTAGCCGCCGGCGAGGCCAGACATGGCGGAGGGCTCGGGTTTTGCACTCCGGCGACCAAAAGGACGGCGGAGACCATCTACGTGTTGCGGGGAGTGAGCCGCGTCGAGTGGTGGCAGTAGGTGGAGCTGGGGTGGCCGGAGACGTCGCCGGCGTCGACCTTGGCGGTGGCCGGAGCTCGGGTGAGCTCGGAACCAAGGCTGCGGGGCACGGCGAGGCGCGTGGTAAGGTGCGTTAGTCTCCTGGAGACGTGGTGCGGCTAGTGGACTAGGTGGTGTGGCCGTGGCATGGTCGGAGCCTCGTCGACGATGAGCTCCGCGGCGGCGCGTTCGGGCGAACTCGAGGCGGCGCATACGATGCACAAGAGCTATCATGGAGAGGGGGGAGAAGGTCCATAGCTCACTGCGGTTGCAGGGGAGCGTACGGCGAGCTTGGGGAAGAGCTGGAGCGAGCGGGGCGGCGAGGGGGATCTCCGGCGACCGAGGTTGAAGACGAGCTCGGTGCAGCGTCTCCAAGGCGAGCGAGCGCTCGGGGATGGGTTGAGGCGAAGCAGTGGACGACGGCGGAGCTTCTTGGCACGGCGAGGCAACGAGTGGACGGCGGTGGTTGTGGTGGAGCTTGTCGGCGGCGACGGCTGCGCTCGGCAGGGAATGGGGAGAGAGCCAGAGAGGGGGAGAGGCCACGGGGAGAGTGGGGAGAAAGAGAGGGGACGTGGGGGAGTGCGTGGCACTCGTAGGCGCGTCCGGGGCGTCGGCGGAAGTAGGAGGTGGCCGGCGTGTGGCCGCGGGCGCCGGCCACGTGCTTCTTGTCCTCCTGGCGAGAGGAGGAGGACGACTGGCAGGGGCCAATGGACTGGGCCGAGCGGGTGGGCTAGGTGGGCTGCGCCAGGTAAGTCTTTGTTCTCTCTGTCCTTTTCTGTTTTTTATTTATTCTATTATTTCTGTAACTTCAGGGCTTTATTAAAAATGCCAGGGCATTTCCATAAATCATAAAATTAATCATGGCTACTGCTTAGAATATATCCAACAGCAAACATTTTAGTTTATGATTATTTGAGCATTTAAAATATTTTATAGCATTTAAATGCCCAAATGCAAATACTATAAGAATTAATCCAATGACCTTAAGATGTCCTAGAAAAATGTGCACCATTTTTGTCAAAGGTTTTAGCCCAAAACAAAAAGGTGGGCTTTTTAGAAGGGCATTTCAGGTTCATTGAAAAAGTTTTTAGTAAACCCTAGTTGTTCCAGGGGGGTGCTGGGGGTTCTGTCATCCCCATTTCAAATTTAAGAGAAATTTAAACATGATGCACACTCTAATGCTTGAACTAGCTAGGGTGTGACACCACTGGCCTATACGCACTAACCTACGCGGGAACAGTTATGGGCACTCGACGTCGTGGTATCAGCCGAAGCCTTTGTGATGTCAGCGACTGAGCGGCGCGCTCGGGGTTGGACCGCGTAACACAACTTCCTTGGGAATGGAGGTTGCTAGGTCTGCTCATCGGCCGCCCTCGCAACGTGCAGGTGTGCAATGGTCGATGGGCCCAGCCCCCTGTGTGCATCGGAATTAGACCGGCGTGCTGACCTCTCTGTTTTGCCTAGGTGGGTCTGCGACGTGTTGATCTTCCGAGGCCGGGCATGACCCAGGAAAGTGTGTCCGGCCAAAGGGGATCGAGCGTGTTGGGAAATGTGGTGCACCCCTCCAGGGAAGTTTATCTATTCGAATAGCCGTGTCCCTCGGTAAAATGACGGCCCGGAGTTGTACCTTGACCTTATGACAACTAGAACCAGATACTTAATAAAATACACCCTTCCAAGTGCCAGTTACAACCCGGTGATCGCTCTCTCATAGTGCGACGAGGGGAGGATCGCCGGGTAGGATTATGCTATGTGGTGATACTTGGTTAACTTACCATCTACTCTCTTCTACTGCTTCAAGATGGAGGCTACCAGAAGCGTAGTCTTCGATAGGACTAGCTATCCCCCTCTTATTCGGGCATTCTGCAGTTCAGTCCACATATACTACCCCTTTCATTAATACCAATGCATATGTAGTGTAGATCCTTGCTTGCGAGTACTTTGGATGGGTACTCACGGTTGCTTTGCTCCCTCTTTTCCCCCTTTCCTTTCCTCTTGGTTGTTGTAACCAGATGCTGGAGTCCAGGAGCCAGAGGATCCCGATGATGATTCTACATGGAGTTCGACTTCGAGGAATAGTTAGGAGGTCCCAGGCAGAAGGCCTTTCCTTTTCGATCGTTGCTACTTTTGTGCTAGCCATCTTATGGCAACTTGTTTAACTTATGCATGTACTCAGATATTTTTGCTTCCACTGATTCTTGTGTATTCGAGGTTATGTATTCGAGCCCTCGAGGCCCCTGGCTTGTAATATAAAGCTTGTATTATTTTAATTTGTGTCTAGAGTTGTGTTGTGATATCTTCCCGTGAGTCCTTGATCTTGATCATACACATTTGCGTGTATGATTAGTGTACGATTGAATCGGGGGCGTCACAAGTTGGTATCAGAGCCGACTGCCTGTAGGAATCCCCCTTCCACACTCCTTGGCCGAAGTTGAGTCTAGTCGATGAAAACTGATTTACAAACATGGCTATGCGACCCATGGGCCCAAGTCGTCATTGGGTGGTATTAGAATCTTTTATTCGTCATCTATACTCTCGGACTCTAATCTCTCTTCTATTCGGGTTAATGAATTTTGCTAAATCTAACATTAGGATCTCGTGATCACTTTCACCCGGAGAGCACCTTATTACCGATGATCGTCTGCTGCACCAGAAGATTCCGAGGATACCCTACGATGTTCTTCCGAGACACTTGTACCCACCGCCTTTGCAAATTCCCTACCACTATTATATCCTTATTGATAACTGCATACACCTGCCATTCTTACATTCAATCCCATTGATCTTGTGATTACAAGATGCCCCGAACTGCTCTCCGTTGTTCCGAGAATCCTTGAGCTTACTGCCTTGCAGTTCCTTGTCACCTGAATACCCCTACGGATAATTTTGTGCACCTATCGAGTATCTGCTCATCCTCAGTTGATTCATGTATTTCACAGAAGTCTTCGTAATACCATTAGTTTTTCTAAAAATCCTTGACATCCTAATGCTCTTGAAATTCTTGCTTGCTAGCATTATGATTAATCCCATAAGTCTGGTAAACTTATTGGCATCCCTTATCATTATCATTTTGAGTCCATTGATTCAATATGTTGCGAATGTTCACAATCATCAGTCGAATCCTAGGATTATCCTTCCGGCTCAGACGTCATTTGGATATGAGATGGTTCTTGACCAATCAATGCCTTGATCGGCTGTGCTTCTAAGTCTATTGAACTTATTCATTTTCGATCAGAACGATTGCTTCCTATCCCTTGATTTCAAAATCATAAATTTCTTTCCATTGAGCTTTGAATTAGTCAGTTGTTTCTATAATCTGATGCCTTTGCATTCCTTCTTCCTCTGATTGAGTACCGATACTCATGTCAACCCCGTTGTGGACTGCCATACCCATTGCCGGGTTATTATCCGACAATGTCCTTCACAACCAAAATTCGTGTGAGTTCTTTACCTGATACATAATGCCTTTGGTAAATTGTATCCTCTAATTTTGACAACCATGATCTACTTTTGAGCTTGTGTTATTTAATCCTGTAGTTCGTGGTATATGTTCCTAAGATGCCCCGATGGGTTGAACCTATGCCTTCCCCAAATCGTTTGAACCCAAAAGTTTTCGCGAGTCATACTCTTTTGTTGCTTCGCCAAATAAGATTTTAACAATACAACTTTTTCGAAAACGGGAAGTGAATGAAAGGTTATGCATTAAAGAAGTGGGAGTCGACCTTGAACTTTGTGTTCATGCCCATGGACTTGATGTGGAACTTATCATGGAAGCTTCTTGCAAAATATTTAATTATTTGGGTAATTCTTTCGGTGTCATTGTTCTTCTTTGATCCCATTTCCCGGGCAAGTTTAAGCACTTGTAACTTATCATGGATTGGATCCCTTGCAGCTATGGTTCCGACCATATTGTTCTTCTTTGATCACATTTCCCGGGCAAGTTTAAGCACTTGTCTTGTGCGGATCAATACACCAGTCCAACCTTTACTTTGATCTAACATCGAGTATTACACCCTGGTATCTCCAGAATATCATGAAGCAGCATAACTTCTTATGGGTTCTTCATCAACTATTATTTCTCACCGAATCCAATTGTTCCTAGGTTCTAGGTTGTCGTCAACCGAGAACAATGAATAGTGAATCGAGTCCGCACTCCGATTCAGTAACTCTAAATAATTTTCATTGTTACGAGTTTAATAATCTTTCAAGTCATTCCTAGCCTGATGGGCTATATCATTACCATGTTAAATTTTAACTGTGGTACCTGGTCCTTCTTCCCAGAGCACAAATTTCAATGATGAGTTAAGCTTACGCCGCTCTTCCTCGTCATATCTTTTTGCCTTGAACAGCGAGCTTGGTTTCGAGTTTGTGTCATACCCTAGGTTCCAATAACCTTTCGCTTCACCATTCCTTTGACTTGATGTCATTGCCGATCGATTACATCTTGAAATCTCTCGACAAATGTGTGGTGATCATCATCAACATTCTGGGCTCTTCCAAGGTATCTATTGAATTCTTCATGGGAAATACCATCCTTGACCCTTGGTAAATTGTGTTGTCATCAACTACTTCCTTGCCTTCTTTCCAACACAAACTTGCTTGTGTTGTGGTGGTACCTTGAGTTCCTGGCTATCTAGTTTGTATTATGTTCTACGTTGAAGTATTACCATCTTTTATGTCAAGGATGTTGTGAGATTTTCTCCACCTCTTAAGAATTCGGGGTATAGTGACACTCCTCACCATCACCATTTCTTCTTGGTCCCCGTGTTGATTCTAACTGGGATACCAACAAGTGAACGATGCTGCTTGGATTTTGTACTCCTAGCAACCCTATTGCTTGTAAGTCAATGAACGATATTTTCATTCTTTGTGTATTGGTTATCAAATCACCATACTAACCTTTATCATGCTACCTTAGCCCTTATTTCGGGTGCACCTTTCAACCAATGTTTGCTCGTGGATGTTCTCCTTGAGCATACCTCATTATAGCATTTGGTCTGACAAATGTTATCTCCTTGTTCACATAATTGTGGAAATCCATCTTTTGGAAATCTCGATGAGTTGTCGTTGAGTTCATCGGCCACATCCTCATTTTCTCCTTGGTTAATGATGAACTTTTGTTTTGGAACTTGCTTCTATATTTCATTTCCCTAGAATCTTATAATGTCATCTCATCAATTTGTGTTGCACCTCTTCTTCTCAGTCATCCCGAGTCCGAGGTATCCTGGCACCAATCAGATCTGAATCTCAGTCAGATATGATGGTTGGGACATATTTCCAGGAGTTATAACATCTTTATACGACCCAGTAAGGTGGTGTCATGCCTAGCACACCTGGCCGGGGGCCCTATTGTTATAGTTTTCTTTTTAGCAAGGTGTTAGCCATTCTTCCATGAGGAAATTGTAAGACTAATCCTATAAGTCGTTCCTGATGGATCCTTTGTGTATCCAAAGTCTGATATTTACCTAATGACCATGTCAATACTATCTTGAAGCATGTCTGTGCTACTCCGATCTTCAATAAGAACATTTGAAGCACAATGCTAAATTTTCCTTATCAATTATCGAAACACCGTTGTATGGGTAATGTCATGAAATTTCTCTTACCTTACCTAAAGGGTTTTCTACATTATATCATGTCATGGATATCATGCTCTGCTTGTCCTTCGGGAGGATATACCCCTGAAATATGTGTTTAAACACATTTGCCTTTCCATTGTTCTGTTCAACCTGATGATCACATTTTCCTTTTCATTGGTTTCTTTGACCTTTCTTGTGATCTATATAATCTAAGAAGTAATAATTCACTGCTTATGTAAACACCTCGGTATACAACTCTGTCAGTGAGACCCTGTTTCTACTATTGAAGACATTCCGGTAATCGCCGATGGACAAGAACTTTGCCTATTGGTCCGCCTCGTGCAACGAGCGGGAAAATGGTTCTCTTCATCCCTCGCTCTTGGTACCAACGTGTTGCCAACATAACTGACGGGCTATTCTCTAACATGCCTTGTTATCATGACTGTGCAAAATATCACCGCCCTTTCTATTTTTTAACCCACATGGTGGGCCCATAACCCATAGTTCCATAGGATCGAAACCTGACTCTCCTGTACACCCCCTGTTTCCATAGTTATTCCTCGCGCGTGGCCTCGTATGTAATTCACGAGCCACCTCCGAGAGATCATCAATTCTGATATCAGAGGCAATACTTAATCTCGTCGCTATGGACCCCTTTCGCACATTGTTTCAGACATCGAACGATTGCCTATCTGTTTGGAACCTCTCGTGGTACCTTCTTACTTTGCTCTTGATATCTTCTTAAGTTTCAATTAGAGAGATACTTATGCTTCTTCCCCTGAGTTAACCGTCTGATGCTCAATCTTGTTAGAATCCGTCCTTATAGAGTTTCCCCCTCTTATCCTTTCGTAAGTACGGTGAAGATCCTGAAGGAAGGACGACAACTTCGTCATGATGCATTGATGCATAGGAATGAAGACATCAACGCTATGGATCAACTTCTTCAAGAAGAGCAATGAAGACCGAGAACACTCGCTAGAAATTCATAACCAGAACCTTCCCCCTTTACTCCACCTCTTAAATCTCAGGACGAGATTTCTTGTACTGGAGGAGATTTATAACACCCTGGTAGTTAAGATACATTAACCACACACTAATGGTGCCATGTCATCGTAATTATTTTTCTTAACCTCACTTTGATCCAAACCGAATTCAAATTTAATTTTAAGACAAAGTCAAATTCTAATTTCTTCAAATGATTAAACAAAAATGTTCGGTTGGTTGCAAATATTCACGAGGTAATTAACATGTAGGAACCAACATTAAATGGATTTTTAAATTTCCCGTAGAAATAATTAAAGTGGTCAAGCAGCACCATTATGCCCTTTAAAATATGAACTTATTTTCAAACAATTCCAAATAATGCCAAACTTTTTGGACAACACCCAAAATATCAGTATGTAATTATGTGAGGAGTTTCAAATTTAAGTAAAATCATTTAATACCTAAACTAAGTACAAAACAGTAGCTACATAAATAAAACACTAAAGTAAATGGAAAAGTACTAGTAAAAGAAAAGAAACCTAATTTACTAGGCGCCTTGGCCCATCTAGCCAAATGGCAGGCCCAGCCCACCTCCATCGCCTCCTACCTCCTATTCACAGAGGAGGGCATGGCGGGAAAATCCTATTCGCCGCTCTCTGCGGCGAATTGTCGAGGGATCGCACAGAGGAGTGCCGCGAGCGACCGACATGGGCCGGCCCACTTATACGTAGTGCGTCCAACCGGTTTTGGGAACCTTCTAGAAGGTTCCCTGAACCGGGTTTTTGTATCATTTTTTCTGTTTCTTTTCAGCTTTCTATTGTTTTTTATTTCGTTTTTTTATTTTCTGTTTCTTTTCTTTTTTTAGTTTATGTTTCTCTTCTTTCTGTTTTTTTTCAAAATTTCACAACTTTGCAAAATATGTTCGCAAACTTAAGAAAAATATTCGGATTTCATTTTTTGTTCGTGAGTTTCAATAAATATTCCTATTTTTCAAAATTATCCATGTTTTAAAATTTTGTTTGCATTCAAAAAATGTATAGGAATTTCAAAAGGTGTTCCAACGTTCCAAATTTGTTCCCAAATTTATAAAATGTTCATGTTTTCAAATTTTTGTTCACAAATTGAAAAATGTTCGTAGATTCCATCAATTTGTTTGGGAGTTTGAAAAATGTTCCTGTTACAAAATTTGTTCGCAAATTCCACTTTTATTTCTTATTTACAAGTTTTGTTCGGAGTTTCAAAAATTGTTCTGTTTCCAAAATTGTTTGCAAAATTTTAAAAATGCCCGTTTCTTCAAAAAAAAATCTGGAATTTCAGAAAATGTTCGCCTGCAAAAGTTGTTTGTGTTTCCAATTTTGTTTTGAAATTTGAAAAATTGTTCATGTTCAGTTTTTTGGGTAGTTTAAAAAATGTTTCCGTTCTAAAAAATATGTTCGCGTCTCCAAAATTTGTTTGTGTGTCGAAAAATGTTTGAGTTTTCTCAAAATTTATGAAAAAAATAATGTTCACGTTTGATAAAACATTCATGTTTTGTTTTTGAAAAAAAATATTTTGTGTTCGAATTTTTGAAAAATGTTCGGATCGGCGTTAGCTAGCTCAACTGGTTCGAATGAAGCAGCAGGTCTAGTGTTCGATTCATGGCAACGCATCTTTTTTTATTCCAGCATGAGCTACTGTTCGTGAGAGACATGAGTTTTCTTAAGGTTTTGCAATGTTCTGTGACCAAGAAAGCTAGGTATCTGAACTGGTTTGAATCGTTGCTCGTAAGCAGTAGGTCTTGTGTTCGATTCCTGGCAATGCTGCTTTTTTTTATTCCGGCGTGAGCTATTGTTCACGAGAGAGATGGGCCGGCCCAGTCTCTCGATCCCCTATGTGATCGCTCGACTGCTTGACGCAGAGAGCGTCACATGGGAGCTCTCGGCGTGGCGCTCATCGTCCAGTGCCACGGCCGGCGATGCGCACGCGCCGGGCATCCGTCGCACCTCCGAGGGAGATAAGAACGACACCACGGACGCCCCTGCGAACCCTAGACCCTCACTTCCCCTTCCCGGTGCCGCTTCACTCTCCCCCACACCCACCTGCATCGTCATCGCCATGGCCTCCGACGACCATGCGCCCACTGAGCTCCCCGGGCCCGGCCACCTCGTCCACGAGCTTCGTCGACTACGTCCACAAGTTGGAGCCGGGAGCCCCTACATCTCCGTGATCGATATCGTCTTCAAGCTCTGCCCTGCCGCTCGCCGTCTTCGATTCGGCCTCACCAAAGCATCCCCGAGCCCGTCTTGCACCTCTACAGGCTCACTGTGAGCTCCGCTTCGATTCCCCTCTCACTCTGCCCTCGAGCTCTTGCTCCGGCCGCCGCTCGGCCATCGCCATTGCCGTCGTTCCGGCCATCCCCGACAACTGCCGCTTGCGTAGTTAGGATCGGCCCATCGTGCTCGCCCGTTTGATGCTCGCGCCCGGCCATTTGGTCGCCGGAACAGCGGGTTCCGCACGTCGCCGCCATTCTGTTGGGAGCTGCTGTAGACGACTGGCGCGCACCGTTGTGCCTGTAGCCGTGCTTCCACCCGCGTGCACCACATCGTAGCCGCGCCTTTCCCCGTGCGCAGCTTGCTCCCATCCACGCCTCTACGCGCACTCTCTGCCCCTATGCCACGCGCTGCTCACAACTCACAGCCTGCGCCCGCGCAGCCCCGCACCCTTGTCCAGCCACCCGCTTGCTGTATTGCTGCTGCTAAGAGCATCTCCAACAGGTGCGGCAAAAGGCGCGCCCGCACGGTAAAATTTGGTTTTAGCGTGCGCCAGCTAGTTCCGCGCCCTCCAGCGGTGGCGGGAACTTACCGCACGCGGGAGAAAGCGGCACGCGGCGTGGTAGATTTGGCGCGCCGCTTCACGCGCGCCTATAAAATGTTGCGCTTGCCTCGCGCACAGACACAGCCACGCGCCCTCCCCTCGCAACCTCGCCGCTTCGCCACCTCGCCGCTTCACCGCTTTCCGCGCCACCACCGCGCCACCATGCTGCCGCGCCGCCGGGGTTCTTCGGGCTACCGCGGCGTCCGCGAGCGCCCCAACGGCTCGTACTCCGTCGAGATCTGGTCCGGCGACGTCCGGCTCGGCCTCGGGTCGTTCCGGAGCGCGTACGAGGCGGCCCGCGCATACGACGCGGCAGCGTGGAGCTTGGATAGGCCCAGGTCGCAGATGAACTTCCGGAACGTCTTCATGCGCGAGCAGGCGCAGCGCGTCGCCCCTCCGGCGCGTCTCATCACCGACATGGACCGTGCCGACCACGCTCGGCGCTGCCGTCGCCTCCTCATCACCGAGGAGGACAAGCGAGCGACGGCGGAGTGGCGCCGTCGCCACCCGGAGGACGTCGCCGACGAGCGTGCCTACTGGACGGAGAGGACGGCAAGGCGCCGCGCGGAGCGGGCGGACCGGCGTCGGCGGAAGGCATTGGCGAATGCGCAGTGCGATATCGTTGAAGCAGGTGGGAGGTCGATCTTCACGTCAGATGATGAACATTGAGACGACATATGGCTCGATATCTCGGACAACACCGACGAGGATGGTGATGATGGTAGCGACTTGGAGTAGTTTCTATCTATGTATGTCGTAGTAGTTTCTATCTAGTTGCACCGTAGTTCTATCTATCTATGCTTTCGAACTATCTATCTAGTTGCACCGATGTAAAATACCTTTGTATCGTTTTTTATCTATGCAATTTATCGTTTTTTATTATCTTAATATTTATCTATGCTTTCGAAAATGTTGTAAAAATGAGCGCGCGTGCTGCATTTTTGCACGCTGCTGGAGCGGTGCGCGCGCTGCATCTTAGCGCGGCTGCTGGAGTCAGCGCTGCGCGCCGCGCCAAACCAAGCGATGGGCGCGCGACAAAGCTATTTTTTGCGTGCGGCGCGTTCAGCGCCGGTTGGAGATGCTCTAACTACTGTAGATTCAGCTAGCTTTACCAATATTACATTGAGTAACCCAACTGCCCCTAAACAACGATTAAACAACTACTAATAGGAGCAAAAATATTATGTGAAGATGGTATACTTGACAAACTCCATATTATCCCACTAGACTAAATCCATTTGATGCATGGTTTAAGTCCTATGAAAATCATAAAATGCTATCTTCTGTTAACATAAAACAGATTCAACCTCTAGCATTGTGTGTTGTGTGTTGTGTGTGTATGCAGCGTGGTGTGTGTGAGTGTGTTGTGTGAGTGCACGTGTGTTGAGTGTGTGTGCGGCCGGCCCAGACTAGTTAGGTCTAATTTAATTAGGTATATTAGTCCTAGGATTAATTCTCCTGTTTAGTTAGTATCAGTTTAGTGCTAGATTAGCCTAATAGCCTATGACATGTGGCCTCATTCTAATCTAGACACTAATTTAATTTAGATGCTTATGACATGTCGGCCATACCTCACCTTTTGACCGGTCAAAGTAAAATGGTTGACCAGCCCCTTGGGCCCTACTGTCATACACATAGGCTAGGGTAACACTAGATAACAAATGCACATTCTGCCTTCAATTCGATTTAAACAATTCCAGAAATTCTAGAAAATCTTTAAAAACTTTGAAAAATCGTTGAAAAATAACCGTAACTCGGATGAAAATAATTTATACATGAAAGTTGCTCAGAACGACGAGACGAACCCGAATACGCGTTCCGTTTGTCAGCCTCACGTACCTAGCATAGGAAACCTGCAACAATCCACCTCCGGTTCATCTGTCCGAAAACGCGAAACACCGGGAATACTTTTCCGGATGTTTCCCCCCTTCGTCGGTATCACCTCCTACTGCATTGGGGCACATCTGGCACTGTTACTTGTCTTGTCATGCATTGATACGCATATGTTTGCATTGTATTCATTGTTTGTTCCCCCCTTCTCTTCGGTAGACTACGAGACTGACGCCGCGGCTGGTGCCCCGAACGACTACGTTGTTGACGACCCCTCCTTGCCAGAGCAACCAGGCAAGCCCCCCTGATCACCAGATATCGCCTATTCTTCTCTCTACTGCTTGCATTAGAGTAGTGTACCATGTTACTACTTTCTGTTAATCCTATTCTGATGCATAGCCTGTCCTTGCTACTACCGTTGTTACCTTTACCTGCAATCCTAAATGCTTAGTACAAGATGCTAGTATTCCATCAGTGGCCCTACACTCTTGTCCGTCTGCCATGCTATACTATCGGGCCGTGATCACTCGGGAGGTGATCACAGGTATATACTTATATACATCATATATGATACCTGTGGTAACTAAAGTCGGGTCAGCTCGTAGAGTACCCGCGAGTGATTCACGGAATGGGGGCTGAAAGGACCTTTGTTCCGACGGCCCTCTGGGTGGATCTTTGTTGCGGAGCGACAGGGCAGGTTGAGACCGCCTAGGAGAGAGGTGGGTCTAGCCCTGGTCGGTGTCCGCGGTTACTTCTAAATAACACACTTAACGAGATCTTGGTATTTGATCTGAGTTTGGCCATTGGCCTATACGCACTAACCAGCTACGGAGGAACAGTTGTGGGCACTCGACGTCGTGGTATCAGCCAAAGCCTTCGTGACATCAGCGACTGAGCGGCACGCGCCGGGTTGGACCGCGTAACACAACTTCCTTGGGAATGGAGGTTGCTAGGTGTGCTCACCAGCCGCCCTCACAACATGCAGGTGTGCAATGGGAGATGGGCCCATACCCCTGCGTGCATAGGAATTAGACCGGCGTGCTAACCTCTCTGTTATGCCTAGGTGGGGCTGTGACGTGTTGATCTTCCGAGGCTGGGCATGACCCAGGAAAGTGTGTCCGTTCAAAGGGGATCGAGCATGTTGGGAAATGTGGTGCATCCCTGCAGGAAAGTTTATCTATTCGAATAGCCGTGTCCCTCGATAAAATGACGACCCGGAGTTGTACCTTGACCTTATGACAACTAGAACCAGATACTTAATAAAATACACCCTTCCAAGTTCCAGTTACAACCCGGTGATCGCTCTCTCACAGAGCGACGAGGGGAGGATCGCCGGGTAGGATTATGCTATGCGGTGATACTTGGTTAACTTACCATCTACTCTCTTCTACCGCTTCAAGATGGAGGCTGTCAGAAGCGTAGTCTTCAATAGGACTAGCTATCCCCCTCTTAATCTGGCATTCTGTAGTTCAGTCCACATATACTACCCCTTTCATTGATACCAATGCATATGTAGTGTAGATCCTTGCTTGCGAGTACTTTGGATGAGTAATCACATTTGCTTTGCTCCCTCTTTTCCCCTTTCCTTTCCTCTTGGTTGTCGCAACCAGATGTTGGAGCCCAGGAGCTAGAGGATCCCGATGATGATTCTACATGGAGTTCGACTTCGAGGAATAGTTAGGAGGTCCCAGGCAGAAGGCCTTGCCTTTTCGATCGTTGCTACTTTTGTGCTAGCCATCTTATGGCAACTTGTTTAACTTATGTATGTACTCAGATATTTTTGCTTTCGCTGACTCTTGTGTATTCGAGCTTATGTATTCGAGCCCTCGAGGCCCCTGGCTTGTAATATAAAGCTTGTATTATTTTAATTTGTGTCTAGAGTTGTGTTGTGATATCTTCCCGTGAGTCCTTGATCTTGATCGTACACATTTGCGTGTATGATTAGTGTACGATTGAATCGGGGGCATCACACAGTCTTAGAACTTTTTGCTATAACAATCTGATCTTGCAATTTTCATTCGGAAATAGCTGATCTTTGTTTCCGTCGACTGATTTATCTTTTTGTCGAATGCAGAAATCTGGTGAACTTGGGACCAAGAATGCTGATTTGGAGAAGGAGAAGATCCAACTCAAGCTCGACCTGGATCTTGCCATGGAGAACCTGAAGAAAGCTCGGGATGAAGTAGCTATCATGGGAGGTAACAACTTGCTGAGTACTCGCCTTATCGTTTTTTCCTTTCCATCCTTTTGAACCGAGTGATTCCACTCAAATAGATGTGTGTAGTGAAAACCGTCAACTCCAAGCTCGTTTGAGGAATGTTATTTCTTTAGACAAAATGAAGCAGGCTTTGGAGCAGAAGGACCTTGATCTTGCGATGGCGCAGAAGACGGCGCGTGAGAAGACTAAACTTGCTGACAGGAAGCTGGATTCAGTCGGAAAGTTGGAAGAGGAGAACACCAACCTGAAAACTGATGTTGACGAGGCAAAGAAAGAAGCTGTGTAGCTGAAGGAGGAGAAGGTGGCCTTGGTTGACAAAGTAGATGTTCTCACTCAGAAGAGGGATGAACTAGAAGCTTATCTAGGTGGTCTTACCAAGAAGATGTTCCTCATGCTTGAAGGTATTTTCCCTCGTCCGACTGGGTTGAAAAATTTCTTCACAACACTATTGCCAATTCACTATTTTTCACTCTGTGCAGAATTCTGTCAGAATTTCGAAGAGGAAACCAGGTGGATCAAGACAGGACTAGACCCCATCAACTCTCCTGTCAAGGATGAAGCTTCCATGAACATGCTGCGACTGGAGTCTCGCCTCGCCAGTGTCCTCAACTATGTCGCTTGACGCGGATAGATAAGGACTTGTGGCCAGAGGATGTGCTTCTGAACGACCTCGAGTCACTGATGACTCAACTCAATGACATCCCTAACCGAGTGCAGGCATGGAAGAAGTCAGCTGCTCGCTGTGGTGCTAATGTGGCTCTATCACTCGACCGTGTTTATTGTAAGGATGCCAAGGAAGAGAAGCTGAAAGCTCTTTAGGTGGCAAACACCCAGAAGCTTCAATTTCAATCTTTCATGGAAACCTTCATTGACGTAGCCACTCACATCGCAGACGACATTGACTTGGACACTTTTGTCAAGCCAACAAGTCCTCCCGCCGAGTGAAAAACTTGACAATCTAATTTTATTTGCCTCGGAATGCTGAGTGATTTTGTAATCATTAAAACTCTTTCGGGCCTGGCGCCCGAGTATTTCTGTTTTTGGTTCTGAACCTTGCTGGATTTATCTGTACTTGGTTGTTTTACTCGAATGAAGTTGCTTTGTGTCCAATGTTCTTGGATTTTTACTTAGGCGGATCTCGGATCGCAGCTCAGTCCCTGACTGAGAGGATTCCTATTTACTCGGAGTGGACGTTGTACTTGTGGTGCAGCTCAGAGTGCATCCGGACGTTGTACTTGTGACGACGCACAGAGTGCATCCAGTCATTGTACTTGTGGCGCAGCTCAGAGTGCATCCAGACGTTGTACTTATGGCGCATCTTAGGGTGCATCTCGTTCCTTTCGAGTGGGAGGACTGCTCCCCACTCGGCGTTTTTTTTGAAACTTAGGCGAGCACGGGGTTGCAGCTAAGTCCCTGAGTGAAAGGATTACTTCTTCACTCGGAGTGTTTAATAACTTAGGCGAGCACGGGTTCTTAGCTAAGCCCTTGAGTGAGAGGGTTGCTGTACACTCGGAGTGTTTAATAACTTAGGTGAGTACGGGGTCGCAGCTAAGCCCCTGAGTGAGAGGGTTGCTCTTCACTCGAAGTGTTTTTTGAAACTTAGGCGAGTACATGGTCGCAGCTAAGCCCCTGAGTGAGGGGGTTTCTCTTCACTCGGAGGATTTTTGAAACTTAGGCGAATACGGAGTCGCAGCTAAGCTCCCCGAGTGAGAGGGTTGCTCTTCACTCGAGGAGTTTTTGAAACTTAGGCGAAAATGGGTCGTAGTTCAGCCCCCGAATGAGAGGGTTACTCTTCACTCGGAGTGTTTTTGAAACTTAGGCGAGTACGGGGTCGCAACTAAGCTTTCGAGTGAGAGTGTTGCTCTTCACTCGGAATGTTTTTTAAACTTAGGCGAATCTGGTTCACAGCTAAGCACTGCTCTTCACTCGGAGTGTTTTTGAAACTTACGCGAATCTGGTTCGCAGCTAAGCCCCCGAGTGAGAGGGTTACTCTTCGCTTGGAGTGTTTTTGAAACTTAGGCGAATCTGGTTCGCAGCTAAGCCCCCGAGTGAGAGGGTTGCTCTTCACTCGGAGTGTTTTTGATACTTAGGTGAGTACGGGGTCGCAGCTAAGCCACCCACCGGGCGATTTGGACACATGTTTATGCGAAAACAATCATTATGAAACTGTGGGAATCATGTGTTTGATAAACAATCGGAAAAGTACTTTTATTACACCTTGACGATTCGAGTGTTTCAGGTATAAAAATGGCAGAGCAGGTCCGCGTTCCAAGAGCGCGGCTTGTCTTCTTTCTTGGCTATATTGTAAAGGTGATATGCCCCGTTGTGGAGCACCTTGGTGATGATTAAGGTACCTTCCCAAGCTGGAGCAAGCTTGTGAGGCCGTTTCTGGTGCACTCGGAGCACAAGATCTCCTTCCTGAAATGCTCGACCTCCGACATATCGGGCATGGAATCGACGCAGGTCTTGCTGATAGATGGTCGACCTGATCAGAGCCATCTCTCGTTTTTCCTCCAGGAGATCACCGGTGTCCTGTCGCACTTGCTCTACCTCAACTTCTGAGAAAAGTTCCACTCGGGGATCATTGTGGAGTAGGTCGCTTGGAAGCACGGCTTTAGCCCCGTATACCATGAAAAAAGGGGTTCGATCAGTCGACCGATTAGGATTCGTCCTCAATCCCCATAGAACATATGGCAACTCAGTCACCTAAGCTCCAGCTGCATGCATGAGGTCGCGCATCAATCGGGGTTTCAGCCCTTGCAGGATCAAACAATTTTCCCTTTCAGCTTGTCCATTCGACTACGAGTGAGCAACAGATGTGTAGTCGACCCCAGTGCCTTGGGAAGCGCAGAATGCTCTAAACTCATCTGAATCAAAGTTTGAGTTGTTATCCATGATGATCTTGTGCGGAACTCCATATCGGAATATCAACTCTCTGATAAAACTGATGGCCGTGCTTGAGTCAAGATTCTTGATAGGTTTGGCTTCAATCCATTTGGTGAACTTGTCGACTGCCACGAGCAGATGAGTGAAGCCGCTTCTGCCGGTCCTTAGAGGCCCAATCATGTCCAGTCCCCACACAACAAATGGCCAAACAAGTGGGATAGTCTTCAAAGATGATGTAGGTTTGTGGACATGTTCGAGTAAAACTGGCAACCTTCGCACTTCTTGACAATATCTTTTGCCATCTCATTAGCCCGTGGGCAGTAGAATCCCGCTCGGTATGCTTTGGCCACGATGGTCCGAGAGGACGCGTGGTGACCACGGGTCCCCGAGTGAATCTCATTCAAGATCAGCCAACCCTCTTCTGGAGAGATACATTGCTGAGCCACGCCAGTAACACTTTCCCTAAAAAGATGTCCGCTTATTACTATGAAGGCTTTGGACCTACGGACGATATGACGTGCCTCATCTTCATCCTTTGGAAGCTCTTGCTTGAGCAAACATGCAATATACGACATTGTCCAGTTGGGGGTGATTACCAAAACCTCCATGATTAGGTCGACAACCGCTGGCACTTCGACTTCAGTCGGGTTGGTTGAACTCATCGGTTGTGGGGGCTCTTATGTAAAGGTATCTTCTTGTACTGATGGGGTATGGATATGCTCCAAGAACACATTACTGGGAATAGGCTTCCGAGTGGAACCTATTTTCGCCAGATCATCAGCTGCTTGATTCTTGAGTCGGGGTATGTGGTGGATCTCCAGCCCTTGAAACATCTTCTCTAATTTTTTCACTACATTGCAGTATCCAGTCATGGCAGGGCTCTTGATATCACATTCCTTCATTACCCGATTAACCACCAAATGTGAGTCGTCGTAAACCATCAGGCGATGGACGGCGAGTGAGATGGCCATACGCAACTCATACACAAGTGCTTCGTACTCAGCTTCATTGTTGGAGGAATCAAAGTGAATCTGAAGGACATAACAGAGCTTGTCGCCTTTGGGGACACCAGAACCACTCCAGCACCAGAACCATTCAACATCTTAGACCCACCGAAGAACATGGTCCAATGTTTCTAGTGAACTTGAGTTGGCTGCTGTTTCTCAATCCATTCGGCTAGAAAATCTACAATTGCCTGGGACTTAATTGCCTTTTTTGCTTCAAACTTGATATCCCGAGGGAGAAGTTCTATTGCCCACTTAGCCACGCGGCCGGTTGCATCTCAATTGTTCAAAATTTCTAACAATGGAGCATCGCTGACGACTAAAACCAAGTGGTCCGCGAAGTAATGTGCACCTTTCTTCATGGTCAGATAGATTCCGTAGACGAGCTTCTAGTAATGCGGATACCTTTTCTTGGACGGAGTCAAGACTTTAGAAATGTAATACACCGGGCGCTGAACTTTGTAGGCTTTGCCTTCTTCCTCTCACTCGACTGTGAGCACTGTGCCGACAACCTGTCCAGTGGCTGCAATATATAACAATAAAGGCTCTTTACTGATTGGGGCAGCAAGCACTGGCTGGGTGGAAAACAGGGCTTTGATATCTACAAACGCTGCTTCAGCTTCAGGAGTCCACTCGAACGTATCAGACTTTTTCATCAGTCGGTAAAGAGGCAGTGCCTTTTCACCGAGACAAGAAATGAATCGACTTAATGCAGCCAAACAACGTGTGAGCTTCTGCACGTCATGCACACTCACAGGGCGCTTCATTCGGAAAATTGCTCCAATCTTTTCCGGGTTTGCGTCGATCCCTCGTTCGGAAACGAGAAAACCGAGTAACTTTCCTCCTGGGACTCCAAATGTGCATTTTGACGGATTGAGCTTGATGTCATATATTCTTAGGTTGGCAAAGGTTTCAGTGAGCTCAGTCAGCAGGTCGGAACCTTTGCGTTAATTGACTACGATATCATCCATGTATCCTTCCATGTTCCGACTGATCTGAGTGAGCAGACACTTCTGAATCATGTGCATGAACGTGGCACCAACATTCTTGAGACCAAAAGGCATGGTGACATAGCAAAAACACCTGAATGGGTGATGAAGGCCGTTTTTATTTTGTCGGGCCCATATAGTTGGATCTGATGGTACCCGGAATATGCATCCAAAAAGGAAAGACGCTCACACCATGCAGTTGAGTCAACAATCTGATCGATGCGGGGAGAGGGAAGTGATCTTTCGGGCATGCCCGATTGATATGCTTGAAGTCAATACACATACAAAGTGGATTGTCTTTCTTGGGGACCATGACGACATTGGCGAGCCACTCAGAGTGGTATATCTCGTGGATGAACTCAGCTAACAGGAGCTGAGCCACTTGCTCGCCAATCGCCTTCCTGTTCTTCATGGCGGACCGACGGAAATGCTCTTTAACAGGCTTTGCTTTTGGGTCGACACACAAACGGTGCTCAACCAGTCTCCTGGGTACACCCGGCATGTCAGATGGCTTCCATGCAAAGTAGTTCTCACGGAGGAACTGGATGAGCGCATCTTCCTATTTGCTGTCGAGTGTTGTTGAAATGTGGGCCAGAGCCGCGGACGGGTCTTCTGGGTGAATGTGGACTGGATTTGTTTCACCGGCCGACTGAAATGCTGACTCTGAAGCAGGCTTCTTGGCTCGCAACAATTCACTCGGATCGGCATTCTTTTTGTATTCTTCCAGCTCCACCACCGTCGTTTGATCATCAGCGATTTTGGAGCCTTTCTGGAGGCACTCCTTTGCTCTCTGCCTATTCCCCGTAACCGTGATCACGCCTCTAGGTCCAGGCATCTTTAACTTGAGATATACGTAACATGGTCGAGCCATGAAATGAGCATATGAGGGCCTGCCCAGAATAGCATGATAGGCATTGTGGAAGTCCACCATCTCAAACATCAACTTCTCCTTGCGATAATTCTTGGAATCATCGAAAACCACATCGAGAGCAATCTTCCCGAGTGACTTCGCCTTCTTCCCTGGGATGGCACCATGGAACTGCATACTGCTCTCACTGAGTTTGGACATTGGAATGCCCATCCCTTGGAGGGCCTCAGCATACAGGATGTTCAAACCGCTACCACCATCCATAAGGACTTTAGTCAGTCGCGTGTCCCCAACGACTGGGTCAACCACCAACGCCTTCTGCCCGGGGGTAGCAAAATGCGCTGGGTGATCGGATTGGTCGAATGTAATGGGAATCTTAGACCACTTCAAGTATGTCATAGTCATTGGAGCAACCATATTCACCTCTCTGTTAATGACTTTCAGTCGACTTTTGCTCTTGATGTCGGCAAAAATCACCAAGGTAGCATTGATATTGGGTTAAACATCATCTTCTTCTTTCTCTTCCTCCTTATCAGAAGCCTTCTCCCTGGGTTGATCCTCTCGGAACTGCTGAATCAGGAGTCGACATTGTCGAGTGGTATGTTTGGGCAAAATTAAGTTACCCTCCTTCTACCTCTTGAGCACTGCGTTGGTTTTCCCCGAAGAGGAAGGCATGATGCTGCAAAGTAGCGTAAGTATTTCCCTCAGTTTTTGAGAACCAAGGTATCAATCTAGTAGGAGGCTACGCGCGAGTCCCTTGTACCTGCACAAAACAAATAAATCCTCGCAACCAACGCAAATAGGGGTTGTTAATCCCTACACGGCCACTTACGAGAGTGAGATCTGATAGATATGATAAGATAATATTTTTGGTATTTTTGTGATAAGGATGCAAAGTAAAATAAAGGCAAAGTAAAAAGCAAAGGAAATAACAAAAGTCGTAGGAGATCAATATGATGAAGATAGACCTGGGGCCATAGGTTTCACTAGTGGCTTCTCTCGAGAGCATAAGTATTCTACGGTGGGTGAACAAATTACTGTTGAGCAATTGACAGAATTGAGCATAGTTATGAGAATATCTAGGTATGATCATGTATATAGGCATCACGTCCGAGACAAGTAGACCGACTCCTGCCTGCATCTACTACTATTACTCCACTCATCGACCGCTATCCAGCATGCATCTAGAGTATTAAGTTAAAAACAGAGTAATGCCTTAAGCAAGATGACATGATGTAGAGGGATAGACTCATGCAATATGATGAAAACCCCATCTTGTTATCCTCGATGGCAACAATACAATACGTGCCTTGCTGCCCCTACTGTCACTGGGAAAGGACACCGCAAGATTGAACCCAAAGCTAAGCACTTCTCCCATTGCAAGAAAGATCAATCTAGTAGGCCAAACCAAACTAATAATTCGAAGAGACTTGCAAAGATAACCAATCATACATAAAAGAATTCAGAGGAGATTCAAATATTGTTCATAGATAAACTTGATCATAAACCCACAATTCATAGGTCTCTACAAACACACCGCAAAAAGAAGATTATATCGAATTGTTCTCCACAAGAGAGGGGGAGAACATTGTATTGAGATTGAAAACGAGAGAAGAAGCCATCTAGCTAATAACTATGGACCCGTAGGTCTGAGGTGAACTACTCACACTTCATCGGAGGGGCTATGGTGTTGATGTAGAAGCCCTCCGTGATCGATGCCCCCTCCGGCGGAGCTCCGGAATAGGCCCCAAGATGGGATCTCGTGGATACAGAAAGTTGCGGCGGCGGAATTAGGGTTTTGGCTCCATATCTGATCGTTTGGGGGTACGTAGGTATATATAGGAGGAAGGAGTACGTCGGTGGAGCAACAGGGGGCCCACGAGGGTGGAGGGCGCGCCTCGGGGGGGGGGGGGGGGGGTAGGCACGCCCCCTACCTCGTGGCCTCCTCTTTTGTGTCTTGACGTAGGGTCCAAGTATCCCATGTCTTGTTCATTGAGAAAATCACGTTCCCGAAGGTTTCATTCCGTTTGGACTCCGTTTGATATTCCTTTTCTTCGAAACCCTAAAACAGGCAAAAAACAACAATTCTGGGCTGGGCCTCCGGTTAATAGGTTAGTCCCAAAAATAATATAAAAGTGGACAATAAAGCCCAATAATGTCCAAAACAGTAGATAATATAGCATGGAGCAACCAAATATTATAGATACATTGGAGACGCATCAAGCATCCCCAAGCTTAATTCCTGCTCGTCCTCGAGTAGGTAAATGATAAAAACAAATTTTTTGATGCGGAGTGCTACTTGGCATAAGTTTAATGTAATTCTTCTTAATTGTGGTATGAATATTCAGATCTGAAAGATTCAAGAAAAAGTTCATATTGACATAAAAATAATAATACTTCAAGCATACTAACTAAGCAATTTTGTCTTCTCGAAATAACATGGCCAAAGAAAGTTCATCCCTACAAAATCATATAGTTTATTCATGTTTCATTTTCATCACACAAGAATTTTCTCATCATGCACAACCCCGATGAAAAGCCAAGCAATTGTTTCATACTTTAGTAATCTCAAACCTATAAACTTTCACGCAATATATGAGCACGAGCCATGGACATAGCACTGTGAGTGGAATAGAATATAATGAGGGGGGTTATGTGGAGAAGACAAAAGAGGAGAAAGTCTCACATCAACGAGGCTAATCAATGGGCTATGGAGATGCCCATCGATTGATGTTAATGCAAGGAGTAGGGATTGCCATGCAACGGATGCACTAGAGCTATAAATGTATGAAAACTCAATAAGAAAACTAAGTGGGTGTGCATCCAACTTGCTTGCTCACGAATACCTAGGGCACTTGAGGAGGCCCATTGTTGGAATATACAAGCCAAGTTCTATAATGAAAAATTCCCACTATTATATGAAAGTGACAAAACAAGAGACTCTCTATCATGAAGATTAAGGTGCTACTTTGATGCACAAGTGTGGCAAAGGATAGTAACATTGTCCCTTCTCTCATTTTTTTGGGCCTTATCTTTTTTATGGCCTTTCTCTTTTTTTATATTCCTCACTTGGGACAATGCTCTAAAATGATGATCATCACACTTCTATTTATTTACAACTCAATGATTACAACTCGATACTAGAACAAAAGATGACTCTATATGAATGCCTCTGGCGGTGTACTAGGATATGCAATGGACCAAGAGTGACATGTATGAAAGAATTATGAATGGTGGCTTTGCCACAAATACTATGTCAACTACATGATCATGCTAAGCAATATGACAATGATGAATGTGTCATGATGAACGGAATGGTGGAAAGTTGCATGGCAATATATCTCGGAATGGCTATGGAAATGCCATAATAGGTAGATATGGTGGCTGTTTTGAGGAAGATATAAGGAGGTTTATATGTGAAAGAGCGTATCATATCACGGAGTTTGGATGCATTGGCGAAGTTTGCGCCAACTCTCAATGTGAGAAAGGGCAATGCACGGTACCGAAGAGGCTAGCAAGGATGGAAGGGTGAGAGTGCGTATAATCCATGGACTCAACATTAGTCATAAAGAACTCACATAATTATTGCAAAAATCTACAAGTCATCAAAAACCTCGGTACTACGCGCATGCTCCTAGGGGGATAGATTGGTAGGAAAAGACCATCGCTCGTCCCCGACCGCCACTCATAAGGAAGACAATCAAATAACACCTCATGTTTCAAATTTGTTACATAACATTTACCATGCGTGCATGCCACGGGACTTGCAAACTTCAACACAAGTATTTCTCAATTTCACAACTACTCAACTAGCACGACTTTGATATTATTACCTCCATATCTCAAAACAATCATCAAGCATGAAACTTCTCTTAGTATTCAAAACACTCATAAGAAAATTTTACTAATCTTGAATACCTAGCATATTAGGATTTTAAGAAAATTACCATGCTATTTAAGACTCTCAAAATAATCTAAGTGAATAATGAGAGATCAAGAGTTTCTATAAAACAAATCCACCACCGTGCTCTAAAAGATATAAGTGAAGTACTAGAGCAAAACTACATAACTCAAAAGATATAAGCAAAGCACATAGACTATTCTAACAAATTCCAAATCATATATGTCTCTCTCAAAATGTGTGTACAGAAAGGATGATTGTGGTAAACTAAAAGGCAAAGACTCAAATAATACAAGACGCTCCAAGAAAAACACATATCATGTGGCGAATAAAAATATAGCTCCAAGTAAAGTTACTGATAGAAGTAGACGAAAGAGGGGATGCCTTCCGGGGAATCCCCAAGCTTTGGATTTTAGGTGTCCTTAGATTATCTTGGGGATGCCATGGGCATCACCAAGCTTAGGCTCTTGCCTCTCCTTGTTCCATAATCCATCAAATCTTTACCTAAAACTTGAAAACTTCACAACACAAAACTTAAAGTAGAAAATCTCATGAGCTCCGTTAGCGAAAGAAAATAAAAGACCACTTCAAGGTACTGTAATGAACTCATTCTTTATTTATATTGGTGTTATAACTACTGTATTAAAACTTCTCTATGGTTTATAAACTATTTTACTAGCCATAGATTCATCAAAATAAGCAAACAACACACGAAAAACAGAATCTGTCAAAAACAGAACGGTCTGTAGTAATATGTAGCTAGCGCAAGATCTGGAACCCCAAAAATTATAAAATAAATTGCTGGACGTGAGGAATTTATATATTAATCATCTGAAAAATAATTAACTAAATATCACTCTCCAAATAAAAATGGCAGCAGTTCTCGTGAGCGCTAAAGTTTCTGTTTTTTACAGCAAGCGTAACAAGACTTTCCCCAAGTCTTCCCAACGGTTCTACTTGGCACAAACACTAATTAAACACAAAAAACATGACCAAAACAGAGGCTAGATAAATTATTTATTACTAAACAGGAGCAAAAGGCAAGGAATAAAAATAAAATTGGGTTGCCTCCCAACAAGCGCTATCGTTTAACACCCCAAGCTAGGCATGACAAGCAAGGATAGATCTAGGTATTGCCATCTTTGGTAGGCAATTTTTCAATGAGGCATCTACCATCTTTAGGAATTTCTTTATTTTTATTAATTATCAAACTTTTAGGCACAAGATCGAAAAATTCATTTGTAACAAATGGTTCCTTAATGATAGCAAAAAGATTGGGATGAATACTTATAGATTTGAGATCCGCATTTTCCTTACTAGAGGATTCACCCTTATTTTTAGGAACATACATAAGCTTGGGAATTTTAGTGGGAGGACTTGGAGTATACTTTACGGAAGAAAAATTGGTTCCCAAGTTGGTAATACTATCCTCAAGTTTATTGATCCTAGTGGAATGGTGATTTATTTTCTCATTAACTATGGGTTCCTTTTCTTTAATATTTTTCAAATTAACTCCTACTTTAGATCCATATTGAGAGATTCAGTTGTGGATCTTTTTATCCAAATTTTCAATTAACTCTACGGTAGCAACCTTATTTTCAATAATTTCAAGCCTTTGCATTACATGCTCCAAAGTTAATACAGTTCCATTAACCAAAAGAGGGGGTGAGCCAAATAAATCTATCATAGCATTATAAGAATCAAAAGTATGGCTACCCAAGAAGTTCCCTCTGGTAATAGTATCAAGAACATATCTGTGCCAAGGAGTAGTGCCTACATAAAAATTGCGGAGAAGAACGGAAGTAGATTGCTTCCTAGTAGATCTATTTTGAGCATTGCAAATTCTATGCCAAGCATCTTTTAGATTTTCTCCCTCCCTTTGCTTAAAATTTAGGATTTCACTCTTGGGAGACAACGGAGAAGATAAGGGACTAGCCATAATGACAAGAAAATAAACTTACACACAAGCAAACAAAAAAAACAAGCGGGCAAAAAGAGGCAAATAGAGAAAGAGAGGGAGGATAGAGAGAGAGGGCGAATAAAATGGAAAGGGTGAAGTGGGGGAGAGGAAAACGAGCGGCAAATGGCAAATAATGTAATGCGGGAGATAAGGGTATGTGATGGATACTTGGTATATTGACTTTTGCGTAGACCTCCCCAGCAACGGCGCCAGAAATCCTTCTTGCTACCTCTTGAGCACTGCGTTGGTTTTCCCCGAAGAGGAAGGGATGATGCAGCAAAGTAGCGTAAGTATTTCCCTCAGTTTTTGAGAACCAAGGTATCAATCCAGTAGGAGGCTACGCACGAGTCCCTCATACTTGCACAAAACAAATAAATCCTCGCAACCAACGCGAATAGGGGTTGTCAATCCCTACACGGCCACTTACGAGAGTGAGATCTGATAGATATGATAAGATAATATTTTTGGTATTTTTGTGATAAAGATGCAAAGTAAAATAAAGGCAAAGTAAAAAAGCAAAGGAAATAACTAAGTAGTAGGAGATCAATATGATGAAGATAGACCCGGGGCCATAGGTTTCACTAGTGGCTTCTCTCGAGAGCATAAGTATTCTACGGTGGGTGAACAAATTACTGTTGAGCAATTGACAGAATTGAGCATAGTTATGAGAATATCTAGGTATGATCATGTATATAGGCATCACGTCTGAGACAAGTAGACCGACTCCTGCCTGCATCTACTACTATTACTCCACTCATCGACCGCTATCCAGCATGCATCTAGAGTATTAAGTTAAAAACAGAGTAACGCCTTAAGCAAGTTGACATGATGTAGAGGGATAGACTCATGCAATATGATGAAAAACCCATCTTGTTATCCTCGATGGCAACAATACAATACATGCCTTGCTGCCCCTACTGTTGCTGGGAAAGGACACCGCAAGATTGAACCCAAAGCTAAGCACTTCTCCCATTGCAAGAAAGATCAATCTAGTAGGCCAAACCAAACCGATAATTCGAAGAGACTTGCAAAGATAACCAATCATACATAAAAGAATTCAGAGGAGATTCAAATATTGTTCATAGATAAACTTGATCATAAACCCACAATTCATCGGTCTCAACAAACACACCGCAAAAAGAAGATTACATCGAATAGTTCTCCACAAGAGAGGGGGAGAACATTGTATTGAGATCCAAAAAGAGAGAAGAATCCATCTAGCTAATAACTATGGACCCGTAGGTCTGAGGTGAACTACTCACACTTCGTCGGAGGGGCTATGGTGTTGATGTAGAAGCCCTCCGTGATTGATGCCCCCCCGGCGGAGCTCCGGAACAGGCCTCAAGATGGGATCTCGTGGATACAAAAAGTTGCGGCGGTGGAATTAGGGTTTTGGCTCCGTATCTGATCATTTGGGGGTATGTAGGTATATATAGGAGGAAGGAGTACGTCGGTGGAGCAACACGGGGCCCACGAGGGTGGAGGGCGCGCCTGGGGGGGGGGGGTAGGCGCGCCCCCTACCTCGTGGCCTCCTCTTTTGTGTCTTGACGTGGGGTCCAAGTCTCCCGAGACTTGTTCATTGAGAAAATCACGTTCCCGAAGGTTTCATTCCGTTTGGACTCCGTTTGATATTCCTTTTCTTCGAAACCCTAAAACAGGCAAAAACAGTAATTCTGGGCTGGGCCTCCGGTTAATAGGTTAGTCCCAAAAATAATATAAAAGTGGATAATAAAGCCCAATAATGTCCAAAACAGTAGATAATATAGCATGGAGCAATCAAAAATTATAGGAACGTTGAAGACGTATCACCTCCTCATCTTTCTTCGTGTGAATATGACACGGCAAATCAAGGACGTCCTAGCCTGACTGATTTTTTCACTTTTTGGGCACCCACGGCCCCTTGGGTTTTCCCTTGAACTTTCCTTGATTCAGAACTGCGGCCTCGATGGGACCTGCAGGATCAGCTTTGCGTTTTTTGCTTCTGACTGGTATTTCCGCCTCCAGTGTCCTGGTCGACTGGTTTCCCCTTATCATTACGCAGCCGGTCTTCTTCTTTGCTGTTTGAATACCGACTGGCTATTTCCATCATCCGGCCTAGAGACATATCTCCAGATCGACCGAACTTCAGGATGAGCTCTCTGTACAGGACGCCCTCTTTGAAGGCGCACATTTCCTAGTGCTTTGACACGTTTTCCACCACATGATGAAGGGTAGTCCACCTCTGGATGAAATCTCTCAAAGTTTCATTTGGCTTCTGAACATAGTGTTGCAACTCAGTCAACCTGGCAGGTCATTTGCAAGTGCCCTCGAATGTCTTGAGAAACACGCGGGCTAAATCTTCCCAGCAGAAAATACTTCCAGGGGCCAACTGATTCAACCAGGCTCTGGCCGAGCCCTCAAGCATCAAGGAGAGGTGCTTCATGGCCACGTCGTCGTTGCCTCCACCAATCTGCACTGCCACTCGGTAATCTTCTAGCCAAGTATCTGGCTTCGACTCACCAGTGAACTTGCTGACACCAGCGGCCAGTGTGAAGTTGGGCGGGATCTCAGCGGCTCGGATGGCCCTACTGAAACACCCGGGCCCCGAAACAAATGCTCTGTTGCCAGTCGGACGATCTCTGTCTTGACCTTCTCTGTGTGCTCTGCCTCTGTCAACCAAACCTTGTACAAGAACTAACCTTGCATTGAACCCAACCTCTCTTGCATCGACTGGAATCCTTCGCTTGTCACCATACGGGCGCCTGTCGTCATGCCGCCGGGGTGTGTATGACCCGCCCCTCGGAGGGGGTGTATGATACGTCTCCAATGTATCTATAATTTTTGATTGTTCCATGCTATTATATTATCTGTTTTGGATGTTTATGGGCTTTATTAAACACTTCTATATTATTTTTGGGACTAACATATTAACCCAGAGCCAAGTGCCAGTCTCTGTTTTTCCCTTTGTTTCAGTGTTTCGCGGAAAAGGAATATCAAACGGAGTCCAAACGGAATAAAACCTTTGGGAGCGTGATTTTTGGAACGAAAGTGATCCAGGAGACTTGGAGTTGAAGTCAAGGAAGATTCGAGGTGGCCACGAGGCAGGGAGGCGTGCCTGCCCCCTGGGTGCGCCCCCACCCTCGTGGCTCCCCTCACCTACTTCTTCCTCCTATATATATCCATATACCCCCCAAACATCGAAGAGCAGAATATATCGGGAGTTCCACCGCCAGAAGCCTCCGTAGCCACCAAAAACCAATCTAGACCCGTTCCGGCACCCTGCCGGAGGGGGGAATCCCTCTTCGGTGGCCATCTTCATCATCCCGGTGCTCTCCATGACGAGGAGGGAGTAGTCCACCCTCGGGGCTGAGGGTATGTACCAGTAGCTATGTGTTTGATCTCTCTCTCTCTCTCTCTCGTGTTCTTGAGGTGGTACGATCTTGATGTATCGCGAGCTTTGCTATTATAGTTGGATCTTATGATGTTTCTCCCCCCTATACTCTCTTGTGATGAACTGAGTTTTCCCTTTGAAGTTATCTTATCGGATTGAGTCTTTAAGGATTTGATAACACTTGATGTATGTCTTGCATGTGCTTATCTGTGGTGACAATGGGATATCACGTGATCCACTTGATGTATGTTTTGGTGATCAACTTGCGAGTTCCATGACCTCATGAACTTATGCATAGGGGTTGGCACACGTTTTTGTCTTGACTCTCTGGTAGAAACTTTGGGGCACTCTTTGAAGTTCTTTGTGTTGGTTGAATAAATGAATCTGAGATTGTGTGATGCATATCGTATAATCATACCCATGGATACTTGAGGTGACATTGGAGTATCTAGGTGACATTAGGGTTTTGGTTGATTTGTGTCTTAAGGTGTTATTCTAGTACGAACTCTATGATAGATCGAACGAAAATAATAGCTTCATGTTATTTTACTACGGACTCTTGAATAGATCGATCAGAAAGGATAACTTTGAGGTGGTTTCGTACCCTACCATAATCTCTTCGTTTGTTCTCCGCTATTAGTGACTTAGATGTGACTCTTTGTTGCATGTTGAGGGATATTTATATGATCCAATTATGTTATTATTGTTGAGGGAACTTGCACTAGTGAAAGTATGAACCCTATGCCTTGTTTCAACGCATTGCAATCCTGTTTGTGCTCACTTTTATCATTAGTTACCTCGCTGTTTTTATATTTTCAGATTACAAAAACCTATATCTACTATCCATATTGCACTTGTATCACATATCTTCGCCGAACTAGTGCACCTATACAATTTACCATCGTATTGGCTATGTTGGGGACACAAGAGACTCTTTGTTATTTGGTTACAGGGTTGCTTGAGAGAGACCATCTTCATCCTACGCCTCCTACGGATTGATAAACCTTAGGTCATCCACTTGAGGGAAATTTGCAACTGTCCTACAAACCTCTGCACTTGGAGGCCCAACAACGTCTACAAGAAGAAGGTTGTGTAGTAGACATCAAGCTCTTTTCTGGCGCCATTGCCGGGGAGGTTAGTGCTTGAAGGTATATCTTTAGATCTTGCAATCGAATCTTTTTGTTTCTTGTTTTATCACTAGTTTAGTCTATAAAAGAAAATTACAAAAAATGGAATTGAGGGTATCTCATATGTTTCATCTTTTTAATATCTTTCGTGAAAATAAGGATTCCGATAATTGTGGTCAAGTGCTAGACGAAGAATGCATTAGAATGTTTGGCACTAAATATTTGAATGATGAGCATGATTTCAATGTTGTTAGTATGAACTCCTTGAATATCCATAGTACTAATGATAATTGCACTAGTTATGATGAAAATATCTCTTATAAGCATGTCGATTTTTGTGGAGTGCATAGAGTTTGCAAGTACATAGCAAACAGGGAAGATAGATTTTGCAAGAGGCATAAGTATTTGGAAACTAAATGGTTGCAAGAGAGGCTAGATGTTTGTGATGAAAATTTAAACTTTCTTGGCCCTACTTGTGAACTTTGCAATGAACATGATCATTTCAATACCCAATGCAAATTGTTTCATGATCGTATCGTGTCCAAAAATTGTGATGACTTGATTTCCCCTGCACATCATAATGAACTTAGTTTGCTCTTGGGTTATGAAGAAATGAAACATATATCTAAGGTTATTCCATAATTTGCCCTTCATAGAGTTCTTAATTTTGATCTAGAGGAAATTTATATGTATTGTGCGGTGAATTGCATTGAAAATCCTTATATTGCCAATTACATAAAGAAAAGAAAACAAATAGAAGATGAAGAGAATACTAATGAAAGGGAAGAGACTTCCCAATATCCTCCTATTATTTCTTATGATGAATCAGGTAACGAGGAGGAGCCTCCTATTCAACCAATATCATTAATAAGGAGCTCCGAAAAGAGGATTAAACCCACAAATGATGTGAAGAAGAAAAAGAAAAGACGGAGAAGCAAAGGTAAAAAGGTATCTCTCCCAAATGATGTTGCTCCTATTACTCCTTGTGATGATGATAATTTATATACTATCGGTGCTATCCATACTATTAATGATGAGAGTGATTATGCTTATGATATGAAAAGGCCCAAGCTTGGGGATGCTATGTTTGATGAGAATGACATGTTTGAGAATATATTTGCTGCAATTAATGTTTGTCCCAAGCTTGGGGATGCTACGTTTAATGAAGATGATATTTTTAGTCTCCCAAGTTTTGATATGCAAATTTATAATGATGATAACATGCCTCCTACTTATGATGATTATATTGATGAAAGTGGGTTTGGAAGAGTGTCAACTTTAGGAAGTAATGATCCCACTATTTTGGAGAATGTTGAATCTTATTGTGATAATTATGAAAGTGGATTTGGAGAGGTGATGACTTTACTTAGTAATGATTCCACTATCTTGGAAGAGGTTTCAATTGATTATGATGAGAACAAAGTTGCTACTTATGATGATTATTGTGATGAAACTTATGCTATAAAAAGTAGTGATGATTATATTTATAAAACTTGCCATGATTATGATTACCCTTTTCCTAAATACTACTCTTTCAATGTGTAAACAATTTATAGTATTCGAGTCTCTTATGATACTCCCACTATTCCGAATGAGAAGAATTTTGCTTATGCGGAGAGTAATAAAATTTCTATGCTTGTAGATCATGAAAAGAATGCTTTAGGTGCTAGTTATATTGTTGAATTCATTCATGATGCTACTGAAAAATATTATGAGGGAGGAATATATGCTTGTAGGAATTGCAATAATATCAAGTTTCCTCTCTATGTGCTTAAAGTTTTGAAGTTATGCTTGTTTTGCCTTCCTATGCTAGTTGATTATTGTTCCCATAAGTTGTTTGCTCAAAAAATCCCTGTGCATAGGAAGTGGGTTAGACTTAAATGTGCTAGTCATATTCTTCATGATGCTCCCATTATTCTTACCTTTGTGAGCATCATTGAAATCATCACGCCTAGCTAGGGGCGTTAAACGATAGCGCTTGTTGGGAGGCAACCCAATGTTATTTTTGTTCCTTGCTTTTTGTTCATGTTTAGTAATAATTAATTCATTTAGCCTCTGTTTAGATGTGGTTTTATGTTTTAATTAGTGTTTGTGCCAAGTAAAGCGTTTAGGATCTTCTTGGGTGATTGTTATTTGATCTTGCTGTAAAAAAACAGAAAGTATGCGCTCACAAGAATAATTTTCATTTCTTACCAGAGAGCGATAAAATACCAATTCCACTTGATGTAGATTAATAAATAAATTGACTAGGACTTCCTAATTTCTCAGGATTTTTGGAGTTACAGAAGTATTCTAAACCTACAGATTACTACAGACTGTTCTGTTTTTCACAAACTCTGTTTTCTATGTGTTGTTTGCTTATTTTGATGAATCTATGAGTAGTATCGGAGGGTATGAACCATAGAGAAGTTGGAATACAGTAGATATTACACCAATATGAATTTAGAATGAGTTCACAACAGTACCTAAGTGGTGATTTATTTTCTTATACTAACGGAGCTTACAAGTTTTCTGTTAAGTTTTGTGTTGTGAAGTCTTCAAGTTTTGGGTAAAGATTCGATGGACTATGGAATAAGGAGTGGCAAGAGCCTAAGCTTGGAGATGCCCAAGGCACCCCAAGGTAATATTCAAGGACAACCAAGAGCCTAAGCTTGGGGATGCCCCGGATGGCATCCCCTCTTTCGTCTTCGTCTATCGGTAACTTTACTTGGAGCTATATTTTTATTCACCACATGATACGTGTTTTGCTTGGAGCGTCATTTTATTTTATTTTGTTTTGCTTGCTGTTTGAATAAAATACCAAGATCTGAAATTATTAAATGTTAGAGAGTCTTCACATAGTTTCATAATTATTCGACTACTCATTGATCTTCACTTATATCTTTTGGGGTAGTAGTGCCATTTGCTCTACTGCTTCACTTATATCTTTTTAGAGCACGATGGTGGTTCTATTTTATATAAATAATTGATCTCTCATGCTTCACTTATATTATTTTGAGAGTCCTTTAGAACAAAATGGCAATAATAAAAACTTTCATATAAAGTGCATTGAATACTAAGAGAAGTTTGATACTTGATGATTGTTTTGAGATATGGAGATGGTGATATTAGAGTCATGCTAGTTGAGTAGTTGTGAATTTTAGAAATACTTGTGTTGAAGTTTGTGATTCCCGTAGCATGCACATATGGTGAACCGTTATGTGACGAAGTCGGAGCATGATTTATTTATTGATTGTCTTCCTTATGAGTGGCGGTCGGGGACGAGCGATGGTCTTTTCCTACCAATCTATCCCCCTAGGAGCATGCGCGTAGTACTTTGTTTCGATAACTAATAGATTTTTGCAATAAGTATGTGAGTTATTTATGACTAATGTTGAGTCCATGGATTATACGCACTCTCACCCTTCCACCATTTGCTAGCCTCTCTAGTACCGCGCAACTTTCGCCGGTACCATAAATCCACCATATACCTTGCTCAAAACAGCCACCATACCTACCTATTATGGAATTTCCATAGCCATTCCGAGATATATTGCCATGCAACTTTCCACCGTTCCATTTATGACACGCTTCATCATTGTCATATTTCTATGCATGATCATGTAGTTGACATTGTATTTGTGGCAAAGCCACCATTCATAATTCTTTCATACATGTCACTCATGAGTCATTGCACATCCCGGCACACCGCCGGAGGCATTCACATAGAGTCATATCTTGTTCTAAGTATCGAGTTGTAATTCTTGAGTTGTAAGTAAATAAAGTGTGATGATCATCATTATTAGAGCATTGTCCTAGTGAGGACAATGATTCCCCACAAGTCGGGATGAGACTCTGGACGAAAAAAGAGAAAAAAAGAGAAAGGCCATAAAAAAGAAGGCCCAAAAAATGAGAGAAAAAGAGAGAACAGACAATGTTACTATCCTTTTTCCACACGTGTGCTTCAAAGTAGCACCATGATCTTCATGATAGAGAGTCTCCTATGTTGTCACTTTCATATACTAGCGGGAATCTTTCATTATAGAACTTGGCTTATATATTCCAATGATGGACTTCCTCAAAATGCCCTAGGTCTTCGTGAGCAAGTGAGTTAGATGCACACCCACTTAGTTTCTTTTTGAGCTTTCATACACTTATAGCTCTAGTGCATCTGTTGCATGGCAATCCCTACCCACTCACATTGATATCTATTGATGGGCATCTCCATAGCCCGTTGATACGCCTAGTTGATGTGAGACTATCTTCTCCTTTTTGTCTTCACCAAAACCACCATTCTATTCCACCTATAGTGCTATGTCCATGGCTCACGCTCATGTATTGCGTGATGATTGAAAAAGTTTGAGAACATCAAAAGTATGAAACAATTGCTTGGCTTATCATCAGGGTTGTGCATGATTTAAATATTTTGTGTGGTGAAGATAGAGCATAGCCAGACTATATGATTTTGTAGGGATAACTTTCTTTGGCCATTTTATTTTGAGAAGACATGATTGCTTGGTTAGTATGCTTTAACTATTATTATTTTTATGTCAATATTAAAATTTTGTCTTGAATCTTATGGATCTTAATATTCTTGCCACAATAAAGAGAATTACATGGATAAATATGTTAGGTAGCATTCCACAGCAAAAATTCTGTTTTTATCATTTACCTACTCGAGGACGAGCAGGAATTAAGCTTGGGGATGTTGATACGTCTCCAACGTATCTATAATTTTTGATTGTTCCATGCTATTATATTATCTATTTTGGATGTTTATGGGCTTTATTAAACACTTTTATATTATTTTTGGGACTAACCTATTAACCCAGAGCCTAGTGCCAGTTTCTGTTTTTTCCCTTGTTTTAGTGTTTCGCAGAAAAGGAATATCAAACGGAGTCCAAACGGAATAAAACCTTCGGGAGCGTGATTTTTGGAACGAGCGTGATCCAGGAGACTTGGAGTTGAAGTCAAGGAAGCTTCGAGGTGGCTACGAGGCAGGGAGGCACGCCTGCCCCCTGGGCGCGCCCCCACCCTCGTGGGCCCCTCGTGGCTCCCCTGACCTACTTCTTCCTCCTATATATCCATATACCCGCAAACATCGAAGAGCAGAATAGATCGGGAGTTTCATCGCCAGAAGCCTTCGTAGCCATCGAAAACCAATCCAGACCCGTTCCGGCACCCTGCTGGAGGGGGGAATCCCTCTCCGATGGCCATCTTCATCATCCCGGTGCTCTCCATGATGAGGAGGGAGTAGTTCACCCTCGGGGCTGAGGGTATGTACCAGTAGCTATGTGTTTGATCTCTCTCTCTCTCTCGTGTTCTTGAGGTGGTACAATCTTGATGTATCGCAAGCTTTGCTATTATAGTTGGATCTTATGATGTTTCTCCCCCTCTACTCTCTTGTGATGAATTGAGTTTTCCCTATGAAGTTATCTTATCGGATTGAGTCTTTAAGGATTTGAGAACACTTGATGTATGTCTTGCATGTGCTTATCTGTGGTGACAATGGGATATCACATGATCCACTTGATGTATGTTTTGGTGATCAACTTGCGAGTTTCGTGACCTCGTGAACTTATGCATAGAGGTTGGCACGTTTTTTCGTCTTGACTCTCCGGTAAAAACTTTGGGGCACTCTTTGAAGTTCTTTGTGTTGGTCGAATAGATGAATCTGAGATTGTGTGATGCATATCGTATAATCATACCCACGGATACTTGAGGTGACATTGGAGTATCTAGGTGACATTAGGGTTTTGATTGATTTGTGTCTTAAGGTGTTATTATAGTATGAACTCTATGATAGATCGAACGGAAAGAATAGCTTCATGTTATTTTACTATGGACTCTTGAATAGGTCGATCAGAAAGGATAACTTTGAGGTGGTTTCGTACCCTACCATAATCTCTTCGTTTGTTCTCTGCTATTAGTGACTTCGGAGTGACTCATTGTTGCATGTTGAGGGATAGTTATATGATCCAATTATGTTATTATTGTTGAGGGAACTTGCACTAGTGAAAGTATGAACCCTGGGCCTTGTTTCAACGCATTGCAATACCGTTTGTGCTCACTTTTATCATTAGTTACCTTGCTTTTTTATATTTTCAGATTACTAAAACCTATATCTACTATCCATATTGCACTTGTATCACCATCTCTTCGCCGAACTAGTGCACCTATACAATTTACCATTGTATTGGGTGTGTTGGGGACACAAGACTCTTTGTTATTTGGTTGCAGGGTTGCTTGTGAGAGACCATCTTCATCCTACGCCTCCTACGGATTGATAAACCTTAGGTCATCCACTTGAGGGAAATTTGCTACTGTCCTACAAACCTCTGCACTTGGAGGCCCAACAACGTCTACAAGAAGAAGGTTGTGTAGTAGACATCAGTGTACGCACTCGACAGTGCTCATCGTGAGGATATCGAGGATCAAACTGCCCGTGGCCCCGCTCAAGGTACTAATCTTGGCGATAACCGCGATCTTCACGCCGTGGAGGCGATCTCGGGCTATGCGCCGACTGAACTGTGTCTGCAACCACATATCTGTTATGAATTCTGTTGCGCAACTATGAAACAGCCGAGTTCTGTTCCACCGCTACCCAGAGCAGTGCTCGGATCTGCAGCAAACCTCTACCAGCTTCTCAACGTGATGGTTGAATTGACTCTTCTATGCGTGCTGCTGCTGCTACATTTTGGATCGGAGTACGGTATACCTGAGGTTCAGTCGAAAATAGTTGTTGTGGTCGTCGACTGGATCCGGGAATCTGCTGACGGACGCGTTCGTCGAGTGACTGCTGTAGGTTCTCCAGACACGTACGCTCAACCAAGGTGGCTAAGCGTGCAGCTTCCAAGGCCCGAGCCTTGGAGGTCTCCCCAACGATGGGGGTTTGGAGCGCCTGGATGTTGCGGCGATGTATTTCTTCCCTCTGCTCCATAGTGACGGCTTGGGGATAGTATTCATCATGATCGTGAGATAGGTTGTCGCCACCACTGTCGGTGTCAAAACCGGCAGATCTTGAGTAGGGGGTCCCAAAATTTGTGTCTAAGGATCGAAGGTAACATGAGACAGGGACACGGTGTTTACCCAGGTTCGGGCCCTCTTGATGGAGGTAATACCCTACGTCCTGCTTGATTGACTTTGATGAGTATAGGGGCTACAAGAGTTAATCTACCTCGAGATCGTAATGGCTAAACCCTAGATGTCTAGCCTGTATGATTATGATTGCCTCTAAGGACTAAACCCTCCGGTTTATATAGACACTGGAGGGGGCTAGGGTTGTACAGAGTCGGTTTACAGAGAAAGGAATCTTCATATCCGCACGCCAAGCTTGCCTTCCACGCCAAGGAGAGTCCCATCCAGACACGGGGGAAAGTCTTCCATCTTGTATCTTCACGGCCCATCAGTCCGACCCACGTCACATAGCCTGGACGCCCGAGGACCCCGTAATCCAGGACTCCCTCAGTAGCCACCGAACCGGTCTTCAGTGACGACGTGTCCGGCGCGCAAATTGTTTTCGGCATTGCAAGGCGTGTTCCTCCACCGAATACTTCAAAGCATCTGAACCGAAGGGCTATATTTGGCCCTTACGTCTTCGTTTTTGGTAAGGTGAATTCTTGGAACAGCTCGGCTTTATATTAAATGTCATACCCTTCGGCTTCTGTGCTTCCGTCGCCTCAGCTTCCATGTGGCAAACGAATACGAAGGGTCCAAGCATTTTTACAGATAACCCCCGACAGCGTATGGAAGGTGTCTATTTAAGGAGATTATACCTCAGATGCCATTCCATACCAGGCGAAAATCCTTCGAACCGGCCACAAGAAACCACGCAATCATGGCCAGTGCTCCTAGTTCTTCCTCCTGCCCCCACGGCCCTCAAAAAGGGGATTGGGAGAGTTACTCTGTATCCCATGCCCAGCTGACCAAGCTCCAGGTGCAGGGATAGCTCCCTCCTGCGGATCTAGTCCCCGTTCAGGCGGGATTAACTTCTTTTGCTAGTGAAGCCCTGGCAGAAAATTTCCCGAATCCGTCAGAAGGGGAGCGAGTGTGCTTCGTTTCCTTTCTTTTAAGAGGCGTTGGATTTCCAATCCATCCTTTCCTCTGAGGTCTCCTGGAGTACTATGGCCTCCAACTGCACAACCTCATGTCGGGCTCCATTCTGCACATCGCAGGCTTCGTCGCTGTTTGCGAGCTGTTCCTAGGCTGCGAGGCCTTTTTTGAGCTACGCAGGAAGCTTTTTTGCCTCGTCCCTCGCTCCCAAAAGGGATCCATATTCAAGGTGGGTGGCGCCGAAGTGTGGTGCATGCTGGGACAGGATACCTATCCGGCACTCCGAAGAAGGCATCCGAAGAGTGGCCCTTGGAGTGGTTTTATATTAAAGATGTTGTTCTCCCAGACCCAATCCGACGAGGCCTACCTGCGTTTTCCAATGCTCTGTTAAAGAAGCGCCACAGCTGGCATCCCCGAAGCCTCGAGGAGGAAGACAGTGCGGAGGTTAAGAAGCTAATGGACAAGATAAAGACACTTGCCCAATCCGGACTGTCCATTATTGTGGTAATGACGATTTCAATAACGCGGGGCATTCTGCCACTCCAACCCAAAGGACTCCCCATGTGGCATTACAACGGAGAAGACGACACATCACGATGCGGACATAAGGGTCCGGACAACTTCGCCGCCTTGGACGCCATGATGGCTGATCTTTTTAAGGGGGAGAAAGAAGAATTCACTCGCCTCAAGTGCCGAGATGGATTTTCCATGTACAACCCTCCTAGCTGGGTAAGCCTTCGCTCAGTAAATTTACTCAATACTCCTCCTGAGTCACACCCAGCTGAACTTAATCTCACCATTTCTTAACAGGAATGGAGGAAAGTTGCCGCGGAGATCTATAGCCCCGCCCCACAGCCGGAGGACCATATTCAGAACTTGGATCCCGGATTTGAAGAGGATCCGAATATATCCGTACAGCTCAAGGAGGGGGTTTTCTATCAAGTGAGTTACGATGGCACGGAAGTGGCCATTATAGCTAATTACCCTGGCCTTCTTCCCTCTTCCCACGTAAGTACCCATGAGACATCTCCACCAAAAGAGTTTTCTTATTGCGCCTCACCTGCCGCATTGTCTCGTGTATTCAAAGGGGCGGCACTCGTCTCGCCACACCGCATGGGAAGCGTCCCTTAAGAAGGCGATGCCACGGGGCTGGTCTTCAAAAAGAAAGGCGGACGACGATAGTGCCAAGCTCCCACACTAAAAAAGGTATGGTTATTTTTTTAATGCTCTCATGGCAGAGGTACCGAATTTTGACATTTCTTGCTATGTGACATTTCCAGGAAAAGCATACGCCAGACTGTGTCCGGGGACCTTGCCAGTCATGCATCACCCATCCGGACCCCGGATCCCTCCCAAAGGGCTGGGGTTGGTACAGGAGAAATGCCGGATTGTCCTCTCCCTAAGGATTCGGAGGATGTATCAGTTACCAACTCCGAGGTGGAGAGTGCAATGAACCATCGGCGCCGGAGAGCGGCCATGCATGACCCAGCCTTTACTGTAGAAGCATTTAATTCTTTCAGCTCAGCGGATGCATACATCCGAGCTGCTCGGGGTGGGCTCGCTGGAGCCACTCAACAGCTTTCCAAGGACATGCGGGTAAGATCATGTGTCAGTAGCCCCCGAGACTTAAAGCAGTTGACGCAGCTCATTTAAGGATCATTGCATAATCAGCTACTCACGGAGAATAACAACATGATGTCTCAGGAGCAGGAGGAATGCCGGACCCAGCTAACTGTTGTTACCGCCGAACTGGTGATGTCCAAGGAGGCACCGACTGGTAATGTCCGCGACTGTCCGGAAGATATAATCATGTGCCAGTAATGTTTATTCAAATAAACACTATTTTATTTACGATGGCGGGATCGTCGGATCAGCTGGATGAGAAACTGAAGGCCGCGCAGGTGGCTAAACAACATGCCGAAAGGCAAGAGGCCGCTGGTCAGCGTGTACTGACACGGACCAGGGATGAGAAGAACAAGATGCAGGACGCCAACACTCAGCTAGGCGAAGAGCTAAAAGACGTGCGAGCCCAACTGGCGGACGCCTTGAAGGAGAACAGAAAGCTGAGAGGCGGCATATTCAGTATGTCTTTTAGCTTACTTCCGTGTAGTTCGCTAATGCGAATCCTAACAAGTTTATTTCTGTAGGTGTGCTGACTGGGAGGCCCCAAGAAGAGGTGTCTGGATTTCAAGACAACCTGCTACAAGAGCTGCCTAAGGTGCATGATCGAGCTCGGAAAGCAATGAGGAACATCGCTAAGGCTTTATGGCCAGCCGATTCTCCTCCAGGAAGTATGAAGGAACTTGTTAATTTATTCAAGGGAGCTCGGCGCCGTTTTGGGCTATGGAAGATATCATCCTGCCGAGAAGGTGCTCGGGAAGCCTGGGCCATGGTGAAAACACGGTACACCGGACTTGATCCGAATCATATGGTGCGGGTCGGACCACGAGGATCCGATGGGTAGGAAATTCCGGTCAGCCTCGTGTACGACCAAGTGAAGATGGCCACCAAGTTTTCTCAACGGGATTGTAAACTAGACAACCTGTTAGAGGGTCTAGAGGAAGAAGAAGTTTTTGAGTCCAAGTAGCAATGCACTTTTATCGATAAACTTGTCTCCAGCCGAATTTGTAAAATGATTGTCATGGCAGACTTTCTGCTTCGACCTCCGAAAACCCTAGGTTTGGAGTGATTCCGAATACTATACCATAGGTAAACACCAAAGTATGTTCGGAAACCTGGCAGTCCGGTCATAGTTGCTTGAACAGACAAGTTGTATTCGGGGAGTTATTCTATATTACATTTGATTGTAAGAAACATCTTCAAGAGAGAATAGTTCCGTTAAGGGTTCCTTTCCCTGGGCCAGCATGCGGTTCTTTGCGCATAGCGATGCTGTGATGCTAAAAATCACAGTACATGTTATAGTCTGGGGGCTTTGTATTGCAACAAGGGCAGTTTGTCTTTTGCTCGCCGACCAATTATTCCCTTAAGAACGCTAGCTTTCGGCTTCACCCGTCTGAAGTACATGTCCGGATAACCCGGCTGTAACAATCGCAGAGGTGCTCCCTTTATGCCCAAGCCGAACAAGTGGGGACGTAGGGCATAAACACAGGAGCCAGGCAACCCAACTTGGCAAAAACTTAAGTCATAAAGGTGCATATAATGGTGAATAAAATACATATATGAGTAGACGACACATATATACTGTGAGCTTGATGCTCGAAAAATATAAGCTTCTTGTGAAAAGAAGCCCCCAGTTATTGTGGGGTATATAGATTTAAGGATGTATACCCCTCAGGTGTGTGGTTGATCCGAACACAAGACATAAGTCGTATAAAAATGAAAAAGAAAAGAAAAGAAAAAGGTAACGAACAGTGAGTTTGGACTTAGGCATAGAATCTTCAGAGTCTGGAAACGTTCCATGGGTTCGGCTCTAAGCGATTGTCCTATGGATTACAAAGGTGATAGGCCCTCCAGTGAGAACTTCATCTATAATGAAGGGACCCTCCCATTTGGGCTTGAGCTTGTCCTTTTTCTTCTCTGTTAGGCATAGAACGAGTTCACTGACATTGTAAGTCTTGGCACACACTTCTCTGCTTCGGTATCTTCGAGCTTGTTGTTCGTAGAATGTTGAGCGAGCTTTTGCGACATCGCGCTCCTCCTCCGGGCCATCTAAGTCATCTTGCTGATCAAGCTCGGATTCTTTCTCGTTGTACATGCGGACTTGAGGTGAGTCGTGGATAATATCGCAGGGCAAGACGGCCTCTGCGCCATACACCATGAAGAACGGTGTGTATCCGGTCATGTGATTGGGCGTGGTCTGCAGCCCCCAGAGTACGGAGTCGAGCTCCTCAACCCAGTGTTTATCTGACTCCTGTAAGGATCGCACTAGTCTGGGTTTAATGCTGCTCATTATCAGGCCATTAACCCGTTCGACTTGACCGTTTGTTTGAGGGTGATAGACGGAGGCCTAATCGAGCTTGATGCCCAGATTAGCGCACCAGGTTTTTACTTCATCGGCTATGAAGTTGGAGCCGTTATCGGTGATGATGCTGTGTGGGACACCATAACGGTGTACGACACCTGATATGGAATCTATCACTGGTCTGGCTTCTACTGTTTTAACTGGCTTGGCCTCTATCCACTTGGTGAATTTATCCACCATGACCAACATATATTTTTTCTTATGGCTCCCCCCTTTAAGGGGTCCGACCATGTGAAGCCCCCCAGACCGTAAAGGGCCAAGTAATGGGGATTGTTTGTAGGGCGGTAGGCGGCATATGGCTTTGATTGGTGAAAAGCTGGCATCCTACACAACGCTGGACGAGGTCTTACTCATCTGGTCGGGCCGTAGGCCAGAAAAATCCAGTTCGGAAGGCTTTAGTTACAAGGGCCCGAGCTGCGGCATGATGACCGCCAAGACCAGTATGGATTTTGGCCAAGAGCTGCCGCCCCTCTTCTTTGGAGATACACCTTTGAAGGAATCCGGTAGTACTTTTCTTGTAGAGCTCTCCTTCATGAACCTTGTAGGCTTTCGAGCGTCGGACAATGCATCAAGCCTCATTCTGGTCCTCGGGGAGCTCTCGCCTATTGAGGTACGCCAGGAAGGGTTCGGTCCATGGGGCGATTACCGCCATGATTTACATGAGCTAATGGCATTAGTTCGGTGGCCGAGCCCCCGACGATATTGGGATTATATTCAGAATCGGGGGGGGGGTGTGATTGGATCCAGACTGATGTTGCTGCTCTTGTCCTGCCATACCACGGATGGCTTGAAGAGCCTTTCCACGAATGTGTTAGGTGGGATGGGGTCGCCCTTAGCCCCCATGCAAGCGAGGATGTCCGCTTCCTGATTGCTCTCTCGGGCCACGTGATGAAACTCAAGCCCATCGAACCGAGCTGATATTTTGAGTACAACGTTGCGGTAAGCCACCGTCTTTGGATCTTTGGCATCAAAATCTCCGTTTATTTGGGATATTGCATGGTTTGAATCCCCGCGCACCTCGAAGCGTTGTATGCCCATAGAGACAGCCATCCGGAGACCATGCAATAAGGCCTCGTATTTGGCTACATTATTAGAGTCTGTATATAGTATTTGGAGCACATAATGGACTATATCTCATGTGGGGGATGTCAGGACGACGCCGGTCCCAAGTCCGGCTAGCATTTTAGAACCATCGAAGTGCATCACCCAGTTGGAATACATGTCGTACTCTTTAGGGAGTTCGACCTTTGTCCATTCGGCGACGAAGTCAGCCAACACCTGAGAATTAATGTCTCGGTGTGGTTTGTATGTTATTTCAAATGGTAAGAGCTCAATGGCCAATTTGGCAATTCGACCGATGGCGTCTCGGTTGTTGATAATATCATTGAGTGGTACTTCTGAAGCCACAGATCAAGCACTCTTGAAAGTAGTGTCGTAGCTTGCTGGATGCCATAAAGACTGCATATGCTATCTTCTGATAATGCGGGTATCGAGATTTGCATGGTGTAAGGACCGTTAATACGTAGTATACTGGTTTTTGGAGTGGGAATTTATGCCCCTCCTCTTCTCGTTCGACGACGAGCACCGCACTCATCACCTGGCGAGTTACAGATATGTAGAGGAACATTGGTTCGCTGATGTTTGGTGCGGCCAGGATGGGGTTGCTTGCTAGTAAAGTTTTTATTTCCTCTAGTCCGGCTGTTGCAACGTCCGTCTACGCAAAGTGGTCAGTGCGTCGGTGCAGGCGATACAATGGCAATGCCTTTTATCCTAATCTGGAGATAAAACGGCTCAAAGCTGTCACGCACCCGGCTAGTTTTTGGACATGCTTAGGTCAATTGGTGTTGCCAATTGTGACATGGCTCGGATTTTGGCTGGGTTTTCTTCAATTCCTCTATTGGAGACAATAAATCCAAGCAGTTTGCCAGCGGGAACACCGAAAACTCACTTTTCTGGATTAATCCTTATGTCATATGTTCGGAGGTTGTCGAATGTAAGGCGTAAGTCGTCCACCAATGATTCAACATGCTTGGTTTTGATGACTACGTCATCTACATATGCCTCCACAGTCTTGCCAATTTGCTTTTCCAGGCACGTTTGAATCATGCGTTGGTAAGTGGCGCCGGCGTTCTTGAGCCCGAAAGGCATGGTGTTGAAGCAGAAAGGCCCATACGGGGTGATGAATGCCGTTGCGGCCTGGTCGGATTCCCTCATCTTAATTTGATGGTATCCGGAGTATGCGTCGAGGAAACATAGTGAATCTTGTCCCGCAATTGCATCAATAATATGGTCGATGCGAGGTAGTGGGAAGGGGTCCTTGGGGCAGGCCTTATTGAGGTCTTTGATGTTGACACACAGGCACCAGGATTTATCCTTCTTCGGTACCATGACCAGGTTGGCTAGCCAGTCCGGATGTTTGATCTCTCTAATAAACCCAACTTCGAGTAACTTGGCTAGCTCGTCCCCCATATCCTGTCGTTTGGGTTTGGAAAATCGCCGCAACATTTTCTTGACTTGCTTATATCCCTTCCGTATATTGAGACTATGTTCGGCCAGTCCGCGCGGGATTCCTGGCATATCAGAAGGGTGCCAGGCAAAGATGTCCCAGTTCTTGCGCAGGAACGCGCGTAATGCGGCGTCGACTGTCGGGTCCAGCTGTGCCCCAATGAAAGCTGTCTTCTTGGGGTCTGTCGGGTGAACTTGGAATTTGACTATTTCGTCTGTTGTTTTGAAGGAAGTTGACTTGGGTCTCTTATCAAGGATTACGTTGTCCCTATCCATTGTGGAACATAATGTGGTTAATTCTTCGACCGCGAGGGCCTACGATAGTGTCTCGAGGGCCAGGGAGGCGGTTCTACTTTCGGCGCAGAGTGCTCTGTCTGGATCACTGGTGATAGTGATAACCCTGTTGGGCCCGAGCATCTTGAGCTTCATGTACCTGTAATGGAGTATAGCTTGAAAGCGTGTGAGTGCGTCTCGCCCCAGCAGGGCGTGATACCCGCTGTTGAAAGGTGCCACATGGAAGAGTAACTCTTCGGACCTATAGTTCTCCGGCGTGATGAATACCACGTCGAGTTTGATTTTCCCCGAGCATCTTGCTTCCCGACTGGGTATAATGCCTCGAAAAGTTGTATTACTCTACTCAATGCGACTCCTGTCCATTTGCATTTTATTGAGCGTGTCCTCATAGATGAGGTTCAGTCCACTGCCACCGTCCATTTGCACTTTAATGAGCCAAAAGCCGTCCACGATTGCGTTTAGGACCAGAGCGACTGGTGCCCGGACCGAGCGGGATCTTGGTTCGTCATTGGCATTGAAAGTAATCGTCGCACCGTTCTAAGGGTTTATTGCTGCTACTTGGCAGACTTCGGTGAGGTCACTTATTTGATGAGAAGGTCTTGAAGACCGTGAGTACATTGAGATCGTTGTCCTCTAAAGAGTACTTATCTAGGGTAGTGTTGGTGGGCAGGCTTAAATTCACACCCTGACCCACTGTGGAATCCGGAGTTTGAAGAATTTCCGAGGTAACCAGCCCAGGCCCCGGAGTGTCCGGTGAATTCTCAGGCTTAACGTCTGATTTTATGTTCGGAGGACAGGGAGTGTCCTCTCGAGGATGGGTATGCAGCTCTCCGGGGTCGGAAATCCAAACATAGTTTGTTCTCAACGTAGGAGAAGAGTCATTGTCGGCTTGTTCCTCCACAACCGCTACCTGATGGGTGATCGGTGGAGATTTAATTTCTCTCTGATCGGGTTTAAGCCCGATTTGATCATAGTCAGTTGAGACCCCCAGGGCGGCGATGCGATCTAGCAGCTCGTTCAAAGATGATAGATCTGCCGGATCCATCTTAACGGAGTATTTGGGGCTGATACAGAGAGGGTTTTCGGCGACTTGGGGGGTTGCCTTTGGCTTAACGGCTGAATGGGCACCCATGGTGAAGCCGCCAAGCCGGAGGGTTTGCCCTGAAACTAGGGCTCCTCTGGAAGTGATACTGTCCTTGACGACAAGGCGAGCCATCGATCCTTCTATCGACGTCACAGAGGAACTCTCAATGAAAGCATCAATGTCAGTGTCAAAACCGCCAAATCTTGGGCAGGGTGTCCCGAACCTGGGTAAACACTGTGTCCCTGTATCCTGTTACCTTCGATCCTTAGACGCAAAGTTCGGGACCCCCTACCCGAGATCTGCCGGTTTTGACACCGACAACCGCCGCTACCACCGCGACAGAATCCGGGCAGGCTGCAATGGGAGTCGACCATGAGGACTTCCACCGTAGGGTCGTTGCTCCCACACTTGGAAGGAGTGTCCAAGGAACCAGTTGACAAATCGAATGGTCCGTAGAGAGATTCGTCGGGCTCGATTACCGCGACTTGAGGGGTGGTCGACTGGCGAGCCACCGCATGCTTCACCCATCGCTGGAGCCGCGATCGACCAGATCATTTGTGACGGGGAATAGTGGGGAGCGAAGATGCCGCGGGAGCCGTATGATACTGGGTCGACGCCTGCCACGGAAGGACGCCGCAAGCACTCGCACGAAAGTGCGTCGCCCCGTAGACGGGAAGGGCCTCAATGTCGAGGGGGGCTTCTTGAAGCCAGGCGGAGTTGTCGGCGACGAAAATGAGTGCTCCGAGGCGGACCTCGTAGCCCAAGGACAAACCACCACCAGAAACCATGTTGATGGAGATCAAAAAAACTGCAACCTCACCTGTAGTTGCTAAGACGCCTGCCCCATGGTGGGCGCCAACTGTCGTGGGAACGAGTCTGACAGTAAGAGTAGGCGGTACGTAGGAAGAGGCGGGATCCTAGCTACGGCGAGATTGTACACACATGTTTACGAGTTTAGGCCCCTCTCGGGGGAGGTAAAAGCCCTTTGTCTCGGTGTCGCTGAGGCTGGTCGACTGGATGTGTGTTGAAGTTACAGGGGGTGCGAACCCTTGTGCCAGAGGAGGGGGTGGCTTATATAGAGTTCACCAGGTCCCTCCACCCCTCGGTTACATAGGGTTCAATGTGAGTTAAGACAGGGGCATTACTGGTAATGCCTGCTATTTAATGATCTTTATGACTACGGATTGAATGCCTACCCATTGCCATCCTGGGGTGACCGTAGGCCTCCTGCGCTCCGAGTGATTCTTTTATATGGTCAAGTGTAATGATTAGGTCGAGTGGAATCGGGATATTCGAGTGGAATCTTCCGTCGAGTGGATTATACTGCAGGGTGTTTCAGTCGGTATCTTCTGTATAACTTTGTATGCCCTTGACTCTAGGGCAGTGTCCTTGGGTAGGGTGTCTAGGTCAGGCCTATAATCCTACCCTAGGTACATGTCATCGTCAAGCACCACCCACATACAACTGCTCCAGGAATTTATAGATGGTTTTCAACTTGACCAGAGGGAGTTCCAACAAGTTATGGTGTCTCTTGCATGTCGATACACATCACACATATGAGTAACCTGGCCAATATATTAATCCAGAAATATTTGGTGACTTGTAAGAACTCATACTTACCAAAGATGGCAATGAACATTTCTGTAATGTGGCCCTTAAAAGTTGGTAGCTCTTGAGTTACAGGCTTGACCTTTGACTCGGCCTCTTTAGCACGCTTCAATAAAGCGGTTCTCTCCTCTTCAAAAGTAGCCTTGGTCTTTTCTAGGATGTCTGTCATAGTAAGCAGTGATTTGTTGAAATCTGAAGATAGGCTTTCTGCCTTTTCTCGAAGTTCCTTTTCTGTCTTCAGATCTTTTTGCAAGCCGGGTGCCTATGGCTCGGCCTGTGTCGGTGTAACAAACCCTGGGTCTGTTGACCAACCGTGCACAGACACAAGATCAAGATTGAAGCACTAGCTTAAGTCAGAGATTGAAGAACCAACATGCTGAAGATTGAGCCTAGGAAGAAAGATATCGACAAGAGAAGGGCCTCCCTTGCCAGGCAGGAGAGCCAGGAAAGGGGCGAGGCCACCACCATAAGCAAGCAACCGAGGCTCCCCGATATAGCCTGCCGGGGTTCGAGGGGGCAGGGCCGCCCCACCAACCACTCAAGCACGACTCATGTCGTCAATCAGTTCGGTGTCAAACCGCAAGATGAATAAGTGGCAGCCATTCGCCACATGGCAAGCATTTCCTACAGAGAAGCCTATAGATGACACCCGTCCTACGACGTGTCAAGAAAGAAGGTGCAGAGCTGGAGAAATAGCCCGACAGGCCTTGCCGGGCGCCCAGTGATGTGACACTAAGCGGCGCATTTAATGCACCCTGTCAGCCTGCAGAGTTAGGTATGATAGAACTATTTGCTATCATATCAGTGGATAATGACCACTTTTCCACTGTGGTGACACCTTAATCTATAAAAGGAGGCCCATGGCACCCATAGGAGGGGGTAGAAGGTTGGAAAGTTGACAACCCCAAGCCACTACACGCGCGCTATCGTTGTGGCCCTGAGGCAAACCTTGCCGGGCAAGGGTACTACGCACCACCATATTCATCCATCCATCAATCCACTAAAGTAGGAGTAGGGTCTTATGCTTCACGACGGCCCGAACCTGGGTAAATTGCTTGCGTGCTCCCTGACGCGCTGCCATATGCCGGTCTACTCTTTGTGCAACGCGCTGTCCCCCCTGCCGAACCAACAAAGGGGCCTCCCGGTCCCATAGGTGGCCGCGGAAATCCCGCGACATCTTTGGTGCGCCAGGTAGGGGGAGCGCTTGCGTGAACCTAAAAGCATACGTCGCGCGTCATCTTCATCCTCGACAACACCATCAACCATGGCGCCCAAGAAGAAATCTGGCACCTCGGCCCATCCATCCACCTCGAAGGCTCCACCGCCCGCTGCCTCTAATGCCGCAGGGGAAACGGGGGCACACAAGGGCATGGACGCTGCTGGGGGTGTGGTCAGCGCAGGTGGCGCCGTTACCGCCTCCCCCGCAGCCGACACAGGGGCCGGAGCTACCGAAAGAGAACAACATCAACAACGTCTCGACGGTCAAACTATGCAAGGTACATGCGAGGGGGTCACTCCGTCTGCGCCCTCTCCTCTAGCCGACGTGCATAGATGCAGCAATGGCGCACGGTCCGGGGCGAGCCATCGCCCTCCGGTCGCCCCCGCCAGAAGAGCGGCCGCGGTGCATGCGCCTCCTCCTGGACGAGCCCACCAAGCTGATGCGCTCAAGAGAGCCGCTGATCTTCGAGCACCACCTCCGTCCCGGTGGTCGTCCCACAGTAGCATGGGCGCGGCGCCGCCGCTGCCACTGGCGCCATCCGGAGCCAGGCGACGGCGCGGTCGACATCATCGACATCCATGCCGAGCATGGCCACGGAGGCCATGGCGCGAGCTCAGCTACTACAGAGATTCTCGCCAGCAGTCGAGCAGATGGATGAGTGACGTTCCACCATCCAAAGCATACTCGGTTTTGCCAAAGCTGGGGGCTCACGATGAGCTTGCCCGCTACAACCTCCCCAAGCAACAGCCACTGCCCGCGCCGACAGCCGTACGTAGGGGGGCGTCCCCACGATTCTGTCCCCGCCAGGGCAGGCAACGAGGGTGCTATAGAATCAAGACCCCGACGACGTCTTGATGGCCTCTTTCGACCCTCGAGTTCATCCAGGCAACGTCGAACCCTGGAAGACAGGCAACGGGGGGATGTGCGCGCCGTCGCCGAACGGCACCGCAACGATCCCCGCTAGACTGACGGGTGCGATGGCCTCAATGTCGACGTGCCTGCGCTCAGTGTTGGCAGGTGCCTACCCTTCGAGGTTGGTTACCCTGCCTTTACACGAGAGCTGCGGTAGGTCCGTTGGCCGTCTGTTCGCATGTTCAAGCCAGAGATACCCAAGAAGTACGATGGGAGGCTGAACCCGGCAAAGTTCCTGAGCATCTTCACCATCGCTGTTCAGGCTACCGGGGGAAGAGATGAGAAGGTGTTCACCAACTACTTCCCTTTGGCCCTCAAGTCCAATGTGAGGTCTTGGCTGACGCACCTGCCAGAGAACTCCATTTCTTCATGGGCAGACCTATGCCACGAGTTCATTGGTGCCTTCACCGGTGGCCACCAAGAGCCTGGTAGGCCCAGCGACCTGTAGCTTCTCCAGCAAAAGGAAGGAGAAACCCTCCATAAGTATTTGCAAAGATTCAGTAAAGTTCATAGAAATATTCCAAATATCCATCTGGCAGCTGTTATAGTGCTTTCCAGTCCAATGTGCGCAACCGCCGCATTCGTTCCAAAATGAACGTGCGGTTGCCCAAGACTGTGAAAGAACTATATACACTAGTGGATAAATGTGCCCGAATGGAAGAAGGAAGGAAGTTGCCCGAAGAGGAAGATTGCATTAATGTTGATTCAAAGGATGAGGATGAATCAACCAGACAGAGGAAGGGCAAGAAGCACAGTAAGAAGCCAAGAGATAAGGCAGTGATGACTGTAGAAGGTTCGGGCACACCTAGTACCGGCAAGAAGGCCAAGGTTGAGGCCCCCGGCAAGGAAGCTACCGCCTGCGCTGCCTGCCGGGAAGCCGCTGTCGCGGAAAAAGTTGGGAAAGGTGATGGGTCGTACTGCAAGATCCACCGGACCAAAGGCCACGACCTTCAGGAGTGTTATCAGGTTGAGCAACTTGTCAAGAGATAGAGGGCAGAGTATGATAATCGTGATAAGGAGAAAGGTCAGAATGCTGCCGGCGGTAAGGTTCGGGGTGGTGAAGCAAATCGCCCCGGCAGACCCTTTCGGAACCAAGGAAAGCCCGCGAGGAGCCAAGAGATGGAAATCTGTGATGACGTGAGAAATGAAGTGGATGAGGAGGAAACCAGCGAGCAGGAATTTCAGAAGGCCACTGACACCCTATGCATTGATGGAGGTGCATCTTTGCACACCTCTCATCGCCAACTCAAGCAATGGGCACGATAGGTCAATGTTGTGGAGCCAGCGCCAGAGGCCCGGAAGCCGCTCAAGTGGTCCCGCATGCCCATCATCTTTGATGAGGAGGATCACCCTTGCCGCACCACTGTGGTAGGGTGTTTGCCGTTGTTGGTCTCCCCAACAATTCACAACTTCAAGGTCACAAAGATGTTAGTGGATGGCGGGGCCGGGCTGAATATGATTTCCCCAGCAGTTATCAGCAAGCTTTAGATAGGAGAAGAGGAGCTAGAGGCCACCATCACGTTTCAAGGAGTTAACCCCGGCAGGAGTCATCCTAAGGGGAAGATCATGTTGCTGGTGAAGTTTGGGGGAGAGATGAACTTTTGGACTGAGAAGATTGTGTTTGATGTGGTTGATCTCCCCCTGCTGTACAATGGGATTCTTGGACGACCAGCCCTGGCCAAGTTCATGGCAGCATCCCAGTATGCTTACAACACCCTAAAAATGCCTGGGCCATTGGGAGTCCCTACTATCTCGTCAGATGAGAATGATGCAATTATCTATGTGGGAAAGATGTATCAGGATGTAGTCATAGCAGAGGCTGCGGCAGCAGCAGTTCCCGCCAAGGAAAGCAAAGGAAAGAAGAGGGATTGTAGGACCTCCGGCAAGGAGTCCGGGAAGTGTGCCCCCCTCCGAGTGCACGACACCCGTTGACGACATGCCGGAGTGTTCCAACAACAAGAGATCCAAGGTTGCTGCACACTGGTGTGCGTTGGTCCAAAACAAACAGTTTTTAACCCATTTCCGCGACGACATTTGGAACCGTCGCCAAGTGAGTGTGGGCGATAGGGGGGTCCTTCCCACATGACCCAAAAACCATCTGGGATATGCCCTCCTTGTACGCACGCTCGGCAAAATGAGATCGTGTGCGATCGGCGAGCGCTCAAATATGGAAATACGTACAATAGAGCTAAAAGAATACAATTATACGGCAAAATTGTTTCCAGTCACAAGTACATCCCACACAGTCAGTCCCTGCCAAACATTCCCGTTCGTATGTACATCCTACACAGTCGCTCCAAGGAAAATGTTTCCGTTCATAGGTACATCACGCACAATTTTTCCCGTTAAATCGTTTGTGATAGCGTTGCCATTGCAAATGATATTAATAATTTTATCGTTTGCGTTATTGAATGCATCACACACGGTGTATAGAAGAAACTATGTGGCCAAGGCTGTCCATCACACACACTTTTTATGTGGTAAACGTTTGCGCAAGGTGGCCTAACGCAAACAGTTTTAAAGAGAAAGCCGTGTGTGCAGTGGAGATTGATCGCACACGTAGTGGATCCTAGAAACGTTTCTGATCTCCACGTATATCGCAAACATTTTGCTTTCGCAAACCCTGTGCAGTGTAATCCCTAATTAATCCAGTTAATCCCTAATTTTAAAATCACATGTTTTGAATTTGAAAGTAGGCAATCACTTATTTCATATCTAACCATGTTTATTACAAATATAGGTTCAACCACGAATCCATAATTCGATGCACATGTACATATACTGAAGAACTACAAAAGCACCAAGTAAAGAATGATGAACCACAGTTGTACTAAAGACTGTAAAGAGAGAGGCGAAAGACATTCTAGTTGCTGGAGAAGGTGAAGCGGAATGCCCATATTGTGCCCTCCTCCATGTGTAAGGCGCGCACGACTCTAGGCCAACCCCTTGTGATGGTTGCCCGTCCATCCTTCACTGTCTTCATTAGGACTTCTCGATGCTCATTGTAGTTTGGATGAAATACTTTAACCTTCATTGCGTGTCGACCAATCATGTACTTTGTGAGGTAATCTTGAGTGAACTGCTTCGGGAACCACTGGGAACGAAAAAGATTAAGACATTGTTGTCTAACAACTCATTATGGGCAGTAAAAAGAGAAGGCTACTGAGTTTGTAGTTACCATCCTACAGGTCACTATTGTGTTGGATAAGGCATAAACAAATAATTTGCTTGCCACCATTCGCATCTTTTTGCTAATAATCCTTATCAGTTTCCTTACTTGATGCTTGTTCATCAATATCTCATCGCCCCATACGCAAAAAGGGTCGATGCGTGGATCCTTGCCAAGGGCATATGTACCTACAAACAACAAGTCAATATTAGAAGCTAACTAGTGTCCAGGCCTGGATCTATATGCATTACATTATGGAACGACATGGGGAGTACAAGCCGAGGGATGAAGCTAACCTCGGCGGAAAATGGTGTCCACTCCCGTTGTTGTCATGCATAAGTAGTGGAAAGGCATGATAAGTACAGAAATCTTAACATCAAACAAATATAGCAAAGGTAAACAACATCATCTCCAAATAATAGCTTGAATGTGTTGGCTTCAGCATCCTATTAAAGCAGATATAAAATGGAAGGCAATGTTACCGACAGCAGGCTTAACAACCATCAAATATTGCAATTCGAACTGGTATTGTTGAAAATGAATAGAACGTAGGTAATGCTTAAACATCACACCGGATAAATGTGTAAAACTGAAATAAAGGGCATGTGTTAACTACACTAGGAATAACTGGAACCAAGTATAGCCATTCAAATTGGTATTGATGTAGTCGAGCGGCACAGTTCCGACTTGCACATAATGAACAACACATTGTGAATGACTGAAATAAACAAGGCATAAATGACCAGTATAACAACCAAATATAGCTATTGAAAACTGGACAGAGTCTCACTGCAACCAACCTAACAAGAAAATACAGATAAACAGGGCATATGCTTGAAAACTGGAGAAATGCTCATTGCAACCAACCTAACAAGCAGATAAAGATAAACAAGGCATCTGCTTGATAACTGGACAAATGCTAAAAAAGCAACCTAACAACCAAATACAGATAAACAAGGCATCTGCTTGATAACTGGACAAATGCTAAAAAAGCAACCTAACAACCAAATACAGATAAACAAGGCATCTGCTTGATAACTAGACGAATGCTAAAAAAGCAACCTAACAACCAAATACAGATAAACAAGGCATCTGCTTGATAACTGGACAAATACTCACTACAACCAAATTAAGAACCAAATAGAGATAAACAAGGCATCTTCTTGATAACTCAAAAATGCTCACTCTAACCAACCTAACAATGAAATACAGATAAACAAGGCATCTACTCACTATAAACAAGCAAATATAGCCATTCGTGAAACTAAAGTGGACAATTCATACTTAAACATGACATAGACCTATTGAACAATACATTTTTGCATAACTAAAATAATTAAACAAGGCATAGTTAAAGCACCACATGACAAATGCTAGTACAACAAAGGGTATGGGTTGGCAAGCTAGAAAAGGTAAGATTTGCTGATAGAATGTTGCCTCACATTTCATGGACGGTATCCTTCCAGTTGGAAGAGCACAAACCCATGGTGCGCTCTCTGATGTCACAGATGGGCTGTTTCACCTTGGAAGAACCTTCGTAGGTGCCCTCCTCGAGGTCGTGGTCATGGTCGATGAGATCTGACTTGGCAATTGAGGATCCCAAGCCGCCGCCGTAGAACGTGTCCTTCAGAAGTGACAAAATGGGCTCGATGGCATATAAAGCTTGCAAATCCTTGATCGCTTGGCGGAGGAGATCAGCGACAGGGCCATCGAAGAGATTGATGGCAGTTGAACCGGAGGGCTCAGGGATGGACCACTTAACCTGTGACATGGCCCGCGTGAAGCCGTTGGTGTGGACGAGCTTGATGTCGTAGCCAGCTTTCCTGAGATACAGTAATACGCTAGCCCGCTGAGATGAAGCCTTCGGCATGGCAACATAGTCAACGTCTTCGTTGGCTTCCGCGGTGACGTGTTGCTCCGGGATCGACGGTTCGGGGCAAATGGCGGCCACCTCGCTAACGTCTGCCAGAGAGGCCATGATAAACCTATTCTTAGCCGAACGCTCGTCGGGCTCCAGGGGATACGTGGTCGATCTTAGGCTGTGACATTCTGGAGCAGGGAATGTGGATCTGGCGGGGAGGGACACCGCAGGCCTCATCTAAAAACTCAGGTGAGTGGGGCGACAGTATGGGAATCGCTGGGTAACCTGAACTTTATTATCTAAGCTAGGAGGAACGGGCAGACCGGCAGGGGTTGGCGGCGGCGCGGCGCCTGCCGTGAGCTAGGGTTCGAGGGGGGAGGACGCGGGTGGGGGACTATGGAGGGTGGTGGTGTTTGAGGATATGTCCCGGCTACTAATTTTTTTTAGTAATGGTTGGTGGAGATGGTGGTGGACGAGGGAGGGCGTCGGTTCAAATGCCTCGGCTACTACAATTTTACTATAAGGTCAGTGCTGGAGGAGTGTGGGCGGCAGTTGAAGTACGATGGCTACTAAAATTTGGGTAAAGTAATTGATGTGGGGCGGGAGTGCCCAAGATCGCGCACGGTCCAATAACAATATGCGTGTATGATAATAAGGAAAAGTGGCGCGGATCCACCGATTTTTGCAACGCTCAAGGCGGGTAGTTTGTTTTTTATATTTCTAGCTAGCTGGTCTATCGCACACAGCTCGTCCTAATTTCCAAATAAACTTACCCGCCTTTAGCTTGCACAGGTGGTGATTTTACAGCGCACTTGCATCGCACATGGTTAAGCCAGTACCTCCACCCTTTCCCCGCGCTTGCGCGGTCGTGATGATTTCAGCGCACTTGCATCGCACACAGTTGAGCGAGTACCTCCACCTTAATTTGCTCGCGCTTGCGCAGTCGTGGTGATTTCAGCGCACTTGCATCGCACATGGTTGAGCCAGTACCTCCACCTTAATTTGCTCGTGCTTGCACGGTCGTGGTGATTCACATCGCACTTGTATCGCACATGGTTAAGATATTATACCCCGTGTCCGTTGAGGGTCATCAGAGTCTTTGCAGCAAAAAATAACATTAGAGAGGGTCAAAAGACAGCCACACCAGCATGTGGCCCAAATATATATGAGTGAAAAGGGTGGTCTGTGATGTTCAAAATTCCAATGCACAACTTTGACCCCGCGGGCCCATAGTTGGGCGCGTCATTGAAGACCGATGAGAGGGGCCATAAGTCAAGAACCACCTGGAAGTGGCCAAATATATGTACGAATATTGGGGATGTTTAAAACTTTAAATACACTGTCAGATTTCGGGTTCCGGAAGACCCTTAAGGTTCGAACACTTGGGTGCGCGCGGAGATTACGCCTTCTGCCTCACCGTCTCGCAAAGATCTAGACTACTGAAAGAACTGCACAAGAGACACAAGGTTTATACTGGTTCAGGCCACCGTTGTGGTGTAATACCCGACTCTAGTGTGTGGTGGGTGGATTGCCTCTTGGGGCTGATGATGATGAACAATACAAGGAAGAACAGCCTCGCGAGGGGCTGTTCTTGGCTGGGGCGATGAACTGCTGGGAGAAGTTCAGCCACCGTTCTCTCTCTCTCTCTCTCACTCACTCACTGCCTTACTCTTACTCGCCGCCCCTTGCTATGTGGGTGGCTGGTCCTATTTATAGAGGCCCTGGTCCTCTTCCCAAATATCGAGTGGGAAGGGAGCCAACAATGGTGGGCTAATTTGAAGGGGGACAGCAAGTATCAACTATCCTGACAAAAGCAGTCTTCGCCTGCGCAAAGCTCTGGTGATGACGCCGTCTTGGGCTCCACGGTGACCTCCGTCTCGTAGTCCTCCTGGTCTTGGTCTCGTTGCACCGAAATGGCAACCTTTGCTTGATGCCTCGGTACTCCGCGGCTGCGCTTGCTCCCTTTGCACCAAAGAGGAAAGGAGGACGCTGCGCGGGCTGGCACTCGCCTGGCGCCCTGAGTCGTCATGGCTTGCGTCACGGGCACCTCGCGAGGTACCCCGCCTTGATCTCTCCGTCTCCTCGCGAGCCAGCCTGGCGAGGCCATGCCTGAGGAAGCTCCGTGTCGTCCGCCCCGCGAGGCTTGGCCCTCGCGAGGGTCTTGAGTCTTGTGTTGATGAAGATGGGCCGTGCTGGGCCCCCTTTGAGCCACGCCGCAGGCCGCAGGCAGGCAAGTATGGGGACCCCCGTTCCCAGAACACCGACAGTAGCCCCCGGGCCCAAGGTGCGCCCGGACTTGGCCATGCCGAGAGGCGAAAGGGCAAGGGCGAAGCACCGCGGGCCCTAAAAGCCTGCGGCCTTGGGCACCGCGTGGCGGTTGATGGGACGTGGACGTCTCCGCTTCCCCATGATGCCTCGGTGATCGCGCGAGTTGGACAAGTCCCTGCATGCAAATCGTGTCATGATTACCTGCGATCGTGGGGGCCGTCGGTTGGCCATCGCCAGCCATAAGTACGGGCCGGCGCGCGCCCTTCCAGTTCATCTCCCCTTGCTTCTCCTTTTTCTTCATGGCCCCATCGAGGAGGTTCTCGGGCGCCGAGAAGGGGAAGGCTTGCCGGGTTGAGCCCGCCTCTCCCCCACCCAAGTGTGGCCGAGGGCGCCCTCGCTAGCATCCTGTGGCCATCACGGTGGCTCCCCGCGGCCGCGGAGGCGATCTTCAGCACGGCGACAGGCGGATTGCTGCAGCCCGGGGGCGCGCTCCGGCTGCGCGTCCCCCAGGCCGCGCGTTCGTGCTGCTGAAGTGCTGCCGGAGTTCGTCCTATGGTCGGCGGAGCCGGCTAGCACCCGTCTCCCACTTCCTCCTCGGCGAGCTCCCGGCCGGCGCCCCGGGCGGCCTCTGGCTCCAGGCCGATGGCTGCTGCAGCCGGGCCTCATGGGTCTCCCTGGAGGTCTCCGCGGCCGGGAGCCTGTCCCTGGCCCACGGTTGGCAAACGTTTGCCCGTGCATGTGGCCTGAGCTGCTGGTGCACCCTACACTTCAAGTTCGACGGCGACGCCACCCTCTACGTGAGGGTGTTTGGGGAAGATGGTCGCCGCGCAGGGTGTTGCCCCGAGGGTGACGACCGCGGCTGGGAACCCAGCTCCGGTGATGATGGAGGGAGCAGCGCTCGCGCGGCTGGCAGTGTTCGGGGTTCCTCAAGCTTCTCCGATTCTTCTTTAGGCGGCGACTCCTCTAGCGGTGGCCGCGATTAGCCTCCACACCGTCGTGTCTTCTTGGGGGGTGGCAACATGTCCGCATGCCGCTGCACCCTGGTGAAGTGCGAGAGGGAGTCTGCCTGAGCTCCGGAGGCAGCTCGGGCCTTCCCCGCGGGCTGGTGTGAGGCGAGCCGCGCCGGATTTGTTCCTCCTTTTCCCTTTTTCCTGCGTAACAAAGACAATAGTGCGGAGCCCCGCGGGGGCGTGTTTGGGTTATTGCTGTTAATCATCGTTTTGGTTTTGTTACCGTTCCTTCCAGCTATGTGCCCGAGCGTGGATAGTTCCCGACCCCGGCCGTGGGGGGGGGGGGTGTCACACCCTAGCTAGATCATGCATTAGAGTGTGCATCATGTTTACCTTCATCAGAAAATTGAAATGGGGAAAGCAGAACCCCCAGCACCCCCCTGAAATCAACTAGGGTTTACTAAAAATAAATTCAATGAACCTGAAATGCCCTTCAAAAATGTTCACCCTCTTTGCCTAGGGCTAGAACCCTTGGGAAAAATGGTGCACACAATTTTAGGTCAACAAAAGGGCATTGATTTAAATCATAAGTATTTGAATTTGGGCATTTAAATGCTATTAAATAATTCAAATGCTCAAATAATGTTGGAACTATTTTTTGGGCCACTGAAATAATTCAGCAAGTGTCCATAAATATTTTCAGGATTTTATAAAATGATTTAGTATTTAAACTAAATCAAAACAAAATAATAGAAATAGAAAAACACAAATAAGTAAAAAGGGAAAAGCCACTTGGCCACTTACCTGGCCCATCTCCAGCTGGCGGCCCAGCCCACCCCCGCTGCCTCCTGTCGTCCCCCTCCTCGGACAGAAGGACGCGGGCGTGTGCCCGACGCTCGCCGGCACACGCGCGCCACCTCCCCCCCTGCGCGCCACCTCCTGCTTCCCCGGGCTCCCTTCCAATGCCACGGAGATGGCCACGCACCCCCAGGCCCTCTCATTCCTCCTCCCCCCCGTGCTCATCCCCTCCTCTGGCTCCCCCTCACTTCCACCGAACGCGGCCGCCACCGCCGACGCGAACCACCACGGCCACAGCCACCCCCTCGCCCCTCGGTTGTGCCCACGAGCTCCGCGACGTCGTCCTCAACCCCCTCACCAAACCACGCCCCGCCGGAAGCCCTGCAGCGTCGACTTCGAGCTCTTCTTCAACCTTCGGCCGCCGGCGACCTCGTCTTCGATTCGCGCCGTGTCGTCCCCAGGCCCACTGAGCTGCGCTTCGACCTCCCAGTGAGCTCCTCCGTCGTTTCCCTCTAACCCCACGGCCTAGCGCTCATTGTAGCACCACTTCCCATGACGCCCAAAGCACACCGCCGCACGAACTCATCGCCGACGAGGCTCCGGTGGCCAATCGGCCCCGTGCATATGCCCGTTGGCTTTGTGGGAGCCTGCAGAACGCGTAGGTGCTACCCGTTGATCCTCCCGTGCACGGCGTCGCCGTTTTCATCGGCGCCTGAACTCCGGCGACCGCCAAAGTCGTCGCCGGCGACGTCTCCGGCCACCCCGAGCTCAACCATCACCACCAAGAGCTGCGGCTCGTTCCCAGGAGCTCGTAGATGCTCTCCGCCTCCTGTTTGGTGGTCGGAACGTGCAAATGCACTTCCTCCGCCGCGTCTGGCCTCGTCGGCGGCTAGACGCCGGCGAGTGTTGACCTTGACCATTGACTGGGTGGGCCCAGTTGACTCCCCTGAGTCAATGACAAGCGGGCCCCCCTGCTAACTAAACCTGTTTAGTGTTAATCTAAATTAATTAGTTAATTAACTAGATGAGCCACTGACACACGGGTCCCACAGGTCAGGTTTGACCTGTACCGGGCCTGTTGACTTGCTGACGTCATGCTGACGCAAGGCTGACGCAATAACTCTTTCTGGATTTAATTTTATATAGAAAATTCCAGAAAATTGCCTAAACTTCAAAAATTCATAGAAATTCAACCATAACTCCAAATGAGACAAATTATATATGAAAAATTATCAGAAAAATCCAAGCTATCCATTGGTACTGGTTTCATGCATGTCAGAACAAGTTAAACCGGCTGTTTATGCAATATAAGGTGATGCACTAATATGATCAAGTCAAATGAGCTAACACTTGAACCTTTGGTTCAAATAAGCAATTACCCTTCTGTTTTAGCTTGCATTAGGCCACAACACATTCATATTGCCATGTCATAGCATGCATCATATTGTTGCATATCGTCATGTGTTGATTGTGCCCGGTTGTGTTCTTCGTGGTAGGTTCTGCCTCCGAGGATATTCACGAGTATCCAACTGAAGGGCAGTATCCCGTTACCACTCCATCAGGCAAGCAACCATTGATCATTCCGATACAACCCATGTTCTCGCTCCTGCTCTTGTTTACTGCATTAAGACAACACGATTCAAACTGCTGTGTGCTACGGTAGTTGAACCCTTATCCTCTGCATGACCTGTCATTGCCACAGTAACTAGATGAAACCCACTAGCATGTGTAGGAGTTGATTGAGCCATGTTTTGTGATTCCTACCTTGCTATGCCTGCTATGCTTAGAGTTGTGTCAGGTCTGGTTCATCTGGGTGATGGGCTAGAGTGAAATGCTTGTGTCAGTAATATGTGGGATGTGTTGAACATGTTTTGGTAAAGGTATCGATGAGAGGCCATGTAGGAGTACATGGTGGGTTGTTTCATTGAGGCCGTCCCTAAGAACTGAGTTCTGTATGCGTGATTTAAGATTCAGCTACTACCACACATTGGGCCCTGAAATATGACCCCGCTCGACTTACTGACCCCTCTCGCCTCAGTCCAGGAGTTGCAACTAGTTTCTGGTGTTTGTAGGATATGTGTTGGCGGCCGTGCGTAGCGCTGACCCTAGGGGTGGGCTATGTTGCGGTAGATACACCGTGGCAGGGTGTACCGAGTCACCCGTTTGGTGTCTCGGGAACCCTGTTCACATCGTTCGGGGCCGTTGAGGTCACCCCGGCCGGATTTCCTTGTGGATGGAACCTGAATAGGCGATGACCCTGGACTAGAGACTTGTGAGGTTAGTCAGGTCGTGGTCTACACCCACGTCGGTTTCCGCTTGAAGTCTGCCGAGCACATTTCGTGTGCAGACGCTAAGTGGTGGAAACATGTGTGACGAAGTACACCCCTGCAGGGTATAAAACTATTCGAATAGTCGCGTCCGCGGTAAAGGACTACTTGGTTGCCTATACAGTTCATAGACAAGTTAATGGATACTACTAAAAGACTCAAGATAAGTGTGAGTACCGAGGATGGCCCTCTCGCAGGATACGAGGGAGGATCCACGGTGGAGTATTGTGATGGTGAGTAGTGGACTCGTGTGCGAAAACTATTTTGCTAAAAGGTTCCGTAGGATAGCTTAGCCAAGAGTCAAAGCTGGCTTGCTGCATAAACCCCACCACCTTCTTGAGAATGAGCATGTATAGTAGGTTCTGATGTAAGACTTGCTGAGTACCTTTGTACTCATGTTTGCTTATTTATTGTTTTCAGACGACAACACTGCCCCCTCCGATGGGTTTTACGTAGACCTTGACGTCGACGAGTGACTAGCCACCCAGGTGGTGATCCAGGCCATGGAGGGCCCTATGTAGATAGACAGGCTTCGAGAAGCCTTCTTTCTTTCTAGAGTCTGTACTCAGACGAGTTGCTTCCGCATGTGCTTGTATGATTGTATGACTTGAGTGTCAGGTCATGTGACCCTATCTGTATGAATATGTTATGTATGGCTCCCTGGAGCCTTTAAATAAAGTACTTGAGTTGTAGAGTTTTGTTGTGATGCCATGTTGTATGTACTCATATCGGGCATATTGTGTGTATGATTGAAATGCTTGGTATGAGTGGGATCCGATAATCTAGTTGTTTGTCCTTCGCAGCCTTTCTTATGGGGAAATGTAGTCTAGTGTTCCTCGAGCCATAGTAGTTCGCTACAGCCCGGTTCACCGGAGTCCTGCTAGCCCAGCACTACTGTTCAGGACACTTGACTGGCCGGCATGTGTTTCACTTCGTCCCTATGTCTGTCCCTTCGGGGAAATGTCACGCGGTGATCTCCGGAGTCCTGTCTAGCCTGCTACAGCCCGGGATCCCCGGAGTCCTGTTAGCCCAGTGCTACAGCCCGGAATCACTCGTTGATGACCGACATGTTCGATGTGATTCATGTATGCCTGTCTCCATAGGTCTGTGCCGCTTTGGGTTCACGACTAGCCATGTCGGCCCGGGTTCTCGGTCATATGGATGCTAGCGACATTGTCATATACGCGAGCCAAAAGGCGCAAACGGTCCCGGGCCATGGTAAGGCGACACCCGTGGGATACCGTGCATGAGGCCGCAAAGTGATATGAGGTGTTACCGGCTAGATCGATGTGGCTTAGAATCGGGGTCCTGACAGCGTTGGCATCAGAGCCGGACTGCCTGTAGGTTCGTTCAGCCAAACTAGTCGATGTCGAGTCTAGAAATGCTTTAGTTATATGTAAGGGAATTGATTGTGGGAGGGAACGTAAGGTTCTTTTACTCCTTTACCCTATGCTTCTGATCTGAGTCATTCTCTTCTCATTCAACGTGGGTTAAGGACTAGGCTCTCTTCTTCTATCAGGTTCACGTGTTACTAATCCGTAGTAGTTTATAGGATTATTGCTACGAGTTCCAGTCCAGTTTCTACTATTTTAGTATGTTGCTATTTGAATCAGAACCTTGATATGATGCTGTTGAGCGGTATTGTGAACTGTTGTGGATGTCTCAAATCTTTTTCTGAGCATTTACAGCCATTATGCTGTCCAATTTTCCCTAGGAATTCTGATGTCTTTGTCTTGTGGTTGTGCTTTCAGATGGCCAACCATTCTCAAAATCAAGTGGTTCGCCTGACCAGGTGCCTCGACGTGCCCGGTCATACTGCTATGTTGGTCCGGGTCATGATCGAGACAGGATACCATTGGTATCCCGAATACACTGTTGAAGAGAAGTTCCGCGACTTTAATCAAAGCCAGTATTTCTGCACCGTCAGGATATTTCCTTCCTATCCTGGATCTACCGAGCCCCTTCACTATTCCTATGGACTCGGAGTTACCGTTGAGATGGCTGTGCAGGATGCTGCCTACTCCATGATGACCATCTTGCGAGTCCGGACTGGCCTGCTTCGGAACACTGACTTCCGTTACATGCCAGCTTCACTTCCGGGAGCGCAGGGGTATCTTCAGGCTATCTATGCTGACTCCACTCAGGAGGACTCATTAACTCGTACCACCGCTGAGATGCTCGAAGATAAGGACCGAGAGAATCGGGCCTTGAGGCTGGAGCTTTTTAATACTCGTGCTGATCATTGGGCCACATTGACTCGGTTTGCACCTGCGGTGCAAGCTGGATGTATGGATACCAGAGATCTGTATCCTGTGAGAGCAGCTCTGCCAGACATGGTGGATTGGCGTGATGTGGGAGGCATCACCCCACCCCGTGGTCCCCGCAGGCCACCGTTTGTTGGTCCAAGACCTCATCCTAGTCCCTATGGTCCACAGGCTCCTCAGGACCGTCTGTTTCCGGATGATCACGTTGAACTTCCAGGCTATGGAGGTGACTTCTATGAGGACTACTACGGAGCTATCTGAGTTGGTAGTAGTACCACTAGTATTGTAGTAGTTGTATCCCCACTGTCCTGCGTGACTTGTGGAATACGACTTGGCGTGTAATCGATTCCGGAGGTAATAATGTATAGGGACTCGGAATGCCTCCGATGAGATGTAACGTCTACCTTCATAGTTGTACTGTAGCATGGGCTTGTACTAAACTATGTATGACGAGTATGACCATTGGTGTATATATGGCAGTTTTATATTACCATGGCATACGAATGAGCATCTCTGCATTCTGTGTTATCCTTTACATTCTGCACTTCCTTATTAAGTTTGAGCCATCCTTGTCTAAACCGTTGTCTTGTTTCCTCCTAGGATGGTCAACACCCGCGGCAACCCTGCTGTCCCGGAGCGGGGGGAAGCCAGTGCAGCTAGAGGTGAAAATCTGCCTCACCCGCCTTCTCTGGCCGAAGTGATGCTGGAGGCGGAAAGGAACAAGCGTGAGACCAACCGCCTGCTGGAGCGGATTGAGCATAACACTGCACGCCACCCACGAAATGACTTGGTGTCAATCAACGACTTTATCAAGCTGTACTCACCAAAGTTTAACCATTTCGTCGAGCCCCTCGACGCGGATGATTGGCTTCGCAGCATCACCCACAAGCTACGTTCTGCCAACGTAGCCGAAGCCAACAAGGTTACCTATGCTGCTTATCATCTCGAGGGCCCCGCTAGCCATTGGTGGGAAAACTACGAAGCTATGCGCCCGGTCGGTCAAATTACTACTTGGGCTAAGTTCAGCGAGGCTTTCCGTGAGCATCACATTCCGGAAGGTCTCATGGATCGCAAGAGGGAGGAGTTCTGCAACTTCACCCAAGGAAGGCTGACTGTGGATGCATATAGCCGAGAATTTGGCAACCTGGCACGCTATGCTCCTGAAGAGGTTTCTACTGACGCCAAGAAGCAGGCAAGGTTCCGCAAGGGACTTAGCCCTGAGCTTCGCCGTGATCTCCGTCTGCACGAGTGCACATCCTTCCAGAAGCTGGTCAATAAAGCTATCAGTGCTGAGACAGGCCAGACTGATTATGACGCTTCACGCAAGCACTCCCGTGATTTTGGGTCTTCATCCGGCTCTGGAGCTCAGAAGCGCCGGGTGTGGATTTCAAGCACCGCACTGCCACCCAGATTCACCCCGAGGCCATCCTTTGAGGCGCCTCGTCCCAACCAGCAATTTGCACCGCCCAAGCCCTATGGTGGCCCCGCTGCTAATGTTACTCCACGCCCCACTGTGGTAACATGCTTCAAGTGTGGAGAACCGGGTCACTATAGTCGAGAGTGTCCCCAGAACAACCCCAATCAAGCTGGAAAGTCCGTTGGCCATGGTAATCCCGCGGGAAAGACTTTCTACGCCAAGCCGGCCACCACTGCACGTGGCCATGTCAATTATGTTTCAGCCGAAGAGGCTCATGAGGATCCCAACGTCGTCCTTGGTATGCTCCTTGTTAACTGCCATCCGGCATCTGTTCTTTTTGATACTGGAGCATCGCATTCATTCATATCCGAGAATTATGCTCGGTTGCATAACACGACATTTTGTGACATGCCCACTTCCATGGTAATTCAAACTCCGGGTTCCAAATGGCAAACTTCTAGGGTAAGCCATGGGAACGAAATTCTTGTCGATAGGCTTGTCTTCCTTGCATCTTTAATAGCTCTCAAGTCCTCCGACATAAACATCATCTTGGGTATGGACTGGATGTCGGCTCATTATGCCAAGATCGATTGTGCCACTAGAACCGTTCAACTTACTCATCCCTCGGGCAAGACAGTTAATGTCTTAACTCGAGTGGCCAAGCGCCAACTTTACTCCCTAAATGCCAACCCTCTCCCAGACCTTGAGGACGTTCCGGTAGTCCGAGACTTCCCGGATGTGTTTCCGGAAGAACTGCCAGGTGTTCCACCTGACAGGGATGTCGAGTTTGTGATAGACCTTGTTCCAGGAACCGTTCCAATTGCTAGAAGACCCTACAAGATGGCACCCTTAGAACTAGCCGAGCTTAAGAACCAACTCGATGAGTCCTTGAACAAAGGGTTCATCCGTCCTAGCTCCTCTCCTTGGGCTTGGCCCGTCCTCTTCGTCAAGAAGAAGGATGGAACGGATCGAATGGTTGTGGATTACCGACCTGTCAATCTGGTCACCATCAAGAACAAATACCCGCTTCCCAGGATCAACGACCTGTATGACCAGCTCGCTGGATCCTCAGTCTTCTCCAAGATGGATTTGAGGTTGGGCTACCATCAAATCAAAATTAGAAACGGGGACATTCCCAAAACGGCCTTTGTTACTCGTTATGGCCAATACGAGTACACCGTCATGTCCTTCGGTTTAACCAATGCCCCGGCCACCTTCTCCCGGTTAATGAATTCGGTTTTCATGGAGTACTTGGACAAATTCATCGTAGTATACCTCGATGACATACTCATCTACTCCAAGAATGAAGAGGAACATGCCGAACATCTAAGGCTGGTATTGATGAAACTTCGAGAGCATCGCCTTTATGCCAAATTCTCCAAGTGTGAATTTTGGTTGTCAGAAGTGACCTACCTAGGCCATGTAATCTCTGGTAAGGGTATTGCTGTCAATCCCGAGCGAGTTCAAGCCGTCCTTGATTGGACTCCACCTGAAACGGTCAAGCAAGTTCGGAGTTTCCTTGGCCTAGCGAGCTATTGCCGCCGCTTCGTCGAGAATTTCTCCAAAGTTGCTAAACCTCTAACTGAACTCCTCAAGAAAGATAAAAAGTTCGAGTGGACTCCACAGTGCGAGTTCAGTTTTCAGGAACTGAAAATACGCCTGACATCTGCTCCCGTACTAGTACCACCAGATTTCTCCAAGGACTTTATTATCTATTGCGACGCCTCGCGACAAGGACTAGGTTGCATACTCATGCAAGATCGTCAGGTAATTGCCTATGCTTCACGGCAATTACACCCACATGAGGAAAATTATCCCACACATGATCTAGAGCTTGCAGCTGTAGTCCATGCACTCAAAACCTGGCGACATTACCTTCTCGGTAATCGTTGCGAGATCTTCACCGATCACCAAAGCTTGAAATACATCTTCACCCAACCAGATTTGAATCTCAGGCAAAGACGTTGGGTCGAGTTGATCTCGGATTACGACTTAGGAATAACTTACACCCCCGGCAAAGCCAATGTCATGGCTGATGCACTAAGTCGTAAGTCCTACTGTAACAACCTGATGTTACAACAAAGCCAACCACTTCTCCATGAGGAATTTCGTAAGCTTAACCTGCACATTGTTCCTCGAGGATTCCTATCTACCCTGGTGGCGAAACCTACCCTTATGGATCAAATCATAGCTGCCCAAAAGCGTGAAAAGGGCATATCCCGGATTAAGGAAAACATTGCTAGCGGAGTAGCTAAATGCTTTTCCATGGATGAACAAGGTGATGTCTTCTTTGAGAACCGCCTGGTGGTTCCCAAGAAACAACATCTACGCCAGATGATCCTTAAGGAAGCTCATGAATCCCCTCTCACCATTCATCCCGGTAGTACTAAAATGTATCAAGACCTACACCAGAGGTTTTGGTGGACTAGGATGAAGAGAGAAATCGCTCAATACATTGCTAATTGCGACGTTTGTCGTCGTGTTAAAGCAGAGCATCAACGGCCTGCTGGCACCCTTCAACCTTTGGCTATTCCTGAATGGAAATGGGACAAAATCAGTATGGATTTCATCACTGGGTTTCCCAGGACCAAGAGGGGGAATAATGCCATCTTCGTCGTGATCGACCGTCTTTCCAAAGTAGCCCATTTTCTACCTGTTCGTGAGAGTATCACCGCTAGCCAGCTAGCTGACTTATACATCTCCCGAATAGTGTCTCTTCATGGTGTCCCATTGGAAATTAACTCAGACCGTGGAAGTCTCTTCATCTCTCGATTTTGGGAAAGTTTCCAAAATGCTATGGGAACTCATCTCTCCTTTAGCACCGCCTTCCATCCTCAATCAAGTGGTCAAGTAGAGCGAGTCAATCAAATTCTGGAAGATATGCTCCGAGCTTCTGTTATCTCGTTCGGAATGAGTTGGGAGAAATGCCTTCCATTCGCGGAGTTTTCTTATAACAATAGCTATCAAGCTAGTTTGGGCAAAGCTCCCTTCGAAGTTCTCTATGGACGAAAATGTCGAACGCCTCTTAACTGGTCAGAAACCGGGGAAAGACAACTCTTTGGCCCGGATATGATTCAGGAAGCAGAAGAGCAGGTTCGCGTTATTCGTGAGAAATTGAAAACAGCCCAATCTCGCCAAAAGAGTCAATATGATCGTAAACATAAGCCTATGACATTTGAAGTTGACGAGAAGGCTTACCTTTGGGTTACCCCGTTAAAGGGAACCCATCGTTTCGGTATCAAAGGCAAATTGGCTCCTCGTTACATTGGACCCTTTCGCATTCTGGCCAAACGAGGAGAAGTTGCCTACCAATTGGAACTACCTCCGCATCTTTCCAGAGTTCACGATATCTTCCACGTTTCGCAACTCAGGCGTTGCTTCGCGGATCCTATCCATGGAGTGGACCACGAAACGCTTGATCTACAAGATAACCTTTCCTATCGGGAATACCCCGTTCGTATCCTTGATCAAGCCGAGCGTACCACTCGACGTCATAATATCAAGTTTCTCAAGGTTCAATGGTCACACCATTCCGAGGAAGAAGCCACTTGGGAAAGGGAGGATCGTCTTCGACTCGAGTACCCCACCTTCTTCCCAGATGATCCTAAATCTCGGGACGAGATTCTATTGAGTGGGGGTGAGTTGTCACACCCTAGCTAGATCATGCATTAGAGTGTGCATCATGTTTACCTTCATCAGAAAATTGAAATGGGGAAAGCAGAACCCCCAGCACCCCCCCTGAAATCAACTAGGGTTTACTAAAAATAAATTCAATGAACCTGAAATGCCCTTCAAAAATGTTCACCCTCTTTGCCTAGGGCTAGAACCCTTGGGAAAAATGGTGCACACAATTTTAGGTCAACAAAAGGGCATTGATTTAAATCATAAGTATTTGAATTTGGGCATTTAAATGCTATTAAATAATTCAAATGCTCAAATAATGTTGGAACTATTTTTTGGGCCACTGAAATAATTCAGCAAGTGTCCATAAATATTTTCAGGATTTTATAAAATGATTTAGTATTTAAACTAAATCAAAACAAAATAACAGAAATAGAAAAACACAAATAAGTAAAAAGGGAAAAGCCACTGGGCCACTTACCTGGCCCATCTCCAGCTGGCGGCCCAGCCCACCCCCGCTGCCTCCTGTCGTCCCCCTCCTCGGACAGAAGGACGCGGGCCTGTGCCCGACGCTCGCCGGCACGCGCGCGCGCCACCTCCCCCCCGCGCGCCACCTCCTGCTTCCCCGGGCTCCCTTCCAATGCCACGGAGACGGCCATGCACCCCCAGGCCGTGTCATTCCTCCTTCCCCCCGCGCTCATCCCCTCCTCTGGCTCCCCCTCACTTCCACCGAACGCGGCCGCCGCCGCCGACGCGAACCACCACGGCCACAGCCACCCCCTCGCCCCTCGGTTGTGCCCACGAGCTCCGCGACGTCGTCCTCGACCCCCTCACCGAACCACGCCCCGCCGGAAGCCCTGCAGCGTCGACTTCGAGCTCTTCTTCAACCTTCGGCCGCCGGCGACCTCGTCTTCGATTCGCGCCGTCTAGGTCATCCCCAGGCCCACTGAGCTGCGCTTCGACCTCCCAGTGAGCTCCTCCGTCGTTTCCCTCTAACCCCATGGCCTAGCGCTTGTTGTAGCACCACTTCCCATGACGCCCGAAGCACACCGCCGCACGAACTCGTCGCCGACGAGGCTCCGGTGGCCAATCGGCCCCGTGCATATGCCCGTTGGCTTTGTGGGAGCCTGCAGAACGCGTAGGTGCTACCCGTTGATCCTCCCGTGCACGGCGTCGCCGTTTTCATCGGCGCCCGAACTCCGGCGACCGCCAAAGTCGTCGCCGGCGACGTCTCCGGCCACCCCGAGCTCAACCATCACCACCAAGAGCTGCGGCTCGTTCCCAGGAGCTCGTAGATGATCTCCGCCTCCCGTTTGGTGGCCGGAACGTGCAAATGCACTTCCTCCGCCGCGTCTGGCCTCGCCGGCGGCTAGACGCCAGCAAGTGTTGACCTTGACCATTGACTGGGTGGGCCCAGTTGACTCCCCTGAGTCAATGACAAGCGGGCCCCCTGCTAACTAAACCAGTTTAGTGTTAATCTAAATTAATTAGTTAATTAACTAGATGAGCCACTAACAGACGGGTCCCACAGGTCAGGTTTGACCTGTACCGGGCCTGTTGACTTGCTGACGTCATGCTGACGCAAGGCTGACGCAATAACTCTTTCTGGATTTAATTTTATATAGAAAATTCCAGAAAATTGCCTGAACTTCAAAAATTCATAGAAATTCAACCATAACTCCAAATGAGACAAATTATATATGAAAAATTATCAGAAAAATCCAAGGTATCCATTGGTACTGGTTTCATGCATGTCAGAACAAGTTAAACCTGCTGTTTATGCAATATAAGGTGATGCACTAATATGATCAAGTCAAATGAGCTAACACTTGAACCTTTGGTTCAAATAAGCAATTACCCTTCTGTTTTAGCTTGCATTAGGCCAAAACACATTCATATTGCCATGTCATAGCATGCATCATATTGTTGCATATCGTCATGTGTTGATTGTGCCCGGTTGTGTTCTTCGTGGTAGGTTCTGCCTCCGAGGATATTCACGAGTATCCAACTGAAGGGTAGTATCCCGTTACCACTCCATCAGGCAAGCAACCATTGGTCATTCCGATACAACCCATGTTCTCGCTCCTGCTCTTGTTTACTGCATTAAGACAACACGATTCAAACTGCTGTGTGCTACGGTAGTTGAACCCTTATCCTCTGCATGACCTGTCATTGCCACAGTAACTAGATGAAACCCACTAGCATGTGTAGGAGTTGATTGAGCCATGTTTTGTGATTCCTACCTTGCTATGCCTGCTATGCTTAGAGTTGTGTCGGGTCTGGTTCATCTGGGTGATGGGCTAGAGTGAAATGCTTGTGTCAGTAATATGTGGGATGTGTTGAACATGTTTTGGTAAAGGTATCGATGAGAGGCCATGTAGGAGTACATGGTGGGTTGTTTAATTGAGGCCGTCCCTAAGAACTGAGTTCTGTATGCGTGATTTAAGATTCAGCTACTACCACACATTGGGCCCTGAAATATGACCCCGCTCGACTTACTTACCCCTCTCGCCTCAGTCCAGGAGTTGCAACTAGTTTCTGGTGTTTGTAGGATATGTGTTGGCGGCCGTGCGTAGCGCTAACCCTAGGGGTGGGCTATGTTGCGGTAGATACACCGTGGCACGGTGTATCGAGTCACCCGTTTGGTGTCTCGGGAACCCTGTTCACATCGTTCGGGGCCGTTGAGGACACCCCGGCTGGATTTCCTTGTGGATGGAACCTGAATAGGCGATGACCCTGGACTAGAGACTTGTGAGGTTAGTCAGGTCGTGGTCTACACCCACGTCGGTTTTCGCTTGAAGTCTGCCGAGCACATTTCGTGTGCAGACGCTAAGTGGTGGAAACATGTGTGACGAAGTACACCCCTACAGGGTATAAAACTATTCGAATAGCCACGTCCGCGGTAAAGGACTACTTGGTTGCCTATACAGTTCATAGACAAGTTAATGGATACTACTAAAAGACTCAAGATAAGTGTGAGTACCGAGGATGGCCCTCTCGCAGGATACGAGGGAGGATCCACGGTGGAGTATTGTGATGGTGAGTAGTGGACTCGTGTGCGAAAAGTATTTTGCTAAAAGGTTCCGTAAGATAGCTTAGCCAAGAGTCAAAGCTGGCTTGCTGCATAAACCCCACCACCTTCTTGAGAATGAGCATGTATAGTAGGTTCTGATGTAAGACTTGCTGAGTACCTTTGTACTCATGTTTGCTTATTTATTGTTTTCAGACGACAACACTGCCCCCTCCGATGGGTTTTACGTAGACCTTGACGTCGACGAGTGACTAGCCACCCAGGTGGCGATCCAGGCCATGGAGGGCCCTATGTAGATAGACAGGCTTCGAGAAGCCTTCTTTCTTTCTAGAGTCTGTACTCAGACGAGTTGCTTCCGCATGTGCTTGTATGACTGTATGACTTGAGTGTCGGGTCATGTGACCCTATCTGTATGAATATGTTATGTATGGCTCCCTGGAGCCTTTAAATAAAGTACCTGAGTTGTAGAGTTTTGTTGTGATGCCATGTTGTATGTACTCATATCGGGCATATTGTGTGTATGATTGAAATGCTTGGTATGAGTGGGATCCGACAATCTAGTTGTTTGTCCTTCGTAGCCTTTCTTATGGGGAAATGTAGTCTAGTGTTCCTCGAGCCATAGTAGTCCGCTACAGCCCGGTTCACCGGAGTCCTGCTAGCCCAGCACTACTGTTCAGGACACTTGACTGGCCGGCATGTGTTTCACTTCGTCCCTATGTCTGTCCCTTCGGGGAAATGTCACCCGGTGATCTCCGGAGTCCTGTCTAGCCTGCTACAGCCCGGGATCCCCGGAGTCCTGTTAGCCCAGTGCTACAGCCCGGAATCACTCGTTGATGACCGACATGTTCGATGTGATTCATGTATGCCTGTCTCCATAGGTCTGTGCCGCTTTGGGTTCACGACTAGCCATGTCGGCCCGGGTTCTCGGTCATATGGATGCTAGCGACATTGTCATATACGCGAGCCAAAAGGCGCAAACGGTCCCGGGCCATGGTAAGGCGACACCCGTGGGATACCGTGCGTGAGGCCGCAAAGTGATATGAGGTGTTACCGGCTAGATCGATGTGGCTTAGAATCGGGGTCCTGACAAGGGGGGGGGGGCGACCGACCCAGGCCCTTTGTTTGTGTCGCGGTGCCCGTGGGGCACGGACTGGAGGGGTGCTCCTGTAAGGGGCCCAGGTCGCGAACTCTTTGAATGACTAGGATAGGAACGCTCGCGAGGGCGCTCAGCTGCCCCCCTCGCGAGGCCTTGTGCAAGAGAAATCGAGGCAGGAGAGTGAAAAGCCGAAGAACCACAAGCCAAAGATGGCAACAACTTCAATTAAACTTCAAATGAGAAGGAACAAGCCAACTGCGGAAAGCAAATGAAAAGCCGCGTTCGGCACCTAATCTAGTCTTCGACGTCTTCTCACCAGCGCAGAGCTAAGTGCTGTCACTGGGCGTGGGAGGGAGCCCAGGGCCTAAGGCCGGCGCTCCTGAGACTCCGGGGCGTGTACAGCCCCACTCATTTTTACGTGAGAGTGTCATGGGCGGCGAGCTTCACAGGCATTGGCCTTCTTCACAGGCTCCGGGCCTTTTCCAAAACGTGATAGCTTCACAGGCACTCGCCCTGCTTCACAGGCTCTGGGCCTTTTCCAAAACGTGATAGCTTCACAGGCACTCGCCTTGCTTCACAGGCTCTGGGCCTTTTCCAAAACGCGATAGCTTCACAGGCACTCGCCTGCTTCACAGGCTCTGGGCCTTTTCCAAAATGCGATAGCTTAACAAGCACTCGCCTTGCTTCACAGGCTCTGGGTCTTTTCAGGGGTAGAACCTCCGGAGGTGCTGGATGTTCCATGCATTCTGGACCGGCACTCCCTCCTGAGTCTCCAAGCGCGCGGAGCTGGGCCTGGAAACATGAACAACCTTGAACGGGCCCTCCCACATGGGAGAGAGCTTGTGCAGTCCCTCCCTGGAGAGAACCCGCCTGAGCACGAGGTCTCCTACCTCAAGAGTCCTGGGACAGATGTTGCGGTAGTGATATCGCTGCAGCGCTTGCTGGTACCTCGCTGCTTGCAACGCGGCTTCTCAGCGACGTTCCTCCCCCAGCACGAGGTCCATCCCCCGCATGGCGTCCTGCTGCACCTCGTCGAACGCCAGGACCCGCGTGGAGCGATGTCTGACCTCGTGAAGGAGGACCGCTTCCGCACCGTAGACCAGGAAGAACGGGGTCTCTCCAGTTGGTTTGGTCGCGGTGGTGCGGATTGACCACAGCACGGACTGAAGCTCGTCGTACCAACCTCTGCCACAGGCCTCCAGCTTCTTCTTGAACGTCCTAGTCTTGAGGCCCCTCAGGACCTCCGCGTTGGCTCGCTCGGCCTGGCCGTTGCTTCGGGGGTGCGCCAATTAGGCGTAGCAAATCTGCATTCCAAGGTTAGCACAGTATGTTTTGAAGAGGTTACTAGTGAACTGCGAACCGTTGTTCGTGATGATGCGATTCGGCACCCCGAACCGGCTCACAATGCCCTTGATGAACTTGATCGCAGAACCCGCGGGGATGGTGCGGACAACCTCTACTTCAGCCCACTTGGTGAATTTGTCCACGACAACGTAGAGGTAGCGGTAGCCCCCTGGCGCCCGAGGAAACGGGCCCAAGATGTCCAGCCCCCAGACTGTGAATGGCCACGAAAGGGGGATAGTCTGCAAGCCTCCTGCTGGCTGATGGATCTGCTTGGCGTGGAACTGGCAGGCTTCACAAGCTTTCACTAGTTCCACGGCGTCATTGAGCGTGGTGGGCCAATAAAACCCACTGCGGAACGCCTTGCCGACGAGGGTCCGCGATGATGAATGATGTCCGCAGTCTCCGCCGTGTATATCTTCCAGTAGTTCCTTCCCTTGCTCCCTAGAGATGCAGCGCAGGGATACATCATTTGGTCGCTTCCGGTAGAGCTCTCCGTCTTTGATGCAGTATGCCGTGGCCTGGCGTGCCACTCGCTCCGCTTCCTCCTCCTTCTCCGGCAAGGTCCCTTGCGCTAAGTAGCTCCGGAGCTCCGTGATCCAACATCCCTCCTGAGGTTCCATCGTCAGGAGCAGGCGCGCTCCTGAGGCCGGACCACAGGTCGGAGCTCCGGAGGCAGGTGGCTGGGGGAGCTCCTCCCAGGGCTGAGCCATGTTTGATAATGACGGCTGAGCTGAGGGCTTGAAGAGCCGCTCCTCGAAAACGCCAGGCTCCTGGGGTAACCGTCTGGACGCATGTTTGGCGATGTCGTCGGCCTCCTGATTGGTGCCACGGGGCACATGCTGCAACTCCAACCCCCAGAATTGCTTCTCCATCCTGCGGACTTCCGCAAGGTAGGCTTCCATGTGCTCATCCCTCGGCTCGTACACCTTGTTGGAGAAATTGACAAGGAGCTGCGAATCGCCCTTGATGGTGAGGCGTTTCACTCCCTGGGCAGCCACAGCCTTCAAGCCCGCTATTAAACCTTCATACTCCGCTATGTTGTTGGAGACCTTTTCACCTTGCTGGAAACAGAGTTGCACACCGTAATAGAGCTTGTCTTGTGTGGGCGATATAAGCACCGCCCCAGCTCCAGCGCCATGCCTGGAGAACGCCCCATCGAAGTACATGACCCAGCCTTCTGGCGCCTCGCTTCCCGGGGATAGGGACCGATCCTCATCAGCCTTGAGGCCTGGCGCCTCCGTCCACTCTGCCACAAAATCTGCCAACTCTGCTCCCTTGATGACCCTGGTCGTGCTGAATTCGAGCTAAAACGCTTGCAGTTCTATGTTCCACTCAGTGACCCTTCCAGCTGAATTAGGGCTCCTGAGCACTCTCTCCAGGGTGTATGACGAGACGACCTTGATGTGGTGACCCTGAAAATAGTGCCGCAGCTTGCGTGAAGCCACCAGTAGCGTGAGGAGGAGTTTCTGAGGCATGGGGTACCGTGCTCTTGCATCCCGTAGCACTGTGCTAACGAAGTACACTGGGTGCTCAACGAGGCGGAGTGCGTCAGTGCTGGTGGCTCCTTTCGGAGACCGTGGCGCCTCTTGAGGCAATGAGACCTCCTGAGACTGGCCATCTAGAAGAGGGGCCTCTTCCGCCTCGGGTGCGCCCCTCTGCGGCGGCTGATCCTCCTCAGCCGCGGTGGCGGTTTCTGTAGGCCTTCCTTGTCCCTGTTCTGCCTTGTCCCGGGCTGCTGCCATGGTTTTGATTCGGCGCTCCTCTCTGACTGCCACCAAGGCAGAGCTGGCGGAGTAGGGAGTGGCGGCGAGGTAAAGCACCAGGGGCTCCTGAGGGCGCGGAGCCACCATGACCGGTGGGCTGGTCAGGTATCTCTTGAGGTCCTGGAACGCCTGGTTGGCCTCTTCAGTACACTCGAAGGGCCCCTTCTTCTTCATTAGCTGGAAGAAGGGCAGGGCTCATTCTCCCAACTTGGTGATGAAGTGCCCTAGCGCGGTCACGCGCCCCGTGAGCTTCTGCATTTCTCTGAGGGTCTTTGGCGGGCTCATGTCTTCCACCGCCTTGACCTTCTCTGGATTAGCCTCGATGCCTCGGTGGGATACGAGGAAACCCAAGAGCTTGCCCAAGGGGACTCCGAACACACACTTCTCTGGGTTAAACCGTAAGTTCACTGCGTTGAGGCTCGCGAAGGTTTCCTCCAAGTCCTGTATCAAGGTCCCGGCCTCCCGAGACTTTACCACAATGTCATCGACGTAAGCTTCAACATTCTTCCTGAGCTGCGGGCCCAAGGTGATGTGCATCAGCCGCTGAAAGGTCGCCCCTGCGTTACGCAGCCCGAATGGCATGCACGTGTAGCAGTATACCCCACACGGGGTTAGGAAGGCTGTCTTCTCGACGTCTTCTACCGCCATCTTGATCTGGTGATACCCAGAGAAGGAATCCAGGAAGCATAGTAGGTCGCATTCCGCAGTGGAATCGACGATCTGGTCGACGCGGGGGAGCGGGAACGGATCTTGCAGGCATGCTTTGTTGAGGTTGGTGAAGTCGACACACATACGCTCCTTCCCTCCCTTCTTTGGCACAACGACAGGGTTGGCCAACCAATCTGGCTATCGGACCTCGCGGATGACCCCAGCGGCCTCTAATTTGCGGGTCTCTTAGATGATGAAGGCCTTCTTTTCTGTGGACTGCCGCCTGGCCTTCTGCTTCACAGGGCACACGTTGGGGCACACGTTGAGGTGATGCTCGATTACACTCCTGGGGGTCCCTGCCAACTGGTCCGGCTCCCAAGCGAATACCTTCTTGTTTGCATGCAGGAACCCGACCAGTGCCTCCTCTTTCTCGGGTTTAAGGTGGGCGCCTATGGTGAAAGTGGCGTTGGTGGACCCGTCCTCATCGACGGGTATTTGCTTGGTTTCTGCCTTGTCTTGGGTGAACAACTACTTCTTCTTGGCGGGTGCACCCCCCTTGGGCCCGGGGATCTCCAAGTCAGCGGGCTGTGCCGATGCCGCCGTCTTGAAGGCGAGCTTGAGCGCCCGCAACGCGTCCCCGGTGTCTCCGTGCACAGTGAGGACACCACTGCTCCCGGGCATCTTCATGAGGTTGTACATCGGGTGCGTCGCGGCCATGAATTGGGCCAGCGCTGGGTAGCCGAGGATGGCATTGTAGGGGAGGCCGACGGGGGCGATGTCGAAGTCAACCAGCTCCGTGCAGAAGTTGTCGTAGGTGCCGAAGGTCACTGGGAGCCGGATCTGCCCCAAGGAACTTGACGACTTGCCCCCAACGCCTGAGAAGGGCCGGCTGGGTTGCAGCCGTTCCAGGGGTATGTGGAGGAGGTTGAAGGGCTCGACCGAGAGCACGCTGAGGCCCGCGCCGCCATCAACGAGGGTTCTGGTGACGGCCACCTGGTAAATGGTGGGGGTGCACAACATGGGGAGAGCACCCGAGCAGGCCGAGTTGGAGGGGTGGTCCTCCGAGCTGAAGGTCAGGCCGGTCTCGGGTGCCGCCCGATCCAGGGGAGCCCCCTGCCGCGTGGGAGTGGCGCCGACCCGGCGGATGAATGGCTTGATGTGGTGACTTGTGGGCGGCGCCTGCGAGCCGCCCAGGAGGGCCGCAATGACCGGGGGTGTTGGCGTAGCGCGATGGGATGGCGCAGGAGAGCCCCCTGTAGTGCGGACGAGCTCGGCGACGCGGTTGAGCCATTCCCCGTAGACGTCGTCGGCGGGGCGGCAACACAGGAGCCCGTTTGCCGCGATGAGTGCAGCCCGACCCTCCGTGGGCGCGCTAAGCGCGCGGGGCGAAGATCCAGCTGGGGCGAGCGAGGGAGTTGCGGTGCGGCCGTCTTGGCACACGGATGGATGCTGAGACGATGCTTGCTGCTCGTCCCCCGCCGGGCCGGTGACGGCGTTGACGGCAGGTGACGGGGAACGGCGAGGACGCCCGCTGACAGGGGCTGTCCGGGCGACGCGGGAGGCGAGGGCGGCCCGGCGCTCCGCGCGGGCTCGACGAGCGTCAGACATGAGCGTGATGGTCGGAGGAGAACGAAGCGGTGGAAGACGAATTCCGGCGCACCCCTACCTGGCATGCCAAATGTCGGATTTCGGGTTTCGGCAGACCCTTAAGGTTCGAACACTGGGGTGCGCGCGGAGATTACGCCTTCTACCTCACCGTCTCGCAAAGATCTAGACTATTGAAAGAACTGCACAAGAGACACAAGGTTTATACTGGTTCAGGCCACCGTTGTGGTGTAATACCCTACTCCAGTGTGTGGTGGGTGGATTGCCTCTTGGGGCTGATGATGATGAACAATACAAGGAAGAATAGCCTCACGAGGGGCTATTCTTGGCTGGGGCGATGAACTGCTGGGAGAAGTTCATCCACCTTTCTCTCTCTCTCTCTCACTCACTCACTGCCTTACTCTTACTCGCCGCCCCTTGCTATGTGGGTGGCTGGTCCTATTTATAGAGGCCCTGGTCCTCTTCCCAAATATCGAGCGGGAAGGGAGCCAACAATGGCGGGCTAATTTGAAGGGGGACAGCAATTATCAACTATCCTGACAAAAGCAGTCTTCGCCTGCGCAAAGCTCTGGTGATGATGCCGTCTTGGGCTCCACGGTGACCTCCGTCTCGTAGTCCTCCTGGTCTTGGTCTCGTTGCACCGAAATGGCAACCTTTGCCTGATGCCTCGGTACTCCGCGGCTGCTCTTGCTCCCTTTGCACCAAAGAGGAAAGGAGGACGCTGCGCGGGCTGGCACTCGCCTGGCGCCCTGAGTCGTCATGTCTTGCGTCACGGGCACCTCGCGAGGTACCCCGCCTTGATCTCTCCGTCTCCTCACGAGCCAGCCTAACGAGGCCGTGCCTGAGGAAGCTCCATGTCGTCCGCCCCGCAAGGCTTGGCCCCTCGCGAGGGTCTTGAGTTTTGTGTTGATGAAGATGGGCCGTGCTGGGCCCCCTTTGAGCCACGCCGCAGGCAGGCAAGTCTGGGGACCCCCGTTCCCAGAACGCCGACATACACAATGCATAACTTTGGTGGCACCTTCCTCGCAAACCTGAAAGCACCCTAACAACCACCTAGCTAGGATATATGTAATGACATAATGTCGTACCTAGCTAGGATGCTTGGCCCACCACCTCCCACTTCGTGTCAGCGGGGCGGATGCACATAATGATTGCTACTTTGGTCATACATGCATGTCGCCATGACCTACCATAAGACGGACCAATGAATCTTTCGTTTGGTCAAATGACAGTTGTTGTCATCAATAAACCGCTTGGGCCAATAGATTGAGCCATCATAAAAATCGCATGAGAGGGACCACAAAACCAACACCTCTTGCATGCGGCCCAAAATGATGTACGTTGGGAAGGGGTGATGTGTGTTTTCAATATAGAATAATGTACAATTTAGATGTGGTGCCTACCTCTCGATACAGACAACAACCATGAAGGCAAGGTAGTAAAGGACGAGATATGTACACAGGGTTTGATGTAGGTCGAACCCAGCAATCCGAGCATCTGGGAGGGAATCCTGACAATGCATGAGCTTGAGCTTTGGTTGACCGACATTTGATGGTGACTGGCCCTAACACGAACTAGGAGTAATACATTCATGGCCAACACATACCCCTCATTATCGGTTAAAGGGATGATATATAAACTTGGGGAGCCCACAAATATCCGTGTCGTCACAAAAAACCACACAAGGGAGACGTGGTCGATCAGAAGACCCCATATACACTGCATGCGGCCCGAAAATATGTACGGGTACGATGGTGTATGATGTGTTTAAATCCCAATTGCACTGTCGGATTTTGGGTTCCCGCAGACCCTTAAGGTTCGAACACTTGGGTGCGTGCGGAAATCTCGCCTTCAACCTCTCCGTCTCGAGGGGATCTAAACTACTAAAAGAACTGCATGAAAGACACAAGATTTATACTGGTTCGGGCCACCGATGTGGTGTAATACCCTACTCCAGTGTGTGGTGGACGGATTGCCTCCTGGGGCTGGCGTAGATGAACAATACAAGGAAGAACAACCTCGCGAGGGTCTGTTCTTGGCTGTGGTGATGAACAGTTGCGAAGAGCTCAGTCACCCTCTCTCTCTCTCTCTACTTGCGGACCGAACGAACATGAATCGATCCGACCCCTTGCTATGTGGGTGGCTAGTCCTATTTATAGAGGCCCTGGTCCTCTCCCCAAATATTGAGCGGGAAGGGATCCAACAATGGCGGGCTAATTTGAAAGGGGACAACGAGTACATCTATCCTGACAAAAGCAGTCTTCGCCTGCCAAAGGCTCTGGTGATGACGCCGCGCTGGGCTCCATGGTGACCTCCTTCTTGTAGTCCTCCTGGTCTTGGTCTTGTTGCACCGAAGTGGCAAACTTTGCCTGATGCCTCGGTACTCCGCTGATATGCTTGCCCCCTTTGCACCAAAGAGGAAAGAGGGACGCTGCATGCGCTGGCATCCGCCTGGTGCCCCGTGTCGTCATGGCTTGTGTCATGGGCACCTCGCGAGGTACCCCGCCTTGAACTCTCCGCCTCCTCGCGAGCCAGCCTGACGAGGCTGTGCCTGAGGATGCGCCGTGTCGTCTGCCTCGCGAGGCTGGGCCCCTCGCGAGGGTCTTGAGCCTCGTGTTGATGAAGATGGGCCGCGCTGGGCCCCCACTCGAGCCACGCCGCAGGCCGCAGGCAGGCAAGTCTAGGGATCCCCGTTCCTAGAACGCCGACAGTAGCCCCCGGGCCCAAGGCGCGCATGGACTTGGCCGTGCCGAGAGGCGAAAGGGCAAGGGCGAAGCACCGTGGGCCCTAATAGCCTGCGGCCTTGGACGCCGTGTGGCGGTTGATTGGACGTGGCGCCTCCGCCTCCCCACGACGCCTTGGTGATCGTGCGAGTTGGACAAGTCCCTGCATGCAGAATGTGTTATGATTACCTATGATCATGGAGACCGGCGGTTGGCCTTCGCCGGCTATAAGTACGGCACCACTCGTGCTCGTCCAGTCCATCTCCTCTTACTCTCTCTTGCGCCTCAGTTCTTGCTCCGTCTTGGTGTGATGGCTCAGATTCGCCGATTCTCTGCAGGGGAGAAGGGAAAGGCTCCTCGAGAAGGGCCAGACCCTCTCCCGCCGAAGAAGCGACTCGCCCAATGCAGCCGGGACGATGAGGACGATCCGGTGGTGGCGAGGCCCTGGGGCGAGCGGGCCCCGCCGGGGTTCCCGCTGCCTTTGTACGCCCACGTCGAGGGCCCCGGAGGTGTCGATGCTGATCCCCGCGGTCAGCACCGTCGGGTTGTGAAGGCGTGGGTGGTTCCTCCTGGAGTCCATGCCGAGGGCTCATCCCATGAGTTCGTGCTCCACGTCGTCACTCCTCTTCATTCCTGGATCCGCCTTCCTCCCTTCTTCGCCTCCGTGGTTCTTCCAGGGGGGCCTATGGAGCTCCAGCTGCAGCACGTCGACTGCGGCGCCCCCGCGACCGAGGCCGAGGTCGTCGTTGCTGCCCCGGGCGCGGTCTACATGTCCCGCGGCTGGAGGGAGATCGCCCGGGTCTGCAGGGAAAGAGGCGTCTTCATGGTCCACCTGGAGTATGACGGCGCGGCGGTGATGTTCCTCAAGGTCTTCGACGCGATCGGGCGCCGGCTGGAGTGCTGCCGCAGGAGAGGCGACCAGGACCTCGCCCTGGTGAGGGCTAGGCCCGTCGACCGCCCCCTTGGCAGCGGCGCCTGAGGGTCCAGCGGCTCCAGCGAGATCTTCGCGACTCCGGAGACGAGCGACGACAGCTACGAGCCCCCGAGCCGTCGTCGCTCCCGGAGCAGGGCGGACTCGTCAGGCCATCGCCGACCCTGATCTGGATGGAGTTGGCGCCAGTGCCTGACGGCCCACTGTTGATGATGGCATCTTCTGCAGGAGCCCATGTATTTAGCACTCCTTAGGATCCGTTCCCCGCGAGGAATCGAAATGCGCCCCATGGGGGCTTGTAAGGTGTCTGTAGTCCCGTTTGTTAATATATGACCTTTGCTATGGATTCGTGTGAGTTGCTGATTCCGTCATAGCTTAGTTCTCCCTTTCGAACCTCGCGAGGGCTTGGTGCTCTATGCCGACAGGTCCCAGTCCCAAGGCGGCGTCAGCCGTCGCTGGTATGCCAGGTCGCGATGCCGTGGTCAAGGCCAGGAGGTGAGCGACCCGAGGTCCGGTAAGAGCCCCTGAGTCGCGATGCTCACGAGGTCCCCTTTGGCGCCCAAGCAGCCATCACTTAGTGAGAAAGGGAAGCAATGTCGCTAGTACGGACTTGCTTTAGGTGCGGGGGTAGTGCTGCGGCAGCCATTGCCGTGGGGGGCAACTTATCTTGAGGATCAGGGGCCATTCCAGGTGCGCCGTTGGGTCCGTGTGTGGATAGGAGCGGAGACGCTCGGCAAGGTCCTTGTGAGGCCCCTTCTTCCCCGCCTCTGCTCTCCTTTCTGCTCTACGTCCTCGGGTCCCGGCCCTCGAGCTTGTCTCAGCCGTCGCTGGTATGCCAGGTCGCGATGCCGTGGACAAGGCCAGAGGGTGAGGGCTGGAGAGCCAGTAAGAGCCCTGAGTCGCGATGCTCAGGCACCCCCCCTTTAACGTGCAAGTGGTTCGCGCGGGCGAGGGCGAAGGAAAACCTCGTGAGGGCCTCGGCTTGCGCGGTTCCCTCCAGGGATCCTGCAGGGTCATCATAGAAAGAAGATGGTGTTGCCACAACGGCCATTAGTTGATCGTTAGTCACTCAAGAGCTTGCTGGTTGAGGTAGGCGAGGCGTATCTGGGCACCCGTGAGCCAGCGCGGGACTCCCGAGGCCCTACCTCTTGGCGGGTTGCGCTCGGCACTGGGCCGTATCTTGAGATGTGTCCCCGCAAAATTTGATTAGATGCCAGTACTCTACGTCCTCGGGTCCCGGCCCTCGAGCTTGTCTCAGCCGTCGCTAGTATGCCAGGTCGCGATGCCATGGACAAGGCCAGAGGGTGAGGGCTGGAGAGCCAGTAAGAGCCCTGAGTCGCGATGCTCAGGCACCCCCCCTTTAACGTGCAAGTGGCCTACATGGGAAGAGAAGATGCCGCGGACGGGCACCATGCAGCTAAGTGTGATAGGCAATGCATAGTTGGAAATAAACGCTAGGGGGATACACGCTGCTGGGTCTGGCCCGAACGGCTTGGGGATGATGCAGCCCGAGGGGCGCCCCCAACAAGGCAAACTAACGATGGAAAGGTAAATGCAGATACATGCCGCGGGGGCGGACCCACGCGGCCTGGGAGTGATGCAACCCTCGGGGGGGTGCTCCCAGCTGAGAATGGAACTTGAAAGATGTCACCTGAGGATGTCATCAGCGTAGTGGAGTTGGTGCGGCAGACTTGACGGGCTGCAGAAGCCGATCCTCACGAGCCCCCAGGCCCCGGGGCCTCGGGAGGCTCCGGAGGCGCTGGTGACTCCTTGCGAGCTGCCTCCATCTCCTCCAAGGCCGCGGAACGCCTGTCTTCCTGAGCCTCCACGATGCCCCTCATGAGGCGCTGGTATGCCGCAGCCATGCTCGGCAGGCCGTAAGGCATGCGAACATAGCTGTGGGGTGGACCTCCGCAGCGCCCCATTTGCGAGGGCCAGAGGCGCTTCATTGTGGCGATCTGATTAAGCCCTGGTACGTCGACGTAGACGCGCAGCCCACCATCCTCGCCTGGATGTGGGGCCACGGCTGGCAAGCGGCGGCAACCTCTCATGATCCTTGTCTCCTGTAGCTCTCGAATGGCCTCATCAACGAACTCTTGCTGGTCTGATCTTCCTCGCCTGGCTCCCTCCTGAGGGAAACGTGCTGCGAAGCACGCCTCCACATGGTGCCCAAGCGCCTCCCTCGTGACCCTGGCTAGGTCGGTGGCCCTCCAGGTGAGAGCCCCCGAGCCCTTCCTGAGGAGGGCGCCGGGCGCGCTATCCTATGCGATGGATGGAGGGCCCTCCTGAGGGGGCACGGGCCCTGAGGGGCCTGCCTCCTGAGGGGCTGAGCCTGACGACGTCTTCTTCTTCTTGGGGGTGGTCTCAGGAAGCCTCCTGCTTCCGCGATGTGGGTCTTCTAGCGACGCGGCCTAAAAGGCTCGCTCTAGGGTACACACTGCATCTCTCTCTTCATAGGGCACCGTGATGACGCCGCCACTTCCTGTCATCTTGAGGACGTTGTAGCCGTGGTGGGTCACGGCCATTAACTTGGCCAGCACTGGGTACCCGAGGATGGCGTTGTACGGCAGGCGGATGTGGGCGACGTCGAAGTCGATGAGCTCTGTGCGGTAGTTGCTGCGGGCCCCGAAGGTGACAGGGAGGCGGACCTGCCCGATCAGGACTGTGGAACCGTCGGTGATCCCGGAGAAAGGCCTGGTTGGCTGAAGCTGGTCATAGGGCACTTGGAGGTTGTTGAATGTTTCCACGGACAGGACGTTGAGCCCTGCCCCGCCATCGATGAGGGTCTTGGTGATCTACACGTTGCTGATGACCGGGGAGCAAAGCATCGGGAGGACTCCTGCAGTGGCCGCGCACTTGAGCTGGTCTGCCGAGCTGAATGTGATGGGGCACGCCGACCACCTGAGGGGGGCGCGTTGCTTCGAGCTTGGGGAGAACTGCAATCACTTCGCGGGCAAACTGCTTGAAGATACGTTGGGAGGCTGGGGCTTGAGCTCCGCCCAGGATGCAGGCGATCGCGCGCGGCTCCTGGAAGCCCCCAGCCCCCTCGTCTTGATGGCGGTCTTCGTTCCTTCTTGGTGGAGGCGGCAGCGGAGGTAGGCCTGCGTTGCCATGAGGGCGGTCCTCACGAGGCTGGTCTCTCCAGTCCCCCTCGTGAGGCAGGTCCCGCCAGCGGTCCTTGCGAGGCTGGTTGCGCCAACCCTGGCGCGGGCCGCGGTCTTCCCAGCGCCCTGGGTTTCTTCCTCCTCCCCGGCCGTAGCCCCGGTCAGCACGGTCAGGGCGACGGCCGATCCTTCCTTCTCGCACGGCGCGGAGCTCTTGACATTCATTGGTGTTGTGGGTGTGGAGGTCATGGTACACACAGTACCGACTGCCTCTGGAGGGTTCGGGCAGATCCCTGCCCCACTTGGTGTCTGGTTCTGCCGCGAGTACGGCAGCCCCCTTGCGCTTCATGTCCTTGGTCTTGGGCTTCTTCTCTTCTGGGTCTGCGACAGGCAGCTCGAGAAGGGAGAGACGTCCCTCCTCAGCCCTGGCGCACTTGTTCGCCAAGTTGAACAGCTCCAGGGAGGTGCAGAGGTCTTCGTGCATCGCCAGCTCCTCCTTCATCTTGACGTCACGCACGCCGTTAGAGAAGGCGGAGATGATGGCCTCCTCTGACACCCTGGGGATCTTGAGGCGCGCGTTGTTGAAGCGCTGGATGTACTTTTGCAGGGTCTCTCCGGGTTGTTGCTTGATGCGGCGCATGTCGCTCATGGCAGGCGGCCGGTCGCGAGTACCTTGGAAGTTGGCGATGAAGCGGGCGCGCATCTGGTCCCAGGAGGAGATCGTGCCTGGAGCCAGATTCAGGAGCCAGGTTCGCGCCCCTTCCTTCAGCGCCATGGGGAACCAGTTCGCCATGACCTTTTCATCCCCGCCGGCAGCCTCGATGCCCAGCTCATAGAGCTGGAGGAATTCCGCGGGGTCAGTTGTGCCGTCATAACGAGGAGGCAGGTCGGGCTTGAACTTTCCGGGCCACGCGACGCTGCGCAGCTCAGTGGTGTAGGCGTGGCAGCCCGCGGTGGCCACGAAAGGCCTCGGTTGGTGGAGAGCTTGGTCCTGAGGGTCCCCACACGCTGCAGCTAGGAGCAGGGCAGGGTCTTGACGCGCCAGAGCTGGAGCAGGGTCGCGGCGTGCCGGAGCAGGGAGTGCCCTGGCAGCCCCCTGCGGGCAAGGGATTTCTTGGCAGCTTCGCTCTTCTTGCGATGGCGCCTGGCGGAGCGGGTTCTGCCCAGGGACCAAGCGCCTTGGAGCCACGGCATCTTCTTGGAGAGGAGGCGGCTGGTGCGCCTCCAAAGCTTCTTTGCCCGCGCGGGGCGGAGTGCGGTGCAGAGGGACGGACGTCGCGGAAGAGGCCCCTGCGGCGCGGACAAGCTCGGCGACGCGGTCGAGCCATTCTTCGTAGACATCATCGACGGGACGGTAGCGCAGAAGCTCGTTTGCCGCGAGGAGCGCAGCTCGAGCCTCCAAGGGTGCGCGGAGCGCGCGGGACGAAGAACCGGCTGGAGCGAGTGATGGAGTGGCGGTGCGGCCGTCTTGCCGCACGGACGGGTGCTGAGACGATGCCTGCTGCTCGCCCCCCGCCGGGCCGGTGGCGGCGCTGACGGCGAGCGACAGGGAACGATGAGGACGCCCACCGACAGGGGCTGTCTGGGTGACGCGAAAAGCGATGGCGGCCCGGCGCTCGGCGCGGGCCCGACGAGCGTCAGACATGGATGCGACGGTCGGAGGAGAGCGGAGCGGTGGAAGACGAATTCCGACGCACCCCTACCTGGCACGCCAAATGTCAGATTTCGGGTTCCGGCAGACCCTTAAGGTTCGAACACTGGGGTGCGCGCGGAAATCTCGCCTTCAGCCTCTCCGTCTCGAGGGGATCTAAACTACTAAAAGAACTGCACGAAAGACACAAGATTTATACTAGTTCGGGCCACCGATGTGGTGTAATACCCTACTCCAGTGTGTGGTGGATGGATTGCCTCCTGGGGCTGGCGTAGATGAACAATACAAGGAAGAACAGCCTCGCGAGGGTCTGTTCTTGGCTGTGGTGATGAACTGTTGCAAAGAGCTCAGTCACCCTCTCTCTCTCTCTCTCTCTCTCTCTCTCTACTTGCAGACCGAACGAACAGGAATCGATCCGACCCCTTGATATGTGGGTGGCTAGTCCTATTTATAGAGGCCCTGGTCCTCCCCCCAAATATTGAGCGGGAAGGGATCCAACAATGGTGGGCTAATTTGAAAGGGGACAACGAGTACATCTATCCTGACAAAAGCAGTCTTCGCCTGCCAAAGGCTCTGGTGATGACGCCGCGCTAGGCTCCATGGTGACCTCCATCTTGTAGTCCTCCTGGTCTTGGTCTCGTTGCACCGAAGTGGCAACCTTTGCCTGATGCCTCGGTACTCCGCTGATACGCTTGCCTCCTTTGCACCAAAGAGGAAAGAGGGACGCTGCGCGCGCTGGCACCCGCCTGGTGCCCCGTGTCGTCATGGCTTGCGTCATAGGCACCTCATGAGGTACCCCGCCTTGAACTCTCCGCCTCCTTGTGAGCCAGCCTGACGAGGCTGTGCCTGAGGATGCGCCGTGTCGTCCGCCTCGCGAGGCTTGGCCCCTCGCGAGGGTCTTGAGCCTCATGTTGATGAAGATGGGCCACGCTGGGCCCCCACTCGAGCCACGCCGCAGGCCGCAGGCGGGCAAGTTTGGGGACCCCCGTTCCTAGAACGCCGACATGCACAACTTCGATGGGCCACGCCAACTCCATTACAAACCGAACATCGTACCCGACTCCAAGCCTGGTTCAATACCTATGATGTCATTTTCCCAACTTCGAGGCGGCGGCGGGGGGGGGGGGGTCGTCCCACGCATGTGCTCAAACTTTATTTTGTCTAGCATGGGACACATCTATATATATCTATCGGATTTCAGGTTCCGGCAGACCCTTAAGGTTCGAACACTGGGGTGCGCGCGGAGATTACGCCTTCTACCTCTCCGTCTCGCAAAGATCTAGACTACTGATAGAACTGCACAAGAGACACAAGATTTATACTGGTTCGGGCCACCGTTGTGGTGTAATACCCTACTCCAGTGTGTGGTGGGTGGATTGCCTCTTGGGGCTGATGATGATGAACAATACAAGGAAGAACAGCCTCACGAGGGTCTGTTCTTGGCTGGGGTAATGAACTGCTGGGGGGAGTTCAGCCACCTTCTCTTTCTCTCTCTCTCTCTCTCTCTCTCTCTAGCTGCGTTACTCTTTTCTTCCAACCTTCCACCAACCTTCCAACCCCCTTTGCTCTGTGGGTGGCTGCTCCTATTTATAGAGGCCCTGGTCCTCTTCCCACATATCGAGCGGGAAGGGAGCCAACAATGGCGGGCTAATTTGAAGGGGGACACCAAGTATCAACTATCCTGAAAAAAGCAGTCTTCGCCTGCGCAAAGCTCTGGTGATGACGCCGTCTTGGGCTCCACGCTGACCTCCGTCTCATAGTCCTCCTGGTCTTGGTCTCGTTGCACCGAAATGGCAACCTTTGCCTGATGCCTCGGTACTCCACGGCTGCGCTTGCTCCCTTTGCACCAAAGAGGAAAGGAGGACGCTGCATGGGCTGGCACCCGCCTGGCGCCCTGAGTCATCATGGCTTGCATCACGGGCACCTCGCGAGGTACCCTGCCTTGATCTCTCCGCCTCCTCGCGAGCCAGCCTGACGAGGCCGTGCCTGAGGAAGCTCCGTGTCGTCCGCCCCGCGAGGCTTGGCCCCTCGCGAGGGTCTTGAGTCTTGTGTTGATGAAGATGGGCCGGGCTGGGCCCCCTTTGAGCCACGCCGGAGGCCGCAGGCCGCAGGCAGGCAAGTCTGGGGACCCCCGTTCCCAGAACGCCGACAGTAGGCCCCGGGCCCAAGGCGCGCCCGGACTTGGCCGTGCTAAGAGGCGAAAGGGCAAGGGCGAAGCGTCGCGGGCCCTAACAGCCTGCGGCCTTGGGCGCCGCATGGCGGTTGATGGGACGTGGGCGTCTCCGCTTCCCCATGACGCCTCGGTGATCGTGCGAGTTGGACAAGTCCCTGCATGCAAATCGTGTCATGATTACCTGTGATCATGGAGGCCGGCGGTTGGCCTTCGCCGGCTATAAGTAAGGAACTGCGCGTGCCCTTCCAGTCCATCCCTCCTTGCTTCTCCTTCTTCCTGCTCCTTGCTCCGTCTTGCCGCGATGGCTCCGATTCACCGGTTGTCCGCAGCGGAGAAGGGAAAGGCTCCTCGAGAGGCGCCAGACCCGCTCCCGCCGAAGAAACGGCTCGCCCTTTGCGGTCGGGACAAGGAGGACCCTCAAGTGGTGTCGAGGCCTCGGTGCAAGCGGGCTTCGCGGGCTCCGCCGGGGTTCCCGCTTCCCTTGTACGCCCATGTTGAGGGCCTCGAAGGGGTCGATGCTGATCCCCGCGGTCAGCGCCATCGTGGGCACCGTCGGGTCACGAAGGTGTGGGTTGTTCCTCCTGGGGTCCATGCCGAGGGCTCCTCCCAGGAGTTCATGCTCCACGTCCCCATTCCTCTCCAGTCTTGGATCCGCCTGCCTCCCTTCTTCGCCCCCATCATCCCGCCGGGGGAGCCCCTGGAGCTCTGGCTGCAGCACGCCGGCTGCAGCACCCTCACGACCGAGGCAGAGGTCGCGGTCATTGCCCCGGGCGAGGTCTACATGACTCGTGGCTGAAGAGAGATCGCCCGGGTCTGCAGGGTAAGAGGCGTCTTCACGGTCCACTTGGAGTATGATGGCGCTTCGGTGATGTTCTACAAGGTCTTCGACGCGAACGGGCGCCGGCTGGAGTGTTGCCCCGGGAGAGGTGGCCAGGACCTCGCCATGGTGAGGGCCAGGCCCGTCGACCGCTCCCTTGGCGGCTCTGCAGGCGACGGAGGCGCCGGAGGATCCAGCGACTGCGGCGATATCCTCGTGACTCTGGAGACGAGTGACGACAGCTATGAGCCCCCGAGCAGGCGCCGCTCCTGGAGCAGGGCGGGCTCATCAGGCCGTCGCCGACTCTGATCTGGATGGGGTTGGCGCCGGCGCTTGCAGGAGCGCGTGTAGTTAGCATCCCTTAGGGTCCGTTCCCTGCGAGGAATCAAAATGCGCCCCATGGGGGCTTGTAAGGTGCCTGTAGTTCTGTTTGTTAATACATAACCCTTGATGCAGAGCTGTGTGAGTTGCTGATTCCGTCTTAGCTCAGTTCTCCCTTTCGAACCTCGCGAGGGCTTGGTGCTCTGCACCGACAGGTCCCAGTCCCAAGGCGGCGTCAGCCGTCGCTGGTATGCCAGGTCGCGATGCCGTGGTCAAGGCCAGGAGGTGAGCGACCCGGGGTCCGGTAAGAGCCCCTGAGTCGCGATGCTCAGTAGGTCCCCTTTGGCGCCCAAGCAGCCGTCGCTCGGCGAGGAAGGAGGGCGGCGTCGCTAACACGGAATTGCATTAGGTGCGGGGGTAGTGCTACGATAGCCGGTGCTTTCGGGCGGTGACTTATCTCAAGAGTCGGGGATTATTCCTGGTGTGTCGTCGGGTCCGCGGGTCGGCAGGAGCGGAATCGCTTGGCGAGGTCCTCGCGTGCCCCTTCTCCCCCACCTTTGCTCCCCTTTCTGCTCTACGTCCTCGGGTCCCGGCCCTCGAGCTAGTCTCAGCCGTCGCTGGTATGCCAGGTCGCGATGCCGTGGTTAAGGCCAGAGGGTGAGGGCTGGAGAGCGAGTAGGAGCCCTGAGTCGCGATGCTCAGGCACCCCCCCTTTAACGTGCAAGCAGTTCGCCCGGACGAGAGTGAAAGGAACACCGCGAGGGCCTTGCCTGGTGCAGCTCCCTTAGGGGATCCTGTACACTCATCATAGAAGGAATAAAAAGGTTGCCATGACAACTATCAGTCTGCCGTTAGTTGCTTCCGAGGGGAGGTGAGGCACTGGAGGCTTGACGAGGTGCGCCATGCGGGGCTGCCGCGGCCAGAGCTCAGCCATCCAGGTTTGTCGGCGTTGCAGGGACGGACCCATGCGCAAGTGTCGTGCTGTTGTGGGAGCAATTCCGTCAGTTGGCGTCAGTTGAGCAGGCAACTAGATCAAACACGTTAGACATGAAGGAGGGGATTCATTCAAACAGATGCTGGGAAGGTAGGCATCGCTGGGTCGGGCCCGAGTGACTTGGGGATGATGCAGCCCGAGGGGCGCCCCCAACAAGGCAAGCTAACGACATGAAATAAAAGGGATACATACCGCAGGGATGGACCCACGTGGCCTGGGAACGATGCAGCCCTGGGAGGGCGCTCCCAGCTGGAAATAAAACTTGTAAGATGTCACCTGAGGGTGTCGAGGGCGAAGGGGTGTTGGTGCAGCAGACTCGGTAGGCTGCGAAAGCCGATCCTCACGAGCCCCCTGGCCCAGGGGCCTCGGGAGGCTCCGGAGGCACTAGTAGCTCTTCGCGAATCATCTCCATCTCCGCCAAGGCTGCGGAACGCCTGTCTTCTTGAGCCTCCATGATGCCCCTCACGAGGCGCTGGCACGTAGAAACCGCGCTTGGCAAGCCGTAAGGCATGCGAACGTAGCTGTGGGGCGGACCCCCGCAGCGCCCCACTCATGAGGGCCAGAGGCGCTCCATCATAGCGACTTGGTTGAGCCCCGGTACATCAATGCAGACGCGCAGACCACAATCCTTGCCTGGATGGGGAGCCACAGCCGGTAGACGGCGGCAACCTCTCATGATTCTTGATTCCTGTAGTTCTTGAATGGCCTTGTCGATGAACTCCTGTGGGTCCGACCTTCCTTGCCTTGCTCCTTCTTGAGGGAAACGTGCTTTGAAACACGCCTCCATGTGGTGCCCAAGTGCCTCCCTCGTGACCCTGGCCAGGTCGGTGGCCCTCCAGGGGAGAGCCCCTGAGCCCTGCCCGAGGAGGGCGCCGGGCGCGCTTTCCTATGCGATGGAAGGAGGTTCCCCCTGGGCAGATGCGGGCCCTGAGGGGCCCGCCTCCCGAGGGGCCGGTCCGGACGATGTCTTCTTCTTCTTGGGGGTGGTCTCGGGAAGCCTCCTGCTTCCGCGATCTAGGTCTTCCAGTGACGCGGCCTGAAAGGCTCGCTCCAGGGAACACACTGCATCCTTCTCTTCACAGGGCACCGTGATGACTCCGCCACTTCCTGGCATCTTGAGGACGTTGTAGCCATGGTGAGTCACGGCCATGAACTTGGCCAGCGCTGGGTACCCGAGGATGGCGTTTTACGGCAGGCGGATGTGGGCGACGTCGAAGTCGATGGGCTCGATGCGGTAGTTGTCGCGTGCCCCGAAGGTGAAAGGGAGGCGGACCTGCCCAATCGGGACCGTGCAGCCGTCGGTGACTCCGGAGAAGGGCTTGGTTGGCTGAAGCTAGTCGTAGGGCACTTGGAGATTCTTGAACGTTTCCACGGACAGGATGTTGAGCCTTGCCCCACCATCGATGAGGGTCCAGGTGACCAGTACATTGCTGATGACTGGGGAGCAAAGCATCGGGAGGACTCCGGCTGTGGCTGCACACTTGAGTTGATCCGTTGAGCTGAATGTGATGGCGCATGCCGACCACCTGAGAGGGCGCGTTGCTTCAAGCCTGGGGAGGACTGCATTCACCTCGCGGGCAAACTGCTTGAAGATGCATTGGGAGGCTGGGGCTTGAGCTCCGCCCAGGATGCAGGCGATTGCGCATGGCTCCTGGAAGCCCCCAGCCCCTTCGTCTTGATGGCGGTCCTCGTTCCTCCTTGGTTGAGGCGGCAGTGGAGGGAGGCCCGCGTTGCCCTGTGGGCGATCCTCACGAGGCTGATCCCTCCAGTCCCCCTCGCGAGGCAGGTCTCGCCAGCAATCCTCGCGAGGTTGATCGTGCCATCCTTGGCGTGGGCCGCGGTCTTCCCAGCGTCGTGTGTTTCTTCCTCCTCCACGGCCGTAGCCCCGATCGGCGTGGTCGGGACGACGGCCGATCCTTCCTTCTCGCACGACGCGGAGTTCTTGGCATTCGTTGGTGTTGTGGGTGTGGAGGTCGTGGTACACACAGTACCGGCTGCCCCTGGAGGACTCAGGCAGATCTTTGCCCCGCTTGGTGTCTGGTTCTGCCGCGAGCACGGCAGCCCCCTTGCGCTTCACGTCCTTGGCCTTGGGCTTCTTCTCCGCTGGGTCTACGGCAGGCAGCTCAAGGAGGGAGAGGCGCCCCTCCCCAGCCCTGGCGCACTTGGTCACCAAGTTGAACAGCTCCAGGGAGGTGCACAGGTCTTCATGCATCACCAGCTCCTCCTTCATCTTGACGTCGCGCACACCATCGGAGAAGGCTGAGATGATGGCCTCCTCGGACACCTTGGGGATCTTGAGGCGCGCGTTGTTGAAGCACTGGATGTACTTTTGCAGGGACTCTCCGGGTTGTTGCTTGATGCCGCGCATGTCGCTCACGGCGCGTGGCCGGTCGCGAGTACCTTGGAAGTTGGCGATGAAGCGGGTGCGCATCTGGTCCCAGGAAGAGATCGTGCCTGGAGCCAGATTCAGGAGCCAGGTGCGAGCTCCTTCCTTGAGCGCCATGCGGAACCAGTTCGCCATGACTTTTTCGTCCCCGCTGGCAGCTTTGATGCCCAGCTCATAGAGCTGGAGGAACTCTGCAGGGTCAGCCGTGCCATCATAACGAGGAGGCAAGTCTGGCTTGAACTTGCCGGGCCACGCGACGCTATGCAGCTCGGTGGTGTAGGCACGGCAGCCTGCGGTGGCCATGAAAGGCTTCGGTTGGTGGAGAGCTTGGTCTTGAGGGTCCCCACGCACTGCAGCTAGGAGCAGCGCGGGGTCTTGGCATGCCGGAGCTGGAGCAGGGTCGCGGCGTGCCGGAGCAGGGAGCGCCCGGGCAGCTCCTTGCGGGCGAGGGACTTCTTGGCAGCTCCGTTCTTGCTGCGCTGGCACCTGATGGAGCGGGTTCTGCCCAGGGGCCATGCGCCTTGGAGCCATGGCGCCTTCTTGGAGAGGAGGCGGCTGGTACGCCTCCGGAGCTTCGTTGCCCGCGTGGGGCGAGGTGTGGCGCAGCGGAACAGACGACGCGGGAGAGCCCCCTGCGGCGCGGACAAGCTCGGCGACGCGGTCGAGCCACTCTTCGTAGACGTTGTCGACGGGACGGTAGCACACGAGCTCGTTTGCTGCAGGAGCGCAGCTTGAGCCTCCAAGGGGGCGTGGAGCGCGCGGGATGAAGAACCAGCTGGTGCGAGCGATGGAGTAGCGATGCGGCCGTCTTGCCACACGGATGGATGCTGAGACGACGCATGCTGCTCGCCCCCCGCCGGGCCGGTGGCGGCGTTGATGGCGGGCGATGGGGAACGACGAGGGCGTCCGCCGACGGGCACCGTCTGGGCGACGCGGGAAGCGATGGCGGCCCAGCGCTCGGCACGGGCCCGACGAGCGTTGGACATGGATGCCACGGTCGGAGGAGAACGGGGTGGTGGACGACAAATTCCGGCGCACCCCTACCTAGCGCGCCAAATGTCGGATTTCGGGTTCCGACAGACCCTTAAGGTTCGGACACTGGGGTGCGCGCGGAGATTACGCCTTCTACCTCTCCGTCTCGCAAAGATCTAGACTACTGAAAGAACTGCACAAGAGACACAAGATTTATACTGGTTCGGGCCACCGTTGTGGTGTAATACCCTACTCCAGTGTGTGGTGGGTGGATTGCCTCTTGGGGCTGATGATGATGAACAATACAAGGAAGAACAACCTCGCGAGGGTCTGTTCTTGGCTGGGGTGATGAACTGCTGGGGGGAGTTCAGCCACCTTCTCTTTCTCTCTCTCTCTCTAGCTGCCTTACTCTTTTCTTCCAACCTTCCACCAACCTTCGAACCCCCTTTGCTCTGTGGGTGGCTGGTCCTATTTATAGAGGCCCTGGTCCTCTTCCCAAATATCGAGCAGGAAGGGAGCCAACAATGGCGGGCTAATTTGAAGGGGGACAGCAAGTATCAACTATCCTGACAAAAGCAGTCCTCGCCTGCGCAAAGCTCTGGTGATGACGCCGTCTTGGGCTCCACGGTGACCTCCGTCTCATAGTCCTCCTGTCTTGGTCTCGTTGCACCAAAATGGCAACCTTTGCCTGATGCCTCGGTACTCCGCGGCTGCACTTGCTCCCTTTGCACCAAAGAGGAAAGGAGGATGCTGCGCGGGCTGGCACCCGCCTGGCGCCCTGAGTCGTCATGGCTTGCGTCACGGGCACCTCGCGAGGTACCCCGCCTTGATCTCTCCGCCTCCTCGCGAGCCAGCCTGACAAGGCCATGCCTGAGGAAGCTCCGTGTCGTCTGCCTCGCGAGGCTTGGCCCCTCGCGAGGGTCTTGAGTCTTGTGTTGATGAAGATGGGCCGAGCTGGGCCCCCTTTGAGCCACACCGCAGGCCGCAGGCAGGCAAGTCTGGGGACCCCCGTTCCCAGAACGCCGACAATATCTATACATCTATACATCACCTATATAGTGTGCGAATAACTATGAAAGTTGCTCGTTGGATGAAGCCAATACGACGGTACAGAGATGGCAAATCCGAGCACTACTGGCCATTGGATATCATCTACATTCCACCAGATTCTCCACATGTAGAATCTAGAAGACTCCATGGTTGAACTTAAGCATAATGCACAAACCTCAAAACACAAGCACTTCTCCTTTGTTCTCTAGAATCTTCCACATCTTAATTGCCCAAACCTTTTTTTCTAAATGAATTGTCACTTTTTGTTTTTACCATTACAATGCACAATTCCATGAATCTTAAAATAGTTTTTTATAAAACTAATTGATTTTGGATGAGATGAACTATAAGAATTAAACGAACATCCACATCATGCATATCTGGGAGAAGAGACGGGACACCGATGAGAGGAGTGGTGAGAAACAGTAGCCCAGTAGCCTATTTTGAATGAAAACCTAGTAGAGAAGGAAGTGTGAGCTACACGACGCATGCGCATAGTGCTTTCCCATGTACTACATGTGTTGTTGAAAGGGCTCAGGGTTGCCGTTCGATCTGGGAGCATCCAATGGTGCACACGCACGATCCGTGGGGTTTGGGTTCTGGCTACTCAGAACACATGACTCAGATCGAGCGCGCGGTGGGGGGTGGGGATATCATACGGAAACCAACATTTGGTGAAAACCGGTGAAAACCACGAGAAAATATGTTTTGGAGTTTAAAAAAAATTCAAAAAATGCGGGATGTTAAGAGGACGATGTTTTATTGCCACACAAAATTTGAAGTTGAAACACATTACGAGATGTGAGCTATGAAAAAGACAAAATCAGTGTTGAATAGTGCGGAATAGTAATGTCACCATTCAGGGCGATATTTGTCTTTTTCATAGCTCACATCTCGTAATGTTTTTCAACTTGAAATTTTGTGTCGCAATAAAACATCACCTTCTTAACATCCCACATTTTTTCAGATTTTTATGAAACTTTAAAATATGGTTTCCAGGAAGTTTTCATTGAACATCGGCTTTCGTGAGTGAACCTTGTGCTATTTGAAAACTTTTCGTGAGAAGAATCTCGGTTTTTTAAATCCCCGTAAATCCAAAACTAAGCTAAAAATCGTGAAACCTACCATGGTGTCACGACATCGCACTTATATGTCAAGGAATTTTTTTCATCCATTGTGGCGCGAGTTTTATTACAAGCCTCTTACAAACCGGAGCTTCTCTCGAAGAAGCCTCATGGTTCCGATAGGGAAACGTGTCCCCCTTGTGGGCGAAACGTAATCACTGCCTCTTTTCACCTTGTATTTTCTTCTACGGGCAACATGGAACGACACGATATCCGTGCTAAAATTTAAACTTATTCAGGGTTCATTTGGCCTTTTTATACACTAATTGAGTTTCGTAGGCATTCAATGTCCCTAATTCAAATGTGAACTACAAATACATGATCCAGTTCACCAAAATGGCTACAAAATTATACATGTTTCCTTGGGTGCATGTTTAGGTCCCATGCCAGGAATGGGAACGAATTACAACCGTACTGGTGTCATGGCTCATCCTCAAACATTTTGAATCTCAGTTTTTAAGTCCCCATAAACCCTAAACTCACTAGAAAGTCATCAAAGGTGGCATGGTGTCACGTCATGGCACATATATGTCGTGGTAAAAACATTGTCCAATTTGGGCCAAGCTTTATTACAAACCTCTTACAAAAACTGGAGCTTCTCTCAAAGAAGCCTCATGGTATTGATAGGGGAACGTGTCCCCTTTGCGTGAAATGTAATCACTGCCTATTTTCTCCTTGTATTTTCTTCCACGGGCAACATGGAACGACATGATATCCATGCTGAAATTTAAACTTATTCAGGGTTCGTTGGCCTTTTTATACACTAATTGAGTTTCCTAGGCAATTAATGTCCATAATTCAAATATGAACTACAACTACATGCTCTAGTTCACCAAAATGGCTAGAAAAAATATAGATGTGTCCTTGGGTGCATGTTTAGGACTCATGCCAGGAATGGGAGCGAATTACAACTATACCGGTGTCCTGGCTGGTCCTCAAACATTTCGAATCTCAGTTTTTAAGTCCCCATAAATCCTAAACTCACCAGAAAGTCATCAAAGGTGGCATGGTGTCACATCATGGCACATATATGCCGTGGTAAAAACATTGCCAATTTGGTCCAAGCTTTATTACAAACCGGAGCATGTCGCAAGAACCCTCGTGGTTTCGATAGGGAAACGTGTCCCCTTGTGGGCCAAACGATAATCACTCCCTCTTCTAGCCTCGTATTTGCTTCTACACAGGACACGGAACAACTGGAGATTCGCGCTGAACTTTGAAATTATTCAGGGTTCGTTTGACCTTTTTTATTCATTAATTGAGTTTTCTAGGCATTTAATGTCCATCATTCAAATCCGAACTACAAATACATGCTCCAGTGCACCAAAATGGCTATAAAAACGTACATGTTTCCTTGGGGTGCATGTTTAGGTCCTATGGAATGAATGGGAACGAATTCAACCCTCTCTCTGTCTTGGCTTGGCCACAAACATTGTGAATCTCAGTTTTTAAATGTCTGCAAATCCAAAACTCACCAGGAAATCATGAAACTTGGCATGATGTCACTACATGGTACATATAATTGTCCAATTTGGGTGAAGCTATATTACAAGCCTTTTACAAACCGGAGCATGTCGCAACCCTCGTGGCTCCGGTAGGGAAACCTGCCCCTCTTGTGGGTGAAACGATAATCGATGCCTCTTCTCGCCTTGAACTTTGTTTTCTACAGGCAACATAGAATAATAGGAGTGTCGAGCTGAAATTTGAAACTGTTCAGGGTTTGTTTGGCCATTGTATATATATTACTAATTACTAAGTTTTCTATGCATTTAATGTAGTCCATAATTCAAATTTAAGCTACAACCACATGCTCTAGTGAAGCAAAATGGGTGGGAAATCGTACATGTGTCACTGGGTGCATGTTTAGGTCTCGTTTAAGGAATGAGAATGAATTACAAACTTGTCGTCGTCCTGAAACAATGAGAATCTCAGTTTTTAAATCACAGTAAATAAAAAAGTCACCCAAAAAACATGAAACTTGGCATGGTTTCATGACATGGCACATATATGCCGTGGTAAAAAAATCATCGAGTTTGAGAAGAGGCACACACATTAGTAGACAACGAAGTCCTTTTTGAAACAAAAAGCTGACACATTAATATCACAAACAGTTGTATTATATTAACCGTGTCGAAATTTAACCATACTCGGTGGCGTGCGTGCGGCTGTTTGATTAGACGGGACGAGCGCGAGAAGTCCGCCGTGCAGGCTCGAAGGGACGCGTGCGAGCATTCCGCTACGCAGGCTCGATGGGACACGTGCATCCTGTCCACCTCACAGGCTCGACGGGACACGTGCGAGCAGCAAGGCCGCCCATGCTCACTGGGAAGCGGGCTCCTTGACCTCCATGCACCAGCCTCGCTCACAACTTCTCCATTAATGGGTTAATTAAAGCACCTGGACGGAGGGTGTTTGCTTGTGATCCCATGGTATCATTTGCTTTGTTCGTGTTTTCAACTCGTATTCCGCCCTAATTTAAATTGCCACATAGGGCAACGGATAATACAACCACAAATAAAATGGAAATGGATAATACAACGACAAATTTACAATGGCGCAGATAATAATTGTCTTACATATTTCGGATAATTTAAAGTGCCACATGCGGCAAAGCCCGGAAGACACGGGGGCAAGAGAAGAAGGAAATTGTAGACAATGATCTGGGTCGCTACTGTCTCTACTCGTTGTTGGATCGCCGGGCGGCGAAATCCTCCAACTCCTTCATCAATTCCTCACGACTTCTCTTGAAAGCAACTGCAAATTCCTCCACCTCCTGCTCGCACTCGATCCGAAGCTTCGTCAAGCCACCCGTCAGTTCCTCGACGACCGCTTTCAGCGTCATCTCTGAGGCACTCCTCTGCTCATGCATCATCTTCTAGCCGGCGGCCTCCTTCTCCTTCTCGGCGACCAACTTGAGGAGCTTCGCATTGTAATCTATGAGTTGCTCGACGAGGCCGGTCTCCTTATCAACCGAGGCATCGCTGATCTTGAGCAGCTTCATCAAGCCGTCGACCAGCTCTTGCTGTGTAGTGACGCCAGCGAGAATGTCGTCGTCACCGGTGAAGGACTTCAGGAATGCCATCTCGTCCCGATGGCTGACGCTGCGAATGCGCTTGTGAGGGCCCTCGCGTGCCCATGAGAGCTCGTTCGAGGGCTCCGCGGCGCGCCGGGACATCTCTGCTACAGCTGTGGCTTCGCGGTGGGACCTCTCTAGTGCTTCCGCGGCCTTGGTCTTTGATGCCTGGTTATATGTCCACCCTAAACTCCTCCTAGCGGTCATGGCGAACGACTTGACAGAAAAAAACAGTTTTGTGGGTGATGAGGAGAGGAACTACGAAGTAATTTCTGAGTAGGTAGTTTTTATAGCCCGGTGCTAAGTGTGAACACATATTAGTTTGATAGGTGTGAATAGATTTGCAATTACTTATTGGGTTGTAATCAGCAATGTGACAAGAAACAAGGTCAAAATTTATTGATGGCAGAAGGTTGACCACGTGGTTGCTCGCCGTTGAGGCGGCCATGGCGCGCTCCGCTCTGGCGTCCCTGCGCGCTCTGCTCGCCATTGAGGCAAAGTTACAATGGCAACGGTTAATAATTCTTAATAATTGTCTTACATATTCAGGATAATTTAAAATGCCAAATGCGGCAAGGCCCAGAACACTCACAAACTACATATGCATACAATTATAATAAAATACAAGCTAACAGGCTGAGCTGGCGGCCTTCCGACGATGGTCTTCTCAGACTCCATGATCAGCATAGCACCCTTGCGGCCATTCACTCCGAGTGTCCCGACCCACCTCCGCCTACAGAATTACTGGCGCTGATGGGAGGCTCTTGGGGCTGCTAGATCTCTTCCAGAAGAGCTTGACAACATGCAATCGCGCACATGACAACTCCATGGAACCGCTCCATTTCCATTTCTCTAGCCTGGTAGCAAATTCCGTCGATCACCTGCATCCTCAAGATATCACGTTGGCGATGTTCTACTTTGTCGGGGACGTCACCTCCGCCAAGGATGCGCTCGAGCCTGGCCACCACATCATCGGGATCAAGGTTGACACGACCACCGCGGGCAATGATGAAGCCGTAGGCTGCCTTTGTCTTGACTAAATTGCAGAGGTCCTCTGCCCATTCCTTACGGGGCATCGGGCTCTTGATGAGCACTAGTGACGGCAGTTCTTCGGGTGGGTCGTCGATCATGTCACCGAGCAGCTCTGGATCTTTTGCATGATGGATGGCAAACTACTCATCACACCTCCTCTGCAATACGTCGAATGTGCTCCCAAGGACCGTGGCGCCGATATTGCTGCCGATGGGCCATGGTGCCTACACCGGCCGATGAAGCTCTTGCTCCCCGACCTGCTCCAGCTTGTTCTCCTCGCCGAAGATGTAACGCAGGTAGGCGTTGACGTCGAAGCTTTGGTTGTTGCCTAGCATGCTTCGAATAACTAATGGTAGATGGGTGAGGACTAGATCATCGCAGAGTGTCGCGGCGGTGCGTTGCCGCCTGGGTTATATGCAGCAAGCCGTTAGCTGGTGGCGGGAAACCGGTGAGGGAATAGGCGTGGATTTTAGAATTCACCCATGTGGAGCGCGGGAAGCATTCGCTGGATCGCGGGAAGACTAAGTGGAGCACACACACAACCCGAATACCGTATCTGGTGCCACGTGTTATTTATCACACACGTGTTAACATAAGGAAATGCATGTGTAACTTACTAATCATCGCACACGAGTACTCGCAGACGCATCATGTGCGATACCCCTAGCCACCGCAAGCAACTAGTTTGCATTTTCAATTTTTTTTGTACACACAGAATCGCACACGAACTAACTGTATTAACCGTCTGTGTTGTAAATTCTCATCGCAAACAGTTCATCTGAGTCGGCTTTTTGCCACGTATCACACACATCTTGTTAAGTTGAACTGTTTCTATTGTGTTCACTAATCAAACACAGTTCGTCTGAGTGAACCGTTTGCCCTATATCACACACACCTTGATCTGGCTAACCGTTTATGTTGCACTCCCTAATAGCAAACAGTTCATCGGAGCGAACGGTATGCCGTATATCGCACACACATTGATATGGCTGCCCGTTTCTATTGTTCTGCCTCATCACAAACAGTTTGAATGGGTTAGCCATGTGCCCTACATCGCACACGCAACTAAAATCTAAACCGTGTTTGATGCGTCCTCCATCACAAATGTTTTGCACCTTTTTAATGGTTATTTTACACCATCATTTGCGATTATGGCATGGCACATAGTTTCGTTGAAGGGTCTCTGATCATAGTGTCCCGTTAGCCGCATCCTGCAGTAGTGGCACCCCAAGTGAAGAAGGTCCCGGCAGGACTGGCTGGCGTTGATGGTACTTTCAATATCAGTGCTACCCTCGATGACAAATAGGAAAGCGCGCTCGTTGCCTTCCTGTGGGCGAATATCGATGTGTTTGCTTGGAAACCATCTGATATCCCCGGTGTTCCCAGGGAGGTAATTGAGCACCACCTTGCAGTCTGGCCACATGCCTGACCCGTCAAGTAGAAAGTACGGAAGTAGACCATGGAAAGGCAGCAGTTCATTGCTGAAGAGATCAAGAAGTTAGAGGCAACTGGCTTAGTCGGAGGAGTATTGCATCCTACATGGTTCTCAAATCTAGTGGTGGTCCGGAAAGCCAATGGGAAGTGGAGGTTGTGCATTGATTTCACAGATCTCAACAAAAGCTTGCCCGAAGGACCCATTTCCCTTGCCGCACATCGACCGGATCATGGTGTCACACCCTAGCTAGTTCATGCATTAGAGTGTTGCATCATGTCTACTTTTTCCAGAAAACTGAAATGGGGATGGCAGAACCCCCAACACCCCCTGAAACAACTAGGGTTTACTAAATTCATTTTCAATGAACCCAAAATGCCCTTCATAAATGTTCACCATCTTTGGTCCTGGCTAAACACTCTGCCAAAAATGGTTTCATATTTTTGGAGGCCATTCTGGATTTTTGCACCAAGCCATAAGTATTTGCATTTGGGAAATTTAAATCCTATAAATATTTTAAAATGCCCAAATAATCTTGAAGGTATTTTTAGTCTGTTGAGAATATTTTCAAATGTGCCTCTGAATATTTTCAGGTTTTTCCTAAATGGAATAGTATTTGTACTATTTCAAAACAGAGTTGCAGAAAATAATAGAAATTAAAGCAGAGAGCAGAGGACTTACCTAGCAGCCTGTAGCAGGCCCACCTAGCCGGCCCAGCCCAGCAACCGCTCCAGCGAGCTGCTTGACTCGGCCAGGCAGGCAGGCAGGTGCTCGATGCCGGCACCAGCAAAGCCACACACCTGCCCGCCGCCCTGCTTCCTTCCCTCGCTGTTCTGCTAGCCTGGGTCGATCACCACTACTCCCCCGAGCTCGCAGACACACCCCTTCCTCCCCAGCTCCTCTCCCTCGCTCTCCCGCACCATGGCTGACGCTGTCGCGCCCGCACCACCGTGAAACACGCGTCCAGCATCGTCCCCGTGTCGCGCTGCCAAGTCCAACAGCTCCGCCATCGTCGTCCACGTCGAGTAGGCCGAGCCCCGAGCGCTCGCCCGCTTTGGAGTCGCCACTGACTCCGTCTTCCCCAACTCCGGCCGCCGAGATCGCCATCGCTGCCCCGCTCAGCTCTGGCCTTCCCCGAGCCCGCTTCCACTCCTCCTGCGATCACCTTGAGCCCTGCTCCGTCCTCCCCCTCTCCATTACCTCTCTCGTGCACCGTATGCACCGCACCAAGCTCACCCGCACCCGCCGCCACTGAGCTCGTCGCCGACGTCACTCCGACCACCCACCGGCCACACCACCGCGTCTAACACAGTCACCGCACTAGCAGGAACCCATAGCACCACTCCACGTGCCTTGCCGTGCCCCGTAGCCTCGGGTTCGACCTCACCCGAGCTCCGGCAGCCGCACGGCTCGTCGGCGGCGACGTTTCCGGCCACCCCGAGCTCTCCCACGGCCACCCAACAACGTGACTTGCTCCCAGCTACGCGTAGATGCCCTCCGCCGTCCATTTGGTCGCCGGTGCATGAAATCCACACTGCCCCGCCGCGTCTGGCCTTGCCGGTGGCTAAACGCCAGCGAGTTTGACCCCGTTGAGCCTATTTGACCTCATGTGGGCCCAGGTTGACTCCCCCTGAGTCTATGCCAAGTGGGGCCGCTCTGCTAATTAACTTAGATTAGCACTAACTAAATTTAGTTAGTTTAAATAACCACTGACTAGCGGGTCCCACTGGTCAGGTTTGACCTGGACCGGCTTCGTTGACCGCTGACGTCACCCTGACGCATTAATTCAATTACTGGAATTATTCTTATACAGGAAATTCCAGAAAATACTACAAAACTTCAAAAATTCATAACTTTTAATCTGTAACTCCAAATGCAAAGAGTTATATATGAAATTTGATCAGAAAAATTCAATCTTTCCATCTGTAATGGTTTCATGCATTACAAAACACTTTAACCTTGCTGTTTAGGCGAAACAAGCAAATGCACTTATATGACTTAATAACATAAGCTTCCATTTGAACCTTTGATTCAAATGAACTCAAACCAACTTGTTTCACAATGCATTAGCCAGGACACCTCATATTGCCATGTCATAGCTTGCATCATATTGTTGCATATTGCCATGTGATGATTGTTTTCTGTGATGTCTTTCGTGGTAGGTTCTGCCTCCGAGGATATTCTCGAGTATCCAACTGAAGGGCAGTACCCTACTACTACTCCATCAGGCAAGCAACACCATTGATCATATCGATACAATCCCATGTTTTCACTCCTGCTCTCATTTACCGCATTTAAGACGACAACGTTTCAAACTGTTGTGTGCTGCGGTAGTTGAACCCTTATCCTCTCCATGACCTGTCATTGCCACAATAACTAGATGAAACCCACTAGCATGTATAGGAGTTGATTGAGCCATGTATGTGTTTCCTACTTTGCTATGCCTGCTATGCTTAGAGTTGTGTCAGGTCTGGTTCATCTGGGTGATGGTCTAGAGTAAAATGTTTACATCGGTAATGTGAGGGATGTGTTGAACATGTTTTGGTAAAGGTATCGATGAGAGACCATGTAGGAGTACATGGTGGGTTGTTTCATTGAGGCTGTCCCTAAGAACTGAGATCTGTATGCGTGATTTAAGATTCAGCTACGACCACACATTGGGCCCTGAAATATGACCCTGCTCGACTTGCTGATCCCTCTTGTCCTCTGTCCAGGAGTTGCAACTAGCTCTTGTGTTTATAGGTTATGTGTTGGCGGCTGTGCGTAGCGCTGACCCCAGGGGTGGGCTATGATGCGGTAGATACACCGTGACACGGTGTACCGAGTCGCCCGTTTGGTGTCTCGAGAACCCTGCACACATCATTTGGGGCCGTTGAGGACACCCAGTCTGGATTTCCTTGCGGATGGAACCCGAATAGGCGATAAACCTGGAGTAGAGACTTGTGCGGTTAGTCAGGTCATGGTCTACACCCATGTCGGCTTTCGCTTGAAGTCTGCCGAGCACATGTCGTGTGCAGATGCTAAGTGGTGGAAACATGTGACGAAGTACAGCCCTGCAGGGTATAAAACTATTCGAATAGTCATGTCCGCGGTAAAGGACTACTTGGTTGCCTATACAATTCATAGACAAGTTAATGGTTACTACTAAAAGACTCAAGATAAGTGTGAGTACCGCGGATGGCCCTCTCGTAGGATGACGAGGGAGGATCCACGGTGGAGTATTGTGTTGGTGTTTAGTGGACTCATGTGCAAAAACTATTTTTACAAGTGTGGTCTCGTAGGATAGCTTAGCCAAGAGTCAAAGCTTGCTTGCTGCAATAACTCCACCACCTTCTTGAGAATGAGCATGTATAGTAAGATCTGTTGTAAGACTTGCTGAGTACCTTTGTACTCATGTTGCTTTACTAACTGTTTTCAGACGACAACACCGCCCCCCTCCGACGGGTTTTACGTAGACCTCGACGTCGATGAGTGACTTGCCACCCAGGTGGTGATTCTGGCCATGGAGGGCCCTATGTAGATAGACAGGCTTCGTCAAGCCTTCTTTCTTTCTAGTGTCTGTACTCAGACTAGTTTGCTTCCGCATGTGCTTGTATGCTTGTATGACTTGAGTGCCGGGTCATGTGACCCCTACTGGTATGAACATGTTATGTATGGCTCTCTAGAGCCTTTAAATAAAGTACTTTGAGTTGTAGAGTTTTGTTGTGATGCCATGTTGTATTTACACATATCGAGCATATTGTGTGTATGATTGAAATGCTTGGTATGTCTGGGATCCGACATTCTAGTTGTTTATCCTTGGCAGTGTAAGTGCATCTAGTGCCACCCCTAGTTGGTTTTGGAGTATTGACGACAAACCTGGTTGAGGGACTAATGTGTTTGTGAGAATTGCAGGATAACACAGGTAGAAGTCCCTCATTGATTCGGTTTTCCTACCAGAGATGACCCCTAAAAATATGTGAAGACATTGAAGTCAAAGGTGGTATGCGAAGACATTCACATTGAATTCTATGACAAGAGAAGACATCCCATGAAGACTATGGAGTGCGAAGACTTAGGTGTTTCGTCGTTCTTTTTCTTCTTTATTGAGTCATAGGAACCACCGTACTGTTAAGTGGGGTCCAAGAGAACCAGTCAGAATGACTGAAGTGATGCTTAACCAAAATCCTATGTCTTCGAGTGAAGACTATGAGAGCAAATCTTGTCCAGAGTTGGATAAGTCAGCTTTGCTTGTAGCCCAAGTAAAGTTGCCGTGTGTGTTTGAAATCTGACCGTTGGAACACGTGTCAGTTCCTTAGTGACCGAGGGTCATTTCGGACAAATCAGGTCGGGTTGCCTAGTGGCTATAAATAGCCCACCCCCTACAACCATAAACAGTTGGCTACTCAGAGTTAGTGTACGGCTTTTGTCGTTTGAGAGCAACCCACCTCGAAGCCTTTGAGAGAGAATTCCTTGCGAGGATAAAGCCCAAACCACCCAGAGCCAAAGAGAGTTAGGCATCACTGAAGTCTTCCTGTTTGTGTGATCTGAAGACTTATTACACTTGAGGACAGTGAATCCTCCAGCCGGTTAGGCGTCGCATTCTGAGCATCCAAGAGTCATTGTGGATCACCGGTGAACGAAGTCTGTGAAGGTTTTGAAGTCTACCTTGAAGACTTACTAGAGTGATTGGGCAAGGACTGGGTGTCCTTAGCTCAAGGGGAATAAGGTGAAGACGCGGTCTTCTGAGTTGAATCTCAGCCTCCCTAACCAGACGTACAGTTATCACAGCAACTGGAACTGGTCCAACAAATCATTGTCTTCAACGAGTCACTGGTTTCATCCTTCCCACTCCTTTACTTACTGTTGGCCCTGGTGAAGTCATTGCCTAATTGCATTATTTTTGTCTTCATTGAGTGACTGCTTGTTCTGATTGGCTTCACAATAACTTCCTACCTAATCTTTACTGCCTAGCTGCTATTAGTCATTGTGCTTTCACTTCTTTGAATACTTGACTATGGTTTGTCTAGTGTAGTCTACCTTCCGTTGCATGGTAATAGGTTTATTTCTATCGTTTGTCTTCGAAACTTCCATGTTTTGAAGACTTTCATAAAAATCGCCTATTCACCCCCTCTAGTCGATCACTAGCACTTTCAATTGGTATCAGAGCAAGGTACTCCCTTGTTCTGTGTGATTCGGTTTAACCACCTGGAGTTTTAGCTATGTCGACTGCAGGGATAATCAAAGTCTCCGCTGCGTGCCCAGTCTTCGATGGAACTGAATATCCCTGCTGGAAGAATAAGATGCGCATGCATCTTGAAGCCATTGATGTCGACCTATGGTATGTCATCAAGAATGGCGTTCCCAAGGCTGGTGAAGGTGTCACCGCTGCTGATGTGAAGAAGTTCGTTCAACTGGACTCCACTGCCAAGAACATCATTTGTGGTCATCTGATCAAAGGATAGTATGGCCGTGTGAGTACTTTGGAAACATCTAAGCTAGTCTGGGACTGGCTCTCCAAGGTCAAAGAAGGCGTCTCAACCCAGAGAGATCATAGAATCAGTGTCCTTCGCAACCTCTTCAACCACTTCAAGAGAAATGACAGTGAGAATGCTCAGCTCACGTTTGATCGACTCACTGACATAACAAATGAGCTTCAAGCCCTCGGCGCCACTAAGATCACCAAGCATGAAGTCGTCAAGACACTCCTGAGATCACTTGACAGCTCGTTTGACACCCTAGCCCTGATGATTTAAGAATGTCCTGACTTCAAAACACTCAATCCGTCTGACGTACTTGAGAGGCTCAACACATACGAGTTTCAGCTTTCTGAGAAAAGAGACATCTACGGTCCCAACTATGGGCAAACTCATGCCTTGAAGGCAAAAGTTGTCTCTTCATCTGAAGAAGAGTCTGATAGTAGTTTTGATGATCCCGAAGACATTGGAAAGGAGCTTGCTATGCTTGTGAAGAAGTTCCAAAAATTCACCAAGAAGAAAGGCTTCAGATAGTCCTCACGATCAAGCTCAAGGAATGATGAAGCTTCTGCTCATGACTACAAGAAGAGAACATGCCACAAGTGCAAGAAACCTGGCCACTACATCTCTGAGTGTTCGCAATGGGACAATGAGAACAAGAAGAAAAAGAAGAGCAAGGACTATGATTCTGACGACAAGAAGAAGAAGAAATACTCAAAGTCTTCTTCCAAGTCCTCCTCAAAGTCTTCATCACACAAGAAGAGATCATCTGGCAACGCACATGTGTTTGTTGGCAAGGAAATGGATTCAGAGGAGGAGTCCGCTTCTGAGGAGGCAGAGGTGGAGTTTGAGGAGGAGGCCGATTCTGGCGTTGTGAGTCTGGCTACGGCATACGTTGCCAAGTCCATCTTCAACACTGAAGACAATGACTCCATCACCGACACCGATGCAAATGACAAGGACTACTCCGCTCCTACCTACTGCTTCATGGCACGCGGTGCCAAGGTAAACACACGCACTACTCACTATCAAACTTCCAGTAAAGATGACTCTGATTGTGGTTCCAAACCCAGCTACAAAACACTTGCTAAAATTGCAACTGAACAACAGAAAGCTATGGAACATATTCAAAAACTGTTAGACAAAAGCGATGACCTGTTAGATGCTGAAATGACTCGATCTCAGTCCTTAATTGAAGACATAAAAAATCTTCACGTTAAGTATGAGGAACTTGAAAGTCGTCATGAAACGCTCTCAATAACTCATGAAAAACTTTCCTATGATTATCTTTAAAGGAAGCAAGATCTTGAGAAATTGAGAGCGGCTCATGAAGATCTTCAAAAGGAAAACGAGTCACTTCGCGCCAAACAGATCAGTTCCGCTCAGGAAGGATTTGAAACACCATGTCTTAAATGTATTGAGTGTGACAACGCTACTTCTGTTGCTGGTTGTTCTACTGCTGCTACTATTGCAATATCTTCAACTGCTAATGTGCCAACTAACCCCTCTGCCGAGGATGCCACTGCTATTGCTGATGAGAATGCCAGGTTGAAGACATTGCTTGAAACAGGGATGTTCAAAAGCCTGAAAGGGCATCAGGCACTATGTGATGTCCTCAAAAGGCAGATCTTGAACCGAAACCCTAGGAAAGAGGGTGTTGGGTTCGAAAGGAAAACGAATGCTGATGGCTCTTACTGGAAACCTGAGCAGTACCCCAAAACCACATGGGTTGCTACAAAGGGACCTTCAGTGGATCCATCCACCCTATCTAGCTTCACTTGTGCTAATCCCATTGTTATTGATGAATCCTTTGATGCAAACTATAAACTATTTAAGAATCAGATGGGTGAAGTGTTTGTCAGGTATATTGGTACTAACTGTAGGAATGGACCGCCTATGAAGAAGGTCTGGGTGCCGAAAAGGTGTTTGGAGAGTCTTCCTGTGAATGTCGTCATGACACTGCATGTGAAGAAGAAAAACCCCAGACCACAGGCTTCATACGGTCCAAAGGCTTCATATAGATAGAGGACTCACTTGAGTCGCACTAACGCAATTGTTTTGCAGGGAAGCCATACTCAGGCCTATGAATATGAGCACGTTTCATCAAACCGCCATGTTCATAAGACCAAGAACTATTCTGCTTATTCTTATGAGTACCATTGTCCACCTGCAAGATTTTTTGCTAGGGCTCCAAAGCCAAAGTTCTCAGATGCTGCACTTAGACTCATTGCTTCAAAGCCACCCTTGAAGATGTGGGTGGCTAAGAAAGCTTAACTCTCTTTTGTAGGGAAAGGTCTGCAGCCGAAAACCAAAATCGTTTGAAGCTATTGCTGGGGACCTTAAACATCTTGTAGGGCACAAGATCAAATGCCCAAATGGTCTTACTATGTATTTTGTTCCTGAGTCGCTTGCTACTTGCCCTATCAGTCCTAACCTCGATCTAAGCTTTCATAATCCACTTGCTCGTCAAATGTTTTTGCTTCACAATTCTCTTCGTGAAGCCTATCCCCCTAACTGCACTGTAGGGTATGAAACCAGCTGCTTCAGAATGGATTATTGATAGTGGGTGTACTAATCACATGACTGGCAAGCGAAATCTTCTTATGGACTCAACCTTACGTCCATCTGACAAAAGTCACATCACATTTGCTAACACTAGTAAAAGTAAGGTATTGGGTCTAGGTAGAGTTGCAATCTCAAAGGATCAACACATGGATAAAGTCATGCTTGTTGAATCCCTTGGTTTCAACTTAATGTCTGTCTCAATGCTTTGCGATTTAAACATGATTGTGATGTTTGGAAGATATTGTTGCCTTGTTCTAATGGAATCTGACAAGTCTCTAGTGTTTGAAGGGTATCGTAAAGATGATTTGTACATGGTAGATTTCTCAGCAGGACCACAACTTGCCGTATGTCTTCTAGCAAAAGCTTCAGAATGCTGGCTCTGGCATCGGAGGCTAGGGCATGCTGGCATGAGGAACTTGCACACTCTTGCAAGAAAGAAGCATGTCATAGGCATCGAGGGCGTCAAGTTCAAGAAGGATCACTTATGCGGTGCCTGTGAAGCAGGAAAGATGACGAGGGCCAAGCATCCCTCGAAGACAATCATGACAACGACTCAACCCTTCGAACTGCTGCACATGGACCTTTTCAGTCCCACTCATTACTCAACTCTTACTACTACTGCTTGTCTCTATGGCTTTGTCATTGTTGATGATTATTCAAGATATACTTGGGTGCATATAATCCTCTACAAGACTGAAGTGTAGGATGTCTCCAGACACTTCGCCAATCGAGCCATGAACAACTATGGCGTCAAGATAAAGCACATCAGAAGTGACAATGGCACCGAATTCAAGAACACTGGGCTAGATACATATCTTGACACTTTGGGCATCACACATGAATTCTCAGCTCCGTACACGCCACAACAGAATGGCGTCGTCGAACGCAAGAACAGAACACTTATTGAGATGGCTCGGACGATGCTTGATGAATACAAGACTCCAAGAAAATTCTAGCCTGAAGCCATTGATACAGCATGCCATATCATCAACCGTGTTTATCTTCACAAGCTTCTGAACAAGACATCCTATGAGCTCCTTACTGGCAAGAAGCCAAATGTCAGTTACTTCAAAGTATTTGGTGCCAGGTGCTGGATCAAGGATCCACATCACACTTCAAAATTTGCACCAAAAGCACATGAAGGTTTTATGCTTGGATATGGAAAGGATTCACACTCCTACAGAGTCTTCAACCTCTTTCACTATAAAGTGGTTGAAACTGTGGGTGTGCGGTTCGATGAGACTAATGGCTCACAAAGAGAGCACCTGCCAAATGTGCTAGATGAAGTTCCATCCAGTGAATCAATCAAACTTATGGGAACTGGAGAAATCATGCCATCTGAAGCTCAGCCTGAAGAGGAACTTATCATCTCCGCACCTGATCAACCTGAAGACAATGCTCAGCCTGAAGACAATCCTTCTAACGATGACAATGATCAGCAAGAGCAAAATCTTCGTCCTGTACATCCTCGTGTTGCAAATGAAGTACAGATTGAGAGAATAATTGATAGCATCAATGCACCAGGTCCACTCACTCGTTCAAGGGCAACACATCTAGCTAATTTCTGTGGGCACTTCACATTCGTATCAATATCTGAACCCAAGAAAGTTGATGAAGCCTTCATGGAGCCTGAATGGATTCAAGCTATGCAAGAAGAGCTTCAGCAATTTGAGCTGAATAATGTATGGGAACTGGTTAAGCGTCCTGATCCTCGCAAGCACAATATAATAGGCACCAAATGGATATATCGCAACAAGCAAGATGAGCATGGTCAAGTTGTCAGAAACAAAGCTCATCTCGTTGCTCAAGGATACACTCAAGTTGAAGGGATTGACTTCGATGAAACATTCGCTCTTGTGGCTAGACTTGAAGCCATACGCGTACTGCTGGCCTATGAAAATCATCATAACATTCTTCTGCATCAAATGGATGTGAAAAGCGGTTTTCTCAATGGCAAGATTGACGAAGAAGTGTATGTTGCACAACCGCCTGGCTTTGAAGATCCAAAACATCCTGATATGGTGTACAAGCTCAACAAGGCACTGTATGGCCTCAAACAAGCCCCTAGGGCTTGGTATGACACACTCAAAGACTTCCTGAAGAGCAAAGGCTTCAAACCTGGTTCCCTCGACCCCACTCTCTTCATGAAGACATATGATGGTGAACTGTTTGTGTGCCAAATATACGTGGATGACATTATCTTCGGCTACACCAATCAGAAATACACTGATGAGTTTGGATATATGATGCAAGAGCAATATCAGATGTCCGTGATGGGAGAGCTGAAGTTCTTCCTTGGTCTTCAAATACGTCAGCAACACAATGACATCTTTATATCTCAAGAGAAATACCTCAAAGATTGCCTGAAGAAATTTGGAATGCAAGATTGCAAAGGCTACACGACGCCAATGCCAGCCAAACATCATCTGGGTCCGGACGACAATGGTAAAGAGTTCGATCAAAAGGTATATCGCTCCATGATTGGTTCCTTGCTTTATTTATGTGCATCTAGGCTAGATATCATGCTTAGTGTTTGCATGTGTGCCCGGTTCCAAGCGGCACCAAAGGAATCGTATCACTCAGCTGTGAAGCGAATTCTCAGATATTTGGCTCACACACCAACACTAGGATTATGGTATCCAAAGGGCTCAGAGTTTTATCTAGTTGGATTCTCGAATGCTGATTATGCCGGTGACAAGGTGGATCGCAAGTCTACATCAGGCACATGCCATTTTCTAGGACGATCACTTGTATGTTGGTCTTCAAAGAAGCAGAACTGTGTATCTCTCTCCACTGCTGAATCTGAATACATTGCTGCTGGATCTTGCTGCGCTCAGCTTCTATGGATGAAGCAAACACTCAAAGACTATGGCATTCACCTAAAGCAAGTGCCACTCTACTGCGACAACGAAAGCACCAACAATATTGCCAACAACCCAGTCCAGCACTCGAAGACAAAGCACATTGAAATTCGTCTCACTTTCTCAAAGATCATGTTGTGAAGGAAGATATTGATACCATACACGTCAACACTGAAGAGCAATTGCAGATATCTTCACCAAGCCCTTGGATGAGAAGAGGTTTTGCAAGTTTCGGTGTGAGCTAAATATCTTGAAATCCTCAAATGTCCTGTGATCAGACACACATCCTAACACTTATGCATGTTGATGACTTAGATGTGCAACACACGAAGTAAAGTATATCTTCAATAAATGAAGACTTACATTCTGAGTGTGAATACATTAACATGGAATTTGACTTCGGAGCGCCGCGATAATTGTGCGCCGTGTCTGGGTCTAATACTTCCTATATGGTGGGTAACGCCACCACCAAATTCTTCTGTTGAAGTGTTTTACCCATGGCGTTACATTTGCTATGTCTTCACATTTGGTTTCTCTTCATTTTCAACTTGTCTTAATGATTATCTTCACTATGTTGATATGATTGTCTTCTAGTATATACTGATTTGGTTTGGTTTCTGTCCTCTATAGCATTCACTTATAGCTATGGCTTCTTGATGAATCTTTTGAACTAAGTGAATGTGATCGGACCCTAACCCCTCTATGCTTCTTTCCCAAGTCTATCTATCCAAATCATATGCATTCTATTGACACTGTCAAATGTCTTCTCTGCCTCCATGTCAGCAGAAGACACAGAGACAACATTAATCCGTTTTCAATGCTAAATCCTTTCACCTGAAACCCGGAGAAGTGGGAACGACCATCCGACAATCTAGGCGTGTGTGGGAACGTGGAATAACCTCCGATGTGTTGCATGATAGCCACGTGTCCCTCAGATGTGAATCGCTAGGGGCACTTGTGTAATAACTCTGTGCCGTCCCTATCCCTATAAATACACGCCTCACCACAGACATTATCCTTTCTTCCACTCTCGCACAAACCCTAGCGCCACCGCTAGCCCTCGATGATGCCGGCGACGAAGCGCTTAGCTGCCGTGACCTCACCGACGCCGTCTTCACGCCGGCCGCGGACATCGTCTTCTCCGCCGTCGCCGTAGGTGTCCTCCGTCGCCAAGTTAGGGCACGGACGATCGAACTGCCCGGCCTCCTCTCCCACTCGGTCTAGCAGTTCTTCATGTGGTAAATAAAACTTCCTTTTACGGCCCCCTTTGATCTTATAGATTCATCACTTTCTACCACAAGAAGTTTCTATTCACACAAGTTGGATCTATTTCATATTGCATCTCATAATATGCCTAGTATGTTCACTTATGCTTCACAAAGAAGTTAGATTCCTCACTTGTACTTATTCGTGGATTCGTACAAATCTAGAACCAACTCTCTATCTATGAGTGAATGTCTTCGCACTATGAGGTCAATGTCTTCTAAACTGATTTATCTTCAAAATCTTCTGAGAATGCATATGACATCTTCCCCTTCTCTCGCACCTTAATGCTGTCACAGGTACATGTCCGTGGGAGAATCCCTTGGTTCTCATAGTCTGCATTCATTTGCAGAATTCTTACAGCATCACATTAACTCTCCCGAAGCCAGTTCCTGTTTGACTAGAAAGCGGAAGCCTTTGAATCCTTTAAACGTATTGAAGCCCTTCAGTTTAAGCTTCATGGCACCAAAGAAACCTACAAGAAAGGGTGGCAGACAGCATCGTGGCAACACCTCAAGAGATTTGCCTCCTGACCTCTATGAGCTTTACAAGACAAATCCAGAGGAGGACTATAATCAACGAAAAACTTGAATCCAATGGATTCGAAGATATTGGGCAGAATAGTGGTTCAAGTACAGGTTCGTGACCTAGGAGTATGCTGAGAAGAATGCCATCAAACGACCATGGGGAGACATTCTATACAGAAATCTTCAACCCAAGTCCAGAGCTGAAGCCATTGAACAAGGCTTCTATCCTTGCATGGTCCGTGGACCGCAGCCTGTGGATGCCGACCCATCTTCATTACTGTGGTGCCGCGATGATAATCTGTTCAAGCGCAACCTTCAGTTTGCCAGGAACTCGGCCAAAGAGAACAAGAAGTCACGAGGCTTAGACTTCAATCCAGGCCCCTCTGCTCCTCGTGCTGATGGCACACACGAAGCTGAACCCAATCTGGTTGGGCCCTTCTACAACCTAGAAGGTCTCATCACTTATATCATGGTTCAAGGGACAGCCGTGGATGAGCCTGCAGATGACGCTGAATCTGATGAAGCTCCTGCACCGCCGAAGCCAAAGAAACTGAAGAAGCCTAAAGCTTCAAAGCCTGCTTCTTCACCAAAGGTCTTACAGGCGAAGCCTCTGGCCACTGCACCTCCTGAACACAGTGTGCAGTTGGAAGATTTGTCAGGCATCTCCAAGCCCTCGAGAGTGAAGATGCCCTTGCAACCCACCAGCCAAGAACTGACTGCTATTGCTATTCTGTGCAATGACGCCATTGATTTGTCCAGCGATGAAGATCTTGCAGATGACGCTCTTGAGCAACTGATTAAGAGCAAAGAAGAAGCAGAAATCTTCAATGATTTGCCTCTCTTTGACGTAGCAATCCTCCACAACTTCATTGATGAGTGGTTTGAAACCCCCAATCTCAGCTTTGATGATCTGCAACTTCCAATTGGCCTCAGCGTCGCTTTCACTGGCGCCATTGCTTCTAAGCTAGCTCTAGCTCAGTGCATCGTTGAACTGAAGCAAAAGATCGACAATGAGAAAGCTCAGTTCAAGAAGCACATGGCCAAGCTCAGCGTGCAAGATGTGAAAAACTTCAAGATTATGTTGCACGAGCTCAAGGAAGCCTTTCTCAAGAAACGTGAAGAAGCTAAAGGGTCTCGTGAGCGCATGAAGAGTCTGGCTGACAAGTGCGTGCAAGCCTACAATGAAGCTGAGAAGCGCAAGGCTCTTGGGCGTCCTGGCATCGACCCCAGAATGGCGGCCAAGCCAAAGAAGAAGAAGCCAGCTGTGGCCGAACCCGAAGCAACAAGGCAGGAAGTACATCCCATTGTCTTCCCTGCCAGTATGACAGGTTCGAAGCCTAAGGTCCCCACAGTGGCTTCAGAACTAAAGAAGACAAGGGCTGCCGAGGCTGAAGCCAGAAAGAGGAAAAATCCGGAAGCTTTTGATGCCACTACCTCCATTAAGAAGCGCAAAACCAAGAAAGATCGGGCTGCTCCCACAGAGCCCCTTATCGTCGAGCCCATCTCGGTTGCTCGTCCTGCCTCTTCGCATCAAGAATGATGGATGATAGTTCATGAGCCTGCTTCCACAGAGGCTCCTGAAGCTGAACACATTCCAGCAGTTGACCCCATCACTGCTGAAGACATTGGTCACCATGACAATATTGAAGATGATGAAGTCCTTCCTCAGATCGAGCACCAATTGGTATCATCGCCTGTGCTCACGCATAGCGAACTCATCAGCATTGGTCGTCCTCTGATGCCAACTGCTCAGGATGCATCGTGGGCTGATCACCCACAGAGACAAGACACTCCAAGCTCTCCCCAACCGCAAGCTACCCCACCAGTGCAAGATGATGATGATTTTGAGGCCCCGCATGCTCCATCTCCACAAGCGTCGCCCGCATTACGCAGGCTTCGCAAAGGACCCAGGCCCCAAGTCAGTCCTACAATGCACGTGTCTGAATCCGAAGCCAAAATGGCTGAAGATGTTCCGGCTGCATCAGCCGATGAAGAAGAAGATGAAGAAGAAGCCCCAAGAGTTACTAGAGTTGCTACACCCCGTCTCACCAAGATGTTGTTCTCGAGGAGAACGTGACCGACCCTCCAGCTTCTGAAGTGGAGGTTCACAACCCTGAGGCGGCCACCAACATCACTGCTGACGCCAATGACGTTGTCATGGTTGAAGCCAATACGGCGCCAGAAGTCAATGAGGCACCAGAAGTCAATGTAACACCTGAAGTCAATGCTGTAGCACCTGAGGTCCAAGCACCTGAAGCACATGTGGCCCCTAAAGCCCATGAAGACAATGCCAATGCCCATGTCCCCCCTCCAAGACGTCACACAATGGAGCTGGCATTTGATCGTGGTCAGCCGGTTATGGTTCGATGGCCCATTTTGACTCCTCCGCCTGCTGCTGGTCCACAATTTGAGTACCACGTTGAGCACAGGCCTCAAGTCCAAAAGCTCAAGCCAAGACTTCCACGATTCCCAGGCACTGCCACTTCACCTGGGGTCTTCAATGCAAATGGCTTCCTGGCACATAATACCTTCTTCAATAGCTCCAAGAACCCTTATACAAGACCACACATTTCCTCAGATCGGTTCTGGAGCTAGCAGCAGCGCAACTACTACTCTTGTGTCCTATACAATCTAGGGCGCATATTTCCACATATGCGCCTTGACTCTGAAGCTATAGCTGGACTGCCCTGCCTTGAAGAAGCATTGGACTGTCTCAGAGATGCTGGTCTGTTGCAGTTCGTCACTGACAAGGAGCACTGGAACGAAGAATTGCTGCTTAAATTCTATGCCACTCTTCATATTTGAGGTAACAACAGGGATCTGAAGACTTGGGTATTTGAGTGGATGACATGCAATGTCCATCATGAAGCTAAAGCTCTTGATATCATTGAGCTCACAGGCCTGCCCACTCCTGGTGAATACTATGAACCAGGTTGTTAACAACATCAAAATGCCTTGGAAAGCATCTTTCAGAAGCCAGAACCCAACATGAGTCAAATGCTGAGCATGATGAAGCCTTTGTCTCATGACGCTGAATACCCATCTGAGTTCTTCGTTGAAGACCTAGAGTATCTGCCTCGCACCATTTACCACATCACCAGGAAGACTCTATGGCCTGTCAAAGGACACTCATCTACAGCAAAGCTTGAAGGAGCAATGAAGACTTTGGTTTTCTATATCTTCAATGGCATCAACTTCAATGCTCAAGACTTCTTCATTAGGCAGTTGGCTGCATCTGGCTCTGACATCTTTGGGTTGAAATTCTATGCTCCATGGGTCATGCTTCTGATAAAGCGTCACTCAGCTTTCAACTATCAGCCGTCTGTGCGCAATCATCTTATATTCTTGCCCGAGGTTGATCTGTCAGTTGAAGACATTTACCCAGAGCCTGCTAAGGATCCCATTTATCTTCACAATGTTGGTCACCAAAGCTTCACCCAGCCCATTGAAGGGATTCCAGCCGTTTCTCGTGTTTATCCCCTGGCTGGAAACACACGTGTCCCTCGTGCTCAAACTGATGTCAATGGTAGCACCATTGCACAAAGGCCTCAAAGACGATCTCGTGTCCTCAATGACCGAGAGCTTCTCATCGCGCTGCATCAGAAACAGGACAAACATCACGACTGGCTTAAGCGTCAGATGCAAAGCCTCTTGGTGGATGTCAACCGCATTCGCAATCTTGCCACCAAGAATGCCTTTGTCACTCATGAAACCTGTCGGAGGTCGTGGAAGAGTTTGACCCTACTTAGTGCCGAAGCTGATCTGCACGACGATGGCTTCACCGAACGCTTCAAGTTTGACTAAACTCCTCCCAGAAATGCTCACTTGCGTCGGACTCCCTCACTTGAATACTCTGAATACTCGTCCTCAGCTGCAACCGTAAATGCCAGAGTCATCGATGACCAAGATGATGCAACTTCACCTCCTCCACCTTCAGCGCGAATCAACACTGCACCAAGTTCGTCTGCACCACCAACCAACACCGACAACCCTGCTGCTTCACCAACTCCTCAAGGGAACGAGTAGGTGCTCTATGTATTCAAACCTTTTTGGTCCTTACTGACAAAAGGGGGAGAAGCATATGAGTTGATAGTCTTCAAGCGGGTCTATATGGGTTGTTGATTTACTTTTTACTACTTTTGCCAAGTGCCTACAACTCTCATTTTTGATACATTTGGTTCTTTGAGTCGTAACACTTAAACTCGATGGTCGTCTGCTACTTATTTGCTATTCTGTGATGCGATGATAAATTCCACATGTGCGACGATAAATTCCGCACTTAGATCATTTTGCAGACGTCCATTTTTCATTATGCATGTCATTATCTTCGTTACATCATATCTTGCATAATGACTTGTCATCATAGGTTGAAGAGGATCTCCACAAGTACAACCTGCCATGTGCATTTGCATTCCAAAAGCAAACTACTTATATGCACATCTTCAGGGGGAGCCCTTGCAACTTATGAAGATAATACCCTATTCTTTACAAATTCACATATTTTATTCCCCGTTGAAAACTTCAACCAGTTTGTCATCAATCACCAAAAAGGGGGAGATTGCAAGTGCATCTAGTGCCACCCCTAGTTCGTTTTGGAGTATTGACGACAAACCTGGTTGAGGGAGTAATGTGTTTGTGAGAATTGCAGGATAACACAGGTAGAAGTCCCTCATTGATTAGGTTTTCCTACGAGAGATGACCCCTAAAAATGTATGAAGACATTGAAGTCAAAGGTGGTATGTGAAGACATTCACATTGAAGTCTATGACAAGAGAAGACATCGCATGAAGACTATGGAGCACGAAGACTTAGGTGTTTCATCGTTCTTTTTCTTCTTTGTTGAGTCATAGGAACCATCGTACTGTTAAGTGGGGTCCAAGAGAACCAGTCAGAATGACTGAAGTGATGCTTAACCAAAATCCTATGTCTTCGAGTGAAGACTATGAGAGCAAATCTTGTCCAGAGTTGAATAAGTCAGCTTTGCTTGTAGCCCAAGTAAAGTTGCCGTGTGTGTTTGAAATCTGACCGTTGGAACACGTGTCGGTTCCTTAGTGACCGAGGGTCATTTCGGACAAATCAGGTCGGGTTGCCTAGTGGCTATAAATAGCCCACCCCCTACAACCATAAACGGTTGGCTGCTCAGAGTTAGTGTATGGCTTTTGTCGTTTGAGAGAAACCCACCTCGAAGCCTTTGAGAGAGAATTCCTTGCGAGGATAAAGCCCTAACCACCCAGAGCCAAAGAGAGTTAGGCATCACTGAAGTCTTCTTGTCTGTGTGATCTGAAGACTTATTACACTTGAGGACTGTGAATCCTCCAGCCGGTTAGGCGTCGCGTTCTGAGCATCCAAGAGTCATTGTGGATCATCGGTGAACAAAGTCTGTGAAGGTTTGGAAGTCTACCTTGAAGACTTACTAGAGTAATTGGGCAAGGACTGGGTGTCCTTGGCTCAAGGGGAATAAGGTGAAGACGTGGTCTTCTGAGTTGAATCTCAGCCTCCCTAACCAGATGTACAGTTGTCGCGGCAACTGGAACTGGTCCAACAAATCATTGTCTTCAATGAGTCACTGGTTTCATCCTTCCCACTCCTTTACTTACTGTTGGCCCTGGTGAAGTCATTGCCTGATTGCATTATTTTTGTCTTCATTGAGTGACTGCTTGTTCTGATTGGCTTCACAATATCTTCCTACCTGATCTTTACTGCCTAGCTGCTATTAGTCATTGTGCTTTCACTTCTTTGAATACTTGACTATGGATTGTCTAGTGTTGTCTACCTTCCGCTGCATGGTAATAGGTTTATTTCTATCGTTTGTCTTTGAAACTTCCATGTTTTGAAGACTTTCATAAAAACCGCCTATTCACCCCCCTCTAGTCGATCACTAGCACTTTCAGGCAGCCTCTCTTATGGGGAAATGTAGTATAGTGCTTCCATGAGCCATAGTAGTCCGCTACAGCCCGGTTCACCGGAGTCCTGGTAGCCCAGCACTACTGCTCAAGACACTTGACTGGCCGGCATGTGTTTCACTTTGTTCCTATGTTTGTCCCTTCGGGGAAATGTCACGCGGTGACATCCGGAGTCCTGCCTAGCCTGCTATAGCCCGGGTTCCCAGAGTCCTGTTAGCCCAGTGCTACAGCCCGGATTCACACGTTGCTGACCGGCATGCTCGATGTGATTCATGTATGCCTGTCCCCATAGGTTAGTGCCGCTTTGGGTTCACGACTACTCATGTCGGCCCAGGTTCTCTGTCATATGGATGCTAGCGACACAATCATATACGTGAGCCAAAAGGCGCAAACAGTCCCGAGCCATGGTAAGGCGACACCCGTGGGAATACCGTGCATGAGGCCACAAAGTGATATGAGGTGTTATAGGCTAGATCAGTGTGACTTGGAATCGGGGTCCTGACAGCATTGGCATCAGAGCCGGACTGCCTGTAGGTTCGTTGAGCCAAACTGGTCGATGTCGAGTCTAGAAATGCTTTAGTTATATGTAGAGGAATTGATTGTGGGAGGGAATGTAAGGCTCTTTTACTCCTTTACCTTATGCCCTCTGATCTAAGTCATTCTGTTCTCATTCTACATGGGTTAAGGACTAGGCTCTCTTCTCTCTATCAGGTTCACATGTTACTAGTCCGTAGTAACTTATAGGATTGTGGGTTCAAGGCTCAGTTCAGTTTCTAGTACTTTTAGTATGTTGCCAGTTGAACCAGAACCTTGATATGATATTGTTGAGTGGTTTTGCAAGTTGTTGTGAATGTCTCAAATCTTTTTCTGAGCATTTACAGCCGTTATGCTGTCCAATTTCTCCTAGAAAATTCTAGTGTCTTTGCATTATTCTGTGCTCTCAGATGGCCACCCGTTCCTAGAACCAAGTGGTTCGTCTGACTCGGTGCCTCGATGTACCCGGTCACACGGCCATGCTGGTCTGAGTGATGGTCGAGACAGGCTATCGATGGTATCCTAAGTATACCGCAGTTCCGAGACTTCAATCAGAGCCAATACCATTGTACAGTCAGGATATACCCCTCTTATCCTGGAGCCACTGAACCCCTTCACTGCTCTTATGGACTTGGGGTTACTATCGAGATGTTAGTGCAGGACGCAGCTTACTCAATGATGACTATCATTCGAGCCAGAACTACCTTGCTTCAGAACACCAATTTCCGCTACATGCCAGCCTCACTCCCTGGGGCACAGGGGTACTATTAGGCTTTGTACTATGACTCTACACATGAGGATTCACTACTCCGCACCACTGCCGAGATGCTCGAGGACAAGGACCGCGAAAATCGTGCCTTGCGAATGGAGCTCTTCAACTCTTGCTCTGACCACTGGCCACTTTGACACGGTTTGCTCCTGCCGTGCAGGCCGGATACATGGACATGAGGGACCTGTACCCCATGCTGTCTGGGTTGCCAGATTGTATGGACTGGCGTGATGTAGGGGGCATCACCCCTCCTCGTGGCCCCGGCTGGCACCGTTTGTTGGACCAAGGCCACATCTGAGTCCCTATGGCCCGCAAGCTCCACAGGACCGTCTGTTCCCAGATGATCATGTTCCGCTCCCAGGTTTTGGTGGTGACTTTTATGAGGATTACTACGGAGCTGTCTGAGCTAGTAGTAGTTTCACTAGTACTGTAATAGTTGTATTCTCCATAGTCCTGCATGACCCGTGGGATATGACTTGGTGTGTATCATGCTCCGGAGGTGTAGAAAATAATGTATATGAGCTTGGAATGCCTCCGATGAGATGTAACGTCTTTCACCGTAGTTGTACTCTAGCCTGGGCTTGTACTAAACTATGTACGGTGTATATGACCGATGTTATATATATGGCAGTTTCTATATTACCATGTCGTGCAATGAACATCTCAGCATTCCATGTTATCCATTACATTCCGCACTTCCTTGCCAAGATTGTGCCATCCTTGTCTAAACCATTGTCTTGTTTTTCCTAGGATGGTCAACACCCGCAGCAACCCTGCTGCCCCGGAGCAGGGGGAAGCCAGTGTAGCTAGGGATGAGAATCTGCCTCACCCGCCTTCTCTGGCCGAAGTTATGCTGGAGGCAGAAAGAAACAAGCGTGAGACTAACCGCTTCCTGGAGAGGATTGAGCAGAACACTGCACGTCATCAGAGGAACGACTTGGTGTCAATCAATGACTTTATCAAGTTGTACCCACCAAAGTTTAATCATTCCGCCAAGCCCCTCGATGCGGATTATTGGTTTCGCAGCATCACCCATAAGCTTCGTTCTGCCAACGTAGCCGAAGCTGATAAGGTTACCTACGCTGCCTATCACCTCAAAGGCCCCGCTAGCCTTTGGTGGGAAAACTTTGAGGCTATGCGCCTGGTCGGCCAAATCACTACTTGGGTTGAATTTAGTGAGGCTTTCTGTGAGCATCACATCCCGGAAGGTCTCATGGATCGTAAGAGGGAAGAGTTCTGCAATTTCACCCAAGGCAGACTAACTGTTGATGCAGACAGCCGTGAGTTTGGAAATTTAGCACGTTATGCTCCTGAAGAGGTATCCACCGATGCTAAGAAGCAGGCAAGGTTCTGCAAGGGACTTAGCCCCGAGCATCGCCGTGATCTTCGTCTGCATGAGTGCACCTCCTTCCAGCAGCTGGTCAATAAGGCCATGAGTGCTGAGATAGGTCAGACTGACTATGACGCTTCACGCGAGCACTCCCGTGATTTTGGCTCTTCATTCGGCTCTGGATCTCAGAAGCGCCGGGTGTGGACTCCAAACACAGCGCTGCCACCCTGGTTCACCCCGAGGCCATCCTTTGAGGTGCCTCGGCCCAACTAGCAGTTTGCATCGCCTAAGACCTATGGTGGCCCTGCTGCTAATGTTGCTCCACGCCCCAATGTTGTGACATGTTTCAAGTGTGGAGAGCCGGGTCACTACAGTCGAGAGTGCCCCCAGAACAACAACCCCAACCAGTCTGGAAAGTCCGTTGGCCGTGATAAGCCAGCGGGAAAGACATTCTACGCCAAGCCAGCCACCACTACACGTGGCCATGTCAACTATGTCTCAGCTGAGGAGACTCGTGATGATCCTAACATCGTCCTTGGTATGCTCCTTGTTAATTGCCATCCGGCTTCTGTTCTTTTCGATACTGGAGCATCTCATTCATTCATATCTGAGAGCAATGATCGATTGCATAACACGACATTCTATGACATGCCCACTTCCATGGTAATTAAAACTCCGGGTTCCGAATGGCAAACTTCTAGAGTAAGCCATGGGAATGATCTTGTCGATAGACTTGTCTTCCTTGCATCCTTAATAGCTCTCAAGTCCTCGGACATAAACATCATCTTGGGTATGGACTGGTTGTCAGCTCATTATGCTAAGATTCATTGTGCCACTAGAACCGTTCAACTTACTCACCTATCAGGCAAGACAGTCAATGTCTTAACTTGAGTGGCCAAGCGCCAGCTTTACTCCCTAAATGCCAACCCCCTTCCAGACCTTGGAGATATTCCGGTAGTCTGAGACTTCCCAGATGTCTTTCCAGAAGAACTGCCAGGTGTTCCACCTGACAGGGATGTCGAGTTCGTGATAGACCTTGTTCCAGGGACCGTCCCAATTTCTAGAAGACCCTATAAGATGGCACCCTTACAACTAGCCGAGATTAAGATTCAACTCGATGAGTCCTTGAAAAAGGGTTTCATCCGTCCTAGTTCTTCTCCTTGGGCTTGCCCCGTCCACTTCATCAAGAAGAAGGATGGAACGGATCAGATGCTTGTAGATTACCGACCTGTCAACTTGGCCACTATCAAGAACAAGTATCCGCTCCCCAGGATCAATGATCTGTATGATCAGCTCGCTAGATCCTCAGTCTTTTCCAAAATGGATTTGAGCTTGGGCTACCATCCAATCAAAATAAAAAACGGGGACATTCCCAAAACGGCCTTTGTTACTCGTTATGGCCAATACGAGTACATCGTCATGTCCTTCGGTTTAACCAATGCCCCAACCACCTTCTCTCGGTTAATGAACTCGATCCTCATGGAGTATTTGAATAAATTCGTCGTGGTATACCTTGACAACATACTCATCTACTCCAAGAATGAGGAAGAACATGCCGAACATCTAAGGCTGGTATTGGCGAAACTTCGAGAGCATCGCCTTTATGCCAAATTCTCCAAATGTGAATTTTGGTTGCCAGAAGTGACCTACCTAGGCCATGTAATCTCTGGTAAGGGTATTGCTATCAATCCCGAGCGAGTTCAAGCCGTCCTTGATTGGACTCCACCTGAAACGGTCAAGCAAGTTCGGAGCTTACTTGGCTTAGCGAGCTATTGTCGCTGCTTCATCGAGAATTTCTCCAAGGTTGCTAAACCTCTAACTGAACTCCTCAGGAAAGATAAAAAGTTCGAGTGGACCCCACAGTGCGAGTTCAGCTTTCAGGAACTGAAAAGACGCCTGACATCTGCTCCCGTACTGGTACCACCAGATTTCTCCAAGGACTTTATTATCTATTGCGACGCCCCGCGACAAGGACTAGATTGCATACTCATGCAATATCGTCAGGTAATTGCCTATGCTTCACGACAATTACACCCACATAAGGAAAACTATCCCACACATGATCTAGAGCTTGCAGCTGTAGTCCATGCACTTAAAAATTGGCGACATTACCTTCTCGGTAATCGTCGCGAAATCTTCACTGATCACCAAAGTCTGAAATATATCTTCACCCAACCGGATTTGAATCTCAGGCAAAGACGTTGGGTCGAGTTGATCTCGGATTACGACTTAGGGATAACTTACTCCCCGGGAAAAGCCAATGTCATGGCTGATGTACTAAGTCGTAAATCCTATTGTAACAATCTGATGTTACAACAAAGTCAACCACTTCTCCACGAGGAATTTCGTAAGCTTAACCTTCACATAGTTCCTTGAGGATTCCTATCCACCCTGGTGGCGAAGCCTAACCTTACGGATCAAATCATAGCTGCCCAGAGGCGTGATAAGGGCATATCCCGGATTAAGGAAAACATCACTAGCGGAGTTGTTGAATGTTTTTCCATGAATGAGTGAGGTGTTGTCTTCTTCGAGAACCGCTTGGTGGTTCCCAAGAAGCAACATCTACGTCAGTTGATTCATAAGGAAGCTCATGAATCCCCTCTCACCATTCATCCCGGTAGTACTAAAATGTATCAAGACCTACGTTGGAGGTTTTGGTGGACTAGGATGAAGAGAGAAATTGCTCAATACATTGCTAGTTGCGACGTCTGTCGTCGTGTTAAAGCAGAGAATCAACGACCTGCTGGCACCCTTCAACCTTTGGCTATTCCTGAATGGAAATGGGATAAAATCAGTATGGATTTCATTACCGGGTTTCCCAGGACCAAGAGAGGGGATAATGCTATCTTCGTAGTTATCGATCGTCTTTCCAAAGTAGCCCACTTCCTACCTGTTCATGAGAGTATCACCGCTAGCCAGCTAGCTGACTTATACATCTCCCTAATAGTGTCTCTTCATGGTGTCCCATTGGGAATTAACTCAGACCGTGGGAGTCTCTTCACCTCTCTATTTTGGGAAAGTTTCCAAAATGCTATGGGAAATCGTCTCTCCTTTGGCACCGCCTTCCACCCCCAATCAAGTGGTCAAGTAGAACTAGTCAATCAAATTCTGTAGGATATGCTCCGAGCTTCTGTCATCTCATTCGGAATGGGTTGGGAGAAATGCCTTCCATTCGCGGAGTTCGCTTATAACAATAGTTATCAAGCTAGCTTGGGCAAAGCTCCTTTCGAAGTTCTCTATGGACGAAAATGTCGAACGCCTCTTAACTGGTCAGAAACCGGGGAAAGACAACTCTTTGGCCCGGATATGATTCAGGAAGCAGAAGAGCAGGTTCGCGTTATTCGTGAGAAATTGAAAACAGCCCAATCTCATCAAAAGAGCCAATATGATCGCAAACATAAGCTCATGACTTATGAAGTCGACGAGAAGGCTTACCTTCGGGTTACTCCTTTAAAGGGAACCCATCGTTTCGGTATCAAAGGAAAATTGGCTCCTCGTTACATTGGACCCTTTCGCATTCTTGCCAAACGAGGAGAAGTTGCCTACCAATTGGAACTACCTCCGCATCTTTCCAGAGTTCACGATGTCTTCCACGTTTCTCAACTCAGGCGTTGCTTCGCGGATCCTATCCGTGGCGTGGACCACGAAATGCTTGATCTCCAAGATAATCTCACATATCGGGATATCCCGTTCGTATCCTTGATCAAGCCCAGCGTACCACTTGACGCCATAACATCAAGTTTCTCAAGGTTCAATGGTCACACCACTCTGAAAAAGAAGCCACTTGGGAAAGGGAGGATCGTCTTCGACTTGAGTACTCCACCTTCTTCCCAATGGATCCTAAATCTCGGGACGAGATTCTTTTGAGTGGGGGTGAGTTGTCACAGCCTAGCTAGTTCATGCATTAGAGTGTTGCATCATGTCTACTTTTCTAGAAAACTGAAATGGGGATGGCAGAACCCCCAGCACCCCCCTGAAACAACTAGGGTTTACTAAATTCATTTTCAATGAACCCAAAATGCCCTTCATAAATGTTCACCATCTTTGGTCCTGGCTAAACCCTCTGCCAAAAATGGTTTCATATTTTTGGAAGCCATTCTGGATTTTTGCACCAAGCCATAAGTATTTGCATTTGGGCAATTTAAATCCTATAAATATTTTAAAATGCCCAAATAATCTTGAAGGCATTTTTAGGCTGTTGAGAATATTTTCAAATGTGCCTCTGAATATTTTCAGGGTTTTCCTAAATGGAATAGTATTTTTACTATTTCAAAACACAGTTGCAGAAAAAAAATACAAAACAGAAATTAAAGCAGAGAGCAGAGGACTTACCTGGCAAACTATAGCAGGCCCACCTAGCCGGCCTAGCCCAACAACCGCTCCAGCGAGCTACTTGACTCGGCCAGGCAGGCAGGCAGCTGCTCAATGCCGGCACCAGCGCACGCCACACAGCTGCCCGCCGCCCTGCTTCCTCCCCTCGCCGTTCTGCTGGCCTGGGTCGATCACCCACTCCTCCCCCGAGCTCGCAGACACAGCCCTTCCTCCCCAGCTCCTCTCCCTCGCTCTCCTGCACCATGGCTGACGCCGCCGTGCCCGCGCCACCGTGAAACACGCGTCCGCCGTCGTCCCCGTGTCGCGCTGCCAAGTCCAACAGCTCCGTCGTCGCCGTCCACGTCGAGCAGGCCAAGCCCCGAGCGCTCGCCCGCTCTAGAGTCGCTGATGACTCCGTCTTCCCCAACTCTGGCCGCCGAGATCGCCATCGCCACCCTGCTCAGCTCCGGCCTTCCCCGAGCCCGCTTCGATGCCTGTTGTGATCGCCGTGAGCCCTGCTCCGTCCTCCCCCTCTCCGTTACCTCTCTCGTGCACCGTATGCACCGCACCAAGCTCACCCGCACCCGCCGCCGCCGAGCTCGTCGCCGACGTGACTCCGGCCACCCATCGGCCACGTCACCGCGTCTAACACACTCACCGCACTTGCAGGAACCCGTAGCACCACTCCACGCGCCTCGCCGTGCCCCGTAGCCTCGGGTTCGACCTCACCCGAGCTCCGGCAGCCGCACAGCTCGTCGCCGGTGATGTTTCCGGCCACCCCGAGCTCCCCCACTGCCACCCAACGACGCGGCTTGCTCCCAGCTACGCGTAGATGCCCTCCACCGTCCATTTGGTCGCCGGAGCATGAAACCCGCACTGCCCCGCTGCGCCTGGCCTCGCCGGTGGCTAAACGCCGGCGAGTTTGACCCCATTGACCCTGTTTGACTTCATGTGGGCCCAGGTTGACTCCCCCCTGAGTCTATGACAAGTGGGGCCGCTCTGCTAATTAACTTAGATTAGCACTAACTAAATTTAGTTAGTTTAAATAACTACTGACACGCGGGTCCCACTGGTCAGGTTTGACCTGGACCGGCTCCGTTGAACGCTAACGCCACCCTGACGCAATGCTGACGCGTTAATTCAATTACTGGAATTATTCTTATACAGGAAATTCCAGAAAATACTACGAACTTCAAAAATTCATAACTTTTAATCTATAACTCCAAATGCAAAGAGTTATATATGAAATTTGATCAGAAAAATTCAATCTTTCCATTTGTAATGGTTTCATGCATGACAAAACACTTTAACCTTGCTGTTTAGGCGAAACAAGCAAATGCACTTATATGACTTAATAACATAAGCTTCCATTTGAACCTTTGATTCAAATGAACTCACACCAACTTGTTTCACAATGCATTAGCCAGGACACCTCATATTGCCTTGTCATAGCATGCATCATATTGTTGCATACTGCTATGTGATGATTATGTTCTGTGATGTCTTTCGTGGTAGGTTCTGCCTCCGAGGATATTCTCGAGTATCCAACTGAAGGGCAGTACCCTACTACTACTCCATCAGGCAAGCAACCCCATTGATCATATCGATACAATCCCATGTTCTCACTCCTTCTCTCATTTACCGCATTTAAGACAACAATGTTTCAAACTACTGTGTGCTGCGGTAGTTGAACCCTTATCCTCTGCATGACCTGTCATTGCCACAGTAACTAGATGAAACCCACTAGCATGTGTAGGAGTTGATTGAGCCATGTATGTGTTTCCTACCTTGCTATGCCTGCTATGCTTAGAGTTGTGTCAGGTCTGGTTCATCTGGGTGATGGGCTAGAGTGAAATGTTTACGTTGGTAATGTGAGGGATGTGTTGAACATGTTTTGGTAAAGGTATCGATGAGAGACCATGTAGGAGTACATGGTGGGTTGTTTCATTAAGGCCGTCCCTAAGAACTGAGATCTGTATGCGTGATTTAAGATTCAGCTACTACCACACATTGGGCCCTGAAATATGACCCCGCTCGACTTACTGATCCCTCTCGTCCTCTATCCAGGAGTTGCAACTAGTTTTTGGTGTTTATAGGTTATGTGTTGGCGGCCGTGCGTAGCGCTGACCCCAGGGGTGGGCTATGATGCGGTAGATACACCATGGCACGGTGTACCGAGTCGCCTGTTTGGTGTCTCGGGAACCCTGCACACATCGTTTGGGGCCGTTGAGGACACCCCGGCCAGATTTCCTTGCGTATGGAACCCGAATAGGCGATAAACCTGGACTAGAGACTTGTGCGGTTAGTTAGGTCGTGGTCTACACCCACGTCGGCTTTCGTTTGAAGTCTGCCGAGCACATGTCGTGTGCAGACGCTAAGTGGTGGAAACATGTGTGACGAAGTACACCCTAGTAGGGTATAAAACTATTCGAATAGCCGCGTCCACGGTAAAGGACTACTTGGTTGCCTATACAATTCATAGACAAGTTAATGGTTACTACTAAAAGACTCAAGATAAGTGTGAGTACCGCGGATTACCCTCTCATAGGAAGACGAGGGAGGATCCACGGTGCAGTATTGTGTTGGTGATTAGTGGACTTGTGTGCGAAAACTATTTTTACAAGTGGGGTCTCGTAGGATAGCTTAGCCAAGAGTTAAAGCTGGCTTGCTGCAATAACTCCACCACCTTCTTGAGAATGAGCATGTATAGTAGGATCTGTTGTAAGACTTGCTGAGTACCTTTGTACTCATGCTGCTTTAATTACTGTTTTCAGATGATAACACCACCCCCTCCGACGGGTTTTATGTAGACCTCGACGTCGATGAGTGACTTGCCACCTAGGTGGTGATTCTGGCCATGGAGGGCCCTATGTAGATAGACAGGCTTCGTCAAGCCTTCTTTCTTTCTAGTGTCTGTACTCAGACTAGTTTGCTTCCGCATGTGCTTGTATGCTTGTATGACTTGAGTGTCGGGTCATGTGACCCCTACCTATATGAACATGTTATGTATGGCTCTCTAGAGCCTTTAAATAAAGTACTTTGAGTTGTAGAGTTTTGTTGTGATGCCATGTTGTATTTACACATATCGATCATATTTGTGTGTATGATTGAAATGCTTGGTATGTGTGGGATCCGACAATCTAGTTGTTTATCCTTGGCAGCCTCTCTTATGGGGAAATGAAGTCTAGTGCTTCCATGAGCCATATTTGTCCGCTACAGCCCAGTTCACCGAAGTCCTGCTAGCCCAGCACTACTGCTCAGGACACTTGACTGGCCGGCATGTGTTTCACTTCGTTCCTATGTCTGTCCTTTCGGGGAAATGTCACGCAGTGACATCCGGAGTCTTGCCTAGCCTGCTACAGCCCGGGTTCCCGGAGTCCTGTTAGCCCAGTGCTACAGCCTGGATTCACACGCTACTGACCGACATGTTCAATGTGATTCATGTATGCATGTCCCCATAGGTTAGTGCCGCTTTGGGTTCACGACTAGCCATGTCGGCCCGGGTTGTCTGTCATATGGATGCTAGCGGCACTATCATATATGTGAGCCAAAAGGCGCAAACGGTCCCGGGCCATGGTAAGGCGACACCCGTGGGAATACCATGCGTGAGGCCGCAAAGTGATATGAGGTGTTACAGGCTAGATCGGTGTAACTTGGAATCGGGGTCCTGACACATGGATTCTACTTCGGGATGTGATTTGCTCTCCTTTCTGGATTCATACTCAGGATATCATCAGATCTTCATGTCTAAGGAAGATGAAGAGAAGACATCATTCATCACCCCATGTCGTACATACTGCTTTGTCCGCATGTCGTTCAGATTAAAGAGTACCGGGTCCGCTTTTGCAAGGGCGATCCAGATTGGTTTTGAGCCACAATTGCACAGAAATATAGAAGCCTATATGGATGATATTATGGTCAAAACCAAGGATAAGGCCACCCTTATCCAGGATTTGGAAGAAACATTTGCTAATTTGTGCAAGATCATTCTGAAGCTTAATCCAGAGAAGTGTGTGTTTGGTGTTCCCTACGGCAAGCTACTTGGGTTCTTCGTGTCTCATCAGGGGATCGAAGCCAACCCTGACAAGATCAAGGCCATTGAGCAGATTCAAGCACCAAGGACAGTTAAGGATGTGAGGTGCTTGGCGGGATGCGTTACCGCACTGAGCAGGTTCATCTCCAGGTATGCCGAGCGTGCCTTGCCGTTCTTCAAGGTTTTGAAGAAGGCAGGACCTATGAAGTGGACCCCGGAAGCAGATGCAGCTCTGCAAGAGCTGAAAACCTACCTATCATCTGTGCCCACCTTGGTTGCACCCAAACCCCAAGAACCATTGTTGTTGTACTTGGCGGCAACTAACCAAGTGGTCAGTGTGACTTTGGTAGCAAAACGAGAGGTGGGTGAGGCAGAAAGTGGCCATACCACGGTAGAGTAAGGAAAGGATTGGGACAACAATGAGCACGACAACAAGAGCAACCCCAAGGACGCGGCAAGGAAGAAAGTGGTGCAGCACCCAGTGTACTTCGTCGGCTCCTTATTATAGGGGGCTATATCGAGGTGCTCTGGCATGCAAAAGTTGATCTTTGGTCTCATTATGGCCTCAAGGAAACTGCGCCACTACTTCCAAGCCCATGAGATCACGATTGTCACTCGTTTCCTGTTGCAAAGGATACTCCGAAACCCTGAGGCAACTGGCAGAATAGTGGAATGGGCTTTGGAGTTATCCAACTTTGGTTTGAAGTTTGAGAGCAGTTCAACTATTCAGAGCAGGGCATTGGCAGAGTTTATCGCAGAATGGACGCCAACCCCTGATGATGAAAGGGCAGAGACCGCTCTCCCCGGCAAGGAATCACCCCAAGAATGGATTATGTAATTTGATGGTGCTTTTTCCCTACAAGGTGCAGGGGCTGGCGTGCTTCTTATTGCCCCCTTCGGGGAGCACTTGAAGTATGTCGTCCAGATGCACTTTGCCTGGGAAGAAGCCACCAATAATACAGCAGAGTATGAAGGGCTCCTAGCCGGGCTCAGGATTGCAGCAGAATTGGGAATCAAGAAATTGATCATTCAAGGAGATTCACAGCTCGTGCTGAGACAAGTCAACAAAGATTACCAAAGCCCATTGATGGAAGCATACGTCAAGGAAGTAAGGAGATTGAAGGAGAACTTTGACGGGTTGCAAACAGAGCACGTACCCCGTGCGGAAGACAGCATAGTTGATCACTTGTCAAAGTGTGGTGTGTAGAAGCTTCCTATGGAACCAAGAAATTTTGTTCTCCATCTCTCTCAACCCTCCATATCACCAGCCACAATGGCCCGAAAAAGGAGAAAGATGGACTACGGTAAGCCTCTCTCGGCAGAGCCATCCGCTCCTGGAAGAGACCTTGCCGGAAACAACTCCTCACAGCTTATCGTACCACCCCCTCCAGCCGGGCCTATGGACCCCGCGAACGAGGCTAGTGCTCTCGCAGCCGAGGAGGTGCCGCTAGTCCTCGTTGCCGAGCCCCAGGCTCCAACTTGGGCAAGGCACATTGTCCACTTCCTCCAAACCGGAGAACTCCCTGGAAATCATGATGAAGCTGAAAGAGTAGCCCAGAGGGCCAGTATGTATCAGTTTGTTGATGACACTCTGTACAGAAGGAGGCCCAACAGTGTGAAATTGAAGTGTGTTTGCCGGGAGGATGGAAAGGAACTGTTGGCTGAAATTCACAAGGGAATGTGCGGCTCACACATTGGAACAAGGGCATTAGTTGCGAAAGCATTCCGGCAAGGATTCTATTGGCCCACGACCCTCCAAGATGCAGTTGAGCTCGTCACGAAATGTGAAGCTTGTCAGTTCCATTCCAAGAGAACACACCTGGCTGCCCAAGCCCTTCAGACCATCCCTCTATCATGGCCAGTTTCGGTCTGGGGCTCGATATCCTCGGCCCCTTCCCCCGAGCAATCAGGGGCTTTGAATTCTTGTTCGTTGCCATCGACAAGTTTACAAAGTGGCCGGAATTGACTGTTGTGAGAAAGGTGACTGCTTAGTCAGCTATCAAGTTCTTGAAAGAATTAGTGTGTCGTTTTGGAGTTCCGGCAAGGATCATCACACACAATGGCACCCAGTTCACGAGCCACACCTTCATGCAATATGTTCACACCCTCGGATGCAAAATCTCATTCGCTTCTGTGGCACACCCCTGGAGCAATCGACAAGCTGAGAGGGCGAACGCTGAAGTGCTTTGTGGACTCAAGACAAAAACTTTCCATATGGTGCAGAATCATGGCGGGCGGTGGATTAAGGAGCTGCTGGTAGTTCTCTGGTCCCTTAGAACGACACATAATCGAGCTACGGGCAGACTCCCTTCTCCCTGGTCTACGAGGCAGAAGCAGTTATCCCCATGAAACTCATTTACGGGTTCCCTCGAGTGCTTGCGTACGATGAAGTAGCGCAAGATCAGCATCGGCGTGACGATGCTGTGCTACTTGAAGAGAACCGTCTCCGGGCTGCTACGCGTGCTGCACGCTACTAGCAAGCCATGCGTCGCTATCATAGTCACAGGTTTCATGCCCGGTGCTTTGAGGAAGGTGAACTTATCCTTAGGAGCGTTCAGTCCGCCAAGGGTACACACAAGTTATCACCGAAGTGGGAAGGCCCTTACCGGGTGGTACGAGTCACCAAACCTGGCACAGTCCGTCTGGAGACCGGAGATGGCACACAGTTGCAAAACTCATGGAATATTGAGAATCTCCATAAGTACTATCCGTAAGGCACGAGGCTGCCAGGCACCGCCCGACAGCCACCCTTTTGTACAGGCCTTGCCTCAGTTGCATGTAACCCCTTGTACAAAGCCGGGGCGATGACCTCATGCAAGATAAAATAAAGAAGTGTTGTGGGGGGGGGCCGATCAAGATCGCATGCATGCACAAGCACATCTAGATCATTGCATAAGCATTTCATGAGCATTTGCATATGCATATAGATATGACTGCATCTTGCATTCATTCTCATCTACATGGAGTTGCAGGTTCCTGCCGTGAACTTGACTCCGACAAGGGACGAGAAGATTGCACGGCACCGTGGTCCCCAACAAGACAAACAGATAAGTTTACCTCTTGTCCATTAGTGTTCTGTATGCTATAAATTGTGCATAGAGAAACCTCGCCGCTCTTTTGAACCTAGGGTGCTCCCATCCTTGGCTCGAACGTTGCTTCTGCCTGGATGGTCGTAGTAGCCCTTGGTGAAAAGGGAGTGGGCGGGGGGCTGGCGTCTTAGTCTGTTCCCCGGCAGATGAAAAGGGTGCCGGCAGGATATCCTGCTGAGAAAACTCGTTTAATTACAGTAAAGAGGCATTCCACCTCTACATGGACATATACATGCACGAGTTCTCGGCAAGGTTTATTTCTTTCATTGACATGCAGATACAAGTACAAGCATTACATAACATAAACATGGATGAAAGGATTACATTATTTGAATTAAAGTTCGGCGATTGCCTACAGATTTAAGATTGAAAAAAGATAAAAATCCAATACCCCCTCTTTTCCTTTCTCTACTCCTCTTCCAAGGATACCAAAGAGAGAGGGAAAGGAGAATAAAAGGGTCATTAGGAAGGGGCGGCGACGAAGGGACCGGCGGAGCGGCCATCCGCCGCGGTCCATAGGTCGCGTGCCCCCAGGAGCTGCGCAAGGTGACAAGCAAGGCCCATCGCCCTTCCCTAAACAAAAAGAAGAAAGGAAAAAGGGGAAGGGACAGAGACGGTAGCAGCATCACCCACAACGGGCATGCAACGCTACCATTGCCTCGGCGGGCCAGACGGAGCGCCCCTTGTTGACATCAGCTCCAAGACCTCCAGGAGGGGTGGTGTTGGGATTACCAATGATCTCCAGTCCCTCCGCCCAGACGAGCCTCAAAGATGCCAAAAGATCTATCACTTCAAGGACCAGGCTCACTCCCCATGCGTCAGCACCAGCGTGACGTGACGTATGCCCCAATCCAGGACCTGGGGGCTGGCCCAAGCTTCATTCTCAAGCATGACCATCAGAAACAGAAGATGAGGAGAGGAGGACCATAGATATGGATTACTCCGCCCTCCTCCCCTTTTGTAGGCTGGGCGGGGAGGGGCATTGTCGGTGTCAAAACCGGTGGATCTTGGGTAGGGGGTCCCGAACTATGCGTCTAAGCGGATGGTAACAGGAGGTAGGGGACACAAAATTTTACCCAGGTTCGGGCCCTCTTGATGGACGTAAAACCCTACGTCCTGCTTGATTAATACTGATGATATGGGTAGTACAAGAGTAGATCTACCATGAGATCAGAGAGGCTAAACCCTAGAAGCTACCCTATGGTATGATTGTATGTTGTCCTACGGACTAAAACCCTCCGGTTTATATAGACACCGGAAAGGGCTAGGGTTACATAAGGTCGGTTACAAAGGAGGAGATATCCATATCTGTACTTCCTAGCTTGCCTTCCACGCCAAGTAGAGTCCCATCCGGACACGAGACAAAGTCTTCAATCTTGTATCTTCATAGTCTAACAGTCCGGCCAAAAGATATAGTCCGGCTGTCTGGAGACCCCCTAATCCAAGACTCCCTTAGTAGGCCCCTGAACCAGGCTTCAATGACGATGAGTCCAGCACGCAGTATTGTTTTAGGCATTGCAAGGCGGGTTCCTCCTCCGAATACACCACGGAAGAATCTGAATACAAGGATAGTGTCCGACCCAGCAAAATAAATTCCACATGCCACCGTAGAGAGAATAATATTTCCACAAATCCAATTTGCTGACTTGTTTTGGCAACACGACATTATGTCATGGCCCGGTGATTATTCGAACCGTTTCCTTTAACTAGCCCCGCACATAACGCGAGGCAGTTTTTTGACACGTCTTGTCAAAGCAGAGATCGTGTTCCCCTTATTACGGGATTCTCATCAATACGGGCATGGGTAACCCAACCGCGCCATCGATTACGGTGCTTGGGGGATAAGCGAGTTTTACCAGGCTAGTGGGGGCGCATAGTTTCGGCCGCCCATATAAAGGGATAAGGATTCACCTTTCCATCCACGCCTTCTTCCTCCTTTGCTCATCCATTTTCGCACACTCGAGCTCTAGCGCCCAAGTCCGCATTTCCCACCTCAACCTTCTCCAACCATGTCCGGAGCGGGAGGCAGGTGGATGGTCTCCTCCGTCACGGAGGGACGCATCAAGAAGCTGAGGAGAGCCGGATACCTGCCCGACAACATCGCGCACCGGCTCCCAGATGAGGGGCAGCTCATCCCCACCCCCAGGCCCCATGAGAGGGTAGTGTTCCTGACCCATTTCCTCCGCGGATTGGGATTCCCTCTCCACCTATTTGTCCACGGGCTCATGTTCTACTACGGCCTGGATCTCAAACTCGTCAACGTAGTCCAGGTCATGCTCATCCGCCGGATCCTCCCGTGCCAACAACGGGCTTTCAACTTGTGCGAGTTCCACCCGGCCCAGCACCGAACTCTGAACAAGCTCTTCGACACAACTCACGAGGATGCCTGGAAGGTGCTATTCAAGGGTGCCGAGGTTCCTCCTCCCACTACCGAGGATCGCGGATTCTGTGCGAAGCGCCAAGCCAGAGCGGTAAGCTATTTTACCTCTCACAGGATACTTGTTTTTCATTGTTTGACTCTATGCGGGATCTAAGCTCCCGTACCTTTGACAGGACTGGCAGGAGACGGTCGGACAGATCGACTGTCCGGCTCCTTTGCCCGAAGGCCCGGCAGATGCTCTTCTGATGAATATGCTGACTCCGGCTCCTTACAAAGTGCTGGAGAAGACCAAGGCCAAGGGAATCCGAAAGAGTTCCCGACGCTAGCCATCATCGGACTCATCATCCGGTAACTCTGCGGCACACTCCTCCCCCGAAGACGAGGAGGAAGAAGAAGATGCTCCCCCTTCAGTTGGGGGAGACAAGAAAAGGAAGGCCGCCCCAACTGGGGAGGCCGAAGGGTCCAAGAAGGGAAGGACTCTCCTTCCGGACAGTTCCACCACCGCCGCCGAAGGCGAAGACGAGTGGCTGCTCAGGGCCAAGCCCCTGGCGAAGTCGTAAGTGTTCGGATACCAGAGTTATTCATAGCATTCCTTTGTCGCACTGCTTCCCCTAACGCCGAATATGATTATGCAGGCCGCCACGAGCCCGTATCAATGTATCGTCGGATGGCTCCCTGGGGTCGTCGGATATGGATAGTGATCCACTTCCGACTGCCACCTCCCCTTGCCATGCGGACGATGCCGAGGTATTGTCTCAAGAGGCACCGGGTCGAGGTGAGACAGTCCCGGAGGCGCCTCAAGGTGACCTTCCGGACTCCGGGAGCTGAGGGAACAAGGCCCCCGAGGACTCCGAGTTCGGCCCTCAGCCGAACACCGCGCCGGAACCTCCAGTGGTTCCAGACTCGGGCAGGAGGCCTCCTTCCAAGAGGGGAAAGACGCCTGTGCCGGTGACCTCTATCCAACCAAAGGCACCGGACAATCTGCTGGGAGCGCTTCGCAGTGCTTCCATCGACAAAGAGCACCGCACTATTATGAGTGCGGTGGTCCAGAAGGTTCAGTCCGCCAAGAGCGGATTGACTGAAGCTTGTGCCAGCCTTCTAACAGGCTTTGAGGTAAGTGTTTCAAATATAGGAAAAATATTACCGCATAGACAGTAGCCCTTGATGCTCTGTTCAGTGTTCACAAAGAAAAGCCGAACAGAGGATCAAACAATATCGTAGGAGTCTAATATAAGTATGTCAATATGCGTATGCAGGCTTCGCTGCTGGCATCTGCCGCACTGACTGCGGAGGTCGCCGCACTGAAGCAGGACCTCGAAGGGTCCAAGAAAGAGCTCGACCTTACTAAGAGGCAGCTCGAGGAGAACAAAGGTAAGTAATCCCTAGTCTATGGTTATATATAAAGAAAGAACGCGATTGCAAAATGACAGGATCATCATAAATTTGCCAGGGGCCACGACCTAGGTGGCGACCCTGAAGCAAGCGCTATCCGAGGCCAAAGACAAAGCAGCCAAGGAGTGCACCGAGCGAGAAAGGCAAGAGGCTCGGGTGGGTGAGGTGCAGCAAGAGCTCCAGGCTCTCGTGACGAAGCATGAGGCGTTGGAGCTTGACTCGAAGACGCAAGAGTCTAAGCTTGCCGCGGCCCTCAAGAGCGCAAAGAGTGCCAAGGCCGAAGCCCAAAAGGCCCTCCAGGAGATTGACGCGATGAAGAAAATAGCAATGGGTAAGGCATTCTATATGCAAAGCAAGCATGTGAGAGTAAATTACCTATTACTTACCCGAATCCGGAGCTCTCCAGGAGCATTCGCAGATTTGCCCTGCAGCGTGTTGGATGCCGCACAGTTTTACCAGGACGAGGAGGGAAGCTCGACGGAGAAGTTGTTCTGGTCTCAGTATACTGGGACCGAACACCCAGTGCCTATGAACGACCAGCTGAAGCAGCTGGTCGAGCTACACAGGGCGGCCGAACAGGCCATGAAGGGCTTTATAGTCTAGCTGTCGCCTGGCGACGCCCTTCCGAATAGCTACTTCAGCCTGGTGAGGCGGCTTGTGGATGCCTACCCATGGCTAGAAGTCGTCAAGCGGTCCGTCTGCATCGAAGGTGCACGCCGGGCTTTCGCCTGTGTGAAGGTGCAATGGGCCAAGCTAGACGCCGTGAAGCTGATCAAGGAAGGGCCGCCGCAGGGCAAGGAGCATCGCACCCCCGAAATATATTATGAGGGCGTCCTCAAGGGTGCCCGTCTTGTAGCGGACGAATGTTCAAAGAATGTAATATTTGAGTAAACTTGCTCGTGTGATCCTGTATGATGAAAACTTGTTTCATATGCGCTATGCAACGCTTGTTTGAATTTAAAATATTACCTTTTGTTTGGCTGTTTATCCAATCTGAGAGATGGCTAGTCCTCGGCTTCTGCCCCCATGCCGCGAGTGCTGGGGTGTTCGGGATAAACCTGAGCAGTCTTGTTCCCATTTTTGGGTCCTTCGAGGGAGGTGCTCAGCACAGCGAACAAGGAAACTGGACTAATAATGCTTTATCACTCTCACTTAGCCATAGAATTCAATAATTTTAAATTTCAGTGAAGCCCCTGGTATTCTGAAGGCCGAATTCGGGGCGCAATACACGCCTTTAAGCGGGACAGGACCGGCTCCTCTCTCTAAGCGGCATAAGTCTTTAGGGACTCGAAACCTCACCGAACAGCGACCAGTCTCTCGCCTTATCATGACAGTCAGTTTTAGCTTTTCTACTGAGGTGCTTAGCCTAGCAGAACCGAGGCACAATCGCAGTAGTTCTCCTAGTGCTACCTTAGCCGATAGAGCGGAACGTAAGGTACCAAAACATAGGAGCCGGGCAAACCCAACATTTTACCAAAGACATGATTCGGAGCTGATGCATATAATGCTATAAGTTCGGGCTGCCGCACTTGTGACAGTGTTCGGACTTCTCACACCATAATGTGGGGATACTTGAGAAGCTAGTGTATTGGTCGTACCAAAGTATACGGTTGCAAGGCGTTATTAATGAACACACACACACACATATATATATATATAACAAGAATTCAATAATAGTCGTAATGTTATGCATTGTTTATTCAGAAAGGGTGCGTTAAAGCAGAATGATACAGATAGTGCGATAGGCAAAAAGTAGAACTATGTCCCTTCCAAGGGCAAGCTAAGGAATAGTATTAAAGCAAATATTTCACTCGTTATCGTAATCCACCTGGGAGTTCCGTGGTGTGACGTAGCTTTCTTCCTCCTTGGTTTCTGCATCATGTGTCTAGCGATCATGCTGCCGGACAGGGTTTCCAGAGATTAAAGTCCCGAATCATAAAAATAACAAAGCGGGAAGCCCCTAGTGCGGTTTTAAGCCGCATTGTTGGGGCGTGTCGTAGTTGTGCCCCCCTCCCGCCTGTGCCCATGGTATTTTTAATCTGTAATTATGTACTCGTGGCACGGATTTCGCCGTTTGGCTGGGACTGGGGTGGGGGGCGCATTGCTACGCGAGCTCAGATCGTGCCAGGCGGTCTAGTTGCCGATTACTCTGAGCGTGCTTGAAGGTGTCCGGGTCTTGAAACGCTGAACTGGTGGATTGCCTTGTGAGGCTGCTTTGTGCTTCTGCTGCGAGGGCCGCAATGTGCTCCTCCGTGCGGAGAGAGCACTCTGTGTTTCCATTAACTGTGATGACCGCCCGAGGTCCTGGCATCTTGAGCTTGAGGTAGGCATAATGCAGTACCGCATTGAATCTCGCAAATGCGGTTCGCCCGAGTAGTGCATGATAGCCACTGCGGAACGGGACTATATTGAAGATTAATTCTTTGCTTCGGAAGTTATCCGGTGATCCGAAGACCACTTCCAGTGTAATTGAGCCTGTGTAATGGGCCTCTACACCTGGAATGACGCATTTAAAGGTCGTTTTTGTGGGTTTGATCCTTGAGGGGTCTATACCCATTTTGCGCACTGTGTCCTGATAAAGCAGGTTCAGGCTGCTGCCTCCATCCATAAGGACTCGAGTGAGGTGAAATCCGTCAATGATTGGGCCTAGGACTAGTGCGGCAAATCCGCCATGACGGATACTAGTGGGGTGGTCCCTGCGATCGAAGGTGATCGGACAGGAGGACCATGGGTTGAACTTTGGGGCGACTGGCTCCAACGCATATACGTCCCTGAGCGCACGCTTCCGCTCCCTTTTGGGGATGTGGGTTGCGTATATCATGTTCACCGTCCGCACTTGTGGGGGGAACCTCTTCTGTCCTCTGATGTTCGGCTACCGGGGCTCTTCCTCGTCATCGCTATGTGGCCCATTATCTTTGTTTTCGGCAATTAACTTGTCGGCTTGCTTGAATACCCAACAAGCCCTATTGGTGTGGTTGGCTGGATTGTCAGGGGTGCCGTGTATTTGACACGAGCGATCGAGTATGCGGTCCAAACTGGACGGGCCCGGAGAGCTTCTTTTAAATGCTTTTTTCCGCTGACCGGGTGAGCCTTTGAGCCCGGCATTGACTGCCATATCCTCGGTATTGTCGCTGTTAATGCGGCGCTTATGTTTGTTGCGACGTGACCTGCTATTGCCGTCCTTGGTATCCGAAGTAACATCGTTCTTTGATATGTTATTACTGCGAGCCAGCCAGTTGTCTTCTCCCGCACAAAAGAGGGTCATGAGTGTCGTGAGGGTTGCCATAGATTTCGGCTTTTCCTGACCAAGGTGCCAGGCTAGCCACTCGTCGCGGATGTTGTGTTTGAAAGCTGCTAGGGCCTCTGCATCCGGACAGTCGACGATTTGATTTTTCTTTGTTAGGAACCGAGTCCAGAATTTCCTGGCCGATTCTTCTGGCTGCTGAATTATGTGGCTCAAGTTATCAGCGTCTGGTGGTCGCACATAAGTGCCCTGAAAGTTGTCGAGGAATGCGGCCTCCAGATCTTCCCAACAGCTAATGGACTCTGCTGGCAGGCTGTTAAGCCAATGCCACGCTGGTCCTTTGAGCTTTAGTGGGAGGTATTTGATGGCGTGTAAGTCATCACCACAGGCCATGTGGATGTTGAGGAGGAAATCCTCGATCCATACCGCAGGATCTGTTGTGCCGTCGTATAATTCTATATTTACGGGTTCGAAACCCTCTGGGATTTGATGATCCATTACTTTGTCTGTGAAGCACAAGGGGTGTTCGGCGCCTCTGTATTGGGCTATATCGCGACGCAGCTCGAATGGGTCTTCCCCGCTGTGTTCGGCCCGGCCGGATTTACTTTTACTGTATCCGGCGTGACGTTTATCGTCTTGCACAGTGGTGCGCCCTCGTGATCCGTAGATCGATCTTGCATGTTTTGCTTTGTCCTCCAATACGTCTCGCAAGTCTGGCGTATTTCCCCATGCCTTTTTATTTGAATGGCGTCGGGGTGCAGGCTGAGTTTTTGGCTGGAATGCCTCTCTATCGTGGCCACGAGGTGGCTGATCAGCCGCGTCATACGCTTCTTCCTCCAGTCGGGGTAGCAACCTGCATTTTGGGTAACTCTTGCAGGGGCGCTCGAGTTTATATTCCTCGGCCGTGAGGACTTTAGTCCATCTGTCAGCTAGCAGATCTTGATCAGCTTGAAGCTGCTGCTGCTTTTTCTTAAGGCTATTTGTCGTGGCTATTAGCCGGCGCTTGAAGCACTCTTGTTCGACGGGATCCTCTGGCACGGCGAATTCGTCGAAGCCGAGGCTTGCCTCGTCTTCGGAGGGTGGCATGTAATTTTCATCCTCTGCCTCTCCATCTGCCGCTCTCTCAGGAAGGCTTGCTCCTCCATCCTCCTGCTCTAAATCTTGCTGGAGGGGATTGTTGTTGTCTTCGGCACTATCCGGAGTGTTACTATCTCCTGTGCCGGTATCACCACTTTTGGAGGGGTCATCCTCCGCTGTCTCATCGCCATTGCCTTCTTTGGGTGTGTCCACCATGTATATATCGTATGATGAGGTGGCTGTCTAGTGCCCTGTGGGCAGTAGTTCCTCTTCGTCTCCCGCATCGTCGTCCATACCGTCGATGTCTTCGGAGTCGAAGTCGAGCATGTCGGTTAAGTCATCAACAGTGGCTACTAAGTGGGTGGTGGGTGGGCAGCGAATTTCTTCGTCGTCCGCATCCCAATCCCGCCAGACATAGTTCGGCCAGGATCCTCCTGACCAGGAGAGAGACCTTAATGGGTTCAGTATGTCGCCAAATGGTGAGTGCTGAAAAATATCTGCGGAGGTAAACTGCATGATCGGCGCCCAATCAGATTCGCTAGGAACGGGCATGAGTCAAATGCTGAGCATGATGAAGCCTCTGTCTCATGATGCTGAATACCCATCTGAGTTCTTTGTTGAAGACCTAGAGTATCTGCCTCGCACCATTTACCACATCATCAGGAAGACTCTATGGCCTGTCAAAGGACACTCATCTGCAGCGAAGCTTGAAGGAGCAATGAAGACTTTGGTTTTCTATATCTTCAATGGCATCAGCTTCAATGCTTAAGACTTCTTCATCAGGCAGTTGGCTGCGTCTGGCTCTGACATCTTTGGGTTGAAATTCTATGCTCCATGGGTCATGCGTCTGATAAAGCATCACTCAGCTTTCAACTATCAGCCGTCTGCGCACAATCATCTTATATTGTTGCCCAAGGTTGATCTGTCAGTTGAAGCCATTTACCCAGAGCCTGCTAAGGATCTCATTTATCTTCACAATGCTGATCACCAAAGCTTCACCCAGCCCATTGAAGGGATTCCAGCCGTTTCTCATGTTTATCCCCTGGTTGGAAACACACGTGTCCCTCGTGCTCAAACTGATGTCACTGGTAACACCATTGCGCAAAGGCCTTAAAGACGATCTCGTGTCCTCAATGACCGAGAGCTTCTTGTCGCGCTGCATCAGAAACAGGACAAACATCACGACTGGCTTAAGCGTCAGATGCAAAGCCTCTTGCTGGATGTCAACCGCATTCGCAATCTTGCCACCAAGAATACCTTTGTCACTCATGAAACCTGTCAGAGGTCATGGAAGAGTTTGACCCTACTGAGTGTTGAAGCTGATCTGCACGATGATGGCTTCACCGAACGCTTCAAGTTTGACTCAACTCCTCCCAGAAATGCTCACTTGCGTCGGACTCCCTCACTAGAAGACTCTGAATACTCGTCCTCAGCTGCAACCATAAATGCCAGAGTCATCGATGACCAAGATGATGCAACTTCACCTCCTCCACCTTCAGCGCGAATCAACACTGCACCAAGTTCGTCTGCACCACCAACCAACACCGATGACCCTGTTGCTTCACCATCTCCTCAAGGGAACGAGTAGGTGATCTATGTCTTCAAACCTTTTTGGTCCTTACTGACAAAAGGGGGAGAAGCATATGAGTTGATAGTCTTCAAGCGGGTCTATATGGGTGGTTGATTTACTTTTTGCTACTTTTGCCAAGTGCTTACAACTCTCATTTTTGATACATTTGGTTCTTTGAGTTGTAATACTTAAACTCGATGGTCGTCTGCTACTTATTTGCTATTCTATGATGCGATGATAAATTCCGCATGTGCGACGATAAATTCCGCACTTAGATCATTTTGCAGACGTCCATTTTTCATTATGCATGTCATTATCTTCGTTACATCGTATCTTGCATAATGACTTGTCATCATAGGTTGAAGAGGATCTCCACAAGTACAACCTGCCATGTGCATTTACATTCCAAAAGCAAACTACTTATATGCACATCTTCAGGGGGAGCCCTTGCAACTTATGAAGACAATACCCTATTCTTTACAAATTCACATATTTTATTCCCCGTTGAAAACTTCAACCAGTTTGTCATCAATCACCAAAACGGGGGAGATTGTACGTGCATCTAGTGCCACCCCTAGTTGGTTTTGGAGTATTGATGACAAACCTGGTTGAGGGACTAATGTGTTTGTGAGAATTGCAGGATAACACAGGTAGAAGTCCCTCATTGATTCAGTTTTGCTACCAGAGATGACCACTAAAAATGTATGAAGACATTGAAGTCAAAGGTGGTATGTGAAGACATTCACAATTAAGTCTATGACAAGAGAAGACATCGCATGAAGACTATGGAGCGCGAAGACTTAGGTGTTTCGTCGTTCTTTTTCTTCTTTGTTGAGTCATAGGAACCACCGTACTGTTAAGTGGGGTCCAAGAGAACCAGTCAGAATGACTAAAGTGATGCTTAACCAAAATCCTATGTCTTCGAGTGAAGACTATGAGAGCAAATCTTGTCCAGAGTTGGATAAGTCAGCTTTGCTTGTAGCCCAAGTAAAGTTGCCGTGTGTGTTTGAAATCTGACCATTGGAACACGTGTCAGTTCCTTAGTGACCGAGGGTCATTTCGGATAAATCAGGTCGGGTTGCCTAGTGGCTATAAATAGCCCACCCCCTACAACGATAAACGGTTGGCTGTTTAGAGTTAGTGCACGGCTTTTGTCGTTTGAGAGCAACCCACCTCGAAGCCTTTGAGAGAGAATTGCTTGCGGGGATACCCTAACCACCCAGAGCCAAAGAGAGTTAGGCATCACTGAAGTCTTCCTGTCTGTGTGATCTGAAGACTTATTACACTTGAGGACTGTGAATCCTCCAGCCGGTTAGGCGTCGTGTTCTGAGCATCCAAGAGTCATTGTGGATCGCCGGTGAACGAAGTCTGTGAAGGTTTGGAAGTCTACCTTGAAGACTTACCAGAGTGATTGGGAAAGGACTGTGTGTCCTTAGCTCAAGGGGAATAAGGAGAAGACACGGTCTTCTGAGTTGAATCTCAGCCTCCCTAACCAAACGTACAGTTGTCACAACAACTGGAACTGGACCAACAAATCATTGTCTTCAATGAGTCACTGGTTTCATCCTTCCCACTCCTTTACTTGCTGTTGGCCCTGGTGAAGTCATTGCCTAATTGCATTATTTTTGTCTTCATTGAGTGACTGCTTGTTCTGATTGGCTTCACAATATCTTCCTACCTGATCTTTACTACCTAGCTGCTATTAGTCATTGTGCTTTCACTTCTTTGAATACTTGACTATGGCTCCGCTGCATGGTAATAGGTTTATTTCTATCGTTTGTCTTTGAAACTTCCATGTTTTGAAGACTTTCATAAAAATCGCCTATTCACCCCCCCTCTAGTCGATCACTAGCACTTTCAGGCAGCCTCTCTTATGGGAAAATGTAGTCTAGTGCTTCCATGAGCCATAGTAGTCCGCTACAGCACGGTTCACCGGAGTCCTGCTAGCCCAGCACTACTTCTCAAGACACTTGACTAGCCGGCATGTGTTTCACTTCATTCCTATGTCTGTCCCTTCGGGGGAATGTCACGCAGTGACATCCGGAGTCCTGCCTAGCCTGCTACAGCCCGGGTTCCCGGAGTCCTGTTAGCCCAGTGCTACAGCCCGGATTCACACGCTGCTGACCGACATGCTCAATGTGATTCATGTATGCCTGTCCCCATAGGTTAGTGCCGCTTTGGGTTCACGACTAGCCATGTCGGCCCGGGTTCTCTGTCATATGGATGCTAGCGACACTATCATATACGTGAGCCAAAAGGCGCAAACGGTCCCGGGCCATGGTAAGGCGACACCCGTGGGAATACCATGCGTGAGGCCGCAAAGTGATATGAGGTGTTATAGGCTAGATCGATGTGACATGGAATCGGGGTCCTGACAGCGTTGGCATCAGAGCCGGACTGCCTGTAGGTTCGTTGAGCCAAACTGGTCGATGTCGAGTCTAGAAATGCTTTTGTTATATGTAGGGGAATTGATTGTGGGAGGGAACGTAAGGCTCTTTTAGTCCTTTACCTTATGCCCTCTGATCTGAGTCATTCTCTTCTCATTCTACGTGGGTTAAGGACTAGGCTCTCTTCTCTCTATCAGGTTCACATGTTACTAATCCCTAGTAACTTATAGGATTGTGGGTTCAAGCCTCAGTTCAGTTTCTACTACTTTTAGTATGTTGCCAGTTGAACCAGAACCTTGATATGATATTGTTGAGTGGTTTTGCAAGTTGTTGTGAATGTCTCAAATCTTTTTCTGAGCATTTACAGCCGTTATGCTGTCCAATATCTCCTAGAAAATTGTAATGTCTTTGCATTATTCTGTGCTTTCAGATGGCCACCTGTTCCTAGAACCAAGTGGTTCGTCTGACTCGGTGGCTCGATGTACCCGGTCACACGGCCATGCTGGTCTGAGTGATGGTCGACACAGGCTATCGACGGTATCCTGAGTATACCGTCGAGGAGCAGTTCCGAGACTTCAATCAGAGCCAATACCTTTGTACTATCAGGATATACCCCTCTTATCCTGGAGCCACTGAACCCCTTCACTTCTCTTATGGACTTGGGGTTACTAATGAGATGTCAGTGCAGGACGCAGCTTACTCAATGATGACTATCATTCGAGCCAGAACTACCTTGCTTCAGAACACCGATTTCCACTACATGCCAGCCTCACTCCCTGGGGCACGTGGGTACTATTAGGCTTTGTACTATGACTCTACACATGAGGATTCACTACTCCGCACCACTGCCGAGATGCTCGAGGACAAGGACCGCGAAAATCATGCCTTGAGAATGGAGCTCTTCAACTCTCGCTGTGACCACTGGCCACTTTGACACGGTTTGCACCTGCTGTGCAGGCCGGATACATGGACATGAGGGACCTGTACCCCGTGCGGTCTAGGTTGCCAAATTGTATGGACTGGCGTGATGTAGGGAGCATCCCCCTCCTCGTGGTCCCCGGCTGCCACCGTTTGTTGGACCAAGGCCACATCCGAGTCCCTATGGCCCGCAAGCTCCACAGGACCGTCTGTTCCCAGATGATCATGTTCCGCTTCCAGGTTTTGGTGGTGACTTTTATGAGGATTACTAAGGAGCTGTCTGAACTAGTAGTAGTTTCACTAGTACTACAATAGTTGTATTCTCCACAGTCCTGCGTGACCCGTGGGATACGACTTGGTGTGTATCACGCTCCGGAGGTGTAGAAAATAATGTATAGGAGCTTGGAATGCCTCCGATGAGATGTAACGTCTTCCACCGTAGTTGTACTCTAGCTTGGTCTTGTACTAAACTATGTACGGTGTGTATGACCGATGGTATATATATGGCAGTTTCTATATTACCATGTCGTGCAATGAACATCTCAGCATTCCATGTTATCCATTACATTCCGCACTTCCTTGCCAAGATTGTGCCATCCTTGTCTAAACCATTGTCTTGTTTTTCCTAGGATGGTCAACACCCGCAGCAACCCTGCTGCCCCGGAGCAGGGGGAAGCCAGTGTAGCTAGGGATGAGAATCTGCCTCACCCGCCTTCTCTGGCCGAAGTTATGCTGGAGGATGAAAGAAACAAGCATGAGACTAACCGCTTCCTGGAGCGGATTGAGCAGAACACTGCACATCATCAGAGGAACGACTTGGTGTCAATCAATGACTTTATCAAGTTGTACCCACCAAAGTTTAATCATTCCGTCGAGCCCCTCGATGCGGATTATTGGCTTCGCAGCATCACCCATAAGCTATGTTCTGCCAACGTAGACGAAGCTGATAAGGTTACCTACGCTGCTTATCACCTCGAAGGCCGTGCTAGCCTTTGGTGGGAAAACTTTGAGGCTATGCGCCTGGTCGGCCAAATCACTACTTGGGCTTAATTCAGTGAGGCTTTCCGTGAGCATCACATCCTGAAAGGTCTCATGGATCGTAAGAGGGAAGAGTTCTGCAATTTCACCCGAGGCAGACTAACTGTGGATGCATACAACCGTGAGTTTGGAAATTTAGCACGTTATGCTCCTGAAGAGGTATCCACCGATGCTAAGAAGCGGGCAAGGTTCCGCAAGGGACTTAGCCCCGAGCTTCGCCGTGATCTTCATCTGCACGGGTGCACCTCCTTCCAGAAGCTGGTCAATAAGGCCATCAGTGCTGAGACAGGTCAGACTGGCTATGACGCTTCATGCAAGCACTCCCGTGATTTTGGTTCTTCATCCGGCTCTGGATCTCAGAAGCGCCGGGTGTGGATTCCAAACACAGCGCTGCCACCCAGGTTCACCCCGAGGCCATCCTTTGAGGTGCCTCGCCCCAACTAGTAGTTTGCACCGCCTAAGACCTATGGTGGCCCCGCTGCTAATGTTGCTCCACGCCCCAATGTTGTGACATGTTTCAAGTGTGGAGAGCCGGGTCACTACAGTCGAGAGTGCCCCCAGAACAACAACCCCAACCAGTCTGGATAGTCCGTTAGCCGTGGTAAGCCAGTGGGAAAGACATTCTACGCCAAGCGAGCCACCACTACACGTGGCCATGTCAACTATGTCTCAGCTGAGGAGACTCGTGATGATCCTAACGTCATCCTTGGTACGCTCCTTGTTAATTGCCATCCGGCATATGTTCTTTTCGATACTGGAGCATCTCATTCATTCATATCTGAGAGTTGTGCTCGATTGCATAACACGACATTCTATGACATGCCCACTTCCATGGTAATTCAAACTCCGGGTTCCAAATGGCGAACTTCTAGTGTAAGCCATGGGAATGAAATTCTTGTCGATAGACTTGTCTTCCTTGCATCCTTAATAGCTCTCATCTCCTCGGACATAAACATCATCTTGAGTATGGACTAGATGTCAGCTCATTATGCTAAGATTGATTGTGCCACTAGAACCGTTCAACTTACTCACCCATCGGGCAAGACAGTCAATATCTTAACTGGAGTGGCCAAGCGCCAGCTCTACTCCCTAAATGCCAACCCCCTTCCAGACCTTGGAGATATTCCGGTAGTCCGAGACTTCCCGGATGTCTTTCCAGAAGAACTGCCAGGTGTTCACCTGACAGGGATGTCGAGTTTGTGATAGACCTTGTTCCAGGGACCGTCCCAATTTCTAGAAGACCCTATAAGATGGCACCCTTAGAACTAGCCGAGCTTAAGATTCAACTCGATAAGTCCTTGAAAAAGGGTTTCATCCGTCCTAGTTCTCCTCCTTGGGCTTGCCCCATCCTCTTCGTCAAGAAGAAGGATGGAACGGATCAGATGCTTATAGATTACCGACCTGTCAACTTGGTCACTATCAAGAACAAGTATCCGCTCCCCAGGATCAATGATCTGTATGATCAGCTCGCTGGATCCTCAGTCTTTTCCAAAATGGATTTGAGGTTGGGCTACCATCAAATCAAAATAAAAAACGAGGACATTCCCAAAACGGCCTTTGTTACTCATTATGGCCAATACGAGTACACCGTCATGTCCTTCGGTTTAACCAATGCCCCAGCCACCTTCTCTCGGTTAATGAACTCGATCTTCATGGAGTATTTGAATAAATTCATCGTGGTATACCTTGACGACATACTCATCTACTCCAAGAATGAGGAAGAACATGCCGAACATCTAAGGCTGGTATTGACGAAACTTCGAGAGCATCGCCTTTATGCCAAATTCTCCAAATGTGAATTTTGGTTGCCAGAAGTGACCTACCTAGGCCATGTAATCTCTGGTAAGGGTATTGCTGTCAATCCGGAGCGAGTTCAAGCCGTCCTTGATTGGAATCCACCTGAAACAGTCAAGCAAGTTCGGAGCTTCCTTGGCTTAGCGAGCTATTGTCGCTGCTTCGTCGAGAATTTCTCCAAGGTTGATAAACCTCTAACTAAACTACTCAAGAAAGATAAAAAGTTCGAGTGGACCCCACAGTGCGAGTTCAGCTTTCAGGAACTGAAAAGCCACCTGACATCTGCTCCCATACTGTTACTACCAGATTTCTCCAAGGACTTTATTATCTATTGCGACGCCTCGCGATAAGGACTAGGTTGCATACTCATGCAAGATCGTCAGGTAATTGTCTATGCTTCATGGCAATTACACCCACATGAGGAAAACTATCCCACACATGATCTAGAGCTTGCAGCTGTAGTCCATGCAATTAAAACTTGGCGACATTACCTTCTCGGTAATCATTGCGAGATCTTCACTAATCACCAAAGTCTGAAATATATCTTCACCCAACCAGATTTGAATCTCAGGCAAAGACGTTGGGTCGAGTTGATCTCGGATTACGACTTAGGGATAACTTACACCCCGGGAAAAGCCAATGTCATGGCTGATGTACTAAGTCGTAAATCCTATTGTAACAATCTGATGTTACAATAAAGTCAACCACTTCTCCACGAGGAATTTCGTAAGCTTAACCTTCATATAGTTCCTCGAGGATTCCTATCCACCCTGGTGGCGAAGCCTAACCTTACGGATCAAATCATAGCTGCCCAGAGGTGTGATAAGGGCATATCCCGGATTTAGGAAAACATCACTAGCGGAGTTGCTAAATGTTTTTCCATGGATGAGCGATGTGTTGTCTTCTTCGAGAACCGCTTGGTAGTTCCCAAGAAGCAACATGTCACAGCCCAAGAATTGGCTTGTAGCTATTTACCTGAGTGAGCATCATGCATCATGTCTAAATTCTGAAAGTTGAATTGAGGCTAGTTGAAATCCTCATAAATCACATAAAAAATAATCAACATTAAAATCTTTTCAAAGAAGTCCAAGAAAATGTTCCTCTTAGTCTCTGAAAATATTGGCAAGAGGTAAAACTTAAAACAATATTTTTGGAATCTCAGAGATATTTATTTTGGGCCTTTGAATTAATTCAATAACTATTTGCATTGGATATATATTCTTTATATAATTAATATATGTCCAATAATTCTGGAACATTTTATGTGGTTTGGGATATTTTAGTTCTAGCCCCATATTTATTTTTTCAGGATTTTATAAAATGATTTAGTATTTTTATTAAATCAAAACAAATGTCAAAAAATAGAAAACAGAAAGCAGAGAGGAGAGAAACCTTACCTGGGCTTACCTCACCTGCGCAGCCACCTGGCGGCCCAAGTGGCTGGCCCAGCCCACCAGCGTAGCTCCTCCTGTCATCTTCCTCGTCGGACAGAAGGACGAGCGCGTGCCTGATGCCTGCACGCCCACGCCCAGGCCACCTCCTCCCTCCCTGCCTGCCTGGTTCCTCTTGGACGGCTCTAGACGAGCGCCACCCAGCCCCTCGACCCTCTCTCACTCTCCCTGGATCCCTCCCCCTCCTCTAGCTCTCTCCCTCACACCACCGAACGCGGCCGCCGCCGCCGACGAGAACCACCACGGCCACAGCTACCCCCTCGCCCCTCGGTTGTGCCCACGAGTTCCACGACGTCGTCCTCGACCCCCTCACTGAACCACGCCCCGCCGGAAGCCCTGCAGCGTCGCCTTCGAGCTCTTCTTCAACCTTCGGCCGCCAGCGACCTCGTCATCGATTCGCCGGACCCCGTGCCCCCCCTGCCTCGCCAGTAGCACCAGAAGAACTGCGGTGAGCCGCTGCACCGTTTCCCCCATGCCCCGTTGCCGAATTTGCGCCCTAGCTAGCTCCACCACCCTGCCCGAAAGCTTGTTCGCCGCCGGCCATGTCGCCGTCGTGGCTAGAGCCTGCAAACATCGTGTCCGAGCATGTTTTCGTCCTCAGCGCGTTCCCAGGAACCCAGAACACCTACCCACTCGTCCTCCCGTGCATCGTAGCACACTGTCCATCTTCACCGAACTCCGGCTGCCGCGAAAGCGGACACCGCCATCGATCTAGGTCGTCTTCGGCGACCCCACTAGCACCAGCCGACGCGGACGAGGCTCAGGGTCCCAACGGTGCCATCCGCGCCTCGAACCATGGCCTGTGCTGCGATTCCGCGCATCGCCGCCGTCTCGGACCTCGCCGGCGGTTAGTCGCCAGCAGGTCTGACTGAGTTGACCCGGGGGTTTGACCCCGTCTGACCAGGGTTTGACCACCCAGGGTCACTGACGCGTGGGGCCAGCCCTGCTAATTAACCCAGGTTAGTGTTAATGTATTTAGTTAGTTTAATTAGCCTCTGACATGTGGGCCCAGGCCTTAACTAAACTAGATTAGGTTTAGTTTAATTTTAATTAACCTTATTAGTTAACTGTGTCACAGACGTGTGGACCCCACATGTCAGGTTTGACCTGGACCGAGCCGTTGACCTGTTGACGTCACTGTGAGGTCATGCTGACACAATAATTCCTTTCTAGAATTTAAATAAATCTTAAATGATTTATTATTTTTAGAAAATACCCAAAACTTCTAAAAATCATAGAAAATCAACCGTAACTCCAAATGAAATAATTTATATATGAAAAATTATCAAAAAAATGCAAGGAATTTGTTTATGGTATTTTCATGCATGTTTGAGCAAGTTAACCTCACTGTTTAGTCCAAAACATGATAATGCACTATTTGAATTCATATTTTGAATTTGAATTTGAACCTAGTGTTCAAACCAACTCCATTTAACTTCTTGCTAGTTGCATTAGCTCAATCAACAGCATATTGCAATGTCATGACCATGCATCACACTGTTGCATCGCATTGATTGTGTTCTTCCTTGTTTGCCGGTAAATGTCCCCTCTCGATAGACGATGTACCGATGCTGTGATCGTTGACACTAATGAAGACCCAATGTTATCTTCAGAAGTGCCAGGCAAGCACAACCCCCTTGTTCATTCCGATACAAGCCCACTCTCTCGCTCCTGCTCTCTTTTACTGCATTAGGACAACAACCATTCAACTGTTACATGTTGCGGTAGTTGAACCCCTTTCCTCTGCATGACCTGTCATTGCCACAGTAAATAGATGAAACCCACTAGTATGAGTAGGAGTTGTTTGAGCCCTGATGTGCCTACTCATTCATGCTTGTTTGTCATGTGTGCTACTGTTTAGAGTTGAGTCAGGTCTGATTCATCGGGGATGGATCGGAGGTGTGTAAACATGTCCTACTGTGTGTGAGCTAAGTGTGTGAACACGTTTTGGTAAAGGTAGCGGTGAGAGGCCATGTAGGAGTACGTGGTGGGTTGTCTCATTGCAGCCGTCCTCAGGAACTGAGTTCTGTGTCTGTGATCCATGAACAGCTACTACCACTCATTGGGATCCTTAATTGACCCTCTCGGCTTCTTAATCACCCTAGTACTCTGTCAAGGAGTTGCAACTAGTTTCTGGTGTTTGTAGGTTATGTGTTGGCGGCCGTGCGTAGCGCTGACCCTAGGGGTGGGCTATGTTGCGGTAGATACACCGTGGCCGGGCATGCCGGGCGCCCGTTTGGTGTCTCGGAACCCTGTACACATCGTTCGGGGCCGTATGTGGAAACCTCAGCCGGACTCCCTGCGGATGGAACCTGGATACGCGATAAACCTGGACTAGAGACTTGAGTGTTTAGGTAGGCCGTGGCCGACACCCTCGTTGGGCTTCCGCTTGAAGGTTGCCGAGTACATGTCATGTAAACGACGGTAAGTGGTGGGAGCGTGTGTGAAGAAGTACACCCCTGCAGGGTTATTATTATCTATTTGAATAGCCGGATTCCTCAGATATGGAAACTTGGACCCCTTGCATAGTTCATAGACAATTGAAAGTGGATACTCTAAAACTCGCAAGATAAGTGTGAGTGCTATGGATGGCGTTCTCGTAGGGAGACGGGAGTGGATCCATAGTGGTGTATTGATATGGTGAATATGTGGACTCGTGTGCGCCACCTCAAAAGAGTTGCTTGCAATCGTAGTTCAGGTTAGCCACTGAGTCAAAGCTGGCTTGCTACAGTTAAACTCCACCCCCCCTTGATGATACCGATGCATATGTAGTTTAGATCTAATGTAAGTCTTGCTGAGTACCTTTGTACTCACGTTTGCTTAATTTATGTTTTGTAGAGAGATTTCAGTCTCGCTAGTAGTTCTGCGTGGACTTCGACGTTTAGCTTGATACCTCAGCTACGATCTTGTGCCCTTGGCAGGATCTGGTAGATAGTCAGGCTTCTTAGCCTTTTTCATTTGTAGATGTCTGTACTCGGAAATGTTAAGCTTCCGCATGTGCTTGATTTGTATGTTGTGATTGTTGGGTCATGAAACCCATGTTTGTAATATCTCGCTCCTCGGAGCCTAAGGAATAAACACTTGAATTGTAGAGTTATGTTGTGATGCCATGTTGTATTTACACATATCGAGCATATTGTGTGTATGATTGAAATGCTTGGTATGTGTGGGATCCGACAATCTAGTTGTTTATCCTTGGCAGCCTCTCTTATGGGGAAATGTAGTCTAGTGCTTCCATGAGACATAGTAGTCCGCTACAGGCCGGTTCACCGGAGTCCTGCTAGCCCAGCACTACTGCTCAGGACACTTGACTGGCCGGCATGTGTTTCACTTCGTTCCTGTGTCTGTCCCTTCGGGGAAATGTCACGCGGTGACACCCGGAGTCCTGCCTAGCCTGCTACAGCCCGGGTTCCCGGAGTCCTATTAGCCCAGTGCTACAGACCGGATTCACACGCTGCTGACCGACATGCTCGATATGATTCGTGGATGCCTGTCCCCATAGGTTAGTGCCGCTTTGGTTTCATGACTAGCCATGTCGGCCTGGGTTCTCTGTCATATGGATGCTAGAGACACTATCATATACGTGAGCCAAAAGGCGCAAACGGTCCCGGGTCATGGTAAGGCGACACCCGTGGGAATACCGTGCGTGAGGCCGCAAAGTGATATGAGGTGTTACCGGCTAGATCGATGTGACCTGGAACCGGAGTCCTGACAACATTGGTATCAGAGCCTGACTGCCTGTAGGATTACTAAGCCAAACTGGTCGAAGTTGAGTCTAGAAATGCTTTAGCTATATAAGGGTATTGATTGTGGAAGGGAACGTAAGGCTCTTTTTACTCCTTTACCTTATGCCCTCTGATCTAAGTCATCCTCTTCTCTTCTACGGGGATTAAGAACTAGGCCTTCTCATCTATCTATCAGGATGACGTGTTTCTAATCCATAGACTTATAAGATTGTTGGTTTTAAGCCCCAGCTCAGTTTCTACTACTTTCATGTGTTCATAGTTGGTCTCGGAACCTTGATATTGTGATGTTGAGTGGTTAAGCCACCATTTTGCAGGATGTCTCAAATCATTTTGAGCACTTACAGCCGTTATGCTGTCCGAGTCATCCCAAGTTTCTAAATAGTCTGATGCATTTGCAGATCCCTTCTTTCCATTCTCGATGTTCCTTTGGGCCAGATTAACCACACTAATCGTCAAGTTGAGGTACTCCGTTGTCTCGGCTTATATGTTGGAGCTACTATTATGACCCTAGGTGTCTTAGAGGATCACCTAGTAATCTAGCCATGTTTTGTGTTCCCAGTGTGATGATTCTGGCCATCATCCTCGAAAGCATCCCGTGATGCTATTAGTTAGTAGGCATTCTATTCCTGGGTTTTTGAACCCAAGATTCACCCTACTTACTTCATGTTGATAGCGTTTGCTCGTTCCTTTAGGTTATTAGTAACCTTTGCGATAGTCCTCAAGGTCTGTGGTATATCGTTCTTCCAATACCATGAGCCTATATGACAGAAGTTATTTGAACCAAAAGATCACAATCAGAGTACTCTTGAGGAGTTCTCCATTCATAATTGTGACTCTGCCAATCCTACCTCTCTGCATGGGTTATCCGGAAGAAACATGTCGAACTTGGTTCGACATATTAATCTATGCATCCACAACTCAGAAAGATATATGTTCCTTTGAGTTGTCCCCCTTCCATTATATTCTGACCCCCGTTTATCAATTGATAGTCAGGAGTAGTTGTGTATTGATGTTATGGATGCCTGTTATTCATGTGATCCGTCAAGCCATTCTATTTCAGAATGACTAGGAGAAACAAACTTCAGTACCTCATCCATATCCAGGATTGGGTCAAAGCAGTTGTATTCCGCAGATCAGAATGCAACCCAGCTTTTGGTTCTGTTCTACCCTGAAGTATTACCCACTTTATGTCAAGAGCGTCATGAGAATTGTACCTTCCCCTATGAATTCTTGACGCAGTGATACTTCTTGCCATCATTGTTCATTCCTCGGTTCCCGTGTTATTGTAACCGGAATGCCAGCAAGTGAGTCATGATGTGTGAAATCAATACTCCTAGCAACTCCGTTGCTTGGTAGTTAATGGACAATATCCTCATTCTTAGCGTGTTGGTTATTGACTCATCATTCTAAGATAGATTGTGCTACCTAATCCTTATTTCCTGGTGCACTCTTCGATCAACGAGTTAGGATCTTGCCAAACCCTTGCTCTATCGATCATATCGTCTTGCCCTAAAAAGCAAGATTGATCTCGAGCTTAGTATCATATCAGTGGTTCGTGATGTTCCGATTATCTTCTCGGAAGTATTATCTGGTTGTCACCTGACCGCTATGTTGAGTTCGTGATCATGTTGGTTTTCCTCCAACCACCCATTCTCCAAGGATCTGTGTTGGATACCCCTGAGCTAGTTGGTTAAGCTTAACAACAACTTGGAGAGTTGGAAGATAAAAGCTTATCTGACTTAGTTCAGGTTAAGGGATATCTTTGTGTTTGTGCGTGTGTTGAAGAAAGATGATATCTTTACCAATTGGTCCTCGTGATCGGTTGTTGGGTCTATTATCTTGTCCAAACCTTGATTTGAGTGTGGGGTATCGTCAAATCAAATCAGATCCAACGATGTTCGTAATGTTGTCTTACTTGCTATTGTCCCTCGAGCATACACCATTATATCTTTGGTCTGACCAATACTATCACATTGTTCACATAGTGGTGGAAGTCCAGTGATATGGAAATTCCGATGAGTTGCTGTTGAGCCCATCAGCGGCATTTTGTCTCCTCCATGATTGTGTTGAACATCCAGCTAGTGTTGGAAACTTTATATGCATTGCCCTCATGTCCCGATCATGAAGCATATGTCCGGTTGAAAGATGTGACTTCCTCTAATTCATGTGCATCTGATGTAAGTTGCCGCCGTGAATTCAAGAAAGTTTGTTTTTGCTTCCTCTGGAATCATCCCAAGTCAGTCATGCATGTGCGAAGTATTCTATGGTCTGATAGACTGATCATCTACATTCTATACGTATCCCTAGCACACCAAGCCACTGATTGATTTGTTCAAGGAGAAGAAGTTTCTTCTTAAGGGTTAGACCTACACAAGGACTTTGATATCCTCGTTGATGGTTCCCCCTGAACTCGGTAGTGTTTCATTTTAAGACTACCAGGTGACCATGCTTGTCTAGGACAACATGTTCACATGCTTGCAGCAGAACCGGCTCATGTTTTGGAGCTTACTACAGTAGTTCATTCCCCCGAGAATCTCGCAACGTCGTCTCGTCGATTTGTGTTGCAAACCTTCATTTTCCTTTCTAGACTCAATGAGTCTGGAATATCCTGACACCAACCAGATCTGAATCTCAGGCAGATATGATGTTTGGAGCATTTTCCAAGAAATATAATATTGGTCTCTCGATAACCGGTAGAGTGGATGTCGTGGCCAACACACCTAGCCGGAAGGCCTATTATTTAGTATCTTGATTGAGAAAGTTGGTCACCTACCCATAAGGATTTCGTAGGATTTACTCCAGAAGTTGTTTCTTATGGATTCTTGTGCTCCCGAAGTCCGACCTTTTACTTGATGTCCTAGATACCAAACCATATCAATAAATGGGTTATCCTAGCACATCAAGGAGAACATTAGAAGCGGAGTGCTAAATGTCTCTCGGTCGATCATCCAGATTTTGATCCCTTGGCCTCGCTAAGGTGAAATCTGAGAAAGTGTTATCTTTCTTTGCATCTGCATCTTCCACCATTATTCATCATGGTAGCATGTTGTGTTGCCAGGATCCTTGACACAGATATTGGTAAAACCTTGATGAATATGGAGATGCTCAAGTTCTTGAGAGCACGCGCAAGCACCAGGTTTTACCGTCGGCGTTAACTGGGATTTGCTTCCAGTTTCCTCGGTTATGTTACAACCTTTTCAAATAGTGGACTCACTCTCGACTGTTGAGTTCTTCCTCAGTTACTAGAATCATTCCCAACATTTGCATTTTGTTCCTAGCTTGCACCTCAGTAGTTGTTGTTCATAATCATCTTCAAAAGTGGACTTACCATGGGTCTCATCCATTTCCGATGATAAGCAAAAATCATCCATTGCGTTGTCTTCAACAAGGTAGTCCACATCATCCATTCTAGTCCGAGTATGTCATCCTTTCAAACTCCTTCAAAAGATCGATTGTGATTGCCTTAGGCTGGTATAAAGAGTTTCAATGATCTATGGGTCAAAAGTAATTCTTTTTGCCACTTAAGGGAATAGCTCTATGAGTCACCATCACTAAGGTGCCTCGTATGGTATTATGGGAAACATAACTTCTCGCTACTTTGAAACCCCCTCACCATCTATTTAGGCGTGGAATTGTTGCCCACCAAATCAAACCCCGTCATTGTTCTTCCATCCCTCTCGATGTGTTTTGTGTCTCAACTTGAGATGTTTCAACATCTCATTCCGCGAGTTGATATTGTTTAGCTCGATCTTCGAGAAGATCAATCCTAGTTGAGTTTCTTTCCGTCGTCATCGCGTGGATGAAGACCTCAAAAGCGAGGATGTCAAGATCGACATGATGCAATGAATCAACATCTTTGAGAAGGGCAATCGGATCATGAAGATTCTTTATTGGTGTTCGCTCTGTCTTCTTACCTCACGTTTTGAATCTCGGGACGCGATTCTTGTTTAGTGGGGGTGAGTTGTCACAGCCCTAGAATTGGCTTGTAGCTATTTACCTGAGTGAGCATCATGCATCATGTCTAAATTCTGAAAGTTGAATTCAGGTTAGTTGAAACCCTCATAAATCACTTCAAAAATAATCAACATTAAAATCTTTTCAAAGAAGTCCAAGAAAATGTTCCTCTTAGTCTCTGAAAATATTGGCAAGAGGTAAAACTTAAAACAATATTTTTGGACTCTCAGAGATATTTATTTTGGGCCTTTGAATTAATTCAATAACTATTTGCATTGGATATATATTCTTTATATAATTAATATATGTCCAATAATTCTGGAACATTTTATGTGGTTTGGGATATTTTAGTTCTAGCCACATATTTATTTTTAGGATTTTATAAAATGATTTAGTATTTTTATTAAATCAAAACAAATGTCAGAAAATAGAAAACAGAAAGCAGAGAGGAGAGAAACCTTACCTGGGCTTACCTCACACGCGCAGCCACCTGGCGGCCCAAGTGGCTGGCCCAGCCCACCAGCGCAACTCCTCCTGTCGTCTTCCTCGTCGGACAGAAGGACGAGCGCGTGCCCGACGCCCGCACGCCCACGCCCAGGCCACCTCCTCCCTTCCTGCCTGCCTGGTTCCTCTTGGACGGCTCTAGACGAGCGCCACGCAGCCCCTCAACCCTCTCTCACTCTCCCTGGATCCCTCCCCCTTCTCTGGCTCTCTCCCTCGCACCACCGAACGCGGCGGCCGCCGCTGACGAAAACCACCACGGCCACAGCTACCCCCTCGCCCCTCGGTTGTGCCCACGAGTTCCGCGACGTCGTCCTCGACCCCCTCACCGAACCACGCCCCGCCGGAAGCCCTGCAGCGTCACCTTCGAGCTCTTCTTCAACCTTCGGCCGTCGGCGACCTCGTCGTCGATTCGCCGGACCCCGTGCCCCCCAGCCTCGCCAGCAGCACCAGAAGAACTGCGGTGAGCCGCTGCACCATTTCCCCCATGCCCCGTTGCCTAATTTGCGCCCTAGATAGCTCCACCACCCTGCCCGAAAGCTTGCTCGCCGCCGGCCATGTCGCCGCCGTGGCTAGAGCCTGCAAACGTCACGTCCGGGCATGTTTTCGTCCTTAGCGCGTTCCCAGGAACCCAGAACACCTACCCACTCGTCCTCCCGTGCATCGTAGCACGTTGTTCATCTTCACCGAACTCCGGCCGCCGCGGAAGCGGACACCGCCGTCGATCTAGGTCGTCTCCGGCGACCCCGCTAGCACCAGCCGATGCGGACGAGGCTCAGGGTCCCAACGGTGCCATCCGCGCCTCGAACCGTGGCCTGTGCTGCGATTCCGCGCATCGCCACCGTCTCGGACCTCGCCGGCGGTTAGTCACCGGCAGGTCTGACTGAGTTGACCCGGGGGTTTGACCCCGTCTGACCAGGGTTTGACCACCCTGGGTCACTAACGCGTGGGGCCAGCCCTGCTAATTAACCCAGGTTAGTGTTAATGTATTTAGTTAGGTTAATTAGCCTCTGACATGTGGGCCCAGGCCTTAACTAAACTAGATTAAGTTTAGTTTAATTTTAATTAACCTTATTAGTTAACTGTGTCACTGACGTGTGGACCCCACACGTCAGGTTTGACCTGGACCGAGCCGTTGACCTGCTGACGTCACTGTGAGGTAATGCTGACGCAATAATTCCTTTCTGGAATTTAAATAAATCTTAAATGATTTATTATTTTTAGAAAATACCCAAAACTTCTAAAAATCATAGAAAATCAACCGTAACTCCAAATGAAATAATTTATATATGAAAAATTATCAAAAAATCCAAGGAATTTGTTTTTGGCATTTTCATGCATGTTTGAGCAAGTTAACCTCACTGTTTAGTCCAAAACATGATAATGCACTATTTGAATTCATAGTTTGAATTTGAATTTGAACCTAGTGTTCAAACCAACTCTATTTAACTTGTTGCTAGTTGCATTAGCTCAATCAACAGCATATTGCAATGTCATGACCATGCATCATATTGTTGCATCGCATTGATTGTGTTCTTCCTTGTTTGCCGGTAAATGTCCCCTCTCGATAGACGATGTACCGACGCTGTGATCGTTGACACTAATGAAGACCCAATGTTATCTTTAGAAGTGCCAGGCAAGCACAACCCCCTTGTTCATTCCGATACAAGCCCACTCTCTCGCTCCTGCTCTCTTTTACTGCATTTGGACAACAATGATTCAACTGTTACATGTTGCGGTAGTTGAACCCCTTTCCTCTGCATGACCTGTCATTGCCACAGTAAATAGAGGAAACCCACTAGTATGAGTAGGAGTTGTTTGAGCCCTGATGTGCCTACTCATTCATGCTTGTTTGTCATGCCTGCTACTACTTAGAGTTGAGTCAGGTCTGATTCATCGGGGATGGATCGGAGGTGTGTAAACATGTCCTACTGTGTGTGAGCTAAGTGTGTGAACACGTTTTGGTAAAGGTAGCGGTGAGAGGCCATGTAGGAGTACATGGTGGGTTGTCTCATTGCAGCCGTCCTCAGGAACTGAGTTCTGTGTCTGTGATCCATGAACAGCTACTACCACTCATTGGGATCCTTAATTGACCCTCTCGGCTTCTTAATCACCCTAGTACTCTGTCCAGGAGTTGCAACTAGTTTCTGGTGTTTGTAGGTTATGTGTTGGCGGCCGTGCGTAGCGCTGACCCTAGTGGTGGGCTATGTTGCGGTAGATACACCGTGGCCGGGCATGCCGGGCGCCCGTTTGGTGTCTCGGAACCCTGTACACATCGTTCGGGGCCGTATGTGGAAACCTCGGCCGGACTCCCTGCGGATGGAACCTGGATAGGCGATAAACCTGGACTAGAGACTTGAGTGTTTAGGTAGGCCGTGGCCGACACCCTCGTTGGGCTTCCGCTTGAAGGTTGCCGAGTACATGTCGTGTAAACGACGGTAAGTGGTGGGAGTGTGTGTGAAGAAGTACACCCCTGCAGGGTTATTATTATCTATTCGAATAGCCGGATTCCTCGGATATGGAAACTTGGACCCCTTGCATAGTTCATAGACAATTGAAAGTGGATACTCTAAAACTCGCAAGATAAGTGTGAGTGCTATGGATGGCGTTCTCGTAGGGAGACGGGAGCGGATCCATAGTGGTGTATTGATATGGTGAATATGTGGACTCGTGTGCGCCACCTCAAAAGAGTTGCTTGCAATCGTAGTTCAGGTTAGCCACTGAGTCAAAGCTGGCTTGCTGCAGTTAAACTCCACCCCCCCTTGATGATACCGATGCATATGTAGTTTAGATCTGATGTAAGTCTTGCTGAGTTCCTTTGTACTCACGTTTGCTTAATTTATGTTTTGTAGACAGATTTCAGTCTCGCTAGTAGTTCCGCGTGGACGTCGACGTTTAGCTTGATACCTCAGCTACGATCTTGTGCCCTTGGCAGGATCTGGTAGATAGTCAGGCTTCTTAGCCTTTTTCATTTGTAGATGTCTGTACTCGGATATTTTAAGCTTCCGCATGTGCTTGATTTGTATGTTGTGATTGCTGGGTCATGAGACCCATGTTTGTAATATCTCGCTCCATGGAGCCTAAGGAATAAACACTTGAATTGTAGAGTTATGTTGTGATGCCATGTTGTATTTACACATATCGAGCATATTGTGTGTATGATTGAAATGCTTGGTATGTGTGGGATCCGACAATCTAGCCATAGTAGTCCGCTACAGCCCGGTTCACCGGAGTCCTGCTAGCCCAACACTACTGCTCAGGACACTTGACTGGCCGGCATGTGTTTCACTTCGTTCCTGTGTCTGTCCCTTTGGGGAAATGTCACGCGGTGACACCCGGAGTCCTGCCTAGCCTGCTACAGCCCGGGTTCCCGGAGTCCTGTTAGCCCAGTGCTACAGCCCGGATTCACACGCTACTGACCGACATGCTCGATATGATTCATGTATGCTTGTCCCCATAGGTTAGTGCCACTTTGGTTTCACGACTAGCCATGTCGGCCCGGGTTCTCTGTCATATGGATGCTAACGACACTATCATATACGTGAGCCAAAAGGCGCAAACGATCCCAGGCCATGGTAAGGCGACACCCGTGGGAATACCGTGCGTGTGGCCGTAAAGTGATATGAGGTGTTACCGGCTAGATCGATGTGACCTGGAACCGGGGTCCTGACACAACATCTACGTCAGTTGATTCTTAAGGAAGCTCATGAATCCCCTCTCACCATTCATCCCGGTAGTACTAAAATGTATGAAGACCTACGCCGGAGGTTTTGGTGGACTAGGATGAAGAGAGAAATAGCTCAATACGTTGCTAGTTGCGACGTCTGTCGTCGTGTTAAAGCAGAGCAACAACAGCCTGCTGGCACCCTTCAACCTTTGGCTATTCCTGAATGGAAATGGGATAAAATCAGTATGGATTTCATTACCGGGTTTCCCAGGACCAAGAGATGGAATAATGCTATCTTCGTCATTATCGATCGTCTTTCCAAAGTAGCCCACTTCCTACCTGTTCATGAGAGTATCACCGCTAGCCAGTTAGCTCACTTATACATCTCCTGAATAGTGTCTCTTCATGGTGTCCCATTGGAAATTAACTCAGACCATGGGTGTCTCTTCACCTCTCTATTTTGGGAAAGTTTCCAAAATGCTATGGGAAATCATCTCTCCTTTAGCACCTCCTTCCACCCCCAATCAAGTGGGCAAGTAGAACGAGTCAATCAAATTCTGGAGGATATGCTCCGAGCTTCTGTCATCTCATTCGGAATGGGTTGGGTGCCTTCCATTCTCGGAGTTTGCTTATAACAATAGTTATCAAGCTAGCTTGGGCAAAGCTCCTGAGGGAGTCCTGGATTAGGGGGTGTTCGGGTAGCCGGACTATACCTTCAGCCGGACTCCAGGACTATGAAGATACAAGATTGAAGACTTCGTCCCGTGTCCGGATGGGACTTTCCTTGGCGTGGAAGGCAAGCTTGGCGATGCAGATATTCAAGATCTCCTACCATTGTAACCGACTTTGTGTAACCCCAACCCTCTCTGGTGTCTATATAAACCGGAGGGTTTTAGTCCATAGGACAACTTCATTATGCAACAATCATACCATAGGCTAGCTTCTAGGGTTTAGCCTCCTTGATCTCGTGGTAAATCTACTCTTGTACTACCCATATCATCAATATTAATCAAGCAGGACGTAGGGTTTTACCTCCACCAAGAGGACCCGAACCTGGGTAAAACATCATGTTCCTTGCCTCCTATTACCATCCGGCCTAGACGCACAGTTCGGGACCCCCTACCCGAGATCCGCCGGTTTTGACACCGATATTGGTGCTTTCATTGAGAGTTCCTCTGTGTCGTCGCTTTTAGGCCCGATGGCTCCTTCGATCATCACCAACGATGCAGTCCAGGGTGAGAATTTTCTCCCCGGATAGATCTTCGTCTTCGGCGGCTTCGTACTGCAGGCCAAGTCGCTTGGCCACCTTGAGCAGATCGAAAGCTACGCCCCTGACCATCAGGTCAGGTTTGGAAGCCTAAACTACACGGCTGACATCTGCGGGGACTTGATCTTCGATGGATTCGAGCCACAGCCAAGCGCGCCGTACTGTCTCGATGGGCATGATATAGCTCTGCCGCCGAACAGCGCCTTGGAGGCCGCACACGCATCGGTTCCGACCATTGATTCGGAGCCTACTTCGCCAATCGAGGATCAGCGGTTGGACGCTGCCTTAGGGGCTGCGATCTCAGAAGCGATCGAGCCGAACTCCAGCCCCGCACTCCGCATGGCCCGTGACTCTGAGGAGCCGGATTCCTCTCCGAACTCCGAGCCCCCCGCGCCCCTGCCGATCGAATCCGATTGGGCACCGATAATGGAGTTCACTACCGCGGACATCTTTCAGCACTCGCCCTTCGGCGACATCCTGAATTCTCTAAAATATCTCTCTTTATCAGGAGAGCCCTGGCCGGACTACGGTCAGCAAGGTTGGGATACGGGCGATGAGGAAATTCACAACCCACCCACCACCCACTTCGTAGCCACTGTCGACGACTTAACCGACATGCTTGACTTCGACTCCGAAGACATCAACGGCATGGACGACGATGCAGGAGACGAACAAGAACCAGCACTTGTAGGGCGCTGGAAGGCCACCTCGTCATATGACATATATATGGTGGACACTCCAAAGGATGGAGATGGCGATGGAACAGCGGGGGACGATAACTCTAAGAAACAGCCCAAGCGCCGGCGTCAGCGGCGCCGCTCTAAATCCCGCCAAAGCAAAAACGGTGATTCTGGCACGGGAGATAATACTACTCCGGATAGCACCGAAGAACACCGCCTCCAGCAAGATTCAGCACAGGAGGACAGAGAAGCCAGCGCTCACGAGAGGGCGGCAGACCAAGAGGTTGAGGACGATAATTATATGCCTCCCTCCGAAGACGAGGCAAGCCTCGACGACGACGAGTTCGTCATGCCAGAGGATCTCACCGAACAAGAGCATTTTAAACACAGGCTTATGGCCACAACAAGCAGCCTCAAGAAAAAGCAGCAACATCTTAGAGCTGATCAGGATTTGCTAGCTGATAGATGGATTGAAGTCCTTGCGGCCGAAGAGTACGAACTCGAACGCCCCTCCAAGAGTTACCCAAAGCGCAGGCTGCTACCCCGACTAGAGGAGGAAGCACCTACATCACCAGCGCATGACATGGCCGACCGGCCACCTCGTGGCCGCGACAGAGAGGCCTCTTGGCCCTCCACTCAAGCCATGCCCCGACGCCACGTCAAGCATGCTAAGGCACGGGAAAATGCGCCCGACCTGCGCGACATACTGGAGGACAAGGCAAGGCAAACAAGATCGATCTACGGATCACGCAGGCGCCCCACGGCACGTGACGGTGATCATCACTCCGGATGCAATAAATCCGGCCGGGCCGAACTCAACAGACAAAGCTCCTTCGAGCTGCGTCGTGATATAGCCCAATATAGAGGCGCGGCATACCCACTATGCTTCACAGATGAAGTAATGGATCATAAAATCCCCGAGGGCTTCAAACCCGTAAACAACGAATCGTACGATGGCACAACAGATCCCGCAGTATGGATCGAGGATTATCTCCTTCATATCCACATGGCCCACGGTGATGATGTACATGCCATCAAATACCTCCCACTCAAACTTAAGGGACCGGCCCAGCATTGGCTTAACAGCTTGCCAGCAGACTCAATCAGTTCTTGGGAGGACCTGGAAGCCGCATTCCTTGATAACTTCCAGGGCACTTATGTGCGACCACCGGACGCCGATGACCTAAGACACATAATTCAGCAGCCACAGGAATCGGCCAGGCAATTCTGGACACGGTTCCTAACAAAGAAAAACTAGATAGTCGACTGTCCGGATGCAGAGGCCTTAGCGGCCTTCAAGCATAATATCCGTGACGAGTGGCTTGCCCGGCACCTGGGACAGGAAAAACCGAAATCTATAGCTCGCAGCAACAATTTAACCAAGAACCCTGGTAATTCGAATACCAAGTACAAAAGCGACAGGTCGCGTCGGAACAAACAAAAGCGCCGCATTAACAGCGACAGCAACAAGGATATGGCAGTTAATGCCGGATTCCGAGGCTACAAATCTGGTCAGCGGAAAAAGCCATTCAAAAGAAATACTTAGGGCCCGTCTAGTTTGGAACGAATACTCGACCGCTTGTGCCAGATAAATGGCACCCCTGAAAAGCCAGCCAATCACACCAACAGGGATTGTTGGGTGTTCAAGCATGCAGGCAAGTTAAGAGCCGAAAACAAAGACAAGGGGCTGTATAGCGACAACGAGGAGGAGCCCAGGCCGCCGAAAAACAGTGGACAGAAGGGATTTCCCCCGCAAGTGCGGACGGTGAACATGATATACGCAACCCACATCCCCAAGAGGGAGCAGAACCGCGCGTTACGGGAAGTATATGCGATGGAGCCAGTCGCCCCAAAGTTCAACCCATGGTCTTCCTGCCCGATCACCTTTGATCGAAGGGACCACCCCACTAGCATCCGTCACGGTGGCTTTGCTGCATTGGTTCTAGACCCAATCATTGATGGATTTCACCTCACAAGAGTCCTCATGGACGGCGGCAGCAGCCTGAACCTGCTTTACCAGGATAAAGTGCGAAAAATGGGCATAGATCCCTCGAAGATCAAGCCCACCAAAATGACCTTTAAAGGCGTCATACCAGGTGTAGAAGCCAACTGTACAGGCTCAGTCACACTGGAAGTGGTCTTCGGATCTCCGGATAACTTCCAAAGCGAGGAGTTAATCTTCGACATAGTCCCGTTCCGTAGTGGCTATCACGCACTGCTCGAGCGAACCGCATTCGGAAAATTCAACACGGTACCGCACTACGCATACCTCAAGCTCAAGATGCCAGGCCCTAGAGGAGTAATCACGGTCAATGGGAACACTGAATGCTCCCTCCGAACGGAGGACCACACGGCAGCGCTAGCAGCAAAAGTACAAAGCAGCCTCTCTAGGCAGTTCTCCATTTCGGCCTTCAAAAAGTCAGACACTGTCAAGCGCGCCCGGAGTACCCTACAACAAGACCGCCTGGCACGTTCCGAGCTAGCGTAGAAATGCGGCCCCAACCCTAGCCCTCGCGATATAGCGCAACCAGTGCTTCGCGTACATAACTACGCTCTTGAAATACCATGGGCACAGGGGAAGGGGCATTATCACGTCACGCCCAAAATACGGCTTAAACCGCACCAGGGGCTGCCAGATTCCTTTTTTTTCTTTTTTTTCTCTTACTCTCAGGACTCCATACTTCGGATGACCCGTTCGGCAATTCATCTACCGCACAAACGATGCAAGATCCAGGAAAGAAGACAAGCCACACCGCATTATGGAACTCCCAGGTGGTCTCTATTGTGAGCAGTATACCCATTTTTTAATACAATTCCGCGGCCTGCCCTTGGCCAGGACATGTTAAATAGTCCAATTTCTTTTGCTTATCGCACTATTTGTATCATTCCGCTTTCATAGCAGCCTTTCTATAAACAATGCATCCTCTTTTATATATATATGTTTATTAATAACATGTTGCATCCGTACACTGCACGGCAAAAATACGCCAGGGGCTTCAGTACCCATCAATATGGCGTGAGAAGTCCGTACACTTTCACAAGTGCGGCACCCCGAACTTATAGCACTATATGCATCGGCTCTGAATCATGATTTGGGTCAATAGTTGGGTTTGCCCGGCTCCTATGTTTTGGTGCCTTATGTTCCGCTATATCGGCTAAGGTAGCACTAGGAGAACTACTGCAATTGTGCCCCAGTTGAGCTGGGCTGAGCACCTCAGTAGAGAAAGCTAAAACTAACTGTCATGATGAGGCGAGAGACCGGTCGCTGTTTGAGAGGTTTTTTGAGTCCTTAAAGACTTATGCCACTTCGAGCGAGGAACCGGATTTGTCCGGCCAAGGCGTGGATAGCGCCCTGAACTCGGTCTTCCGAATACTAGGGGCTTCGCCGAAATACAAAATTATAGAGTTCTATGGCTAAGTGAGAGTGTTCAAGCATTATAGTCCGATTGCCTTGTTCGTTGTGCTGAGCGCCTCCCTCGACAGACCCAATCATGGGAAAAAGAGCGCTCAGGTTTATCCCGAACACCCCAGCACTAGTGGCATGGGGGCAGAAGCCGACGACTGGCCATCTCTCAATTTTTAGATAAACGGCCGCACAGAAAGTAATATTTTAAATTCAACAAGCATTGCTTAGCGCATATGAACAAGTTTTCAGCGCACAGGATAACATGAGCGAGTTCATTCAAAAATTACATCCTTGGTACATTCATCCGCCATAAGGCGGGCACCAGCCAGAACATCCTTGTAATAGTTCTCGGGCTTCCGATGCTCCTTCCCCGGCGGCGGCCCGTCCCTCACAAGCTTCTCACCATCCAGCTTACCCCAGTGCTCCTTTGCACGGGCAAGGGCCCTACGGGCATCTTTGATGCAGACGGAGGGCTTGATGACCTCGAGCCTTGGACAAGCCTCCACCAGCCGCCGCACCAATCCGAAGTAGCTCCCAGGCAAGGCCTCTCCAGGCCACAGCCGAACAATGAAGCCCTTCAAGGCTTGTTCGGCCGCCTTGTGGAGCTCGACCAGCTGCTTCAACTGGTCGCTCAAGGGCATAGGGTGTCCAGCCTTAGCATACTGAGACCAGAACACCTTCTCTGTCGAGCTGCCTTCCTCGGCTCGGTAGAATGCGGCGGCATTGGATACGCTGCGGGGAAGATCTGCGAATGCCCCTGGAGAGCTCCGGATTCGGGTAAGTAACAGGTAGTTTACTTTTATATGTCTGCTTTGCATAGAGAATACCTTACCCGCCGCTATCTTTTTCACCGCATCCAATTCTTGGAGGGCCTTCTAGGCTTCGGCCTGGGCAGATTTGGCAGTTTTAAGGGCCGCAGCAAGCTCGGACGCTCGCATCTTCGAGTCAAGCTCCAAGCTCTCATGTTTTTTCATGAGAGCCTGAAGCTCTTGCTGCACCTCGCCGACCTGCGCCTCAAATTTCTCCCGCTCGGTGCGCTCCGTGGCTGCTTTCTTCTCGGCCTCGGACAGCGCCTCCTTGAGGGTCGCCACCTCAATTGTGGCCCCTACAATAAGCAGTGTACTCCTGTCATTTTTTGCAATTGCGTCTTCTTATAGGCATTTTTTCTATAAGGTATCTCTTACCTTCTTTCTCCCCGAGCTGTCGTTTGGCAAGGCCGAGCTCTTGCTCGGTCCGCTCGAGGCCCTGCTTCAGGGCACCCACCTCCGCAGTCAGTGCGGCGGCGGCCAGCAGCGAAGCCTGCATACGTATATTGACTCCTTTTTAGTTAGACTCCTGCGATATTTAATAGATCCTCTATTCGGCTTTTCTTTCCGAATGCCAAACAGAGCATCAGGGGCTACTGTCTATGCGGTAATATTTTTACATATTTTTTACTTACCTCGAAGCCTGTTAGAAGGCTAGCACAAGCTTCAGTCAGTCCGCTTGTGGCGGACCGAACCTTCTAGTCCACCGTAGTCATGATGGTACGGTGCTCCTCATCGATGGAGGCACCCTTAAGCACCTCCAGCAGATTGTCCGGCGCCTCCGGTTGGACGGAGGACGCCGGCTCAATAGGCTTGCTCCTCTTGGCAGGAGTTCGCCTGCCGTGGTCCGGAACCATTGATGATTCCAGCGCAGTGTCCGGCTTAAAGCCGGACTTGGAGCCTTGGGGGGTCTGGTCCCCTTTACTCCTGGAGTCCGGGAGGTCGCCTCGCGGTTCCTCCTGGACCACCTCCTTTGGCTCCGGAGCTTGTCGCGACGCCACTTCGGCGTCATCCGCAGCACAGGGGGAGCCAGCGGGCGGAACTGAATTCACGTCCGATGAATCTAGGGAGTCGCTCGACACCTCGTCGAGCCCGTCCTTGGGCGGGCTGCATGATTATATTCGACATTAGGGAAAGCTGCGCAACAAAAGGAATATCATGAGTTACTCTGGTATCCGAACACTTACGATTTCGCCGGACGCTTGGCCCTGTCCGGCCACTCCTCTTCGTCCTCGTCGGCGTCGGGGGCGTAGTCCGGCGGAGGGGTTTTCCTCTTCTTGGACCCTTCAGCCTCCCCTACCAGGGTGGCCTTCCTCTTCTTTCCTCCCCCCGCTGGAGGGGGAGAAGTCTCTTCTTCCTCCTCCTCGTCTTCACGGGAGGAGTGCGTCTCAGACTCGTCGGACGACGAGTCCGACACCACCATATGCCGGGAACTCTTTCGAGTCCCCGTGGCCTTCTTCTTCTTGGCCTTCTTCTCTGGCACCACATAAGGTGCCAGAACCAGCAGCTTCACTAGGAGAGCAGGGGCTGGGTCTTTGGGCAAGGGAGCCGGACAGTTAATCAGTCCGGACTTCGCCTGCCAATCTTGTCAAAGGTGAGGGAGTTTAGATCCCGCATAGAGTCAAACTATGAAGAAAACTTAACACCCTGTAAAAGATGAAAATATTTTACCTTGCCAGCAGGATGCTGCAAGCTGAATCTGCGGTCTTCGGAGGCGGATGTGGGAGCCTCGGCGCCTTTGGTCAGCCCCTTCCAGACATCTTCGTACGTCGTGTCGAAGAGCCTGCTCAGAGTTTGGTGCTGCGCCGGGTTGAACTCCCACAAATTGAAGTCCCGTTCTTGACACAGAAGGATCTGGTGGACGAGCATGACCTGGACTACGTTGACAAGCTTGAGCTACTTGTTCACCAGGGACTGGATGCATTTTTGCAGTCCGATCACCTCTTCTTCGTCGCCCCACGACAAGCCCGTCTCCTTCCAGGACGTGAGCCGCGTAGGGGGTCTGGATCGGAATTCAGGGGCTGTGATCCACTTTGGATCGCGTTGCTCGGTGATGTAAAACCACCCTGACTGCCACCCCTTCAAGGTCTCCACAAAGGAGCCCTCGAGCCATAGGACGTTGGCTATTTTGCCTGCCATGGCACCTCCGCACTCTGCCTGGTTGCCGCGCACCACCTTTGGCTTGACATTGAAGGTCTTGAGCCAGAGGCCGAAATGGGGGCGGATGCAGAGGAAAGCCTCGCACACGACGATAAACGCTGAGATATTGAGGATGAAGTTCGGGGCCAGATCATGGAAATCTAGGCCATAGTAGAACATGAGCCCGCGGACAAATGGGTGGAGAGGAAAACCCAGTCCGTGGAGGAAGTGGGGGAGAAATACTACCCTCTCATGTGGCCTTGGGGTGGGGAGAAGCTGCCCCTCCTCAGGAAGCCGGTGCGCGATGTCTTTGGGCAGGTATCCGGCCTTCCTTAGCTTTTTGACATGGCCCTCCGTGACAGAGGAGACCATCCACTTGCCTCCCGCTCCGGACATTGTTGGAGAAGGTTGAGGTAGGAAGTACGGGCTTGGGCGCTGCAGCTCGGGTGCGCAGAAGATGGACAGGCAAAGGAGGAAGAAGGCGTAGGTAAAAAGGTGGATCCTTATCCCCTTATATGGGCGGATGCGACTGTGTGTCCCCACCAGCCTAGTAAAACTCGCTTGCCTCCCAAGCGCCGTGATAAATAGCGCGGTTGGGTTACCCACGTCCACATTGATGAGAATCCCGTAAATGGGGGACACGATCTCTGCTTTGACAAGACGTGCCAAGGAAACAGCCTCGCAAAACACGCTGAGGTGGAAAAGTGAAAACGATTCAAATAAAGGCTTGGCCGTAGTGTGATGTCACGCTGCGGAATACATCAGCAGATTAGATTTGTGTTACTATTATTCTCTCTGTGGCAATACGTGGAAACTTATTTTGCAGAGCCGGACACTAGTCTTGGTGTTTACAAACTTTTATGAAGAATTTGGAGGAGGAAACCGCCTTGCAATGCCGAAGACAATCTATGCGCCGGACTCGTCATCATTGAAGCCTGGTTCAGGGGCTACTGAGGGAGTCCTGGATTATGGGGTGTTCGGGTAGCCGGACTATACCTTCAGCCGGACTCCAGGACTATGAAGATACAAGATTGAAGACTTCGTCCCATGTCCGGATGGGACATTCCTTGGCGTGGAAGGCAAGCTTGGTGATGTGGATATTCAAGATCTGCTACCATTGTAACCGACTTTGTGTAACCCTAACCCTCTCCGGTGTCTATATAAACCGGAGGGTTTTAGTTCATAGGACAACTTCATTATGCAACAATCATACCATAAGCTAGCTTCTAGGGTTTAGCCTCCTTGATCTCGTGGTAGATCTACTCTTGTACTACCCATATCATCAATATTAATCAAGCAGGACATAGGGTTTTACCTCCATCAAGAGGGCCCGAACCTGGGTAAAACATCATGTTCCTTGCCTCCTATTACCATCCGGCCTAGACGCACAGTTCGGGACCCCCTACCCGAGATCCACCGGTTTTGACACCGACATCTCGTTTCGAAGTTCTCTATGGACGAAAATGTCGAACGCCTCTTAACTGGTCAGAAACTAGGGAAAGACAACTCTTTGGCCCGGATATGATTCGGGAAGCAGAAGAGTAGGTTCGCGTTATTCGTGAGAAATTGAAAACAGCCCAATCTCATCAAAAGAGCCAATATGACCGCAAACATAAGCTCATGACTTATGAAGTCGACGAGAAGGCTTACCTCCGGGTTACTCCTTTAAAGGGAACCCATCGTTTCCGTATTAAAGGAAAATTGGCTCCTCGTTACATTGGACCCTTTTGCATTCTTGCCAAACGAGGAGAAGTTGCCTACCAATTGGAACTACCTCTGCATCTTTCCAGAGTTCACGATGTCTTCCACGTTTCTCAACTCAGGCGTTGCTTCACGGATCCTATCCATGGCATGGACCACGAAATGCTTGATCTCCAAGATAATCTCACATATCGGGAATATCCCGTTCGTATCCTTGATCAAGCCCAGCGTACCACTCGACGCCATAACATCAAGTTTCTCAAGGTTCAATGGTCACACCACTCTGAAAAAGAAGCCACTTGGGATAGGGAGGATCGTCTTCGACTTGAGTACCCCACCTTCTTCCCAATGGATCCTAAATCTCGGGACGAGATTCTTTTGAGTGGGGGTGAGTTGTCACAGCCTAGCTAGTTCATGCATTAGAGTGTTGCATCATGTCTACTTTTCTAGAAAACTGAAATGGGGATGGTAGAACCCCCATCACCCCCCCTGAAACAACTAGGGTTTACTAAATTCATTTTCAGTGAACCCAAAATGCCCTTCATAAATGTTCACCATCTTTGGTCCTGGCTAAACCCTCTGCCAAAAATGGTTTCATATTTTTGGAGGCCATTCTAGATTTTTGCACCAAACCATAAGTATTTGCATTTGGGCAATTTAAATCCTATAAATATTTTAAAATGCCCAAATAATCTTGAAGGTATTTTTAGGCTGTTGAGAATATTTTCAAATGTGCCTCTGAATATTTTCAGGTTTTTCCTAGATGGAATAGTATTTTTACTATTTCAAAACACAGTTGTAGAAAAAAATAGAAATTAAAGCAGAGAGCAGAGGACTTACCTGGCAGCCTATAGCAGGCCCACCTAGCCGGCCTAGCCCAGCAACCGCTCCAGTGAGCTGCTTGACTCGGCTAGGCAGGCAGGTGCTCAACGCCAGCACCAGCGCACGCCACGCAGCTGCCCGCCACCCTGCTTCCTCCCCTCGCCGTTCTGCTAGCCTGGGTCGATCACCCACTCCTCCCCCGAGCTCGCAGACACAGCCCTTCCTCCCCAGCTCCTCTCCCTCGCTCTCCCGCACCATGGCCGACGCCGCCGCGCCCGTGGCACCGTGAAACACGCGTCCGCCGTTGTCCCCGTGTCGCGCTGCCAAGTCCAACAGCTCCGTCGTCGCCGTCCACGTCGAGCAGTCCGAGCCCCGAGCGCTCGCCCGCTCTAGAGTCGCTGCTGACTCCGTCTTCCCCAACTCTGGCCGCCGAGATCGCCATCGCCGCCCCGCTCAGCTCCGGCCTTCCCCGAGCCCTCTTCGACGCCTGCTGCGATCGCCGTGAGCCCTGCTCCGTCCTCCCCCTCTCTGTTACCTCTCTCATGCACCGTATGCACCGCACCAAGCTCACCCGCACCCGCCGCTGCCGAGCTCGTCGCCGACGTGACTCCGGCCACCCATCGGGCACGCCACCGCGTCTAACACACTCATCGCACTCGCAGGAACCCGTAGCACCACTCCACGCACCTCGCCGTGCCCCGTAGCCTCGGGTTCGACCTCACCCGAGCTCCGGCAACCGCATAGCTCGTCGCCGGCTACGTTTCCGGCCACCCCGAGCTCCCCCACTGCCACCCAACGACGCGGCTTGCTCCCAGCTACGCGTAGATGCCCTCCGCCATCCATTTGGTCACCGGAGCATGAAACCCGCACTGCCCCGCCGTGGCTGGCCTCGCCGCCGGCTAAACACCAGCGAGTTTGACCCCGTTGACCCTGTTTGACTTCATGTGGGCCCAGGTTGACTCCCCCCTGAGTCTATGACAAGTGGGGCCGCTCTGCTAATTAACTTAGATTAGCACTAACCAAATTTAGTTAGTTTAAATAACTACTGACATGCGGGTCCCACTGGTCAGGTTTGACCTGGACCGGCTCCGTTGACCGCTGACATCACCCTGACGCAATGCTGACGCGTTAATTCAATTTCTGGAATTATTCTTATACAGGAAATTCCAGAAAATACTACGAACTTCAAAAATTCATAACTTTTAATCTGTAACTCCAAATGCAAAGAGTTATATATGAAATTTGATCGGAAAAATACAATCTTTCCATTTGTAATGGTTTCATGCATGAAAAAACACTTTAACCTTGCTGTTTAGCTGAAACAAGCAAATGCATTTATATGACTTAATAACATAAGCTTCCATTTGAACCTTTGATTCAAATGAACTCAAACCAACTTGTTTCACAATGCATTAGCCAGGAAACCTCATATTGCCATGTCATAGCTTGCATCATATTGTTGCATATTGCCATGTGATGATTGTGTTTTGTGATGTCTTTCATGGTAGGTTCTGCTCCGAGGATATTCTCGAGTATCCAACTGAAGGGCAGTACCCTACTACTACTCCATTAGGGAAGAAGCCCCATTGATCATATCGATACAATCCCATGTTCTCGCTCCTGCTGTCATTTACTGCATTTAGGACAACAACGTTTCAAACTGCTGTGTGCTGCGGTAGTTGAACCCTTATCCTCTACATGACTTGTCATTGCCACAGTAACTAGATGAAACCCACTAGCATGCGTAGGACTTGATTGAGCAATGTATGTGTTTCCTACCTTGCTATGCCTGCTATGCTTAGAGTTGTGTCAGGTATGGTTCATCTGGGTGATGGGCTAGAGTGAAATGTTTACGTCGGTAATGCGAGGGATGTGTAGAACATGTTTTGGTAAAGGTATCGATGAGAGGCCATGTAGGAGTACATGGTGGGTTGTTTCATTAAGGCTGTCCCTAAGAACTGAGATCTGTATACGTGATTTAAGATTTAGCTACTACCACACATTGGGCCCTGAAATATGACCCCGCTCGACTTACAGATCCCTCTCGTCCTCTGTCCAGGAGTTGCAACTAGTTTTTGGTGTTTATAGGTTATGTCTTGGCAGCCGGGCGTAGCGCTGACCCCAGGGGTGGGCTATGATGCGGTAGATACACCGTGGCACGGTGTACCGAGTCGCCCGTTTGGTGTCTCGGGAACCCAGCACACATCGTTTGGGGCCGTTGAGGACACCCCAGCCGGATTTCCTTGCGGATGGAACCTGAATAGGCGATAAACCTGGACTAGAGACTTGTGCGGTTAGTCAGGTCGTGGTCTACACCCACATCGGCTTTCGTTTGAAGTCTACCGAGCACATGTCATGTGTAGACGCTAAGTGGTGGAAACATGTGTGACGAAGTACACCCCTGTAGGGTATAAAATTATTCGAATAGCCGCGTCCACGGTAAAGGACTACTTGGTTGCCTATACAGTTCATAGACAAGTTAATGGTTACTACTAAAAGACTCAAGAGAAGTGTGAGTACCGCGGATGGCCCTCTCATAGGATGACGAGGGAGGATCCACGGTGCAGTATTGTGTTGGTGATTAGTGGAGTTGTGTGTGAAAACTATTTTTACAAGTGGGGTCTCGTAGGATAGCTTAGCCAAGAGTCAAAGCTGGCTTGCTGCAATAACTCCACCACCTTCTTGAGAATGAGCATGTAGAGTAGGATCTGTTGTAAGACTTGCTGAGTACCATTGTACTCATGTTTCTTTAATTATTGTTTTCAGATGACAGCACCGCCCCCTCCGACGGGTTTTACGTAGACCTCGACATCGATGAGTGACTTGCCACCCAGGTGGTGATTCTGGCCATGGAGGGCCCTATGTAGATAGACAGGCTTCGTCAAGCCTTCTTTCTTTCTAGTGTCTGTCCTCAGACTAGTTTGCTTCCGCATGTGCTTATATGCTTGTATGACTTGAGTGTCGGGTCATGTGACCCCTACCTGTATGAACATGTTATGTATGGCTCTCTAGAGCCTTTAAATAAAGTACTTTGAGTTGTAGAGTTTTGTTGTGATGCCATGTTGTATTTACACATATCGATCATATTTGTGTGTATGATTGAAATGCTTGGTATGTGTGGGATCCGACAATCTAGTTATTTATCCTTGGCAGCCTCTCTAATGGGGAAATGTAGTCTAGTGCTTCCATGAGCCATAGTAGTCCGCTACAACCCGGTTCACCGGAGTCCTGCTAGCCCAGCACTACTGCTCAGGACACTTGACTGGCCGGCATGTGTTTCCCTTCATTCCTATGTCTGTCCTTTCGGGGAAATGTCACGCGGTGACATCCGGAGTCCTGCCTAGCCTGCTATAGCCCGGGTTCTCAGAGTCCTATTAGCCTAGTGCTACAGCCTGGATTCACACGCTGCTGACCGACATGTTCGATGTGATTCATGTATGCCTGTCCCCATAGGATAGTGCTGCTTTGGGTTCACGACTAGCCATGTCGGCCCGGGTTCTCTGTCATATGGATGCTAGCGGCACTATCATATACGTGAGCCAAAAGGCGCAAACGGTCCCGGACCTTGGTAAGGCGACACCCATGGGAATACCGTGCATGAGGCCACAAAGTGATATGGGGTGTTACAGGCTAGATCGATGTGACTTGGAATCGGGGTCCTGACACATGGATTCTACTTTGGGACGTGATTTGCTCTCCTTTCTGGATGCATACTCAGGATATCATCAGATCTTCATGTCTAAGGAAGATGAAGAGAAGACATCATTCATCACCCCATGTCGTACGTACTGCTTTGTCCGCATGTCGTTCAGATTAAAGAGTACCGGGTCCACTTTTGCAAGGGCGATCCAGATTGGCTTTGAGCCACAATTGCACAGAAATATAGAAGCCTATATGGATGATATTATGGTCAAAACCAAGGATAAGGCCACCCTTATCCAGGATTTGGAAGAAACATTTGCTAATTTGTGCAAGATCGATCTGAAGCTTAATCCGGAGAAGTGTGTGTTTGGTGTTCCCTACGGCAAGCTACTTGGGATCTTCGTGTCCCATCAGGGGATCGAAGCCAACCCCGACAAGATCAAGGCCATTGAGCAGATTCAAGCACCAAGGGCAGTTAAGGATGTGAGGCGCTTGGCGGGATGCGTTACCGCGCTGAGCAGGTTCATCTCCAGGTCTGCCGAGCGTGCCTTGCCGTTCTTCAAGGTTTTGAAGAAGGAAGGACCTATGAAGTGGACCCCGGAAGCAGATGCAGCTCTGTAAGAGCTGAAAACCTACGTATCATCTGTGCCCACCTTGGTTGCACCCAAACCCCAAGAACCATCGTTGCTATACTTGGCGGCAACTAACCAAGTGGTCAGTGCGACTTTGGTAGCAAAATGAGAGCTGGGTGACGCAGAAAGTGGCCATACCACGGCAGAGTAAGGAAAGGATCGGGACAACAATGAGCACGGCAACAAGAGCAACCCCAAGGACGTGGCAAGGAAGAAAGTGGTGCAGCGCCCAGTGTACTTCATCGGCTCCTTATTATAGGGGGCTATATCGAGGTGCTCTGCAATGCAAAAGTTGATCTTTGGTCTCATTATGGCCTCAAGGAAACTGCGCCACTACTTCCAAGCCCATGAGATCACGATTGTCACTCGTTTCCCGTTGCAAAGGATACTCCGAAACCCTGAGGCAACTGGCAGAATAGTGGAATGGGCTTTGGAGTTATCCAACTTTGGTTTGAAGCTTGAGAGCAGTTCAACTATTCAGAGCAGGGCATTGGAAAAGTTTATCGCAGAATGGACGCCAACCCCTGATGAGGAAAGGACAGAGACCACTCTCCCCTGCAAGGAATCACCCCAAGAATGGATCATGTATTTTGATGGTGCTTTTTCCCTACAAGGTGCAGGGGCTGGCATGCTTCTTGTTGCCCCCTTCGGGGAGCACTTGAAGTACGTCGTCCAGATGCACTTTGCCCGGGAAGAAGCCACCAACAATACAACAGAGTATGAAGGGCTCCTTGCCGGGCTCAGGATTGCAGCAGAATTGGGAATCAAGAAATTGCTCATTCGAGGAGATTCACAGCTCGTGCTGAGACAAGTCAACAAATATTACCAAAGCCCATTGATGGAAGCATACATCGAGGAAGTAAGGAGATTGAAGGAGAACTTTGACAGGTTGCAAACAGAGCACGTACCCCGTGCGGAAGACAGCATAGTTGATCACCTGTCAAAGTGTGCTGCATAGAAGCTTCCTATGGAACCAAGAAATTTTGTTCTCCATCTCTCTCAACCCTCCATATCACCAGCCACAATGGCCCGGAAAAGGAGAAAGTTGCACTACGGTAAGCCTCTCTCGGCAGAGCCATCCGCTCCTGGAAGAGACCTTGCCGGAAACAACTCCTCACAGCTTATCATACCACCCCCTCCAGCCGGGCTTATGGACCTCACGAACGAGGCTAGTTCTCTCGCAGCCGAGGAGGTGCCGCTAGTCCTCGTTGCCGAGCCCCAGGCTCCAACTTGGGCAAGGCACATTGTCCACTTCCTCCAAACCGGAGAACTCCCTAGCAATCATGATGAGGCTGAAAGAGTAGCCCAGAGGGCCAGTATGTATCAGTTTGTCGATGACACTCTGTACAGAAGGAGGCCCAACGGTTTGAAATTGAAGTGTGTTTGCCGGGAGGATGGAAAGGAACTGCTGGCTGAAATTCACAAGGGAATGTGCGGCTCACACATTGGATCAAGGGCATTTGTTGCGAAAGCATTCCGGCAAGGATTCTATTGGCCCACGACCCTCCAAGATGCAGTTGAGCTCGTCATGAAATGTGAAGCCTGTCAGTTCCATTCGAAGAGAACACACCTGGCTGCCCAAGCCCTTCAAGACATCCCTCTATCATGGCCATATCCTCGGCCCTTCCCCCGAGCAATCGGGGGCTTTGAATTCTTGTTCGTTGCCATCGACAAGTTTACAAAGTGGCCGGAATTGACTGTCATGAGAAAGGTGAATGCTTAGTCAGCTATCAAGTTCTTGAAAGAATTAGTGTGTCATTTTGGAGTTCCGGCAAGGATCATCACAGACAATGGCACCCAGTTCACAAGCCACGGCTTCATGCAATATGTTCACACCCTCGGATGCAAAATCTCATTCGCTTCTGTGGCACACCCCCGGAGCAATCGACAAGCTGAGAGGGCGAACGCTGAAGTGCTTCGTGGACTCAAGACAAGAACTTTCCATACGGTGCAGAAGCACGGCGGGCGGTGGATTAAAGAGCTGCTGGTAGTTCTCTGGTCCCTCAGAACGACACCTAACTGAGCTACGGGCAGACTCCCTTCTCCCTGGTATACGAGGCAGAAGCAGTTATCCCCACAGAACTCATTTACGGATTCCCTCGAGTGCTTTCCTATGATGAAGTAGCGCAAGATCAACACTGGCATGACGATGCTATGCTACTTGAGGAGAACCGTCTCCGGGCTGCTATGCGTGTTGCACGCTACTAGCAAGCCATGCGTCGCTATCATAGTCACAGGTTTCATGCCCGGTGTTTTGAGGAAGGTCACCTTGTCCTTAGGAGCGTTCAGTCCGCCAAGGGTACAAACAAGTTATCACCAAAGTGGGAAGGCCCTTACCGGGTGGTACGAGTCACCAAACCTGGCGCAGTCCGTCTGGAGACCGGAGATGGCACACAGGTGCAAAACTCATGGAATATTGAGCATCTCCATAAGTACTATCTGTAAGGCACGAGGCTGCCAGGCACCGCCCGGCAGCCTCCCTTTTGTACAGGCCTTGCCCTAGTTGCATGTAACCCCTTGCACAAAGCCGGGGCGATGACCCCGTGCAAGATAAAATAAAGAAGTGTTGTGGGGGGCCCGATCAAGATCGCATGCATGAACAAGCACATCCAGATCATTGCATAAGCATTTCATGAGCATTTGCATATGCATATAGATAGGACTGTATCTTGCATTCATTCTCATCTACATGGAGTTGCAGGTTCCTGCCGTGAACTTGACTCTGACAAGGGACGAGAAGATTGCACGGCACCGTGGTCCCCGGCAAGGCAAACAGATAAGTTTACCTCTTGTCCATTAGTGTTCTGTAAGCTATAAATTGTGCATAGAGAAACCTCGCCGCTCTTTTGAACCTAGGGTGCTCCCATCCTTGGCTCGAACGTTGCTTCCGCCTGGATGGTCGTAGTAGCCCTTGGTGAAAAGGGAGTGGGCGGGGGGCTGGCGCCTTAGTTTGTTCCCCGGTAGACGTGGTTCTCCGGTAGACGAAAAGGGTGCCGGCAGGATATCCTACCGAGAAAACTCATTTAATTACAGTAAAGAGGCATTCCACCTCTACATGGACATATACATGCACGAGTTCTCGGCAAGGTTTATTTCTTTCATTGACATGCAGGTACAAGTACAAGCATTACATAACATAAACATGGATGAAAGGATTACATTATTTGAATTAAAATTTGGCGATTGCCTACAGATTTTAGATTGAAAAAAGATAAAAATCCAATAACCCCTCTTTTCCTTTCTCTACTCCTCTTCCCAGGATACCAAAGAGAGAGGGAAAGGAGAATGAAAGGGTCATCAGGAAGGGGCGACGACGAAGGGACCGGCGGAGCGGCCATCCGCCGCGGTCCATAGGTGGCATGCCCCCAGGAGCTGCGCAAGGTGACGAGCAAGGCCCACCGCCCTTCCTCAAACAAAAAGAAGAAAGGAAAAAGGGGAAGGGACAGAGACGGTAGCAGCATCACCCACAACGGGCATGCAACGCTACCATCGCCTCGCGGGCCGGACGGAGCGCCCCACATCGACATCAGCTCCAAGACCTCCAGGAGGCGTGGTGTTGGGATTACCAATGATCTCTAGTTCCTCCCCCTTGACGAGCCTTGAAGATGCCAAAAGATCTGTCACATCAAGGACCAGGCTCACTCCCCAAGCGTCAGCACCAGCGTGAGGCGACGTATGCCCCAATCCAGGACCCGAGGCTGGCCCAAGCTTCATTCTCAAGCATGACCATCAGAAATAGAAGATGAGGAGAGGAGGACCACAGAGATGGATGACTCCTCCCTCCTCCCCTCCTCCCCTTTTGTAGGCCGAGCGGGGAGGGGCTTTGCCGGTGTCAAAACCGACGGATCTCGGGTAGGGGGTCCCGAACTATGCGTCTAAGCGGATGGTAATAGGAGGCAGGGGACACGAAGTTTTACCCAGGTTTGGGCCCTCTTGATGGAGGTAAAACCCTACATCCTGCTTGATTAATATTGATGATATGGGTAGTACAAGAGTAGATCTACCACGAGATCAGAGAGGCTAAACCCTAGAAGCTAGCCTATGGTATGATTGTATGTTGTCCTACGGACTAAAACCCTCCAGTTTATATAGACACCGGAAAGGGCTAGGGTTACATAAGGTCGGTTACAAAGGAGGAGATATCCATATCCATACTGCCTAGCTTGCCTTCCACGCCAAGTAGAGTCCCATCCAGACACGAGACAAAGTCTTCAATCTTGTATCTTCATAGTCAAATAGTCCGGCCAAAAGATATAGTCCGGCTGTCCGGAGACCCCCTAATCCAGGACTCCCTGAGTAGCCCCTGAACCAGGCTTCAATGACAATGAGTCCAGCGCGCAGTATTGTTTTCGGCATTGCATGGCGGGTTCCTCCTCCGAATACACCACGGAAGAATCTGAATACAAGGATAGTGTCCGACCCTGCAAAATAAATTCCACATGCCATCGTAGAGAGAATAATATTTCCACAAATCCAATTTGATGACTTGTTTTGGCAACACGAAATTATGTCATCTCCCGGTGATTATTCGAACCGTTTCCTTTAACTAGCCCCGCACATAACGCGAGGCAGTTTTTTGACACGTCTTGTCAAAGCAGAGATCATGTTCCCCTTATTACGGGATTCTCATCAATACGGGCGAGGGTAACCCAACCGTTCCATCGATTATGGCGCTTGGGGGATAAGCAAGTTTTACCAGGCTAGTGGGGGCGCATAGTTTCGGCCGCCCATATAAAGGGATAAGGATTCACCTTTCCATCAACGCCTTCTTCCTCCTTTGCTCATCCATTTTCGCACACTCGAGCTCTAGCGCCCAAGTCCACATTTACCGCCTCAACCTTCTCCAACCATGTCCGGAGCGGGAGGCAGGTGGATGGTCTCCTCCGTCACGGAGGGACACATCAAGAAGCTGAGGAGAGCCGAATACCTGCCCGATGACATCGCGCACAGGCTCCCAGATGAGGGGCAGCTCATCCCCACCCCCAGGCCCCATGAGAGGGTTGTGTTCCTAACCCATTTCCTCCACGGACTAGGATTCCCTCTCCACGCATTCGTCCGGGGGCTCATGTTCTACTACGTCCTGGATTTCCATGATCTGGCCCCGAACTTCATCCTCAACATCTCGGCGTTTATCGTCGTGTGCGAGGCCTTCCTCCGCATCAAACCCCACTTCGGCTTATGGCTGAAGACCTTCAATGTCAAGCCGAAGGTAGTGAGCGGCCGCCAGGCGGAGTGCGGAGGCGCCATGGTGGGCAAGATGCCCAATGTCACATGGCTCGAGGGCTCCTTCATGGAGACAATAAAGGGGTGGCAATCGGGGTGGTTCTACATCACTGAGCCGCGTGACCCTAAATGGGAAGCGGCCCCCGAGTTCCGATCTGGCATCCCCACGCGGCTCACCTCCTGGCAAGAGAAGGGCCTGTCCTGGGGTAGTTCGGGAGAGCTGACCGAACTCCAAACATGTATTCAAAACATGGTGAACAAGAAGCACAACTCGTCAACGTAGTCCAGGTCATGCTCATCCGCCAGATCCTCCCGTGCCAACAACGGCCTTTAAACTTGTGGGAGTTCCACCCGGCCTAGCACCGAACTCTGAACATGCTCTTCGACACAACTCACAAGGATGCCTGGAAGGTGCTATTCAAGGGTGCCGAGGTTCCTCCTCCCACTACCGAGGATCGCGGATTTTGCGCGAAGCGCCAAGCCAGAGCGGTAAGCTGTTTTACCTCTCACAGGATACTTGTTTTTCATAGTTTGACTCTATGTGGGATCTAAGCTCTCGTACCTTTGACAGGACTGGCAGGAGACGGCTGGATAGATTGACTGTCCGGCTCCTTTGCCCGAAGGCCCGGCAGATGCTCTTCTGACGAAGATGCTGATTCCGGCTCCTTACAAGATGCTGGAGAAGACCAAGAAGGCCAAGGGAATCCGAAAGAGTTCCCGACGCCAGGCGTCATCGGACTCATCGTCCGGTAACTCCGCAGCACACTCCTCCCCCAAAGACGAGGAGGAAGAAGAAGATGCTCCCCTTTCAGTTGGGGGAGACTAGAAAAGGAAGGCCGCCCCAACTAGGGAGGCCGAAGGGTCCAAGAAGGGAAGGACTCTCTTTCTGGACAGTTCCACCACCGCCGCCGAAGGCGAAGACGAGTGGCTGCTCAAGGCCAAGCCCCTGGCGAAGTCGTAAGTGTTCGGATACCAGAGTTATTCATAGCATTCCTTTGTCGCACTGCTTCCCCTAACGCCGAATATGATTATGCAGGCCGCCACGACCCCGTATCGATGTATCGTCGGACGGCTCCTTGGGCTCGTCGGATATGGATAGCGATCCACTTCCGACTGCCACCTCCCCTTGCCCTGCGGACGATGCCAAGGTATTGTCTCAAGAGGCACCGGGTCGAGGGGAGACAGTCCTGGAGGTGCCTCAGGGCGACCTTCCGGACTCTGGGAGCCGAGGGAACAAGGCCCCCGAGGACTCCGAGTTCGGCCCTCAGCCGAACACCATGCCGGAACCTCCAGTGGTCCCGGACTCGGGCAGGCGGCCTCCATCCAAGAGGGGCAAGATGCCTGTGCCGGTGACCTCTGTCCAACTAGAGGCACCGGACAATCTGCTGGGAGCGCTTCGCAACGCTTCCATCGACGAAGAGCACCGCACTATTATGAGTGCGGTGGTCCAGAAGGTTCAGTCCGCCAAGAGCGGATTGATTGAAGCTTGTGCTAGCCTTCTAACAGGCTTTGAGGTAAGTGTTTCAAATATAGGAAAAATATTACCGCATAGACAGTAGCCCCTGATGCTCTGTTCGGTGTTCACAAAGAAAAGCCGAACAGAGGATCAAACATTATCGCAGGAGTCTAATATAAGTATGTCAATATGTGTATGCAGGCTTCGCTGCTGGCATCTGTCGCACTGACTGCGGAGGTCGCTGCACTGAAGCAGGACCTCGAAGGGTCCAAGAAAGAGCTCGGCCTTACTATGAGGCAGCTCGAGGAGAACAAAGTTAATTAATCCCTAGTCTATGGTTATATATATAAAAAGAACGCGATTGCAAAATGACAGGATCATTGTAAATTTGCTAGGGGCCACGACCGAGGTGGTGACCCTGAAGCAAGCGATATCCGAGGCCGAAGACAAAGCGGCCAAGGAGCGCACCGAGCGAGAAAGGCAAGAGGCTCGGGTGGGCGAGGTGCAGCAAGAGCTCCAGGCTCTCATGACGAAGCATGAGGCGTTGGATCTTGACTCGAAGAGGCGAGAGTCTGAGCTTGCCGCAACCCTCAAGAGCGCAAATAGTGCCAAGGCCGAAGCCCAAAAAGCCCTCCAGGAGATTGACGTGATGAAGAAAATAGCGGCGGGTAAGGCATTCTATATGCAAAGCAAGCATGTGAGAGTAAATTACCTATTACTTACCCGAATCTGGAGCTCTCCAGGAGCATTCGCAGATTTTCCCCGCAGTGTGTCGGATGCCGCACAGTTTTACCAGGCCGAGGAGGGAAGCTCGACAGAGAAGCTATTCTGGTCTCAGTATACTGGGACCGAACACCCGGTGCCTATGATCAACCAGCTGAAGCAGCTGGTCGAGCTACACAAGGCGGCTGAACAGGCCATGAAGGGCTTTATAGTCCGGCTGTGGCCCGGCGACGCCCTTCCGAACAGCTACTTCGGCCTGGTGAGGCGGCTTGTGGATGCCTACCCACGGCTATAAGTCGTCAAGCGGTCCGTCTGCATCGAAGGTGCACGCCAGGCTTTCGCTTGTGTGAAGGTGCAATGGGCCAAGCTAGACATCATGAAGCTGATCAAGGAAGGGCCGCCGCAGGGCAAGGAGCATCGCACCCCTGAAATTTATTATGAGGGCGTCCTGAAGGGTGCCCGTCTTGTAGCGGACGAATGTTCAAAGAATGTAATATTTGAGTAAACTTGCTCGTGTGATCCTGTATGATGAAAACTTGTTTCATATGCGCAATGCAATGCTTGTTTGAATTTAACGGAGCTTCAAGTTCATCATCTTTCGTTCTTTTCTTCTCCGGTGGAACCAAGTCAAGCTTTGTGCATCATATCCTTTTTTCCTCGTTTCAAATACCTTCTCATGCTGGTGCAACTCTTAATCATCCACTTCTCGCTATTCAATTATTCTGGAGTATTCAAGATATCTCGAAGATTCGTGTTTCCACTCTGCTTTCGTAATCCTTTCAAGCTCTTTCGAGGTTGTTATCTCATTCTAGCCATTTAATCGTACCGGTGCATTCTCTCTTTTAAATCGTTCTATGGTGTTTCTTTTGAGTGGGCCCTAACCCACAGGTCTTTTCCCAGGATCTTACCTGACTCTTCTAATTCTCCCGGAGATATCCTTAAAATTCTTTTCGAAGTTTGACTTATGAATGAATTGCCATCAGTCAAATGTCCTCCTCTAAAATCTTTCAATTTCTTTTCATCGTTGGCTTAACCTTTCCATTATTCATTCCAGAGTGCCTAAACAATTCACGGTGGTGTTTCTTGTTGTCATTTGAAGACCGAAGAATTGTTTCTCTTTAATCTTGCTCCATTCTCTTCAAGATTCGTGATTCTAGCTTGTTGCCATCCTCTCGTAATTGTTTTGATCGTGAGAATTCTTTTCACCCTTCCGGAGCAATTTAAGAGTCTTCTCAGTTTGTTATCCGGAGTCCATCAAGTCAGGTTTATTCATTCTCAGCTTTCAGTTACCATTCTCCGATCTTACCGGTGCAGCGTTCAAGTGATCTCTAATCGGTCCATGATCTATTATATTCAATTGTATCTAAATTCTCTCAAGTATCTTCGTTCATTTCATAATTCTTCCCGGTGTTTCTTCATATTTTAATCCTTCTTTTTTCAATTCTTATGGTGGTTCGCTCAAGATTCTTCTTCCTTCATTTATCTTATCAATTTATTCATTGTTTCAATTCTTACGGTGGTTCGTTGAAGACGTTCTCAAGTTTATGTTATATCTCTCTTAATCTTTTCTACGAGAATAAGTAATATGTCAAATCCATTGATTGTCATAAATTTAATTGATGAAGGATAAGCATAATGTAATTCTTATTCTTGTTTCATCCATGGGATCTATTCTTGATTCCGAAGGTTCATCAAAATTCTTGATCTCAATTGTTCATCTTCTCTTTTCCCGGAGTTCAAACCTTTTTCAATTAGTTCATCACGGAGATCTATCTAAATCTTTACAAGGCTCCACCTTGTGTTTTCAACTACCCTTTCTTTTCGTTTGATCATTCTTTTGTTTACCGGAGTTCTTCATGAAGGTTCTACATGATGGTTCTTCAAGGATTTAATTCCTTCTCGAAGTTTTCATCGAGATTCCTTTTAAGGAGCTCAAGCATTCTTCATCTCGCATTCCGAAGTGCATTTTCTTTCTACCGTATCATTGGAGGTGGTATTATGTTATTCTTGATAATTTCCCTTCATGCTTCGTGTTTCACAAGTTATCAAGATGAGGTATTTTAAATCCACAAATCTCGTCATTGGAGTATCTTGGGTTATACTTCACCTAAAGGATTGTTGCTATAGTTGTGCTCATATATGATCCAAGTTCTTCATATATCCTTCCGGTGATAAGCTTCTCGTCTCCTTGTTCATGCCAATCCAATTCTTCTTCCCGTGAGTGGCAGGTGGTCACCTCATAATGTTTGAGTTGTATTCCATAAGACCATATCAAGATTACTCTTTTCGTTGTTGGTTTCCCAACAACTCCGTTCGACCACTCTCCTAAGGATGCTTTCCAATTTCATTTGTGGTAGGAGCTGTCATTTTCTTCTCCGTTCTTTTGTTCCGATGATCTACCTTTGATTCTTTCATCCGGAGGCATTGTGATGTTGCTCTTTTCAACCCATCATGTCGTTTCATCAAAGATTATGTTCTTTTCATGATTGTCCATTTAACCGGTGTGTCGTGCCCTCTTTTCAAGTTCTATCACCTTATCAAGTTCTTATTCAATTACTTTCTTTTCAACCGGAGTGCTGCTCAAATTATATCATTCTTAATCCTTCTCTATCTTGACTTAACCGGAGTGGTTTCCATATATGTCTTCCCTTCATCCTCAAGGTTTTTTCGCAATGTTCTTTGTCCCTCTTTTCTAACGGAGTGTTTTTCGACCTTGTTCACCTTCGTTGTATTCTTTTCTCGGAATTGTTCAACCTCGCAAGGTTCTTTGGTTTCACTCTTTGGTAAAAGAAGCAACTTAGTTTTACCTCTTCTCTTTTCTCTTCCGTTTTCCCTCCGGTGCCATTCAAGATCTCGGGACGAGATCCTCTCGTAGTGGTGGAGTGTTGTAACGCCCCGAGACCGATGTGCCAGGTGTCGTTCAGTTATTCGCTGGTGTTGCCTTGTCATTGCTTGTGTGTCATGCATTGCATATCATGTCATCATGCGCATTTCATTTGCATACATGTTCGTCTCATGCATCCGAGCATTTTCACCGTTGTCCGTTTTGCATTCTGGTGCTTCATTCTCCTCCGGTGGTCATTTCTACCTTTCTTTCATGTGTGGGGATTAAACATTTCCGGATTGGACCGAGACTTGCCAAGCGGCCTTGGTTTACTACCGGTAGACCCCTGTCAAGTTTCGTATCATTTGGACTTCGTTTGATACTCCAACGGTTAACCGAGGGACCGAAAAGGCCTCGTGTGTGTTGCAGCCCAACACCCTTCCAAAGTGGCCCAAAACCCACCTAAACCTCTTCCATCATCTAGAGCGTTCGATCACGATCGCGTGGCCAAAAACCGCACCTCATTTGGACTCTCCTAGCTCCCTCTACCTATAAATATGTGCAACCCTTCCCAAATTCGCGGTGCAAACCCTAGATCCCTTCTCCTCGCGCCACCGGACAAACATCCCGCCGACGGACACGTCCGACTTCGCCGTCCGCCGCCATGTGGCATCGTCTGATTCGCGCGCCCGCATGCCCACTTCGTCGCGCCGCCGGAACCGCCCGAGGCCCATCGCCGGCCCGCCTCTGGGCCGAACCGGGCCAGACCCCGCGAGCCGCACCCCGCGTCCGCCCGTTCGCCGGCGCCATCCGCCGCCATCACCTTCGACGCCGGCACGCTCCATCGCTGCCGCGTCATCTCCGCCGCCGCCTTGCGCCTCCCCGCGCCGCCACCGGAGGCCGTGCTCAGCCGACCCGCGCCGCCCGCCTCCCCGTCTTCTCGCCGCCGACCGCGCCCCGCCCGCGCCGTTCCGGCCAACGCCGCCGCCATGCGCCGCCGTCTCCTCACCGCCGACCGCCTCGTTCGCCGGCGTCCTCCGTGCGCCGACCTCGCCGGCGTCGTCCTCCCTCCGGTCGCCGTCGTCCTCTCCGGCGAGATCCGGTGGATCGGGACGAGATCCACCAGGATCTCATCCAAACACCCCACCTCAGATCTGCACCGCACCGTCCCGAATCCCTCTGTCCCGCGTTGACTTTCGCGGAGGTGATATTTCTACTAAGTCCTCGAAATCCTAGATCCAAGTGCTCCTGTTCATCATGCTATATCTTCGCATCCGTACCTCCGTTTTTGACATATAGCATATCAAAATGTTCGTCTCTGAGAGTACATCATTTCATTCCATTGCATCATTGTCATTTGAGTTCATCTTGATGCCCGAAATGCTGTTAGAAGGAGGCTACTTGAGTTAATTGTCAGATCTGCTACTCCATCTTAGACATTTGTCATTTTTGCCATGATTATTGTGTGCATGATATTCCCATGAGCTCTACATATGCTTCGTGTCTTGTTGTACCGGGATACCGAGTCTGATCGGAATGTCTCGGCAGGAGGTCTATTCCTTCGTTGACCATGAGAGCTTGTGATGGGCTAAGTTGGGACACCCCTGCAGGGATTTGAACTTTCGAAAGCCGTGCCCGCGGTTATGGGCAGATGGGAATTTGTTAACGTCCGGTTGTAGAAAACCTGAAGTCGACCTTAATTAAAATGAATCAACCGCGTGTGTAACCGTGATGGTCTCTTTTCGGCGGGGTCCGGGAAGTGAGCACGGTTGTTGGAGTTATGCTTGACGTAGGTTGTTATAGGATCACTTCTTGATCATAGTTTCTCGAGCGCGCTTTGCCTTATCTTCTCGCTCCTTTTGCGAATATTTTAGCCACCATATATGCTAGTCGCTTGCTGCAGCTCCACCTCATACTTTTACCTTACCCATAAGCTTAAATAGTCTTGATCATGAGGGTGCGAGATTGCTGAGTCCCTGTGGCTCACAGATACTTCCAAAACCAGCTTGCAGGTGCCGAGGTTACCGTGCGGATGACGCAACCAAGCTCAGGAGGAGCTTGATGAAGATCTTGTCCTTTGTGTTGTTTCGTTCTAGTTGATCAGTAGTGGAGCCTAGTTGGGGTCGATCGGGGACCTTTGTCGCTATGGGGTTCTTCTTTTATTTTGGTTCCGTAGTCGGGCCTTGATTGTATTTGGATGATGTAATGCTTTATTCATGTAATTGTGGGAAGTGGCGATTGTAAGCCAACTATGTACCTTTTCCCCTATTGTATTACATGGGTTGTGTGAAGATTGCCTCACTTGCGACATTGCTTTCAATGCGGTTATGCCTCTAAGTCGTGCTTCGACATGTGGGAGATATAGCCGCATCGAGGGTGTTATACTTAGCCATAGAATTCTATAATTTTAAATTTCGGCGAAGCCCATGGTATTCGGAAGGCCAAATTCGGGGCACGATACACGCCTTTAAGCCGGACAAGACCGGCTCCTCGCTCTAAGCGGCATAAGTCTTTAGGGACTCGAAACCTCGCCAAACAGCGACCAGTCTCTCGCCTTATCATGATAGTCAGTTTTAGCTTTCTCTACTGAGGTGCTTAGCCTAGCAGAACCGGGGCACAATCACAGTAGTTCTCCTAGTGCTACCTTAGCCGATAGAGCGGAACGTATGGTACCAAAACATAGGAGCCGGGCAAACCCAACATTTGACCAAAGACATGATTCGGAGCTGATGCATATAATGTTATAAGTTCGGGGTGCCGCACTTGTGACAGTGTTCGGACTTCTCACACCATAATGTGGGGTACTTGAGCCCCTGGTGTATTGGTCGTACCAAAGTGTACGGTTGCAAGGCATCATTAATGAACACATATATATATATATATAACAAGAATGCAATAATACTCGTAATGTTATGCATTGTTTATTCAAAAAGGGTGCGTTAAAGCAGAATGATACAGATAGTGCGATAAGCAAAAAGTAGGACTATGTCCCTTCCAAGGGCAAGCTGAGGAATAGTATTAAAGCAAATATTTCACTCGTTATCGTAATCCACCTGGGAGTTCCGTGGTGTGACGTAGCTTTCTGCCTCCTTGGTTTCTGCATCATGTGTCCGGCGATCATGCTGCCGGACAGGGTTTCCGGAGATTAAAGTCCTGAAAGAGAAAAATAACAAAGCGATAAGCCCCTAGTGCGGTTTAAGCCGTGTTGTAGGGGCGTGCTGTAGTTGTGCCCCCTCCCCGCCTGTGCCCATGGTATTTTTAATGCGTAATTATGTACGCGTGGCACGGATTTCGCCGTTTGGCTAGGACTGGGGTGGGGGCCGCATTGCTACACGAGCTCAGATCGTGCCAGGCGGTCTAGTTGCCGATTACTCTGAGCGCGCCTGAAGGTGTCCGGGTCTTGAAACGCCGAACTGGTGGATTGCCTTGAGAGGCTGCTTTGCGCTTCTGCTGCGAGGGCCGCAATGTGCTCCTCCGTGTGGAGAGAGCGCTCTGTGTTTCCATTAACTGTGATGACCCCCCGAGGTCCTGGCATCTTGAGCTTGAGGTAGGCATAATGCGGTACCGCATTGAATCTCGCAAATGCGGTTCGTCCGAGCAGTGCATGATAGCCACTGCGGAACGGGACTATATCGAAGATTAATTCTTTGCTTCGGAAGTTATCCGGTGATCTGAAGACCACCTCCGGTGTAATTGAGCCTGTGCAATGGGCCTCTACACCTGGAATGACGCCTTTAAAGGTCGTTTTTGTGGGTTTGATCCTTGAGGGGTCTATACCCATTTTGCGCACTATGTCCTGATAAAGCAGGTTCAGGCTGCTACCTCCATCCATAAGGACTCGAGGGAGGTGAAATCCGTCAATGATTTGGTCTAGGACTAGTGCGTTAAATCCGCCATGACGGATACTAGTGGGGTGGTCCCTGCGATCGAAGGTGATCATATAGGAGGACCATGGGTTGAACTTTGGCTCCAACGTATATACGTCCCTGGGCGCACGCTTCCGCTCCCTTTTGGGGATGTGGGTTGCGTATATCATGTTCACTGTCTGCACTTGTGGGGGGAACCTCTTCTGTCCTCCGGTGTTCAGCTGTCGGGGCTCTTCCTCGTCATCGCTATGTGGCCCCTTATCTTTGTTTTCGGCAATTAACTTGACGGCCTGCTTGAATACCCAACAATCCCTATTGGTGTGGTTGGCTAGCTTGTCGGTGGTGCCGTGTATTTGACACGAGCGATCGAGTATGCGGTCCAAACTGGACGGGCCCAGAGTGCTTCTTTTAAATGCCCTTTTCCACTGACCGGGTTTAGAGTCTTTGAATCCGGCATTGACTGCAGTATCCTCGGTATTGTCGTTGTTAATGCGGCGCTTATGTTTGTTGCGACATGACCTGCTATTGCCATCCTTGGTATCCGAAGTACCATGGTTCTTTGATGTGTTATTACTGCGAGCCAGTTAGCTGTCTTCTCCCGCACAAAAGCGGGTCATGAGTGTCGTGAGGGCTGCCATAGATTTCGGCTTTTCCTGACCAAGGTGCCGGGCTAGCCACTCGTCGCAGATGTTGTGTTTGAAAGTTGCTAGGGCCTCTGCATCCGGACAGTCAATGATTTGATTTTTGTTTGTTAGGAACCGAGTCCAAAATTGCCTGGCCGATTCTTCTGGCTGCTGAATTATGTGGCTCAAGTCATCGGCGTCTGGTGGTCACACATAAGTGCCCTGAAAGTTGTCGAGGAATGCGGCCTCCAGATCTTTTCAACAGCTAATGGACTCTGCTGGCAGGCTGTTAAGCCAATGCCGCGCTGGTCCTTTGAGCTTTAGTGGGAGGTATTTGATGGCGTGTAAGTCATCACCGCGGGCCATGTGGATGTGGAGGAGGAAATCCTCGATCCATACCGCAGGATCTGTTGTGCCGTCGTATGATTCTATATTTACGGGTTTGAAACCCTCTAGGATTTGATGATCCATTACTTCGTCTGTGAAGCATAAGGGGTATGCGGCGCCTCTCTATTGGGCTATATCGCGACGCAGCTCGAATGGGTCTTGCCCGCTGTGTTCGGCCCGGCCGGATTTACTTTTACTGTATCTGGCGTGACGTTTATCGTCTTGCACAGTGGCGCGCCCTCGTGATCCGTAGATCGATCTTGCATGTTTTGCTTTGTCCTCCAATACGTCTCGCAGGTCTGGCATATTTCCCCATGCCTTTTTATTTGAATGGCGTCGGGGTGCAGGTTGAGTTTTTGGCTGGAATGCCTCTCTATCGTGGCCACGAGGTGGCCGATCAGCCGCGTCATACGCTTCTTCCTCCAGTCAGGGTAGCAACCTGCATTTTGGGTAACTCTTGGAGCGGCGCCGCTGACGTCGGCGCTTGGGTTGCTTCTTGGAGGGGTCATCCTCTACTGTCTCGTCGCCATTGCCTTCTTTGGGTGTGTCCACCATGTATATATCGTATTATGAGGTGGCTGTCCAGTGCCCTGTGGGAAGTGGTTCCTCTTCGTCTCCCGCATCGTCGCCCATACCGTCGATGTCTTCGGAGTCGAAGTCGAGCATGTCAGTTAAGTCATCGGTAGTGGCTTCTAAGTGGGTGGTGGGTGGGCAACGAATTTCTTTGTCATCCGCATCCCAATCCTGCCGGACATAGTTCGGCCAGGATCCTCCTGACAAGGAGAGAGACCTTAATGAGTTCAGTAGTCGCCAAAGGGCGAGTGCTGAAAAATATCCGTGGAGGTAAACTGCATGATCGGCGCCCAATCAGATTCACTAGGAACGGACGCAGGCAGTTCGGAGTCCATGGCTAGAGAAGGATCCGGCAGTTTGACAACACGGCTCTCATGCAGAGTAAGGTCGATGTTCGGCTCGATCGCCGCTGAGGGTAAGGCCTCCGTGGCGGGGTCCATCCACCCGTCCATGGATGGCGCAAATGGCTCCGAATTGAGGGTCGGAGCGGCTGCCGGTGCGATCTCCTGAACACTGTCTGATGGTAGAGCTAAATCGTACTCATCGTGACCGCGTGACGCACAAGGCAGAGGCTCGAATCCGTCAAAGATCAAGTCTCCGCGGATATCGGCCGTGTAGTTTAAGCTTCCAAACCTGACGTGATGGCCAAGGGCGTAGCTTTCAATCTGCTCCAGATGGCCAAGAGAATTGGCCCGTAGTGCAAAGCCGTCGAATACGAAAATCTGTCCGGGGAGAAAAGTCTCACCCTGGACTGCATCGCCAACGATGATAGAAGGATCCATCAAGCCTAACGGCGACGACACAGAGAAACTCTCAATGAAAGCACCAATGTCGGTGTCAAAACCGGCGGATCTCGGGTAGGGGGTCCCGAACTGTGCGTCTAGGCGGATGGTAACAGGAGGCAGGGGACATGAAGTTTTACCTAGGTTCGGGCCCTCTTGATGGAGGTAAAACCCTACGTCCTACTTGATTAACATTGATGATATGGGTAGTACAAGAGTAGATCTACCACGAGATCAGAGAGGCTAAACCCTAGAAGCTAGCCTATGGTATGATTGTATGTTGTTCTACAGAATAAAACCCTCCGGTTTATATAGACACCGGAAAGGGCTAGGGTTACATAAGGTCGGTTACAAAGGAGGAGATATCCATATCCATACTGCCTAGCTTGCCTTCCATGCCAAGTAGAGTCCCATCCGGACACGAGACGAAGTCTTCAATCTTGTATCTTCATAGTCTAACAGTCCGGCCAAAAGATATAGTCCGGCTGTCCGGAGACCCCCTAATCCAGGACTCCCTCAGGCATCACCCCATCCCCGGGTGACCACCACCCTGCTCCGGCAATTCAAGACGGGTGGGCCCTTCCCAAGGTACCCCCCACGCCACGCGCCTCTGTTACCTACCCCGCACCATGCATGCCGCATATGTGGCTAAGGATAAGGGCGCGCTGTGGGAAGAGTCAATTGGCAGTTTCTACCCCGTGCGTTAAAGTCATTCACGGGCCATTACTGGAGAAACCCCACCACTATTGGCTTTATGCCGCACGCGGGAAAATCAGAAACTGGCCCGGAATCAAGGCTGATGAAGCAGCAATGGAAAACTTAAGGGGCCAACCCCTTCAGCAACTTTGCATGTGCACTTATTAGGCCCTACCCCGACGACACTCAGCACCGTGTTCGGGGCAGGCCCGGGGGCTTCTGTCGGTGCAACAAACCTTAGGTCTGTTGACCAACCGTGCACAGGCACAAGATCAAGATTGAAGCACCAACTTAAGTCAGAGATTGAAGAACCAAGAGATTTGAAGAACCAACATGCAACTCAGAAGGACTAAGATTGAGCCTAGGAAGAAAGATATCGGCAAGAGAAGGGCCTCACTTGCCGGGCAGGAGAGCCCGGCAAGGGGCGAGGCCACCACCAGAAGCAAGCAACCGAGGCTCCCCGGTAGAGCCTGCCGGGGCACGCGGGGGTAGGAACGCCCCCACCAACCACTCAAGCACGACTCACGTTGTCAATCAATGCGGTGTCAAACCGCAAGATGATTAAGTGGCAGCCATTTGCCACACGACAGCCATTTCCTACAAAGAAGCCTACATATGACACCCTTCCTGCGACCAGTCAAGAAAGTAGGTGCGGAGCTGGCGACATAGCCCGACAGGCCTTGCCGAGTGCCAAGTGATGTGACACTAAGCGGCGTATTTAATGCACCCTATCAGCCGGCAGAGTTAGTATGATAACACTATTTGCTATCATATAAGTGGTGATAATGACCACTTTGCCACTATGGTGACCCCTTAATCTATAAAAGGAGGCCCATGGCACCCGTAGGAGGGGTTAGAATGTTGGAAAGTTGACAACCCCAAGCCACTACACGTGCGCTGTCGCTGTGGCCCTGAGGCAAACCTTGCCGGGCTTAGGGTTGCCGTTCAATCTGGGAGCATCCAACGGTGCACACGCACGATCCATGGGGTTTGGGTTCTGGCCAGTCAGAACGCATGACTCAGATCGAGCATGCAGCGGGGGGGGGGGGATATCATATGGAAACCAACATTCGGTGAAAACCGGTGAAAACCACGAGAAAATATGTTTTGGAGTTTCAAAAAAATTCAAAAAAATGCGGGATGTTAAGAGGATGATGTTTTATTGCGACACAAAATTTGAAGTTGAAACACATTACGAGGTGTGAGCTATGAAAAAGACAAAATCAGTGTTGAATAGTGCGGAATAGTAATGTCACCATTCAAGGCGATATTTATCTTTTTCATAGCTCACATCTCGTAATGTTTTTCAACTTGAAATTTTGTGTTGCAATAAAACATCACCTTCTTAACATCCCACATTTTTTTAGATTTTTATGAAACTTTAAAATATGGTTTCTAGGAAGTTTTCATTGAACATCGGCTTTCATGAGTGAACCTTGTGCTATTTGAAAACATTTCATGAGAAGAATCTCGATTTTTAAATCCCGTAAATCCAAAACTAAGCTGAAAATCGTGAAACCTGCCATGGTGTCACGACATCGCACTTATATATCGAGGAATTTTTTTCATTCATTGTGGCGCAAGTTTTATTACAAGCCTCTTACAAAATGGAGCTTCTCTTAAAGAAGCCTCGTGGTTCCGATAGGGAAACGTGTCCCCCTTGTGGGCGAAATGTAATCACTGCCTCTTTTGACCTTGTATTTTCTTCTATGGGCAACATGGAACGACAGGATATCCGTGCTAAAATTTAAACTTATTCAGGGTTCATTTGGCCTTTTTATACACTAATTGAGTTTCGTAGGCATTCAATGTCCCTAATTCAAATGTGAACTCCAAATACATGATCCAGTTCACCAAAATGGCTACAAAATTATACATGTTTCCTTGGGTGCATGTTTAGGTCCCATGCCAGGAATGGGAATGAACTACAACCGTACTGGTGTCATGGCTCATCCTCAAACATTTTGAATCTCAGTTTTTAAGTCCCCATAAATCCTAAACTCACCAGAAAGTCATCAAAGGTGGCATGGTGTCACGTCATGGCACATATATGTCGTGGTAAAAACATTGTCCAATTTGGGCCAAGCTTTATTACAAACCTCTTACAAAAATTGGAGCTTCTCTCAAAGAAGCCTCGTGGTATTGATAGGGAAACGTGTCCCCTTTGCGTGAAATGTAATCACTGCCTCTTTTCTCCTTGTATTTTCTTCCACGGGCAACATGGAACGACATGATATCCATGCTGAAATTTAAACTTATTCACGGTTCGTTTGGCCTTTTTATACACTAATTGAGTTTCCTAGGCAATTAATGTCCATAATTCAAATATGAACTACAAATACATGCTCCAGTTCACCAAAATGGCTAGAAAAATTATAGATGTGTCCTTGGGTGCATGTTTAGGTCTCATGCCAGGAATGGGAGCGAATTACAACTATACCGGTGTCCTGGCTCGTCCTCAAACATTTCGAATCTCGGTTTTTAAGTCCCCATAAATCCTAAACTCACTAGAAAGTCATCAAAGGTGGCATGGTGTCACATCATGGCACATATATGTCGTGGTAAAAACATTGCCAATTTGGTCCAAGCTTTATTACAAACCGGAGCATGTCACAAGAACCCTCGTGGTTTCGATAGGGAAATGTGTCTCCTTGTGGGCCAAACGATAATCACTCCCTCTTCTAGCCTCGTATTTGCTTCTACACACGGCACGGAACAACTGGAGATTCGCGCTGAACTTTGAAATTATTCAGGGTTCATTTGACCTTTTTTATTCATTAATTGAGTTTTCTAGGCATTTAATGTCCATCATTCAAATCCAAACTACAAATACATGCTCCAGTGCACCAAAATGGCTAGAAAAATGTACATGTTTCCTTGGGGTGCATGTTTAGGTCCCATGGAATGAATGGGAACGAATTCAACCATCTCTTTGTCCTGGCTTGGGCACAAACATTGCGAATCTCGGTTTTAAATGTCTGCAAATCCAAAACTCACCGGGAAATCATGAAACTTGGCATGATGTCACTACATGGTACATATAATTGTCCAATTTGGGTGAAGATATATTACAAGCCTTTTACAAACCGGAGCATGTCGCAACCCTCGTGGCTCCGGTAGGAAACCTGCCCCTCTTGTGGGTGAAACGATAATCGATGCCTCTTCTCGCCTTGAACTTTGTTTTCTACAGGCAACATAGAATAATAGGAGTGTCGAGCTGAAATTTGAAACTGTTCAGGGTTTGTTTGGCCATTGTATATATATTACTAATTACTAAGTTTTCTATGCATTTAATGTAGTCCATAATTCAAATTTGAACTACAACCACATGCTCTAGTGAAGCAAAATGGGTGGGAAATCGTACATGTGTAACTGGGTGCATGTTTAGGTCTTGTTTAAGGAATGAGGATGAATTACAAACTTGTCGTCGTCCTGAAACAATGAGAATCTCAGTTTTTAAATCCCAGTAAATCAAAAGGTCACCCAAAAAACATGAAACTTGGCATGGTTTCATGACATGGCACATATATGTCATGGTAAAAAAATCATCGAGTTTGAGAAGAGGCGCACACATTAGTAGCCAACGAAGTCCTTTTTGAAACAAAAAGCTGACACATTAATATCGCAAAATAGTTGTATTATATTAACCGTGTCCAAATTTAACCATACTCGGTGGCGTGTGTGCGGCTGTTTGATTAGACGGGACGAGCGCGAGAAGTCTGCCATGCAGGCTCGATGGGACACGTGCGAGCAGTCCGCTACGTAGGCTCGATGGGGCGCGTGCATCCTGTCCACCTCGCAGGCTCAACGGGACACATGCGAGTAGTAAGGCCGCCCACTCTCACCGGGAAGCGGGCTCTTTGACCTCCATGCACCAGCCGCCGCCTGCCTCGCTCACAACTTCTCCATTAATGGGTTAATTAAAGCACCTGGACGGAGGGTGTTTTCTTGTGATCCCATGGTAGCATTTGCTTTGTTCGTGTTTTCAACTCGTATTCCACCCTAATTTAAATTGCCACATAGGGCAACGGATAATACGACCACAAATAAAATAGCAATGGATAATACAACGACAAATTTACAATGGCGAAGATAATAATTGTCTTACATATTTCAGATAATTTAAAATGCCACATGCGGCAAAGCCCGGAAGACACGGGGGCAAGAAAAGAAGGAAATTGTAGACAATGATCTGGGTCGCTACTGTCTCTACTAGTCGCTGGATCGCCGGGCGGCGAAATCCTCCAACTCCTTCTTCAATTCCTCACGACTTTTCTTGAAAGCAGCTGCGGATTCCTCCACCTCCTGCTCGCACTCGATCCGGAGCTTCGTCAAGCCACCCGTCAGTTCCTCGACGATCGCTTTCAGCGTCATCTCTGAGGCACTGCTCTGCTCATGCATCATCTTCCAACCGGCGGCCTCCTTCTCCTTCTCTGCGACTAACTTGAGGAGCTTCGCATTGTAATGCATGAATTGCTCGACGAGGCCGGTCTCCTTGACAACCGAGGCATCACTGATCTTGAGCAGCTTCATCAAGCCGTCGACCAGCTCTTGTTGTGTAGTGACACCATCGAGAATGTCGTCATCACCGGCGAAGGACTTCAGGAATGCCGGCTCGTCGCGATGGCTGACGCCGCGAATGTGCTTGTGAGGGCCCTCGCGTGCCCATGAGAGCTTGTTCGAGGGCTCCGCGGCACGCCGGGACATCTCTGCTATGGCTGTGGCTTCGTGGCGGGACCTCTCTAGTGCTTCCGCAGCCTTGGTCTTTGATGCCTGGTTATATGTCCACCCTAAACTCCTCCTACCGGTCATGGCGAACGACTTGATAGAAAAAAATAGTTTTGTGGGTGATGAGGAGAGGAACTATGAAGCAATTTCTGAGCAGGTAGTTTTTATAGCCCGGTGCTATGTGTGAACACATATTACTTTGATAGGTGTGAACAGATTTGCAATTACTTATTGGGGTGTAATCAGCTATGTGACAAGAAACAAGGTCAAAATTTATTGATGGCAGAAGGTTGACCATGTGGTTGCTCGCTGTTGAGGCGGCCGCGGCGCGCTCCGCTCTGGCGTCCCTGCGCGCTCGGCTCGCCATTGAGGAAAAAGTTACAATGGCAGTGGTTAATAATTATTAATAATTGTCTTACATATTCAGGATAATTTAAAATTCCAAATGTGGCAAGGCCCAGGACACTCACGACCTACATATGCATATAATTATAATAAAATACAAGCTAACAGGCTGAGCTGGCGGCCTTCCGACGATGGTCTTCTCGGACTACATGATCAGCATAGCACCCTTGCGGCCGTTCACTCCGAGTGTCCCGACCCGCCTCCGCCTACAGAATTGTTGGCGCTGATGGGAGGCTCTTGAGGCTGCTAGATCTCTTCTAGAAGAGCTTGACAGCGTGCAATCGCGCACATGACAACTCCACAGAACCGCTCCATTTCCATGTCTCTGGCCTGGTAGCAAATTCCGTTGATCACCTGCATCCTCAAGATATCACGTTGGTGATGTTCTACTTCGTCAGGGACGTCACCTCCGCCAAGGATGTGCTCGAGCCTGGCCACCACATCATCGGGATCAAGGTTGACACGGCCACCGCGGGCAATGATGAAGCCGCAGGCTGCCTTTGTCTTGACTGAATTGCAGAGGTCCTCTGCCCATTCCTCACGGGGCATCAGGCTCTCAATGAGCACTGGTGACAGCAGTTCTTTGGGTGGGTTGTCGATCATGCCACCGAGCAGCTCTGGATCTTTTGCATGATGGATGGCAAACTACTCATCACACCTCCTCTGCAATATGTCGATTGTGCTCCCAAGGACCGTGGCGCCGATATTGCTGCCGATGGGCCATGGTGCCTACACCTGCCGATGAAGCTCTTGCTCCCCGACCTGCTCCGGCTCGTTCTCCTCGACGAAGATGTAACGCAGGCAGGCGTCGACGTCGAAGCTTTGGTTGTTGCCTGGCATGCTTGGAATAACTAATGGTAGATGGGTGAGGACTAGATCTTCGCAGAGTGTCGCGGCGGTGCGTTGCCACCTGGGTTATATGCAGCAAGCCGTTAGCTGGTGGCGGGAAACCGGTGAGGGAATAGGCGTGGATTTTACAATTCACCCATGTGGAGCGCGGGAAGCATTCGCTGGATCGCGGGAAGACTAAGTGGAGCACACACACAACCCGAATACCGTATCTGGTGCCACATGTTATTTATCACACAAGTGTTAACATAAGGAAATGCATGTGTAACTTACTAATCATCGCACACGAGTACTCGCAGACGCATCGTGTGCGATACCCCTAGCCACCGCAAGCAACTAGTTTGCATTTTTCAAAGTTTTTTGTACACACAGAATCGCACATGAACTAACTGTATTAACCGTCTGTGTTGTAAATTCTCATCGCAAACAGTTCATCTGAGTCGGCTTTTTGCCACATATCACACACATCTTGTTAAGTTTAACTGTTTCTATTGCGTTCGCTAATAATAAAAAGTTCGTCCGAGTGAAACGTTTGGCCTATATCACACACACCTTGATCTGGCTAACCGTTTATGTTGCACTCCCTAATAGCAAATGGTTCATCGGAGCGAACTGTATGTCGTATATCGCACACACATTGATATGGCTTCCCGTTTCTGTTGTTCTGCCTCATCACAAATAGTTTGAACGGGTTAGCCGTGTGCCCTACATCGCACACGCAACTAAAATCTAAACCGTGTTTGATGCGTCCTCCATCAAAAATGTTTTGCACCTTTTTAATGGTTATTTTACACCACCGTTTGTGATTATGGCATGGCACACATTTTCGTTGAAGGGTCTCTGATCATAGTGTCACGTTAGCCGCATCCTACAGTAGTGGCACCCCAAGTGAAGAAGGTCCCGGTAGGACTGGCTGGCGTTGATGGTACTTTCAATATCAGCGCCACCCTCGATGACAAATAGGAAAGCGTGCTCGTTGCCTTCCTGTGGGTGAATATCGATGTGTTTGCTTGGCAACCATCTCATATCCCCGGTATTCCCAGGGAGGTAATTGAGCACCACGTTGCTGTCTGGCCACATGCCAGTCCGTCAAGCAGAAAGTACAGAAGTAGACCATGGAAAGGCAGCAGTTCATTGCTGAAGAGATCAAGAAGTTAGAGGCATGTGGCTTAGTCGGAGGAGTACTGCATCCTACATGGTTGTCAAATCTAGTGGTGGTCCGGAAAGCCAATGGGAAGTGGAGGATGTGCATTGATTTCACATATCACAACAAAAGCTTGCCCGAAGTACCCATTTCCCTTGCCGCACATCGACCAGATCATGGTGTCACACCCTAGCTAGTTCATGCATTAGAGTGTTGCATCATGTCTACTTTTCCAGAAAACTGAAATGGGGATGGCAGAACCCCCAACACCCCCCTGAAACAACTAGGGTTTACTAAATTCATTTTCAATGAACCCAAAATGCCCTTCATAAATGTTCACCATCTTTGGTCCTGGCTAAGCACTCTGCCAAAAATGGTTTCATATTTTTGGAGGACATTATGGATTTTTGCACCAAGCCATAAGTATTTGCATTTGGGCAATTTAAATCCTATAAATATTTTAAAATGCCCAAATAATCTTGAAGGTATTTTTAGTCTGTTGAGAATACTTTCAAATGTGCCTCTGAATATTTTCAGGTTTTTCCTAAATGGAATAGTATTTGTACTATTTCAAAACACAGTTGCAGAAAAAAATAAAAAACAGAAATTAAAGCAGAGAGCAGAGGACTTACCTGGCAGCCTGTAGCAAGCCCACCTAGCCGGCCCAGCCCAGCAACCACTCCAGCGAGGTGCTTGACTCGGCCAGGCAGGCAGGCAGGTGCTCGACGCCGGCACCAGCGCACGCCACGCAGCTGCCCCCCGCCCTGCTTCCTTCCCTTGTTGTTCTGCTGGCTTCGGTCGATCACCACTCCTCCCCCGAGCTCGCAGACACACCCCTTCCTCCCCAACTCCTCTCCTGCACCATGGCCGACGTTGCCGCGCCCGCGCCACCGTGAAACACGTGTCCACCGCCGTCCCCGTGTCGTGCTGCCAAGTCCAACAGCTCCACTGTCGTCGTGCACGTCGAGCAGGCCGAGCCCCGAGCGCTCGCCAGCTCTGGAGTCGCCGCTGACTCCGTCTTCCCCAACTCCGGCCATCGAGATCGCCATCGCCGCCACGCTCAGCTCTGGCCTTCCCCGAGCCCGCTTCGACGCCTCCTGCGATCGCCGTGAGCCCTGCTCCGTCCCCCCCCCCTCTCCGTTACCTCTCTAGTGCACCGTATGCACCGCACCAAGCTCACCCGCACCCACCGCCGCCGAGCTCATCGCTGACGTGACTCCGGCCACCCACCGGCCACACCACCGCGTCTAACACAGTCACCGCACTCGCAGGAACCCGTAGCACCACTCCACGCGCCTCGCCATGCCCCGTAGCCTCGGGTTCGACCTCACCCGAGCTCTGGCAACCGCACATCTCGTCACCGGCGACGTTTCCGGCCACCCTGAGCTCCCCCACTGCCACCCAACGACGTGGCTTGCTCCCAGCTACGCGTAGATGCCCTCCGCCGTTCATTTGGTCGCCGGTGCACGAAACCCGCACTGCCTGGCCACGTCTGGCCACACCGGCGGCTAAACGCCGGCGAGTTTGACCCTGCTGACCCTGTTTGACTTCATGTGGGCCCAGGTTGACTCCCCCTGAGTCTATGACAAGTGGGGCCGCTCTACTAATTAACTTAGATTAGCACTAACTAAATTTAGTTAGTTTAAATAACCACTGACACGCGGGTCCCACTGGATAGGTTTGACCTGGACCGGCTCCATTGACCACTGACGTCACCCTGACGCAATGCTGACGCGTTAGTTCAATTACTGGAATTATTCTTATATAGGAAATTCCAGAAAATACTACAAACTTCAAAAATTCATAACTTTTAATCTGTAACTCCAAGTGCAAAGAGTTATATATGAAATTTGATCAGAAAAATTCAATCTTTCCATCTGTAATGGTTTCATGCATGACAAAACACTTTAACCTTGCTGTTTAGGTGAAACAAGCAAATGCACTTATATGACTTAATAACATAAGCTTCCATTTGAACCTTTGATTCAAATGAACTCAAACCAACTTGTTTCACAATGCATTAGCCAGGACACCTCATATTGCCATGTCATAGCTTGCATCATATTGTTGCATATTGCCATGTGATGATTGTTTTCTGTGATGTCTTTCATGGTAGGTTTTGCCTCCGAGGATATTCTCGAGTATCCAACTGAAGGGCAGTACCCTACAACTACTCCATCAGGCAAGCAGCCCCATTGATCATATCGTTACAATCCCATGTTCTCGCTCTTGCTCTCATTTACTGCATTTAGGACAACAACGTTTCAAACTGTTGTGTGCTGCGGTAGTTGAACCCTTATCCTCTGCATGACCTGTCATTGCCACAGTGACTAGATGAAACCCACTAGCATGTGTAGGAGTTGATTGAGCCATGTATGTGTTTCCTACCTTGCTATGCCTGCTATGCTTAGAGTTGTGTCAGGTCTGGTTCATCCGGCTGATGGGCTAGAGTGAAATGTTTACGTCAGTAATGTGAGGGATGTGTTGAACATGTTTTGGTAAAGGTATCGATGAGAGGCCATGTAGGAGTACATGGTGGGTTGTTTCATTGAGGCCGTCCCTAAGAACTGAGATCTGTATGCGTGATTTAAGATTCAGCTACTACCACACATTGGGCCCTGAAATATGACCCCGCTCGACTTACTGATCCCTCTCGTCCTCTGTCCAGGAGTTGCAACTAGTTTCTGGTGTTTATAGGTTATGTGTTGGCGGCTGTGCGTAGCGCTGACCCCAGGGGTGGGCTATGATGCGGTAGATACACCGTGGCACGGTTTACTAAGTCACCCGTTTGGTGTCTCGGGAACCCTGCACACATCGTTTGGGGCCGTTGAGGACACCCCGGCCGGATTTCCTTGCGGATGGAACCCGAATAGGTGTTAAACCTAGACTAGAGACTTGTGCGGTTAGTCAGGTCGTGGTCTACACCCATGTCGGCTTTCGCTTGAAGTCTGCCGAGCACATGTCGTGTGCAGACGGTAAGTGGTGGAAACATGTGACGAAGTACACCCCTGCAGGGTATAAAACTATTCGAATAGTCGCATCCACGGTAAAGGACTACTTGGTTACCTATATAGTTCATAGACAAGTTAATGGTTACTACTAAAAGACTCAAGATAAGTGTGAGTACCACGGATGGCCCTCTCATAGGATGACGAGGGAGGATCCACGGTGGAGTATTGTGTTGGTGATTAGTGGACTCATGTGCGAAAACTATTTTTACAAGTGGGGTCTCGTAGGATAGCTTAGCCAAGAGTCAAAGCGGCTTGCTGCAATAACTCCACCACCCTCTTGAGAATGAGCATGTATAGTAGGATCTGTTGTAAGACTTGTTGAGTACCTTTGTACTCATGTTGCTTTAATAACTGTTTTCAGACAACAACACCGCCCCCTCCGACGGGTTTTACGTAGACCTCGACGTCGATGAGTGACTTGCCACCCAGGTGGTGATTCTGGCCATGGAGGGCCCTATGTAGATAGACAGGCTTCGTCAAGCCTTCTTTCTTTCTAGTGTCTGTACTCAGACTAGTTTGCTTCCGCATGTGCTTGTATGCTTGTATGACTTGAGTGTCGGGTCATGTGACCCCTACATGTCTGAACATGTTAGGTATGGATCTCTGGAGCCTTTAAATAAAGTACTTTGAGTTGTAGAGTTTTGTTGTGATGTCATGTTGTATTTACACATATCGAGCATATTGTGTGTATGATTGAAATGCTTGATATGTGTGGGATCCGACAATCTAGTTGTTTATCCTTGGCAGTGTAAGTGCATCTAGTGCCACCCCTAGTTGGTTTTGGAGTATTGGCGACAAACCTGGTTGAGGGACTAATGTGTTTGTGAGAATTGCAGGATAACACAGGTAGAAGTCCCTCATTGATTCGGTTTTCCTACTAGAGATGGCCCGTAAAAATGTATAAAGACATTGAAGTCAAAGGTGGTATGTGAAGACATTCACACTGAAGTCTATGACAATAGAAGACATCGCATGAAGACTATGGAGCGTGAAGACTTAGGTGTTTCATCATTCTTTTTCTTCTTTGTTGAGTCATAGGAACCACCATACTATTAAGTGGGGTCCAAGAGAACCAGTCAGAATGACTGAAGTGATGCTTAACCAAAATCCTATGTCTTCGAGTGAAGACTATCAGAGCAAATCTTGTCTAGAGTTGGATAAGTCAGCATTGCTTGTAGCCCAAGTAAAGTTGCCATGTGTGTTTGAAATCTGACCGTTGGAACACATGTCAGTTCCTTAGTGACCGAGGGTCATTTCGGACAAATCAGGTCAGGTTGCCTAGTGGCTATAAATAGCCCACCCACTTGAAGCCCTTGAGAGAGAATTCCTTGCGAGGATAAAGCCCTAACCACCCAGAGCCAAAGAGAGTTTGGCATCACTGAAGTCTTCCTGTCTATGTGATCTGAAGACTTATTACACTTGAGGACTGTGAATCCTACGGCCGGTTAGGCGTCGCGTTCTGAGCATCCAAGAGTCATTGTGGATCGCCGGTGAACAAAGTCTATGAAGGTTTGGAAGTCTACCTTGAAGACTTACCAAAGTGATTGGGCAAGGACTGGGTGTCCTTAGCTCAATGGGAATAAGGTGAAGACGCGGTCTTCTGAGTTGAATCTCAGCCTCCCTAACCAGACGTACAATTGTCATAGCAACTGGAACTGGTCCAACAAATCATTGTTTTCAATGATTCACTGGTTTCATCCTTCCCACTGCTTTACTTACTGTTGGCCCTGTTGAAGTCATTGCCTGATTGCATTATTTTTGTCTTCATTGAGTGACTGCTTGTTCTGATTGGCTTCACAATATCTTCGTACCTAATATTTACTGCCTAGCTGCTATTAGTCATTGTGCTTTCACTTCTTTGAATACTTGACTATGGTTTGTCTAGTGTAGTCTACCTTCTGCTGCATGGTAATAGGTTTATTTCTATCATTTGTCTTCGAAACTTCCATGTTTTGAAGACTTCCATAAAAATCGCCTATTCACCCCCCTCTAGTCGATCGCTAGCACTTTCAATTGGTATTAGAGCAAGGTACTCCCTTGTTCTGTGTGATTCGGTTTAACCACCTGGAGTTTTAGCTATGTCGACTGCAGGGATAATCAAAGTCTCCACTGCGTGCCCAGTCTTCGATGGAACTGAATATCCCTACTGGAAGAATAAGATGCGCATGCATCTTGAAGCCATTGATGTCGACCTATGGTATGTCGTCAAGAATGGCGTTCCAAGGCTAGTGAAGGTGTCACCGCTACTGATGTCAAGAAGTTTGTTCAACTGGACTCCACTGCCAAGAACATCATCTGTGGTCATCTGACCAAAGGACAGTATGGCCGTGTGAGTGCTTTGGAAACATCCAAGCTAGTCTGGGACTGGGTCTCCAAGGTCAACGAAGGCGTCTCAACCCAGAGAGATCAGAGAATCGGTGTCCTTTGCAACCTCTTCAACCGCTTCAAGAGAAATGACAATGAGAATGTTCAGCTCACGTTTGATCGACTCACTGACATCACAAATGAGCTTCAAGCCCTCGGTGCCACTGAGATCACCAAGCATGATGTCGTCAAGACACTCCTGAGATCACTTGACAGCTTATTTGACACCCTAGCCCTGATGATTCAAGATCGTCCTGACTTCAAAACACTCGATTCGTATGACATACTTGAGAGGCTCAACACACACGAGTTTTAGCTTTCTGAAAAAAGAGACATCTACATTCCCAAGTATGGGCGAACTCGTGCCTTAAAGGCAAAAGCTATCTCCTCATCTGAAGAAGAGTCTGACAGCAGTTCTGATGATCCTGAAGACATTGGAAAGGAGCTTGCTATGCTTGTGAAGAAGTTCCAAAAATTCACCAAGAAGAAAGGCTTCAGATAGTCCTCACGATCAAGCTCAAGGAATGATGAAGCTTCTGCTCATGACTACAAGAAGAGAACATGCCACAAGTGCAAGAAACCTGGCCACTACATCTCTGAGTGTCCGTAGTGGGACAATGAGAACAAGAAGAAAAAGAAGAGCAAGGAGTATGATTCTGACGACAAGAAGAAGAAGAAATACTCAAAGTCTTCTTCCAAGTCCTCCTCAAAGTCTTCATCACACAAGAAGAGCTCATCTGGCAAGGCACATGCGTTTGTTGGCAAGGAAATGGATTCAGAGGAGGAGTCCGCTTCTGAGGAGGCGGAGGTCGAGTCTGAGGAGGAGTCCGATTCTGGCGTTGCGAGTCTGGCTACGACATACGTTGCCAAGTCCATCTTCAACACTGAAGACAATGACTCCATCACCGACACCGATGCAAATGACAAGGACTACTCCACTCCTACCTACTGCTTCATGGCACGCGGTGCCAAGGTAAACACACGCACTAATCACTATCAAACTTCCAGTGAAGATGACTCTGATTGTGGTTCCAAACCCAGCTACAAAACACTTGCTAAAATTGCAACTGAACAACAGAAAGCTATGGAACATATTCAAAAACTGTTAGACAAAAGCGACGACCTGTTAGACCCTGAAATGACTCGATCTTAGTCCTTAATTGAAGACATAAAAAATCTTCATGTTAAGTATGAGGAACTTGAAAGTCGTCATGAAACGCTCTCAACAACTCATGAAAAACTTTCCTATGATTATCTTCAAAGGAAGCAAGATCTTGAGAAATTGAGAGCGGCTCATGAAGATCTTCAAAAGGAAAACGAGTCACTTCGCGCCAAACAGATCAGTTCCGCTCAGGAAGGATTTGAACCACCATGTCTTAAATGTATTGAGCATGACAACGCTACTTCTACTGCTGGTTGTTCTACTGCTGCTACTATTGCAATATCTTCAACTGCTGATGTGCCAACTAACCCCTCTACTGAGGATGCCACTGCTATTGCTGATGAGAATGCCAGGTTGAAGACATTCCTTGAAACAGGGATGTTCAAAAGCCTCAAAGGGCAGCAGACACTATGTGATGTCCTCAAAAGGCAGATCCTGAACCGAAACCCTAGGAAAGAGGGTGTTGGGTTCGAAAGGAAAATGAATGCTGATGGCTCTTATTGGAAACCTGAGCAGTACCCCAAAACCACATGGGTTGCTGCAAAGGGACCTACAGTGGATCCATCCACCCTATCTGGCTTCACTTGTGCTAATCCCATTGTTATTGATGAATTCTTTGATGCAAACTATAAACTGTTTAAGAATGAGAGGGGTGAAGTGTTTGCCAGGTATCTTGGTACTAACTGCAGGAATGGACTGCCTATGAAGAAGGTCTGGGTGCCGAAAAGGTGTTTGGAGAGTCTTCCTATGAATGTCGTCATGACACCGCATGTGAAGAAGAAAAACCCCAGACCACAGGCTTCATACGGTCCAAAGGCTTCATATAGACAGAGGACTCACCTGAGTCGCACTAACACAATTGTTTTGCAGGGAAGCCATACTCAGGCCTCTGTCGAGGTCGACGCCGGGATCGCGAAGGTAGATGTGGGTGAGGACCCGCGTCAGCGCTGCAGAAGACAGGACATGCGCCTCGGCCTTGGCCGTGGGGCCAAGGCCAAGGGCGACATCTTCAAGAGCACGAACCAGGAAGGGAAGCAGCTTGGCGGGGCCGTCCTTGGCGCCAGCCAGCGGGCTCTCCAGGACGCTGTCGTAAAGCGTCCTTAGCAAGGAGCGAGCCTTCGCCTCCATCTCCGTGAAGGCCACGCGGTCGTCGGCAAGAACCAGGGCCTTGTCATCCAACTCGGCCTTCCTCGCCCCCAACTCCTGCTCAAGCGCGCCTAGGCAGTCGCGGTGCTTCCTGAGCTTGGCCTCCCGGCCCTCGGCGGCCGCCTCGCGAGCCTTCACGCCTTCTTCCTGCTCTTGGCGAAGGCGGACCTCCTTCGCGAGCTGGTCCCGCGGGCCTTGCAGCTCGTCCTCCAGTGCCTTGCAGCGACCACGGACGTCGACCACCTCCCCCAGGGCTGCATCACGAGCAGCCTTCGCCTCAAGGACGGCCTGCTTCTCCTCATCGCAAGCCGTCGAGGCCTGGACCAGCGCCGCCCGAATCGAAGCATCGGAGCGAACCCATCCGGAAGCCAGCTCCAAGCGCCCGGCCACCAAGCGAGGGTCAGCGCCAAGAAGATCCTGCCGCAGTCGGTCCAGCTCAACAACAGCATGATCCAGAACGGCAGAAGGAGTCGGAGAGACAGCAGCTGGTGGAGTAGGAGGGGAAGGCGGCAGTGCGGCCACAGCATCCTGAGGCGGAGTCTGCCGCGCCTCAACGGCTGTAGTGGCGGCGGCAGGCAAGGACACCTCAGGAGTCACTTGGGCCGTGGGGGCTGAGCTCGCCCCAGCCGGCTCAGCCAGGCCTCGCGAGGACGACCAGGTAGGAGAAGCCTGTGCGTCGCGGTCGCCCTCCTTCGCGGGCAGAGGCGCTGCCATGGATGGAACCTCAGGAGCTCCCTTTGACTTCTTTGCTGCGGGCGCCAGCCTATCCAAGAGATGCGGACGTCAAGCCTCAGAAGCAGAGCAAGAAATAAAGACAAGGACCAAATGCTTACGGGTCGTCGCCAGTGAGCTCAAGCGGCCTCCGACCAAATTTGAAGCCTGAAAGCCAGTTGGAAGGGTCAACCACGGGAAGCTTGGAAGCAGAAGGTGGGTCTGTGGTCCGCCTTGGGGCCGGGGCAGACCCGCGGGAGATCAACCCGGTCCTGTCCTTCTTCGGGATCGGGGCAAGCTCCCGCCGTCCTACTTGTCGTCATCCTCGTCGTCATCGCTCGGAGAAAGGCGGAGAACGCGGGACCTGCGCCGGGGGAGGGGAGCCCTCGACTCCCCGTCAGTCGCCTCCGAGTCAGGCCCTTTTTCCCGCTCCCCTCCTTCCTCCTCTTCGCTGGAGTCGTCGGAGGGCACGTCCACCGGTTCCTCGGGAGCTTCCATGGGCACGGGCCCATCCCCGTTGTAGACGAGCATGGACTTCACTACCCGCTCCCAGTCGTCACGGAGGAACAAGGGCATAGGAGCGCCCTCCAACCTCGCCACATCGCCCTCGACCAGAGATTGGAGGACCGCAGCCAGATCTCCGTCGGCCAAGGCCGCGGGGCTTGGATGGGGCCTCCACATCGGAAGTGAGTACTGCCGAAGCGGAGCTAGCTGGTGCTCCAGGAATTCTCTCAGCAGCGACGCGCCAGTCATCTTCGCCGCCGCCATGTTGGCCGACCTCATATCCGCGTCCATCTTCTCCAACACCATCTTCGCGCGGGGGTCCGTGAGCTCCACTCGACCCCAATCGCTGGAGCTCGTGGGCTACTCCGTGGGCAAGATCAGCCGAGGGTGGATGCGCCCAGCATCCACCAAGACCCACTTGCTCCTGAAGCCCTCAATCCTTTTCCCAGGGTTCGAGATGGCAATGGCGCCACCGTACGCGATGAAGCTTGAGCATGCGGAAGAAGGACCACGAGAGGTCCGGAGGTAGAAGTAGTGGCGCAGCAAGGCCACTGAGGGCTGCACCCCTACGCGAGCCTCGCAATAATAAGCAAAGATTGCCAAGAGAAGGATGGAGTTGGGATGGAGATGCAGAGCCTGTAGCTTGTAATGGCGAAGGATAGAGAAGAAGAACTCAGAGAAGGGAGGCACCAGGCCAGCGGCAATGGCACTTATGAAGAACGGATAGAAGGTGCTCCCCTGACCCTCGGGGGTGGCGGAGCCAGCCTTGAACACCTTCGCCCCGTCGATGCCCCACGCCGTCGCCATCCGGCGCAACCGGGCAAGGCTCGCCTCCGACATGTTCGGCGAGTCCAGGTCGCACAGTCGGAGCAGATCTGGAAATTTCGGAAGAAGGAAGGAGAGGCGCAAGAAAGGGGATCTGAGCAGCAACCAGGGAAAGCAAGAAGCAAGGCCTAGGCGGATGCCACTCCTTTATCAACTCGCGCAGTTGCTAAGGCGCCCACGTCTAGTCAATCGCCACGCGGCGCCCAAGGCCGCGGGCTATTAGGGCCCGCGGCGCTTCGCTCTTGCCCTTCTGCCTCCCTGCACGGCCAAGCCCGGGTGTGCCTTGGGCCCGGGGGCTACTGTCGGCGTTCTGGGAATGGGGGTCCCCAGACTTGCCTACCTGCGGCCTGCGGCGTGGCTCAAAGGGGGGCCCAGCACGACCCATCTTCACCAACGCAGACCCAAGACCCTCGCAAGGGGCCAAGCCTCGCGGGGCGGACGACGTGGAGCTTCCTCAGGCATGGCCTCATCAGCCTGGCTCGCGAGGAGGCGGAGAGATCAAGGCGGGGTACCTCACGAGGTGCCCGTGACGCAAGCCATGACGACCAAGGGCGCCAGGCGGGTGCCAGCCCGTGCAGCGTCCTCTTGTCCCCTTTGGTGCCAAGGGGGCAAGCGCAGCCGCGGAGTACCGAGGCATCAGGCAAAGGTTGCCATTTCGGTGCAACAAGACCAAGACTAGGAGGACTGCAAGACGGAGGTCATCGTGGAGCCCAAGACGGCGTCACCACCAGAGCTTTGTGCAGGCGAAGACTACTTTTGTCAGGATAGCTGGTACTAGCTGTCCCCTTTCAAATTAGCCCGCCATTGTTGGCTCCCTTCCCGCTCAATATTTGGGAAGAGGACCAGGGCCTCTATAAATAGGACCAGCCACCCACAGAGCAAAGGGGGGTCCTGGAGAGTAGGTTCTTTAGAGAGGGATTTCGATCAGAGAGTTAGGAAGAGAGGAGGGTGACTGAACTCCTCCCAGCAGTTCATCCCCCTAGCCAATAACAGACCCTCGCGAGGCTGTTCTTCCTTCTACTGTTCATCATCATCAGCCCAAGAGGCAATACACCACACCACACACTGGAGTAGGGTATTACACCACAACGGTGGCCCGAACCAGTATAAACCCTGTGTCTCTTGTGTTGTTCTTTCCATAGCTTAGATCTTAGCGAGGCGGAGGGGTGCAGGTAGGTAGGAGGCAAAATCTCCGCGCGCACCCCAGTGTTGGAACCTCAAGGGTCTGCCAGAACCCGAAATCTGACAAGCAACATTGTCCCTTCTCTCTTTTTCTCTCATTTTTTTATATGGTCCTTTTATCTTTTTTATGGCCTCTTTTCTTCCCTTTTTTTATTTTTCGTCCGGAGTCTCATCCCGACTTGTGGGGGAATCATAGTCTCCATCATCCTTTCCTGACTGGGACAATGCTCTTATAATGATGATCATCACACTTTTATTTCCTTACAACTCAACAATTACAACTCGATACTTAGAACAAAATATGACTCTATATGAAGGGAAATTTTTGTTTTTTCCACTCTAGATTTTGCCAATTTTCCTTATGCCACTCTATATTTGGACATTTCACTTTTGCCACTCTTAGTTTTGACAATTATCTAAATTGCCATTCCGGTGGCAAAAGCAAAATTTTCGGAGTGGTAATTGTGATACATTTCAAAAGCTAAGAGTGGCAAAAATGAAATAAAATTATTCTGCTTTTGCCACGGAGTGGCAATTGTGATAATTGTCAAAAGCTAAGAGTGGCAAAAGTGAAATGTCAAAATCTAGAATGGTATAAGGAAAATTGGCAAAATCTAGAGTAGCAAAAACAAAATTTTCCCCTATATAAATGCCTCCGGCGGTCTACCGGGATATGTAATGAATCAAGACTGACATGTATGAAAGAATTATGAATGGTGGCTTTGCCACAAATATGATCTCAACTACATGATCATGCTAAGCAATATGACAATGATGAATGTGTCATGATAAACGGAATGGTGGAAAGTTGCATGGCAATATATCTTGGAATGGCTACGGAAATGCCATAATAGGTAGGTATGGTGGCTATTTTGAGGAACGTATATGCTGGGTGTATGATACCGGCGAAAGGTGTGTGGTATTAGAGAGGCTAGCAATGGTGGAAGGAAGAAAAGTGCGTATAATCCATGGACTCAACATTAGTCATAAAGAACTCATATACTTATTGCAAAAATCTACAAGTTATCAAAGCAAAGTATTACGCGCATGCTCCTAGGGGGATAGATTGGTAGGAAAAGACCATCGCTCATCCCCGACCGCCACTCATAAGGAAGACAATCAAAAAATAAATCATGCTCCGACTTCATCACATAACAGTTCACCATACATGCATGCTACGGGATTCACAAACTTTAACACAAGTATTTCTCAAATTCACAACTACTCAACTAGCACAACTTTAGTATCACCATCTTCATATCTCAAAACAATTATCAAGCATCAAACTTCCCATAGCATTCAAGACACTCATAAGAATGTTTTTACTATTTTTGAATACCAAGCATATTAGGATTATTTAAGAAAATTACCATGCTATTTAAGACTCTCAAAATAATCTAAGTGAAGCATGAGAGATCAATAGTTTCTATAAAACAATTCCACCACCGTGCACTAAAAAATATAAGTGAAGTACTAGAGCAAAACTATATAACTCAAATGATATAAGCGAAGCACATAGAGTATTCTAACAAATTCCAAATCATGTATGGCTCTCTCAAAAGGTGTGTACAGAAAGGATGATTGTGGTAAACTAAAAATCAAAGACTCAAATCATACAAGACTCTCCAAGCAAAACACATAACATGTGGTGAATAAAAATATAGCTCCAAGTAAAGTTACCGATAGAAGTAGACGAAAGAGGGGATGCCTTCCGGAGCATCCCCAAGCTTTGGCTTTTAGGTGTCCTTGGATTATCTTGGGGGTGATATGGGAATCCCCAATCTTAGGCTCTTGCCACTTCTTGTTCCATAATCCATCAAATTTTTACCCAAAACTTGAAAACTTCACAACACAAAACTTAAAGTAGAAAATCTCGTGACCTCCGTTAGCGAAAGAAAACAAAAGACCACTTCAAGGAACTGTAATGAACTCATTATTTATTTATATTGGTGTTAAACCTACTGTATTCCAACTTCACTATGGTTTATAAACTATTTTACTAGCCATAGATTCATCAAAATAAGCAAACAACTCACGAAAAACAAAATATGTCAAAAACAGAACAGTCTGTAGTAATCTGTATCTAGAGCAATATATGGAACTCCAAAAATTCTAAAATAAATTTCTGGACGTGAGGAATTTATTTATTAATCATCTTCAAAAATAATTAACTAAATATCACTTTCCAAATAAAAATGGCGGCAGTTCTCGTGAGCGCTAAAGTTTCTGTTTTTTACAGAGAGATAACAAGACTTTCCCCAAGTCTTCCCAATGGTTCTACTTGGCACAAACGCTAATTAAACACAAAAAACACAACAAAAACAGAGGCTAGGTAAATTATTTATTACTAAACAGGAGCAAAAAGTAAGGAATAAAAATAAAATTGGGTTGCCTCTCAACAAGCGCTATCGTTTAACGCCCCTAGCTAGGCATAAAAAGCAAGGATAGATCTAGATATTGCCATCTTTGGCAGGCAATCCATAAGTGGCTCTCATAATAGATTCATAAGGTAATTTAATTTTCTTTCTAGGAAAGTGTTCAATTCCTTTCCTTAACGGAAATTGGAATCTAATATTTCCTTCCTTCATATCAATAATTGCACCAGTCGTTCTAAGGAAAGGTCTACCAAGAATAATAGGACATGAAGGATTGCAATCTATGCCAAGAACAATAAAATCTATGGGCACATAATTCCTATTTGCGACAATAAGAACATCATTTATTCTTCCCATTGGTTTCTTAATAGTGGAATCCGCAAGGTGCAACTTTAAAGAGCAATCATCAAAATCACGGAAACCTAACAAATCACACAAAGTATTTGGAATTGTGGAAACACTAGCACCCAAATCACATAAAGCATAGAACTCATGATTTTTAATCTTAATTTTAATAGTTGGTTCCCACTCATCATAAAGTTTTCTAGGGATAGAAACTTCCAACTCAAGTTTTTCTTCATAAGATTGCATCAAGGCATCAACGATATGTTTAGTAAACACTTTAGTTTGACTATAAGCATGAGGAGAATTTTGCACGGATTGCAACAAGGAAATACAATAAATCGAAGAGATATTTTAATAATTAAATTCCTTGAAATCCAAAATAGTGGGTTTAGCAACATCTAGGGTTTATTTTCTTCAATCCCACTTTCATCAAATTTAGCATCAAGATCTAAAAACTCCGAATTTTTGGAACACCTTCTAGGTAAAGGTGGATCATATTCAGTCCCATCATTATCAAGATTCATATTGCAAAACAAAGATTTAATAGGGGACACATCAATAACTTTTAGATCTTCATCTTTATTTTCATAGGAACTAGAAGAACACGCTCTTATAAAGGCATCCTTCTTAGCACGCATCCTAGCGGTTCTTTCTTTGCACTCATCAATGGAAATTCTCAGGGCTTTGAGAGACTCATTGATATAATGCTTAGGAGGAATAGATCTAAGCTTTAAAGAATCAACATCAAGAGAAATTCTATCAATGTTCCTAGCCAAATCATCAATCTTAAGCAATTTTTCGTCAATCAAAGCATTGAACTTCTGTTGCGAAATAATAAATTATTTAATATTAGATTCAAAATCAGAGTGCATCTTATTATAATTTCCATAAGAATTGTTGTAGAAATTACCATAATTATTAGAGGGATTACTAGGATAAGGCCTAGGATTAAAATTTCCTCTATACGCGTTGTTACCAAAATTGTTCCTACCAACAAAATTCACATCCATAGATTCATTATTATTCTCAATCAAAGTAGACAAGGGCATATCATTAGGATCAGAAGAAACACTCTTACTAGCAAATAATTTCATAATTTCATCCATCTTTCCACTCAAGACATTAGTTTCTTCTATCGCATGCACCTTTTTATTAGTAGATCTTTCAGTATGCCATTGAGAATAATTAACCATAATATTATCTAGGAGTTTAGTAGCTTCTCCTAAAGTGATTTCCAAAAAAGTGCCTCCCGCGGCCGAATCTAAAAGATTTCTAGAAGCAAAATTCAATCCGGCATAAAAAATTTATATAATCATCCACAAATTCAAACCATGAGTAGGGCAATTACGTATCATTAATTTCATCCTCTCCCAAGCTTGTGCAACATGTTCATGATCAAGTTGCTTAAAATTCATAATATCATTTCTAAGGGAGATGATCTTAGCGGGAGGAAAATACTTAGAGATAAAAGCATCTTTGCACTTGTTCCAAGAATCAATACTATTTTTTAGGCAAAGACGAAAACCAAGCTTTAGCACGATCTCTAAGCGAAAAAGGAAATAGCTTCAACTTAACAATATCATTATCCACATCTTTCTTCTTTTGCATATCACACAAATCAACGAAGCTATTTAGACGGGTAGCGTCATCTTCACTAGGAAGGCCGGAAAATGGATCTTTCATGACAAGATTCAGCAAAGCGGCATTAATTTCACAAGATTCAGCATAGGTAAGAGGAGCAATCGGAGTGCTAATAAAATCATTGTTGTTGATATTGGTAAAGTCACACAATTTAGTGTTATCTTGAGCCATCGTGACAAGCAAGCAATCCAACACACAAGCAAACAAAAAGCAGGCGGGCAGAAAGAGGCAAATAGAGAAAGAGAGGGATGATAGAGAGAGAGGGCGAATAAAAAGGCAAGGGTGAAGTGGGGGAGAGGAAAACGAGAGGCAAATGGAAAATAATGTAATGCGGGAGATAAGGGTTGTGATGGGTACTTGGTAGTTGACTTTTGCATAGAATCCCCGGCAACGGCGCCAGGAATCTTCTTGCTACCTCTTGAGCACGGCGCTGGATTTCCTTGAAGAGGAAAGGGTGATGCAGCAAAGTAGCGTAAGTATTTCCCTCAGTTTTTGAGAACCAAGGTATCAATCCAGTAGGAGGCTAAGCGCGAGTCCCTCATACCTGCACAAAACAAATAACTCCTCACAACCAACGCGATAAGGGTTATGATCAAGATTATCTATAACTCCTAGAAACAACCGCTAGGTGACAAACCCGCTGCAGGAGCAACGCCAGATGTTGTGAACACCTGGCAGAGCAAAGCTGATGACTACTCGATAGTTCAGTGTGCCATGCTTTACAGCTTAGAACCGGGACTTCAACGACGTTTTGAACATCATGGAGCATATGAGATGTTCCAGGAGTTGAAGTTAATATTTCAAGCAAATGCCCGTATTGAGAGATATGAAGTCTCCAATAAGTTCTACAACTGCAAAATGGAGGAGAATAGTTCTGTCAGTGAACATATACTCAGAATGTCTGGGTACCACAACCACTTGACTCGGTTGGGAGTTAATCTTCTTGATGATGGTGTCATTGACAGAGTTCTTCAATCACTGCCACTAAGCTACAAGAGCTTCCTGATGAACTATAATATGCAAGGGATGGATAAGATGATTCCTGAGCTCTTCGTAATGCTAAAGGCTACGGAGGTAGAAATCAAGAATGAGCATCAAGTGTTGATGGTCAACAAGACCACCAGTTTCAAGAAAAAAGGTAAAGGGAATAAGGGGAACTTCAAGAAGAACAACAAGCCATTTGCTGCTCAAGTGAAGAAACCCAAGTCTGGACCTAAGCCTGAGACTGAGTGTTTCTACTGCAAAGGGACTGGTCACTGGAAGCGGAACTGCCCCAAGTATTTGGCGGAGAAGAAGGATGGCAAAGTGAAAGGTATATCTGATATACATGTTAATTATGTGTACCTTACTAATGCTCGCAGTAGTGCCTGGGTATTTGATACTGGTTCAGTTGCTAACATTTGCAACTCGAAACATGGGCTACGGACTAAGCGAAGATTGGCTAAGGACGAGGTGACGATGCGCGTGGGAAATGGTCCCAAAGTCGATGTGATCACCGTCGGCACGCAACCTCTACATCTACCTTCGGGATTAGTTCTAGACCTAAATAATTGTTATTTGATGCCAGCGTTGAGCATGAACATTATATCTGGAACTTGTTTGATGCGAGACGGTTATTCATTTAAATAAGAGAATAATGGTTGTTCTATTTATATGAGTAATATATTTTATGGTCATGCACCCTTGATGAGTGGTCTATTTTTACTAAATCTTGATACTAGTGATACACATATTCATAGTATTGAAGCCAAAAGATGCAGAGTTGATAATGATAGTGCAACTTATTTGTAGCACTGCCGTTTGGTTCATATTGGTGTAAAACACATGAAGAAACTCCATTCTAATGGACTTCTGGAATCACTTGATTATGAATCACTTGGTACTTGCGAACCATGCCTGATGGGCAAGATGACTAAAACTCCGTTCTCCGGGAAAATGGAGCGAGCAACAGAGTTATTGGAAATCATACATACTAATGTGTGTGGTCCAATGAACATAGAGGCTCGCGGCGGATATCGTTATTTTCTCACCTTCACAGATGATTTGAGCAGATATGGGTATATCTACATAATGAAACATAAGTCTGAAACATTAGAAAAGTTCAAAGGATTTCATTGTGAAGTGGAAAATCATCGTAACAAGAAAATAAAGTTTCTATGATCTGATTGTGTAGGAGAATATTTGAGTCATGAGTTTGGTCTTCATTTGAAACAATGCGGAATAGTTTCGCAACTCATGCCACGAGGAACACCATAGCGTAGTGGTGTGTCCGAACTTCGTAATAGTACTTTACTAGATATGGTGCGATCTATGATGTCTCTTACTGATTTACTGCTATTGTTTTGGGGTTATGCTTTAGAGACAGTTGCATTCAAGTTAAATAGGGCACCATCTAAATCCGTTGAGACGACACCTTATGAACTGTGGTTTGGCAAGAAACCCAAGTTGTCATTTCTCAAAGTTTGGGGCTGCGATGCTTATGTGAAAAAGCGTCAACCTGATAAGCTCGAACCCAAATCATAGAAATGTGTCTTCATGGGATACCCAAAGGAGACTATTTGGTACACCTTCTATCGCAGATCCAAAGGCAATATATTCCTTGCTAAGAACGGATACTTTCTACAGAAGGAGTTTGTCTCGAAAGAAGTGAGTGGGGCGAAAGTAGAACTTGATGAGGTAATTGTACCTGCTCCCTTATTGGAAAGTAGTTCATCTCTGAAATCAGTTCCAGTGATTCCTACACCAGTAAGTAAGGAAGCTAATGACGATCATCATGAAACTTCTGATAAAGTTACTACCGAACCTCGTAGGTCAACCAGAGTGAGATCCGCACCAGAGTGGTATGGTAATCCTGTTCTGGAGGTCATGTTACTTGATCATGACGAACCTACGAACTATGAGGAAGCAATGATGAGCCCAGATTCTGCAAAATGGCTTGAGGCCATCAAATCTGAGATGGGATCCATGTATGAGAACAAAGTATGGACTTTGGTTGACTTTCCCATTGATCGGCAGGCCATAGAGAATAAACGGATCTTCGAGAAGAAGACTGACGCGAACGGTAATGTTACTGTCTACAAAGGTCGATTTGTTGCAAAAGGTTTTTGACAAGTTCAAGGAGTTGACTATGATGAGACCTTCTCACCCGTAGCGATGCTTAAGTCTGTCCGGATTATGTTAGCAATTGCCGCATTTTATGATTATGAAATTTGGCAAATGGATGTCAAAACTGCATTCCTTAATAGATATCTTAAAGAAGAGTTGTATATGATGCAACCAGAAGATTTTATCGATCCTAAAGGTGCTAACAAAGTGTGCAAGCTCTAGTGATCCATTTATGGACGGGTGCAAGCATCTCGGAGTTGGAATATATGCTTCGATAGTGTGATCAAAGCATATTGTTTTATATAGACTTTCGGAGAAGCATGTATTTACAATAAAGTGAGTGGGAGCTCTATAGCGTTTCTAATATTATATGTGGATGACATATTGTTGATTGGAAATGATATAGAATTTCTGGATAGCATAAAAGGATACTTGAATAAGAATTTTTCAATGAAAGACCTCGGTGAAGCTGCTTATATATTGGGCATCAAGATCTATAGAGATAGATCAAGACGCTTAATTGGACTTCCACAAAGCACATACCTTGATAAAGGTTGGAAGAAGTTCAAAATGGATCAATCAAAGAAAGGGTTTTTGCATGTGTTTAAAGGTGTGAAGTTGAGTCAGACTCAATGCCCGACCACTGCAGAAGATAGAGAGAAAATGAAAGTCATTCCCTATGCTTCAGCCATAGGTTCTGTCATGTATGCAATGCTGTGTACCAGACCTGATGTGTGCCTGGCTATTCGTTTAGCAGGGAGGTACCAAAGTAGTCCAGGAGTTGATCACTGGACAGCGGTCAAGAACATCTTGAAATACCTGAAAAGGACTAAGGATATGCTTCTCGTTTATGGAGGTGACAAAGCACTTGTCGTAAACGGTTACGTCGATGCAAGCTTTGACACTAATCCGGATGACTCTATGTCACAAACCGGATACGTGTTTTTATTAAATGGTGGAGCTGTCAGTTGGTGCAGTTCCAAGCAGAGCGTCATGGCGGGATCTACATGTGAAGCGGAGTACATAGCTGCTTTAGAAGTAGCAAATGAAGGAGTCTATATGAAGGAGTTCATATCCGATCTATGTGTAATACCTAGTGCATCGGGTCCAATGAAAATCTTTTGTGACAATACTGGTGCAAGTACCTTGGCAAAGGAATCCAGATTTCACAAGAGAACCAAGCACATCAAGAGATGCTTTAATTCCATCCGTGATCAAGTCAAGGAGGGAGACATAGAGATTTGCAAGATATACAGATCTAAATGTTGCAGACCCGTTGACTAATCCTCTCTCACGAGCAAAACATGATCAGCACCAAGACTCCATGGGTGTTAGAATCATTAGAATGTAATCTAGATTATTGACTCTAGTGCAAGTGGGAGACTGAAGGAAATATGCCCTAGAGGCAATAATAAAGTTGTTATTTATATTTCCTTATATCATGATAAATGTTTATTATTCAAGCTAGAATTGTATTCAACGTAAACTTAGTACATGTGTGAATACATAGACAAACAGAGTGTCACTAGTATGCCTCTACTTGACTAGCTCGTTGAATCAATGATGGTTATGTTTCCTAACCATAGACATGAGTTGTCATTCGATTAACGGGATCACATCATTAGAGAATGATGTGATTGACTTAACCCATCCATTAGCTTAGCATGATGATCCTTTAGTTTGTTCCTATTGCTTTCTCCATAACTTATACATGTTCCTATGACTATGAGATCATGCAACTCCCGAATACCGGAGGAACACTTAGTGTGCTATCAAACGTCACAACATAACTGGGTGACTATAAAGATGCTCTACAGGTGTCTCCGATGGTGTTTGTTGAGTTGGCATAGATCGAGATTAGGATTCGTCACTCTGAGTATCTAAAAGGTATCTCTGGGCCCTCTCGGTAATGCACATCACTATAAGACTTGCAAGCAATGTAACTAATGAGTTAGTTACGGGATGATGCATTATAGAATGAGTAAAGATACTTGCTGATAATGAGATTGAAACTAGGTATTGACATACCGATGACAAAGGGAACAACGTATATCGTTATGCGGTTTGACCGATAAAGATCTTCGTAGAATATGTGGGAGCCAATATGAACATCCAGGTTCCGCTATTGGTTATTGACCAGAGACGTGTCTCGGTCATGTCTACATAGTTCTCGAACCCGTAGGGTCCACACGCTTAACGTTCGGTGATGATCGGTATTATGAGTTTATGTGTTTTGATGTACCGAAGGTAGTTCAGTGTCCCGGATGTGATCACGGATATGACAAGGAGTCTCAAAATGGTAGATACATAAAGATTGATATATTGGATGACTATATTCGGACATAGGATGAGTTCTGGGGGTCACCGGATAATTATTGGAGTGCCGGGGGGTTATCGGAACCCCCGAGGGAACTAATGGGCCAACTTGGGCCTTGTGTGTGAGAGAGGAAGGGGCCTTAGGGCTGGCCGCCCCCTGGGAGTCCAAATTGGACAAAGAGGGGGCGGCGCCACCACTTTCCCTCCCTCTCTCCCTCTCTTTCCTTCCCCCTTCATCCTCCTAGTAGGACTAGGAAAGGGGAGTCCTACTCCTACTAGGAGGACTCCTCCCCTCCTTAGCGCACCACCAAGGGCCGGCCGGCCTCCCCTTTGCTCCTTTATATACAGGGGCAGGGGGCACCCTAGAACACACAAGTTGATCATTGATCCCTTAGCCATGTGCGGTGCCCCCCTCCACCATAATCCACCTCGGTCATATTGTCGTAGTGCTTAGGCGAAGCCCTGCGCCGGTAGCTTCATCATCATCGTCATCACGCCACCTCTCCCTCGACACTCAGCTAGATCGAGAGTTCGTGGGACGTCACCGAGCCAAATGTGTGCAGATCGCGGAGGTGTCGTACTTTTAGTACTAGGATAGGTTGGATCATGAAGACGTATGACTACATCAAATGTGTTGTCATAACGCTTCCGCTTACGGTCTACAAGGGAACGTGGACAACACTCTTCCCTCTCGTTGCTATGCATCACCATGATAGATCTTGCGTGTGCGTAGGAATTTTTTTTGAAATTACTGCGTTCCCCAACAAGTTTTACGTGGCTGCTATGGGCTTCTAGTAAGAACCGTTCTTACCTATGCATCAAAACCACAACGATGTTTCGTCAAGTTTGCTGTTTTAACCTTCAACAAGGACCGTCCGTAGTCAAATTCGATTCAACTAAAGTTGGAGAAACAGACACCCGCCAGCCACCTTTATGCAAAACAAGTTGCATGTCTGTCGGTGGAACCATTCTCATGAACATAATCATGTAAGGTTGGTCTAGGCCAGTTCATCCAACAATACTACCGAATAAAAATAAGACGTTAGTGGTAAGCAGTATGACTATGATCGCCCACAAATCTTTGTGTTCTACTCGTGCATATCATCTACGCATAGACCCGACTCTGATGCCGCTGTTAGGGAACGTAGCATGCAATTTCAATAAATTAACTACGATCACGCATGATCTATCTAGGAGATGCATAGCAACGAGAGGGGAGAGTGTGTCCACATACCCTCATAGACCGAAAATAGAAGCGTTAGTTTAAAACGGTTGATGTAGTCGAATGTCTTCTTGATTCAACCGATCAAGTACCGAACGTACGTCACCTCCGAGTTCAGCACACGTTCAGCTCGATGACGTCCCTCGAACTCTTGATTTAGCAAAGTGTTGAGGGAGAGTTTTGTCAGCACGACAGCGTGGTAAAGGTGATGGTAAGTGATCCGTGTAGGGCTTCGCCAAAGCACTACGACAATATGACCGGAGGAGTAAACAGTTGAGGGGGCACCGCACAGGGCTAAGAACAATTGATGTGCCTTAGAGGTGCTCCTGCCCCCTTATATAAAGGAGGGAGAGGGGAGGAGGCCGACGTAGGGGGCGCGCCAAGTGGGGAAAACCCACTTTGACTCCTAGTCCTATTCGCCGCCCTTCCTTCTATCGAAGGGGGAAAGGGGGAAGGAGAGGGAGAGGGAGAAGGAAAGGGGGTCCACGCCCCCTCCCCTTGTCCAATTCAGACTCCCCATGGGGGGCGTACGCCACCCCCTTGTGGGCTGCCTTGACTCTCCTCTACGGCTCATGTGGCCCATTACTTCCCCCGGGGGGTTCCGGTAACCTCCCGGTACTCCGATAATACCCGAAACACTCCGGAACCATTCCAGGGTCCGAATACTATCATCCAATATATCAATCTTTACCTCTCGACCATTTAGAGACTCCTCGTCATGTCCGTGATCTCATTCGGGACTCCGAACAATCTTCGGTCACCAAAACACATAACTCATAATAGAAATCATCATCGAACGTTAAGCGTGCGGACCCTACGGGTTCGAGAACTATGTAGACATGAGCGAGACACATCTCTGGTAAATAACCAGAAGCGTAACCTGGATACTCATATTGGTTCCTACATATTCTACGAAGATATTTATCGGTCAAACCGCAATGACAACATACGTCATTCCCTTTGTCATCGGTATGTTACTTGCGCAAGATTCGATCATCGGTATCTTCATACCTAGTTCAATCTCATTACCGACAAGTCTCTTTACTTGTTCTGTAATGCATCATCCCATAACTAACACATTAGTCACATTTCTTGCAACGCTTATCATGATGTGCATTACCGAGAGGGCCCAGAGATACCTCTCCGATACTCAGAGTGACAAATCCTAATATCGAACTAAGCCAAACCAACAAACACCTTCGGAGATACCTGTAGAGCATCTTTATAATCACCCAGTTATGTTGTGATGTTTGATAGCACACAAGGTATTCCTCTAGTATTTGGGAGTTGCATAATCTCATAGTGAAAGGAATATGTATAAGTCATGAAGAAAGTAATAGCAATAAAACTTAACCATCATATTATGCTAAGCTAACGGATGGGTCTTGTCCATCACATCATTCTCCTAATGATGTGATCCCGTTCATCAAATGACAACACATGTCTATGGTTAGTAAACTTAATCATCTTCGATTAACGAGCTAGTCTAGTAGAGGCATACTAGGTACATGTTGTTTTGTCTATGTATTCACACATGTATCAAGTTTCTGGTTAATACAATTATAGCATGAATAATAAAGATTTATCATTATACAAGGAAATACAAATAACAACTTTATTATTGCATCTAGGGCATATTTCCTTCAGTCGCTATGCTGTTGCAGTTATATTTACCTTCCTCATAAAATGTTCAATTTGTTATTTATTGAGTAAGAACTTGTAGCATTGTTGTAGTTAATTATAGCTTCTGACGTTTCAGAAATTGGTTGTTGTCTCAGTAGCAATTAATTCATTTGCACATTGATTTTTTGAGAAGATATGTCATAATCAACATGTTTCTTCAGTTTTTCAAAATAAGCATTGGTGATTTTCTATGTTGCTATAGACCCATTCCCCCTACAATTGTTACTGATCTAGTTTTAAATATTATAGGATGAACGGAAGTGTTCTTACTTGGAATGGGTTGATCGAGGGTAGGCACCGTCTTTGAAGATGTGGCTAGCAAAGCTCTTGAGCATGTATGAGGAAGAGAACAGAGGTAGGCTTAGAGAAAGTGTTGTCAACGCTGAAGAATATTTGAAGATGCGGATAAAAAGAGGAAGGTGGAGAATGAGCTCAGTTTTTTTTAAATCAGACTTTGCTAAGATGGTGTTGGTGAAGGAGGAGGCACTTTCCCAGTTACCCTGTAACATCCCAAAATTCTAAATTTTGGAATGTTATATTAAATAAATAGATTTGATTTATTGTTTGATTGTGGTGTGGTTGCTCATGTGAAATTGGGTGGAATTTGAAACATTTTGAAAGTTAAATGAGAGGGAATAAAAGGGCTTTCCCAAACTTTCACCTTGCATTTCTGATCTCCATGAATCACTACAGGAATTAGCTACTTTGCCGTCTGCCATGGCGGACGGCAAAGGCACGAACGGCGGACGGCAAAGGCCTTTGCCGTCAGCGGCGGACGGCAAAAGGCTCCGGCAAAGCAGGCTTCGGTAAACAGGTTCTTTGCCGTCTGCTACTGACGGCAAAGTCTTTGCCGTTTGCGGCGGACGGCAAAGAGAGAGCGGCAGACGGCAAAGACGGCGGACGGCAATAGTTGCGCTGTCAGTCCGTTAAGTGGCTAACGGAAGGCCTTTGCCGTCCGCCGTTGACGGCAAAATTTCTAGGGTCTTTGCCGTCCGCCGTATGATGTCATCTACACGTCACTACATGGCAGGTTCTTTGCCGTCTGCCACTGACGGCAAAGTCTTTGCCATCTGCCACTGTAGGCAAACTGACCAAACGGGTCAGCTCCCAGGAAGCACAGGTGGACGCCACGTGGCTTCTTTGCCGTCCGCGGCAGACGGCAAAGAGCCCATTGCCGTCGGTGGCAGACGGCAAAGAGCCTGCATATTGGCTCTTTTTTTTTGTTTTTTCATATACCCAACCATTTTCACAGCAAATAGATGATACATATATATTTTTCACATGGCAAGTTCACAGCAAACATATGAGATATCCAACACATATAATTTCATCATACATGCATAGTTCCATCAACCATACATAGCAAGTTCGACATACATGCATCCAACCATACATATTACAATAGTGTCATCCTACCATACATGCATAGTTCATAGATACAAAGGAAATATAGTTCATCCAAACAAGCACTCCATCTATGCAAGCTTTCGTGAAGTGAATGAATTCTGCAAAATGGGAAATAAGAAAGTTAGAAGAAGAAGATTAGAAGAAGAAGAAGAAGAAAATGAAGAAGAAGAAGAAGAAGAAGAATATATATGACATTTATGAGCTAATTTAGGTGAAATTGATCATTTGTGAGCTAACTTAGGTGAAATGGATCGTTTATGAGCTAACCTAGGTGCAATGGATCGCTTATGAGCAAACTTAGGTAAAATGCATCATTTTAGAGGTAACCTAGGTAAGATGGATCATTTTGGAGCTAACCTAGGTAAAATGGGTCATTTTAGAGCTAACTTCGGTAGAATGGATCATTTATGAGCTAAGTAAGGTTAAATGGATCATTTTAGAACTAACTTAGGTAAAATAGATCGTTTATGAGCTAACTTAGGTAAAATGGATCGTTTTTGAGCTAACTAAGGTGAAATGAATTGTTTTTGAGCTAACTAAGGTGAAGGGCATCATTTTTGAGCTAACTAAGGTGAAATGGATCGTTTTTGAGCTAACTAGGTGAAATGAATCGTTTTTGAGCTAACTAAGGTAAAATGGATCGTTTTTGAGCTAACTTAGGTGAAATGGATCGTTTTTGAGCAAACTTAGGTGAAATGGATCATTTAAGAGCTAATTTAGGTGAAATGGATCGTTTTTGAGCTAACTAAGGTGAAATGGATCGTTTTTGAGCTAACTAAGGTGAAATGGATCATTTTTTTAGCAAACTTAGGTGAAATGGATCATTTAAGAGCTAATTTAGGTGAAATGGATCGTTTTTGAGCTAACTAAGGTGAAATGGATCGTTTTTGAGCAAACTTAGGTGAAATGGATCATTTAAGAGCTAATTTAGGTGAAATGGATCGTTTTTGAGGTCGTCGAACACCAAACCTCGCAGCGATGAAACAACTGCACATTTAAAACTACACGATCAACACAATCATATATGATGTTTTTCATAACTAAATCGAAAAATATATGACCTAACTAATAATTCACAAATATATGACCCCGTCGGCCTCTGGAAGGCCAAAGAACACCTTAATTTTCGGGAGGTGTCGGTGGTCGGGGTGCCCTGTCGGTGTCGGGGTGCCGTGTCGGGGTCGGGGTCTCGGGGTCGGGGTGTCGGGTCGAGGTGCCGGGTCGGGGTCGGGGTGCCGTGTCGGTGTCGGGGTCGGGGTGTCGGGTCCGACTCACGGTCAGGGTCAGGGTCTCGGGGTCGGGGTGTCGGGTCGGGGTCGGGGTGCCGTGTCAGTGTCGGGGTCGGGGTGTCGGGTCAGGCCCGGGGTCTCGGGGTCGGGGTCTCGGGGTCGGGGTGTCGGGTCAGGCTCGGGGTCGGGGTCTCGGGGTCGGGGTGTCTGGTCGGGGTGCCGGGTCGGGGTCGGGGTGCCGTGTCGGTGTCGGGGTAAAGGTGGGTGTGGTGTTAGGGTGTCGGTGTCGGGGTGTCGTGTCGGTGTCGGGGTCGGGGTCTCGGGGTCGGGGTGTCGGGTTGGGGTCGGGGTGCCGTGTCCGTGTCGGGGTCGGGGTGTCGGGTCAGGCTCGGGGTCGGGGTGTCGGGGTCGGGGTGTCGGGGTCGGGGTCGGGGTGTCGGGGTCGGGGTCTAGGGGTCGGGGTGCCGGGTCGGGGTCGGGGTGCGGTGTCGGGTCGGGGTGCCGTGTCGGGTCGGGGTGCCGTGTCGGGTCGGGGGGTTTTCCTCTTTTTTTCCTTTTCTTCTTCTTCCTTTTCTTCCTTTTCTTCCTTTTTTTCCTTCTTCTTCTTCTTCTTCTTCCTCCTTTCCTTTTTCCTCTTCTTCTTCTCCTCCTCTCCTCTTTTTTCTTCTTCTTTTTCCTCTTCTTCTTTTTTCTTCTCCTCCTCCTCTTCTTCTTCTCCTCCTCTCCTGTTTTTTCTTCTTCCTCCTCTTCTTCTTTTTTCTCCTCCTCCTCCTCTTCTTCTTCCTCCTTTCCTTTTTCCACTTCTTCTTCTCCTCCTCTCCTGTTTTTTCTTCTTCTTCTTTTTCTTTCCTAAAACTGAACTAAACCTAAAACTAAACCTAAATCTAATCTAAACATAAACCTAAAACTAAAAAACAGAAAAAAGGAAAAAACTAAATCTAAAACCCTAAAACTAAACTAAGACTAAACCTAAACCTAAAACTAAACCTAAAACTAAAACTGAAACTAAATCTAAACTAAACATAAACCTAAAACTAAAAAACAGAAGAAAAAAACAGAGGAGAGGTAGAGCTCACCTGGGCCGGTGGAGGAGGTGGCCGGTGGAGGAGGGGGGCGGGGCGGCCTGGGGCGGCGGCGCCGGGCCCAGGGCGGTGGGGCGCGGGGGGGGGGGGGGGGGGGGGGCGGGGCGCGGCGGCGCTGAGATGGGGGGCCGGTGGAGGAGGGGGGCGGGGCGGCGGCAGTGGCGACGAGGCGGGGGGCCGGTGGAGGAGGGGGGCAGGGAGGAGGGGGGCGGGGCGGCCTGGGGCGGCGGCGCCGGGCCCAGGGCGGTGGGGCGCAGGGGGGGCAGGGGGCCGGGGCGCGGGGGGGCGGGGGGCCGGGGCGCGGCGGCGCTGAGACGGGGGGCCCGTGGAGGAGGGGGGGGCGGGGCGGCGGTAGTGGCGACGAGGCGGGGGGCCGGTGGAGGAGGGGGGGGCGGGGCGGTGGCGCCGGGCCCGGGGCACTGGGGCGCGGGGGGGGGGGTGGCGGGCGGGGCGCGGCGGCGGCGAGTGGTGCTGGCGGCGGCGCGCGTATGGGAGCAGGGGAGAGAAACAAAGAGAGAGGGCGCGGGGTGGAGGGCGCGCTGTTAGATATGTTAAATCTTTGCCGTCCGCCCCCCTTTGCCGTCCGCTTATTTGCTCTTTACCGTCTGCTAGTAGACGACAAAGAGGGGGGCCCGTTAAGTTATTTTTTAAGTAGCTCGTCAGTGGGGCCCCTCCCTCTTTGCCGTCAGCTAGCAGACGGCAAAGAATCTTTGCCGTCAGCTAGCGGACGGCAAAGAACTGGCTGATGGCAAAGGCTTTCTTTGCCATCAGCCAGTTCTTTGCCGTCTGCTTTCTGGCAACAGATGGCAAAGTAGCTGATTCCAGTAGTGAATTCAAATTCTTTTACAAAACCCTAGAAAGAAGATGATATGACTTCTTCCATTTAAATAAATGGAAAGGGTTTTGAAAAGATTTGAATTCCATTTGCAAGTATTTCAAATTCAGAAACTTTATGCAACTTAATGATTTTCATGAGAGAAGATAAAATGACTTCTTCAAACATATGAAATATGAGTTGGAAATTTAAAAGAAATCAAATTTAAAGTCCCTTTGAAATTATTTTTCAATTTGGAGTTATTTGGTTTTTATTCAAATTATTTTTCTCCAAAAAATAAAATATATGGAAATTAGGGTAAAATGATTCCCTACAGTAGAAATTTGGAGAGAAATAAATTTGAAATCATTTTGGCATTTTAAAAATGATTTTTATTGGGTTTTATTGCAACTGCAACACTGTTTGGCTTTTGTTAATTTTTGTGGATTTTATTTGAACCTGGAAAATAGTTCATGTTGTAGGAAATCTTTTTCTGAAAAAATTTATATATTACATGGCTACATAATATTTTTGTATTTATTTATGATTCTTTTTTTGTCTAGAATGTCCTTTATTTTTTTAAGAAGGGGGGCCGAAGCCACCGAGACCCAACTCCCTCCCTCTCTCTCCGCGGCCCAGCAGCGCCTTAGGCCCATGGCCTCTCCCTCTCCCTCTCGCACCGAAGCGCTAAGCGCTCGGTCGATCGATCCCCTCCCTCGTTCCCTTCCCCGCTGACAACCGGGGCCCGCCCGTTCTTCTTCCTCCCCATGATAGAAGAAGACCTGCATGTACACGGAAACAGAAGCGAATCAAATTGATCGATTCGATCGATCTCTGTAGCCCATTCCGCAAGATTTGCCACCTATAAATACTCCCCTACCCCTTCCGTCCGACTTTCGAAAAAACCTCAAGCTCTCTTGCCCGTTTCGCCCTAACCTGATCTCGCCCAAGGAGCCCTCAGCCCTCAGCCACCATCGCCATTGCCAACACCCTAGCCACCCGAGCTTCAACCGCACATTGTCATAGCCATAGGCCGTCCCCGACTCTTCTCTGGTCATCCGCGTGACCGCCGTGCGGAGGTGGACCCCGTCCTTCTCCTCTCCAACCACGAAGACCACCGGGATGATCGCTGTCGGTGTCAAAACCGGCGGATCTCGGGTAGGGGGTCCCGAACTGTGCGTCTAGGCCGGATGGTAACAGGAGGAAAGGGACACGGAGTTTTACCCAGGTTTGGGCCCTCTCGATGGAGGTAAAACCCTACGTCCTGCTTGATTAATATTGATGATATGGGTAGTACAAGAGTAGATCTACCACGAGATCGGAGAGGCTAAACCCTATAAGCTAGCCTATGGTATGATTGTTGTTGTGTATATTGTCCTACGGACTAAAACCCTCCAGTTTATATAGACACCGGAGAGGGTTAGCGTTACACAAAGTCGGTTACAATGGTAGGAGATCTGCATATCCGTATCGCCAAGCTTGCCTTCCACGCCAAGGAAAGTCCCTTCCGGACACGGGACAAAGTCTTCAATCTTGTATCTTCATAGTCCAGGAGTCCGGCTGAAGGTATAGTCCGGCCATCCGGACACCCCCTAATCCAGGACTCCCTCAGTAGCCCCTGAACCAGGCTTCAATGACGACGAGTCTGGCACGCAGATTGTCTTCGGCATTGCAAGGCGGGTTCCTCCTCCAAGTACTTCATAAAAGATTTTGAACACAATGATAGTGTCCGGCTCTGCAAAATAGTCTTCCTTTCTTCCTTCTTTCTGTCATCAGCCGGCTTTATGCCGGCCGGCTTCTGACCAGGCGGCTTCTTTTTATCAGAACCGTCTTCTCCCGCCACCAGCCGGGGCGGCAGGAGTCGAACGCCGGTACGCCCCCGACCGTACGGTAGACGATATTGACGACCCGGATTTGGGGGCGGCCGCCATGGAGGACGCCGCCACGGGGGACGTCGCCGAGCCCGGAGGCACGGGGCTCTCGGCCAGTTTTGACGACTGGCCGGACGACGCCGACGCCGAAGAAATCCCGCGCTGCCAGCCGGCAACCGATCGCCACAGCGCGGGCTCGTCCGCCGCACCAGCTGCCGGTGGTGGAACGTCGAAGCGCCAGGCCGCGCTTCCTCTCTTCGGCAGCCGGCCGAAGAAAACGAGGGCCTCCGCCGCGGCAACGAAGCGAGACGAAGCGGCGGCAAAGGCGGCCCGTTTCCGGAAGGCGGTGAAGCAACCTCCAGCGGTTTCATCGTAAGTCCTTTGGCCGCTTGCGTGCTTGTTTTTGGTTGTCTTCTTTTGTTCTAACCCTTCTCCGATTTCTGAGCAGGGCGCCGCTCTCCCTTGAGCGAGGCCCAGGCGGCTCTGTGGTTGGGCCAGGTGCTGGATCTTCAGGGCCCCGCCGCGTGGACCCCCGCGCAGATCTTGCGGAAGCCATGGAGCGGAACGCCCGCGAGGCACGAGAGGAGAGGGAGGCGGCGGAGCGGGGGACCGCCCGGGCGGCGAAGGAGCGAGCGGACGCGGCAGCCGAGACTCCATCGGAGCGGGCGACCGCGGAAACGGAGGCGGAGGGCACGCGTAGCCGGCCTCCGTTGCTCGCCATCCCCCTCCGCACCGTGGACCCGGACATCCCGCTGCCCATGGGGGAGGAGATCACCCCCGATCAGCCGCCGGTGCAGAGGGATGAGCTCTTCGAGGTCTTCTCGGTGAGGACGCCGCCGACAGCGCCAGCCGGAGCGGGCGAAGGTGGCCAGTCATCGGCGGTGCCGGAGGAGCCGGCCCGGGGCGCACCCGAGGCTGGAGCCGGTCTTGAGATTCAGCTGGCGGCGAGCCAGTGCGCCGGAGGGAGCACGGCCCTGCCGGACATGCGCCAAGCCGCGGGTGCCAACCAGTCGGCAGAAGCCTTGGAGGTGGCCAGTTCCGCCACGTCCGGGTGGACTCCCAGCAGAGGGAGTGGCGAGCTGAACATGGCGGCCCAAGGGGTTCGGAGCCGGCTGCAGGCTCAGGCCGCCCTCCTGCAGCAATATACTCAGGAGTTCTTGTTGACGCGGTCTGCTATCCGGGTAAGTTTTTCACTTGTCGACCGATCTGGTCCTCTGATTTCTTCCGTGGGGGCGCGCCAGCGCACCCACTGGGTGTAGTCCCCGAGATCCGGGCGATCTGCAGCGCAGTCGGGTCGGATCTTTCTTGACGACTATCTTAACCCTGTCTTCTGTCTGATCCTTAGGATTATCACAACTCTTGTGCTGCCGCCTTCAACTCCCAGGCTCGGGAGCTGAGCCGGAAGACCGAAGACCTGGCCAGCAGCCGACGTAAGCATATTGCTCTTATCTGTCTCTCGTGGGGGCGCGACAGCGCACCCACTGGTGTAGTCCCCGAGATCCGGGCCGACTGCAGCGCAGTCGGGTCGGATCTTTCTTGATGAACTTTCCCTTATTGACTTTTTCTCTTTGTCTCTTGCTCATGTAGGGGCCAATGCCGACTTGCGGAGGGAGCTCGGTGAGGTGCAGACCACTCTTCGCGCCAGGGACGCCGAGTATGCCGACTTGGTCCAAGAGCGCGACCGCCTGGCCAAGAAACTGGCCGACCAGGAAGAAAGCCACAAGGTGGCCCTGCAGAAGGCGCAGGACGGCGAGGCTTCCCTGAAGGCGGAGTTTGAGATCAAGGCGGCGAGCTGGGCCGAGACGCGTCAGGCGCTGGAGGAAGGCTTCGGCCGGATCGAAGACCTGATCGATGGTGAGCCACTTTTCTTGCCCTTCCTCCACCTGCTAGCCGCCTGGAGTTTATTCTGACCCATGCTTGTTACTTTGCGCAGATTACTTTCCCGGCCACTCCGTTCTCGCCACCCAAGCCATCGAGGCCCACCGCGAGGCGCGCCGTCAGGCTGGAGCTGTCATTGCGCCGGATGCGAATCGAACATTGGCAGAGCAGCTCATTGCCGTCCAGGCGCGACTGCAGCCGGCCCATCGGATGCTCCGCCGGCTCCAGCGTGCCGGGGCGCAGGTGCTAGCCACGCTCTGGCCCGGCCAGATGATCCCCCGCACCCCAAGCCGGACCGCCGACTGGCTAGAAGTCGCAGTCGGCCGCTTCGAGGCTTGGAAGGCGTCGGCAGCCCGTCTCGGAGCCGGGCATGCGTTGGAGTTCGTCCGCGCATGGTACCCAGGGCTAAGCCTGGACCAGCTGCGGACTTGGCGGCTGGAGGCCGACGCGGAGCTGGAGGAGGTACGGCCGGCGATCGCCCAGCGCGCCTCGACGATCGCCGAGTGCACCGATACCAGCGTCTTCGCGCCGGAACTCAATGAAGACGGCATCGCCTAGCCGGAGGAGTGGTTCGGGCTGGACCCGGCGGCGGGCGAGGACTCGGCCGAGGAGATTGCCTCCAGCGACAAGGGCGAGGATGACGAGGAAGAGGACGGTGAAGACGCCGAGCCGGCCAGTGGGATGACCGACCGCCCTCAACCCGACCGTGCCTCCAGCAACGAGCCGCGCGAAAGCGCGCCCTCTGCCGGAGGCGGTGATCAGGCCGAAGTTGGCCAGCTGGCCGCTCCTTCAGCCGGCGCAACCTTCTCCACCGCCCAGCCCGGCTCATCAGCGGCCCCGCCGGCTTGATCTGCCATCCTTGTTGTTCCTGCTTTTGCCTTTTCGAACAACTTTTAAGCTTCCGCAATTCCACCCACTGGGGGTGTATCAAACGATATTGGATGCTGACCTCTCTGGAGGTCCTTTATGTAAATATTATTGCATGCATGTTTTGGTTTCCATTCGAGTGCACTTTTCATCCTTAGGCTTTTTCCTTTGCCGCCTTCCCTCTTTGGGAAGGCAAGTACTCGAGCTTTCTTGGATTTGAAGCGAACTGAATGCAAGCCGGCCAGCCGGCTACTCTGGTAGTCGGTCGGCGGTAGGCGGCGAGCCGGCTTTTGTTATATAAATCCGTTAGTCCCTAGCCGTTTTTCGTGTGCACACCCTTTCCGGCTTATGAGTCTTGCCAGCCGGGCAGCCGGTTCTTCGAACTGCGATTTTGGCAAGAGCCAAACCTGGGTGTCGGCACATTACTTTTCTGGCCGCGGGTAGGATTCCTAATATAACTCCAGTCGGCTAGTCCCCGGACCGACTCATCGAACCCAGTGCCGGAAGAAATAAATAAATGAACAGGCGATATCATACGCATGATAACTTTCATTCATAAAATAAAGGATGGCAGTCCCCGAGTCCTCCTCGGGGAGCCTATTGTCTCGTACTTAATACAAAAGTGGACGTGATACATACTGCATTTCAACTGTAAAATTTTCGAAGGAGATTGGGGTTCCATGGTCGTTCCGACTCCTTGCCGGAGTCGTCTCTCTTACGTGCCTTCGGCTTCTGCGCGTCGATGAGGTAGTAGGAATCGTTGCCTAGAGCTCTGTTGACGACGAAGCGGCCTTCCCAGGGGGCTGCGAGCTTGTGCTGGCCGGCTGTACGCTGGATCAGCCGGAGCACAAGGTCGCCCTCCTGGAAGGATCTTGGCCTGACCTTCCGGCTGTGGTAGCGGCGCAAACCCTGCTGGTAGATGGCAGACCGGCTGAGGGCTAATAGCCGGCCTTCTTCCAGCAGGTCGACGCCGTCTTCTCGTGCTTCTTTGGCCTCCGCCTCCGTGTACGTGGTTACCCGAGGCGAGTCGAACTCGATGTCTGTTGGGATGACTTCCTCAGCACCATATACAAGGAAGAAAGGGGTGAAGCCGGTTGATCTGTTTGGGATGGTACGCAGACTCCATAGGACAACCGGCAGCTCGTCGAGCCAACAGCCGGCTGAACGCTCCAGAGGTACGACCAGTCGGGGCTTGATGCTGGAGAGGATGAGGCCGTTTGCTCGCTCGACCTGGCCGTTTGACTGCGGGTGCACAACGGACGCAAGGTCCAGCTGGATACCTTGTGTAGCGCAGAATCGTGCCAAGGCTCCTTTGGCAAAATTTGTGCCGTTGTCGGTGATGATGCTGTGCGGTACACCGTACCGGGTTGTTATATCTGCGATGAAAGTCACCGCAGTTGGCCCATTCAGCTTCTTGATCGGCTTCGCCTCGATCCACTTGGTGAATTTGTCCACGGCGACGAGCAGATGCGTCATGCCGCCGCGCGCCGTCTTGAATGGGCCCACCATATCCAGTCCCCAGACGGCAAAGGGCCAGGTGAGGGGAATGGTCTTGAGTGCCGAAGCCAGCATGTGTTGCTTGGAGCTGAAAAGCTGGCAGCCTTTGCAGTGTTTGACTAGCTCTTTGGCGTCGTCCAAAGCAGTCGGCCAGAAGAAACCGTGGCGGAAGGCTTTGGCGACAAGTGATATTGAAGGGGCGTGGTGGCCGCACTCTCCCTGGTGTATATCTCTGAGGATTGCAATGCCTTTCTCCTACTCGACGCATCGATGTAAGACTCCGGTGACACTGCGCTTGACAAGTTCTCTGTTGACGATTGTGTATGCTCCGGCTCGACATTGGACTTGTCTCGCTTCTACTTCGTCAGCCGGCAGATCGTGGTTCACCAAGAAGTTGAGGATGGATTGAGCCCACGACGGAGCTGCAACCTCCTCTGCCGCCAATGTGGCTACAGGCACCAGGGTGGGCGGGCTGGGTGATGAGGTGCTGGAGTCGGCCGCCGCTTGCTGTGCTGAAGAAGTCCCCGGTCCGGCTACCGTAGTCCCCGGGCCGGCTACCGTAGTCCCCGAGCCGGGTGCGGCAGTCCCCGGGCTGGCTACTGTAGCCCCCGAGCCGAGTACTGAAGTCCCCGGGCCGACTGCTTGGTTCTTCGAGTCGGACCCGGCCCCGTCGGGGTTAGGCGGCACGAAGATGGAGTCGGATTCCGGAGACGTCTTGATGGACGGCTTGAGGAGGCGTTCTAGGGCGACACCGGTTGGTATTGCTTGCCGCATGGAGCCTATTCGGGCCAGGGCATCTGCTGGCTCGTTGTCGGCTCGCGGTACGTGGAGGAATTCGCATCCATCGAAGTACCCACTGATTTGCTGCACTAGGAAGCGGTAGCTTGCCATGTTTTCGTCCTTGGCGTCCCAGTCGCCACATGATTGCTGAACCACCAAATCCGAGTCGCCATAACACAGGATCCGGCGGATGCCGAGTTCCTTGGCAAGTCGGAGCCCGTGTATGAGCGCTTCGTACTCGGCTACGTTGTTGGAGGCGGCGAAGTGGATCTGCAGCGTGTATCTGAGCTTGTCGCCCTTAGGAGAGGTAAGGACGACGCCGACTCCCAAGCCGGTGCGCATCTTGGATCCGTCAAAGTGCATGCGCCAATGGGTGGAGTCTGGAGCTGGCGGTAAGTACTGGGTCTCGGCCCAGTCGACAAGGAAGTCAGCCAGTGCTTGTGACTTGATGGCGGTGCGGGGTTGGTAGAAGATCGTGTAAGGGGCCAGCTCGATGGCCCACTTAGCCACCCGACCGGATGCATCCTGGCTGCCTATGATCTCGGCCAGCGGGGCAGTGCATACGACCGTGATGGGATGTTCTTGAAAGTACGGCTTCAGCTTCTTGGCGGTGAAGTACACGCCGTAGCACATCTTCTGGTAGTGCGGGTAGTTCTGCTTTGAGGCGGATAGCACCTTGCTCAAGTAATACACCGGCCTCTGGACCGGCTGGGCTCGGCCCTCTTCGGGGCACTGGACTACAATGACTGTGCTGACCACCCGGCTAGTAGCGGCAATATAAAGGAGCATGGGCTCTTTCTCAGTCGGCGCCGCCAAGACAGGCGGCGTGGCCAGTATTTTCTTCAGCTCGTGGAAAGCTTGGTCGGCCTGGTCATTCCACTCGAAATGAGTGCTTTTCTTCATGAGGTGGTAGAGAGGGAGGGCTTTCTCTCCAAGCTGGCTGATGAAGCGGTTCAAAGAGGCCAGGCACCCGGTGAACTTCTGGATCTCTCGAACCTTGGTTGGGACCGCCATCCTCTCGATGGCCTTGATCTTCACTGGGTGGCACTCGATGCCGCGTTCGGAGAACAGAAAGCCTAGGAGCTGGCCGGCTGGCACTCCGAACACGCATTTCTCTGGGTTGAGCTTGATTCGGAACCGGCACAGGTTCTCGAATGTCTCTTTCAGGTCTTCCAGTAGAGTGCCGCGCTTCTCCGTCTTCACCATGATATCGTCCACGTAGACGTGGGCGTTTTTGCCGAGTTGCGTGAGGAGGCACTTCTGCATGCAACACTGAAAGGTGGCGCCGGCATTCCTCAAGCCGAACGTCATGGTCAGGTAGCAGAAGGCTCCGAATGGCGTGATGAAGGCGGTCTTCAGCCGGTCATCCGGGTTCAGTTTTATCTGGTGGTATCCTGAATAAGCATCCAAAAAACTCAACAGCTCGCATCCGGCTGTGGAGTCTATCACTTGGTCAATTCTGGGCAGGGCGAAGGGATCTTTGGGGTAGGCTTTGTTGAGGCTTGTGTAATCTATACACATGCGCCACTTGTTATTCTTTTTCAGCACGAGAACCGGGTTCGCGAGCCACTCTGGGAAGAAAACTTCCATGATGAAGCCGGCTGCAAGAAGCCGGGCTATCTCTTCCCCTACAATCCTTCTCTTCTCCTCAGACAGTCGGCGGAGGGGCTGCTTGACTGGTTTTGCGTCCTCCCGTACATGTAATTTATGCTCGGCGAAATCCTTCGGAACACCCGGCATGTCCTTGGGGGACCATGCAAAGATATCCCGATTCTCACGGAGGAAATCGACGAGCTCGCCTTCCTATTTGCTGTTTAGGTTTGCCCCAATGACGGCAAACCTTTTGGGGTGCTCGGGGTCGAGCTGTATCTTCTTGGTCTCCTTGGCCGGCTGGAAAGATCCTTGGGCATCATATTCCTTGGAGTCGACGGGCTGGCTCAGCTGCTTGCTGGCCAGGGCCACGACCCGGTCCAGCGTCTTCTTTTCTTCGGCAATCACGAGAGATTCCGCCAGCCGGCTGCTGGCCGCGGCGCAGTCGGCGGACTTCTTGTAGTCGCCGGTGATGGTGATGATGCCCTTGGAGCTTGGTATCTTCATCTTGAGGTACGCGTAGTGGGGGACCGCCATGAACTTGGCCAAGGCGGGTCAGCCAAGCAAGGCGTGGTAAGGGCTCTCCAGGTCCACCACCTCGAACCAGATTGCTTCCTGGTGGAAATGATCCTTGCCCCCAAAGAGTACATCGATCTTGATCTTGCCGATGGGGCGCAGGACAAACCGGGTACGATGCCGTGAAACACCGTCCGAGTCGGCACAAGATGCTTCGTCTTGACACCCAACTTCTCCAAGGTGTCATGGTACAGGATGTTGATGCTGCCTCCACCGTCGATCAGCACGTGGGAGAAGCGGGCGGCGCGCGTGTCCGTCGCGAGGGTGGCCTCCAGGACCAAAGCATAGGAGCCGGGGGACGGCATCACCTCTGGGTGGTCAGCCCGACTCCAGCTGATGGATTTCTCTGACCAATGCATGTGGCCGGCTGGGTTGGCGGCGGCCACATTGACTTCTTGATGCTCGCGGCGCTTGCTGCACCAGTCTTCGGGCTGGCTCGTAAAGACAATGTAAGACGCCTGCTCGTCGGGGAACTCGTCCTGCACGGCGTCGACCGCGGGCCGAGCGGCCTTGGGCGGCGGAGCCGGAGGCGGCGGGCCCGCAGGCGGAGTCGGCGTGAGCCCTTCGCCCTTGGAGATTCGGGCGAGCCAGTTACACTTTCGGGTTGTATGGTTGGACGGCTTCGCACCGCTATGGAACTTGCATGGGGCGTCGAGAGTTTGTTCGTAGGAGAAGGCCGGCTGCCAAGCCGGCCGGCCGCCCTTGGGCTTCTTGGGCGCGGGCCGCCCCTCAGGCGGCGCATCTTCGACCATGGCCACCTGCCGGCTAGCGGGAGGCGGCGCAGGGCCTTTGCGCTTCTGATCATTCTGGTGTTGGCGTCGGTCGGAATCTCCCGCCGGTGCTTGGGGCGCCGGGTTAAGCACTTTCCCGGACGCGTCCACCCGGAGCTCGGTCTTCATCGAGGAGTCGGCGGTGGCGTACTTGTCGGCGATGTTCAGGAGCTCGTCGAGGGTATTCGGCTCATCGCAAAGGAGCTTGTGCTTGAGGAGGGTGCCCTCTCGGCACCCGGCAGTGAAGTATTCGATGGCTTGCACCTTGTGCACCCCTTCGCAAGAATTGCAGAGCTCGGCCCAACGCGTGAGGTAGTCGCGAGTGGACTCGGCTGGGCCCTGTACGCACAAGGAGAGCTGCCTGGGCTTGGGAGCCCGCTTGTATGTGCTGGTGAAGTTGCGAACAAAGGCTTCGATGAAATCTACCCAGCTGTTAAGCCAAGTCCGTGCCGTGCCTTGAAGCATGAGGGGCACGTACTTCACGGCAACGCGCTGGTTGCCGTTGGCGATGCTGACGGCTGTGGAGTAGTCGGTCAGCCAGTCTTCCGGCTTCACCGAGCCATTGTACTTGGGTGTGTCTCTTGGGAGCGAGAACCCTTTGGGGAAGGGCTCGTCGCGGATGCGGGGGCCAAAGCAGGGCGGGCCGACATCGTCTTCTTCTTCTAGCGCCAGGGATCTGGCCAGGCGGTCGATCGGTGGCGGGCGTCGTTTTCGCCGACCCCTTCGTGGCGACCTAGCCGGCCGCTGAGAGTCGGGTGCGCCACTGGAGGCGGCGTGGGGTATCTCTCTCCACGAGCTCGAGGCGGAGGCGGGGTGCCCCGCCATTCCATGGCTCGGGGTCGGCCGTCAGCGTCTCGCTCGATGGAGATTCGGGTCCGGCTTCGGCTGGAAGCCAGCTCTTTCTCGCGCCGCGCGCAGGTGTTGCTCGTAGTCGGCGATCGGGAAGTCGCGCCGTGATCGCGGCGCGGGGGAGGACTCCCCGCGCAGGCGTCGGCTTCGTGCCGCTGAGCGGCCGCGTCAATCAGTTGCTGTATGCACCGCGTCATGTGGGGGAGGTCTTCGGCATCCAAGCCGTCCAGCTCGTCTACGGCCGCCTGGGCGGTGCGCAGGTTCTCGAGCGGAGTGGCGTAGACCGGGCGATCGACTCCAAGCGTGTCGACGATGATGGCGCCGCGTTGCCTGACAGCACCAGCCCAGCTTGGGCCAACCGGAGCCGGCGTGCCGAAGGCGGCGCGGTCAGCTTCGCGCTGGTAGGCCTCAGTGAGGCGTCTTACGGAGGCTAGCCGCCGGCCCTCCGCAAGGAGGGCGAGGCGGCACGCCTCCAGTACTTCGTCGTTGGCGTCAGCCGGAAGGGGGGCGGACAAGTCGTGGGCCGCCGCGCGCGGGGCGTCGTGGGCGCCCTCGTCAGTCGGGCCGTCATGGCCGATAACCATCACCTCAGTGGTGACAGTATCGCAATCACCGGCCGGGGGGAGCGGGTCGTTGTAGATCGCGACGTTGGTGGGGAAGGTGTCGTAGGACACCGTGTCGGAGTTGACAGGCATCGGGTCGGTGGAGCCAACCGACTCCAAATCTGCAGCAGGCTCGCTGGAGACGTGGAGCTGGCCGAGGAGGTTGGCGAGGTGGTCGGTGCCTGCATCGGAGGCAAGCTCCTCGGAGAGGCGGGCCTTGTCGAAGAGGTCGGCGAGGCCGCTCGCCGCGCAGATGTCGGTGACGCCTCGCAGCGCGTCGTGGCAAGCGCCATCGGGTGAGCCGGGCTGGCTACGCTCGCGAGGGAGGAAAAGGGTTCCCGTCCAGAACAGGTCTCCGGACGACGGTGCACCTGGCCCCATGGTGGGCGCCAAATGTCGGGTGGTAGGTGCGACATATGCCAACGGGTGGCTTATCATTGTGGGACCCAATAGAACGTCGCCGGTGCCTGGAAACGGGATAAGGCGAAGACATGCTCGCCGGCGAATTTTACCCAGCTTCAGGGCTCTCCGGGGAGATAACACCCCTACTGCTGCTCTACGGGGTCTCCGCATGGTTATTAAATGAACAAGTAGCTACACAATGCTCCTCGAGCTGTTTTGGGTGGAAGGAGGAAGAAGGGCTCAGCTAGCTTGCTTCCTCTCCTTGTATGGTGTCTAGGTCTAACTTGAGAGTCCAACCCTTTGCATGGGTGCATCGGGGGGTTTATATAGGCCTACCCCCCGGGGGTACAATGGTAATCCAGCTGGGCGCGGGGCCCAGCTGTCTGTGACTGTGCTTGCTGGCTTCTGCGCTGGCTGCTGGGGCCCGCCGACTGGTGGGTCCTGCCGGCTGCCGACTCCTTGGTCGACAGGCAGGCCCCACTGGCCAGGGCCTGGTCGGTGGCTGGTTACTGTTGCTCCATGCTGTTGACGCGGGCTTGGTCGGGGTAAGCGTGGCTACAGTACCGCCGCCCTGGCAGGCGATTACTGTAGCCCCGCCGTATCTTGTCTCCTTAATGGGCGTCTCCTTCGAGGATGATGGCGAGCCGGCTCTCCATCAGGCCGACTTGGGAGGAGGTGCGGCCGCCTTCGGTATCTCTCTACCCGAAGGGGCCCGTCGTGGACGGTGTCTGGGCCGCCGTGGCAACAGTGCCGTGCCGGATGGGTCGTGGTCACCCGTACGGTGCACTGTACCAGGCGTGCTCCGGGTTTTGGGGGTGGCAGGCTCCACTGTAGCCACGCCCTGCTTCATCATCGCGGGGTGGACGCGTACTTTGCGGGTACGTCCTTGACCGCTTTATGGGAGCCGGCTTCTTGGAGTCGGCCTCTTTGCAGCCGGCTTCTCGTAGTCGGCCCTCCCACAACTTTCTGCATGAGGGTAAAGGGCGGGCCGCCCCCGAAGCCGGCCTAGAAGGTAGCCGGCAAGGGGGGAGGCGGCCCCAGGTCTTGAGTCTTCTCGAGAGCCGGACAGGCTCGTAATTTTTTTTGATGGGCCAGGGGAAGCCGGCTAGGCTACCCATGGCTATTGACTCCGACAACCCCTTTATCACCTCCTTCGGCGCACCGAACACTTCGAGTGGACGGATGCCACCACGGCCGGACTTGATGAAATAAAAGCCATATTGGCAACAAACCCAGTCCTGGCCGCGCCAAACACCGGCGAACCAATGTTATTGTACATTGCAGCAACACACTAAGTTGTCAGCGCAGTGCTCATTGTCGAGCGGGAAATGGACGGACACAAATTCCCCCTTCAAAGGCCGGTCTACTACGTGTCCACTGTCCTCACTCCATGGAAATCACGGTACCCACATTATCAAAAGATTGCATACGCGGTATTCATGGCATCCCGGAAGCTACGACACTACTTTCAAGAGTGTTCCATAACAGTAGCCTCGGAAGTGCCACTAAACGATATCATCAACAACCGTGATGCAACGGGCCGGATTGCAAAATGGGCCATCGAGCTTCTCCCATTCGATATAACCTATAAGCCATGGCGAGCTATTAAATCGCAAGTTTTGGCCGACTTCGTCGCAGAATGGACGGAGGCCGAGCTCCCTAAAGAGTACGACACATATTCAAACTGGATTATGCATTTCGACGGCTCCAAAATGTTGGCCGGACTGGGGGCCGGCGTCGTCCTGACGTCCCCCACAGGAGACACAGTCCAATATGTGCTCCAGATCATGTACACGGATTCCAACAATGCAGCCGAATATGAGGCCCTCCTACATGGCCTCCGGACAACAGTATCCATGGGTATCCAGCGCCTAGAGGTACGCGGGGATTCAAACCTCGCGACATCCCAAATAAACGGAGACTTCGACGCCAAGGACCCAAAAATGGCAGCTTACCGCAACGCCGTCCTAAAAATGTCAGCTCGGTTCGAAGGGCTGGAGTTTCACCATATAGCCCGAGAAAACAATCAAGCGGCGGACGTCCTAGCATGCATCGGAGCAAAACGCGATGCAGTCCCCCCCAACATCTTTTTGGAAAGATTGTTCAAGCCATCCGTAGCATGGGAGGGGGAACCCGCAAATAACAGCCCGAACCCAGCCGCACCACTCGACGCCGAACAATCTAACACAATTGGAGGCTCTCCCAAAAAAATTACACCTTCAGCCCACGTAATAATGGTGGTTATCGCCCCGTGGACAGAACCATTCCTAGCCTACCTTACTAGGCAGGAACTCCCGGAGGACCAAAACGAGGCCCACTGCATAGTGCGGTGATCTAAAGCCTATAGAGTCCATGAGGGAGAGCTTTATTAGAAAAGCACTACCGGAGTCCTTCAAAGGTGCATCTCCGAAGAGGAAGGGCGGAACCTTCTGGCTGAAATTCATGTCGGACTCGGTGGTCACCACGCCGCTGTTCGGTCCCTTGTTAGCAAGGCTTTCCGTACTGGTTTTTATTGGCCGACGGCCCGGGCAGACGCTCAGGACCTAGTCCAACGATGCGCTGGTTGCCAACTTTTTGCCAACCAAAGCCATATGCCACCCACCGCACTCCAAACTATACCCATCACCTGGCCTTTTGCGGTCTGGGGGCTTGACATGGTCAGACCCCTTAAAGGTGGGACCCATAGGAAAAAATACTTACTGGTCATGGTGGATAAGTTCACCAAATGGATTGAAGCCAAGCCTATTAAAACGGCTGAATCCAGACCTATGATAGACTTCATATCCGGGGTTGTACACTGTTATGGCATCCCCCACAGCATCATAACCGACAACGGTACAAACTTTATCGCTGACGAGGTTAAACTCTGGTGCAAAAACATGGGCATCAAGCTCGATTATGCTTCCGTCTATCACCCACAAACCAACACCCAGGTCGAACGTGCAAATGGTCTTATCGTGAGCGGCATTAAACCTAGACTGGTGCGGTCCCTCAAGGAATCTAACACGCACTGGGTAGAGGAGCTCGACTCCGTGCTATGCGGGCTGCGGACCACGCCAAATCGCACCACCGGATACACACCATTTTTTATGGTGTACGGCGCAGAAGCAGTTCTGCCCTGCGACATAATTCATGACTCACCTAGAGTGCGCATGTACGAAGAAAGAGAAGCCGAGCTCGATCGGCAGGACAACTTGGACGCTTGGAGGAGGAGTGTGACGTGGCAAAAGCCCGTTCCGCATTTTATCAACAGCAAGCCCGAAGATATCAAAGCAGAGAAGTACGGGCCAAAAATTACAATGTTGGCGAACTAGTTCTACGCCTGCCGGATAAGAAAAAGGACAAACTCAAGCCCAAGTGGGAAGGTCCATTCATAATCGACCAAGTCCTGACTGGTGGGGCGTACCGCCTGCGAGATGCGTCGAACAACCGACTCGAGCCGAACCCGTGGAACGCCACCCGTCTCCGAAGATTCTATGCCTAGCGTCGGACTCTGTGTTCGTCTCCTTCCTCTGTCCATTCTTTTTTGAATTTTTCTGTCTTACATTTCTCCCCTTCCCATTTTTTCTTTTATAGCCCTTAAAGGCTCATATAGTGACGCGCCACTCGTGCTCATTAAACCTGGGGGCTTCTTTAACAGAAGCTTATTTATACGGGCTTCACACTCAACACATGCGTCAAACTTCTGCATGTACCTTTTTCTTCACCATTATATGCATCGATATGACTTAAGTTTTGGCCAAGCTGGGTTGCCTGGCTCCTGTGCTTACCCCTACATTCCCGATTGTTCGGCTAGGCGGTAAAGGGAGCACCTCTGCGATTGTTACTGCCGTGTCAGCCGGACGTGTACCTCAGACTGGGTGAAGCCGAAAGCTAGCGTTCTTAAAGGAATATTCGATCGGTGAAATAAAAGATGATCTTTTTACTCATTTTATGTGCCCCCAGATGCTTTTTTTTCTGCGTCTCTTCACGTAGTCCGGACATGCACCTTAGGGCATGCCTCCCAGCGAAAGGAACCCTTAACGGAACTATTCTCTCTGGAAGATGTTTCTTACTAACCATGTAATATAACATAACTAGTTGGGCACTTGTCTGATAAAGCACTGATGACCCCTACGCCTGGTCTCCACGCATACCCCGATTCTTATATAACGGCTAGGGTATTTGGACACACTCCGGACCGTCAGGTCCCGAGGTTGAAGCGAAAAGGTCGGCAACGACAAACGATCTACAAT